>JBAIAA010000956.1:0-687996 GCA_037893245.1 Crossaster papposus | reverse complement strand
AGCTATGCGCCTGTGGTGCGTTTCCAGAATCCTCTGCGGTTACAAAACCCTGAAATTATGGCATTTCGATTGTTTATTTTTGTGTAATCTTTTTTTTTTTTTGAGAGAGAGAGATAGAAGTCTGATTGTAAAACGAACAGTTTCATGGTGAGAAAGACACAGATTGTTTTCTTCCATAAGATGAAGTTTACGTCGGGAGATGTGAATTTAATAATAATGGCCCTTCACCCATGTGTATGTACACTATACACTGTATAGTGTTGTACAGAGGGGTTCTATTGGGCAAACATCACAGACTCGGGTAGAACTGCATTATAGAAAGCAGGAAGTCGTTGGTTCGAGTCCAACCCGAGTGAGGGATTTTGTTTTGTGAAAAAAAATACCTCGGAATACATACATCGTCACCGTTTGTACAAAGAGACACACGTGAAATTTGAAGAACTAATTTTCGAGATAAACGCAAGAGAAGTTTATCCTATTTTAGAACTCTTAAACAAATACTACTTTGCAACAACTTTCGCAGTAAGGAAACCTTTACATAATTCTACGAGAGGGATTTTGTTAACGTGAACCCAGTAATTAGAATGAACACGGTGTTTAATAAGCTGGAATTAATTAGTAAAGATGCGTGTCTCTTTGTAAAAACGAAGTTTCCTACATTGCGGCCCTTTCTGTTCAATGTGCTTTTCCATATATAGTCCTGCAGATTACTACAATAATATTGCATTTAGTGATACAAGCACCAAAATTGGCACACATGCTCATTTTGGGTCACTTTACACAAAAACCCCGTTAGCCAAATTAAAATCCAAGATGGCCGCCATTTTTGAAAATGGACGCCAATGAAGGCCAAATATCACCGAAATATTGATGTACGGGTGGATAGAATGGCAATACAAGCACAAAACTTGGCATTTAACATCTGTTTGGTCTCCCTGTTGTTGGCATATCCAAAACAATATATTAGGCACTTGAAAATTCAAGATGGCCGCCATTTTCCACAATGGTCGCCACTGAATGGCTAGTAGTAGTGTTACCAAGGATCAAACATTAATACAAGGACCAAAATGGGCATTTAATCTCCATTTGAATCCAATATTATGCTAAAATTGTCAACCACTTGGTAATTCAAAATGGCTACCATTTTTAAAGATGGCCGCCACAAGATGACTCAGCCTATATGTTACAACAAGTGACACATAAATCGTAACATATATGATACAAAGACATACAACACACTCTAAAAACAGATTGGTTGAAAATAACCAATATATTGGTCGATTTCAACCGATCCAGTTGGTATAGATATGTGGATAACCAAAATATTGGTTAAAATAACCAATCTGATATTGGTTACCTAGTCAACTTATATTGGTTATAACACCAACCAATGCAATGTTGGTTAATTTAACCAATCCACAATGGACTCCAACCAATTTGTAATGGTAATTTGTATTGGTTATAGCACTAACCAATACATAATAGTAGGGCTGCATATTCATATTTGTTAACACGCAACCAATTTGCATAACACCAACCAAACAATTTGCATAACACCAACCAATACAAATATTTAATTCAAAGGTTCCCACGCAACCAATTACATAACGTGGACAAATTACGTAATGAAATAATACCTTATTACTTATTACACATTGCAATTATGCATACATACAATAATAACCTATTCCTATTAGATATTAGCTACTGACCACTTACTACACACTTAGCTACTGCCGTTGTTAGTCTTATAGTTCGCTTTTTTGTCCACGACGAAGTCACAGCTATTTTTGTATGAATAATGTCAACAGTATAAAATTTAATGTCAATTTTTTCACTATGTTAGCACAAACATCTAAATTCAATCATGGAATCGTTTGAATAATTACATATTATTGTCAACAAAGTGCATTTTGGACTAAATACCACAATTTAACATCGACTATTGTCAAAACAAATGTTCTCACTTCTGATTGGTCAGTTGCTGTAGGTACGTTTCCTACATTATTGAATAACCAATAGATTGGTTAATACTTTGGTTACAAGATCAACCAATATGACTGGTTAAAGGACAACCAACATATTGGTTATAAATAACCATTAGATTGGTTGATACCTTGGTTGCAAGCTCAACCAATATGACTGGTTAAAGGACAACCAACATTGGTTATGAATGACCAATATATTGGTTGGGACCTAATTGGCTGCAAGCTCAACCAATATAACTAGTTGGGGGATAATACCTTGGTTACAAGCTCAACCAGGACTGGGATTGATTTTCTCTATGCATGGGATGTTAAAACACAGACTGTAAGCATCAAAGGCACGCTAAGTATGCCTTCAAATGTTCAGTAACGCAAATAATAAATAAAGAGTTAATCTTGGAAAGCAATTACAATTAGGTCGCAATTCTTTTAACCATTTTCTTCTTTACTGACACCCGCTATATATTGTTATAAATTGGTATTGTACGTACGTGTTGGAAGCCATTTTGAAAAATGGCGGCCATCTTTGATTTCCAGTGATTTATGATTTGTTAATTAAAAATCACCAACGAGAGGTAAATTGCAGCTTTATTGTATGACCATTATTTTGGTTTATTTTGTAAAATAACCAATGTATGTCATATAATAAGGGCAATCTTGGAAAACATGACCGCCATCTTGAAAAAATGGAAGCCATCTTAAATGTTTAAGTTGTTTCTATTTTTGAATTGATAAGGGGTACATTTGGTGGATAGTTGCAACTGTTGGTGCTTGTATGACCAATTAATCCAATGTAACATTAAGTGTTACCATTAAGTGGCGGCCATCTTGAAAAAAATGGCCGCCATATTGGATTTTAGTTTGGCTAACGGGGTTTTTGTGTACAGTGACCCCAAAAGAGTAGTTATTAATCTGCAGGACTAATATGAAATACCAGAGGCACGTGTTTACGCGCGCAGGGTTGAAAATGTAACAAAGATGTGTGGCTCTTCGTGAAAACGCAAATCTCCCTTGACCTACTTTTACGCCTATACGTGCAATACGTTTTGTACGCGTTCAATGGGCGGTAATGTTTTGTCTCTTCGTAAAAGCGCAAAACGCGTACGTTGATAATGGCAAAAAAACAATATTAGGCTTTTGAATAATAAATTATTGTTGCTTACAATAATTAGACCAACGTCAAAATGCTTTCTTACCAATAATTTTGGGGATTTCCTTGAACTTCCACAAGTCTTCCACGCTAGGTAACCCTTAACCTACTGTTTAGCCCAATTTACGGACACCTCGTTTTTCCCCGTTTGTGTTTGCTAGGCTTATTATTTTGTATTGATCACATACATTTTCATTATGTTTTAATATTGAGGTTTGGCATACTGGATGATATCTGGAGACAAGGTAAATGCGCTGAACTTTAGGGTATAATAACAGCCTTTTTGGATTGTTACTATAATTATTCAGATACTTATACGCTTTAGAACAGGTTATTGAAGTAATGATGTGTAAGTATAATCACCAAAATAAACCTTTCAAAAATAAACAAAATATATAATACCCAAATATGGGAATAAATAAATGAGATTTAAAGCTTTGCATGGTGGAGACTAGACTTAGAAAGATTTGCGGTAACACCCTGTGAAAGGATCTCTTTTGAGAAGAGGTAGGGGTGGTTCTAATATGGATCGGTGGTTTAACACGACGTTTCCCACCTGAGGACGACCAGTATGCTCTGTCAACGTCGTGTTTAACCACCGGTTCTTACCATGCAGAACCACCCCTACCTCTTCTCAAAAGAGATCCTTTTACATGGTGTTACCGCAAATCATTCTAAGGAATAAATAATGTTGTACAGCAGGTATATTAAATAATTGATATCTCAAATGGCTCAAGCCTGAGACAGGGTCACCACGCAGATTCTTGAAGATTATAGTCTCCTGGTGTCGACGGACAAGCCAATTGTGTACATGCCATCGGAAATGGGCCATATCTTGAGATCAAATTAAGCTAGACCTGTCATTTTTAAAGATTATTTATAAACACTACTTATCATCAACACTAGTGTCAACACACTCACTCTTACTAGTATTGTAGGAGGTGGGTGAACACTGAACAATCACCTTAATATTAAACTTGGGTTAACTTGTTGAACCACCCTGTATTTAACAAAAGGACGATTGAAAAACGTTGACTCACTTTAAATAATATTTGCTTAAAGCTAAACTACACTGCCAAACTAAATCCTTTAGGTCACTAACTTACTATACATTGAGATTCCACGGAAAGGAACAATGCCATTGGGTGGGTATATCGCTGCATACTCTTCCACACCTAACATTCCTGAAAAAACAGCAAACGATGCAAATGTAAGGATATCTTTTGGAATACATATTATTGCCAATTCATATACTTGAGACTGGTTTTAAAGGGAATGTGCTTGACAACTAACCTGACAAAGTTTGAGCTCTGTGAATAATGGATATTCCGAGAAAACATTATCATAAGATTTCGATTTTAAGCCAACTATACTAATGGACATTTCAAAAATGTACCTCCGAGACGCATTTTTGGACTTTCTTGTATACTCTACAAAATGCCAGAAGGAATATTTTCACATGGAATTTGAGTCATTAATAACTTTACATCAAGCTTTTGAATAATAATTTGGTTGGTTACTTTTTTGATAGTTGCAAAAGGTATACTGTCATTTTAAGCAATTTATTTAGGCTGCTTAAATCTGACATCTGACATCTACATATTTTTCTTTCAATTTATAAACACAATGAAGTAAAATCCTCATTTTCCTAGTTAGAATCAAAATGTGGGTTACGGTAAACTGGTTGAAATGGTCATTGACCAGTTGCTTTAAATATCATTTCGGATTGGGCTTTGTTAATTTGGAAAGCCAATTCACACTTAATTATTTCCCACTGTGATCGTAATTGCAAAATCACGTGTAGTGGGGATCTCCCCACCCCCGAATTCCCATCACGATCGATTGCTCTGGGGCTACCGCGCAAAATAAAATATAATCGACTGCATAGTGCTTGGAGGTTTTGCAAGCCCGTACTCAATGGTACTTATACAGGGTGTCAAAACAAAAAGGTATAATACCAATTTTCAAATTCCTATTAAAAAAACTACCAAATATTTCAGAAAAGGATAAATGTATGTGGAAAAGGTATAGTTAATAATGACATTAATATTGATATTGATATTGAAATTGATATTTATTTGTCTCCTCATACAAATATGAGAAACTCGTCTTATGTACACTACCGTTTACAAAAGGCACTGAATCAGCACTGTCAGTAAAGTAAAGACATTTTTGCACGATCAAAGTTAAAATTGAGGCAATATAGCGACATGTTTCGGAGTGTTATACGAGAAGAAATTTGCCCAGAAAGTAACACGAAAGGAATTAATCATTGTTTTTATGTTCCAAAACTGTGACTGAAGAAATGGTCGACGCGCAGGAATTCGGAGGCAAAGCCAAAGCCGAAACGCAGTCACGTTTCTAAATTGCATGAATATCACGATCGCCATACAATTTCGCGACATTTGTGCACGATCAAAGGTAACATCGAGGCAATAGCGATGACAAACAAACCGCTAAACTTAGCGAGCAGAGTACCAGCTAGAAAGTATTTTGAGCGCTCCAAATTATTTCCAGCTCACGAACATATTGTTTTGGAGCGCACGAAGTCATTTCGTGGCCAAGAAAACATTCCGAGCTCACGAAATAACTTATTTTGAGTGCACGAAATAAAAAACTCAAATTATTTCGTAACGGTGATTTGTATTTGTCATATCCTTTTAGGGACTCCGTAGAATACCATTCAGGCTCGTACGCAGGGGGGGGGGGGGGGGGGGGGGGTGGGGGGGGGGGGGGGGGGGGGGGGGGGGGGGGGGGGGGGGGGGTGCGACGGGTGCGTACGGGTTGGTCTAATCAGTACAAATTCGCCCCCAAATTACCCCCCCCCCCCCCCCAATAACAAATCCTGCGTTCGTGCCTGCCATTCATTCTGAATAAAAACAATCTTTGTAGAAATACTTCCCGACTTCCGAACTAATAATACTCAATAGGCAGTCCATCTCTGAGGTGCAGAACAACTAGGTTTCTCAACTCATTCGTTCATAGCTCAATCAGGCTGTTGAATGAGGAGGGTTTGGTTTAGATAGTGTTAATTAATTAAATGATCCCAAGCTGATGAATTGAATTTAATCTGAATTGTGAATTGAATTTAATCTGAATTATGTACTGTAGCGGAACAGGGTATATGCCGACTCGTATTCGAGTCTAGTTATTCTAAATATATATTGTTCATGCAGGATCACGCGCTCATGCTGCGTGATACTTGGCGCAGTGGCCAATCATCAACGCGCGGCTGCATGATCGGGGTTAAGCAACCAATTACCGGCGCGCGTAGCTTCTGCCCGGGTAATGTACATATAATTAGCGCGTGGTGACCAATCGCCGTAGCGCATTGTCGCGACTTCTGGGGCCTTTCGCGCGGTTTCCAGTCAGTTCCATAGAAGGCGTCAATGCTAGAACAAGTACCTGAAGTACCCGAAGAGTTATAACAGAGTGTTGCCGTTAGCGGATTGCTGGCGAACGGGATTGACCGGTGAGTCAGCGTAGAAGTTGTTTGTTAGATTACTGGGGACCAGGGTTAAACGTGCGAGGTAGACCGCTTGGTTGGGGGTTTAGCGAAGTTTAGAGGGATCGAAGGGCTTGCACGCTGGGTATATGTTTCATGCCTGTTGGCGTGGCGTCGGCTGAGCAGTCCTGGTTGTTGAGCTAGTTGTTCCCGTAGAGGTTTACTGAGTAGAGGTTTAAGTGTCCCGTGCGGTCTAGTCAGATTTCCTTGAGCTATTGTCTGATCATTGTAGTTATTCAGGTGTATGGTGAAACCTGCGAGGTTTACCTGTGCTCGCTGCCAGTGAGCTGAACCTGGTCAAGGTGCGTGGTACCCCGTGAGGCTTACTCTGTGAATGTTTAATGAGGTTGCCTGTTAAGTGTTTCATTACCCTGTTTTACCTTGTGTTTCTTTATATTACTATAACACATATAAGGATTATAATTGTATAAGCTGTGTGAGGCTTACACTGTATAAAGATAACTTGTTGTAAAGATATTATAATTGTATAAGCTGTGTGAGGCTTACGCCGTATAGAAATAGCTTATATTGTACAATGTTATATTGTATTAAAGTATAGTTAACGTGGTGCAGTTGACCACGTGAGGCTTACCGAGCCTTGTGAGGCTTACTGAGCTTCGTAAGGATTATTAGGTGGTGCAGTTGACCACGTGAGGCTTACCGAGCCTTGTGAGGCTTACTGAGCTTCGTAAGGATTATTAGGTGGTGCAGTTGACCACTTTATTTCTGTATAAACTAACTGATTGTTAATTAACACTGATTCATTGACAAGAGAAGAATAATAAGAATCATAACTGTCCTTGGAAATTCTTGTCGCTGTGAGGATTATTTGGATCACTGTGAGGTTTATTATAATTATTTAGTGCTCTGCTATTTTATCAAGTTAATCATGCAGTCATAAAACGGTGGTATATTTCCACCAAACGAGCTGCCCCTAGGTTAAGTCCGCCGTTTGTTAATTGTCCCCCCTTGCGTCTGGATAGCCGCTCATCCTTGCGCGAGGTTAATAAATATATTTGTTGGATAATAAGAGTTGGTTGGAGTCCTGGGATAATAAGACCAGTCCCCATCTAGGTCCTCCGCCGGTTCCGCCACAGTACTACATTTGTATCGCATTTCGTGTTATTCATGTTAAGACCAATTGTATTATTCTGTATCCATTTGTATCTTATTGTTGTTTATAATCTGTAATTCTGTATTCACATGCAAACGAAACAAATTTCCAGTAATTGGACAATACAATTGAATTGAATTGAATTGAATTGAATCTTCGCTTGCATGCTGCCTGTGTCTCATGATTTTTAATAGGAATCGTACGGGAAACAATACGAACCACTTTCTGATTTCTGATTTCGGGATTTCTGATTTACATGTACATCATCGTGAAAATCATGATTACAAAAACAACAGGCCGGCCATCTGACAGTGCGCCCTCAACTGACGTAATGCAGTCGCGTTTCTAAATTGCATATTCATATTCACGATCGACATACAATTTCGCGACATTTTTGCACGATGAACGTTAACATTTGCGCAATAGCGATATGTTTCGAAGTGTTTTTACATAGATAATGTGGTAATATTTAATTATTGACAATGTGAAAGAGAGAAATTTGCCCAAAAGGCAACACGAAAGGAATAAATCATTGTTTTTACGTTCCAAAACTGTGACTACAAAATGGTCGAGGCCCAGGAATTCGGAGGCAAAGCCGAAGCCGGCCGAAACGCAGTCGCGTTTCTAAATTACATATTCATATCCACCATCGACCTACAATTTCGCGACATTTTGTGCACGATCAACGTTACAATTTGCGCAGTATAGATAGGTCTTAGAGTATTTTTAGAGAGACAATAATAATAATAATAATAATAATAATAATAATAATAATAATAATGAGATTTGTAAAGCGCACATATCCACCCTGCAGGGTGCTCAAGGCGCTGTAGACAACAACAAGTAAATTAATCCTTGAAAATTTGCGACATCAAGTAAGTCTTAGGAAGCGATTTGAACCTAGTTGTACAATGGCATGATCTGAGTTCAAGTGGCAATGAATTCCAAAGTCGAGGAGCTGCAACAGAAAAAGATATGGCGCCCCATGTTCGTTTAGCAATTGGTTCCTTGAGAAGTTGCTGGTTACTTGATCTAAGAGTTCTTGCTGGCGAATATTCATGTAGTAGTTCCTTAATGTAGTAGGGAGCCTTGTTGTTGAGAGCTTTGTGGACCAGAAGCATGAGTTTGAAAACAATCCTTTGGGAGACAGGAAGCCAGTGTAGTTCCTTCAAAATGGGGGTTATGTGACAGTTCCTCCTAGATAAGGTGATGATGCGGGCAGCAGTATTCTGAAGACGTTGAAGACGGTATATTTGATTCTGAGGGAGTCTGTAGAGTAGTGAATTGCCGTTGTCTAGTCGTGAAGTCACAAATGCATGGATAATGTGCTCGGTAGCACTTATATTCAAATACTTGCGAATACGACCAATGTTTCTAATTTGGAATGATGCCAAACGGACAGTGTTAGCGACGTGAGGTTTAAATGTCAATGCTGTAATAATTAAGTATCGACAATGTGAAGCAAAGAAATGTGCCCAACAAGCAACACGAAAGGAATAAATCATGTTTTTAACGTTCCAAACCTGTGACTGTAAAGTCGAAAACGAAGCTGGTGCTCAACTGGTACTATGTATTTAGGAAACTCCGCAATTACCAAGAGAGTATAAAGCGGGGCACCAGCTCAATTAACACGGGATGTGCCGCCCAATCGCGAACAACCAACTCGGCAACAACTCGGCCGCCGAGCATAGCAAGGGATACAATTGTGTAAAGGCTTTGTGTAACGCAATAGCTGCCGCCCAAAAGCGAACAACCAACAATTCGGCAACCGAGCAACGGGATACGATTTCGGGAAGGCTTCGGCCCGAACTCCGGCAAGGAAAATGCAAAAATAATGCCAATATAACGCAATAGTTTACGCAAAAAGACACACCAACAGGCAATTGAAAAGCGACTACACGTTTATCAGTAACGTTTGTTTCTCCTAAATCTCACCACGGACGAATATTAGGGTTTCTTTAAAACCTTATACCCGGGGGGATTCGTCGTCGCGAACGAGCAAGATGGCGCATTTTTCCTTCTTTATAGTATAGAATCTCATGCTAGGAGTCCACTGGGCCAGCGCCAGTTGGTGCCAGTTCGCGCCAAAGATTATGTGATTGGCGCGTAGTGGCTCGCTGTGGCGCCGAATTAATGTCCGCTCGGCATGTGTCGCCAAGTGGAATAAACTGGGTGCCATATGGCGTGCGCCAAATGCCACCCGGCTTGCTCCAAAATGTTGCGCCAGTTTGCGCCAGTTTGCGCCATTACACGGCCATTTGATTCCAAAATTCACCCTGTTGGCGCCATTCGCGCCAATAGACGGCTACTTTGCGCCACTTGGTGATTAGTTTGTGCCAAAGGTCGCCAAATTGGTTTGAACTTGCCGCCGCTTGGCGCTACTTGCCGACTATATAAATACCGGCCATCGGCTACCTGGGTCAGACCCACTGACCTCTACACCTGGACGGACCATTGTCCATATTCTGCTGTGCTAACACTTGAAGTCGGCGCGAACTGGAAGTGCAACATGGCGGACCCGAGACGTCACTGCTGTGAGCCAATGAAATGTCCAGGTGTGGAGGTCAGCGGATTTATTCTGTACAATTTGTATTTATAAACATTACGTAATACGTATCGTACCAACACCTGGACATTTCATTGGCTCACAGAGTCACGTCGTGGGTCTGCCATGTTGCACTTCTCCGCATGCCGACTTCAAAATGAAACAATGATGATCTGTCCATGTATAGAGGTCAGTGGTCAGACCCTCCTCAGCTGCTGTATGAACAACATCTCTACTAAATATTTACAATTTTGATATGTCATTGGCGCAACTTGGCGCGCGCCATTACATTCCAGTGGATTCCAATAGGCGGATTGTTTGCGCCAAAGGGCGACATGTTCGCGCCATTTGGTGCCACTTGGCGGACACTTGGCGCTGATTGCTCGATGCAAGTGGCGCGACGAAAATTTCAAACATTTTGAAATTCTCTTGCCGCCACATTTAAATTTGGTGCCGTTACGGGCCACCACGAGCCAGTTGGGAGGCAGTTTGAGCCACTACACGCCGCTAGGCACCTTATTGGCGACACTAGGCGCCACAGCAAATTGCATTGGCGCAAACTGGCACCAACTGGCGCTGGCCCAGTGGACTCCTAGCATCACCACGGACGAATATAATGTTTTTTTAAATCTTTATTGAAAACCTTTGTTTACACTATACAAATATCGGGGGTTGACCCAGGGTTGAAAAGATGCAGCGTTTCACTCTCTAAAATTTTTAATACCGCGCCAAATGCAACGTTCATCCCGACAATAATTTCGCCCCGAATTTGAACTCAACTTGGTTGGCTTCCAGACCGGGTTGAGATTTTCCAGCCAGTTTGAAAGTCAGTGACAATTTTTTGGGTTCATCCTAAATTTGAAGGGTTAATCATAATAAGCTATTTATTTAGGTACCCTTGCACAAAACACGTGTGATTACGGTTTGTGATCATAGGGTCGGGGTTCGAATCCAGCTGCTGGCCATTATGTTGTGTCCGTTGGCAAGTCACGTCACCCTAATTTACTCACTATACACAGGAGTATAATTGGGTACCGGCATTCGCTAGTGAGTAACCTGCTATGGACTAGCATCCCATCCAGTGGAAATATAAATATTCTCGTTTTATGCTAGAGAAACCGGAGTTAAACACCGGCCATGGTGGCAGGCTTTAATTACACGAAACATTCAAAAATTTGCACTCCGTTGAACTTATAAAAGAATTGCGTAATAAACTTGGAAAAGCATTAACTTAACACTAAGCACTGTTCATACTACAGTCTCTCAACCCGGGTAGAATTTAACCCGCTGTGTAAACCCTTTTCCACCCTTTGACGAGGTTTTAATTGTCAACCTCGTGTTGTTTCACAGTTTGCTTTGTGCAAACTGAGCTTATTTTGCTCAGTTACTGGTACTACTATTTTGAACTATGGGGAAGAGTTTCAAACTAGGTTGGAAATCTGAACCCTTGTCTAGAGCCGGGTTTAGCCGGGATGTTAGAAAAAACACCGCGGATTTTAAACATTTAAACACATTTTAAAAAGAGCTCAACAGTTACATTTCCACAAAATAAACTTTTAATATAACACCCTTATTTCTCTTCAATAAACACATAACAATTGAGCTGTAGCTATTATTAGCTGTTTGTTTTAAGTTAAGATAAAAGGAAAACACATAATATTCATTTTCTGGCAATCAATACAAAACGTAAAAACTAGGTCTATTGGTAAACTGTGCGGTAAACTTTTAGGAGTAACTACTGCATGATACCATTGAAGAATAACAGTACCCTTCATAAATTATTCAAAGACTGTGTATAAAGACTGAGAATTGAGTTCAACGTTTACAAAATTGCAATGCAAAACATTTTTAAACGTGCTTCACTCGCATGTACATGTATACTGTACACGAGTGCGATCAGCGACCTCACGCGGCCAGGCTACCAAATGCAAATCAGTTGAATCCTATCCACGCCTTGTAACAATTGTTCGCCTCTGGTTATGCTTTTCCTTGTTTTGTCGCTGGATTTGACCGCATTGGATGCGAATACAAATTACTATTCAGTCCCTGGCGATCAAGTTCCACGATTACATAGATAGAAAGCTGGACAGTGTGGCTATACATTCTTCAACAAGTTTGAAGTCTGCATGGCGAATTTACCTGGACATAGATCCTATACAAAAAGTACGAAAGTTGCCCCCCAAAAAATCACAATCATAGCCGTTGTTTCAAGGCGTTTGACCAACTCAAACCGATTTTTATATCGCGGCCTTGCAAGGTGAGGTCGCTGTTTTGTAGTCTGGCTTCCCGACCCTTCCTCCGATGAAACGGGGCAAATTAAAGATGTTTTTATAAATTTGGTAAACTGGGGGTAGTTTCTCAAAAATAACAGCACACTCATGATTTCACAGGACAGTTACTTGAGACTGTTATTCACTTTCAGTCAAGTAAGGTATTTCATAATGAGTCAGTAGTTTAGGTTTTTAATGGTGTACTATTATACCTTTAAAGGTAGGATTAAGAAATAACTCACTCATTTCAAAGTAAATAATTATTCTAGGCATCTAGCAAAATTATTGCGCTATAGATATCCTGTATTTATTCCAAAAAAATATAAATTAATAAAAACAAAATCGCGATCGCCGGACGGCGATCGCGAAAAAACAAAAATAGCATCAGAATAACTGCTCGACGCTTGTTGAAAACAAACGCTGTTTTTCGTGTTTTTCTCGGCATCAGTGACAACACTTTGGACAGGTCAGTTAAACAGTATTTACTATAAAATACAACCCCCAATTATGTCACCCAATAATACAAAATCAAGAAAATCAAATAAGAAAAACTGCAGTATAACATTATCTTACTAGTTCTCTTACTACACTGGCCTATGAGAATTGAGTAGTATTGTGTAGTACTGTGCCGAAAAATGTTCGCCCTGTCGGACGTAAACGTTGTGGTTAACATTTGTGTGTTTTTTTTTTGTCTTTTCTCGGAACGGTATTAGATTGGTTTCCTCTTCAACCACTTGTTTACAATGGGATAAATAACGAATCCAAAACATGACATTTTGGGGGATTTCAGGACGTAATCCCCCTTTAATAAGAATATTATCGCATCACATACTTATCCCCCACCATCTGGATCCCTCAACAACTCTTTTCAATAATCATTCCTCATTTCCACATATTATGTCAGCTCCCTTCCACAATACAAAGCTCGCTCACAGCGACAGCAAACTTGACCAAAAGGTCCTTAAGATGAACATACTGCGGGATTTAATTACGTTACGCGCTCAGCAGCCCGGGACAGGCCGCGCTTTTCCTCACTTAAAATGTTGACGAGTTTACTTAAGACGTTTACACCTTGATTTTGCTGGCGGCATCATTACCGTCAGAATTGCTTACGGAAAGCATTCTTAGCTGAAATTTGTGTTCTATGTTATACATCTAAAGGATATAATTCTTGCTCTTTGTCAGGGTGTGAGCCGTGTATTATTGCCTTTGTGTCCGGCCCTCGGAACAAATTCAATTTGGATCAACATTTCAACTACCACAATCCCCCTGATTCTGTTTGCACTTTTGTTCAAAGATAAAAAGAAGCCAGAATAGTATCTCTTGCACTTTTATCACAATCGCAATGGGTTTTGGGGACACAATTAGATTAAATTTCGTTTATAGTTTGCACTAGAGTACCGGTTGAGTTGACACGCCGTGCAGCAAACACGGGTGCTATGCAGGCCAACAATTGCAATGCCAAAGGTCACTCGATATTACAAAATGAGATTGGTTAAGGTTCAGAAAGCTTGGGTGTCTATCAAAGGGATTGCACAGGCAGTGATATAATGGTCCAATATCTCCGAATGCACTGAAATCTTTGTTATTTTCCGACTGCGTGACCCGCGACCATCCTTGATTGGTGGTTCGCGACCATGCGCGACTGGTGGTCCGACCATATAAGACTTGTCGGCAATCTCTTACGATTTGGAGTCGCAGTAACCTGACCATCAACCTTGCTGCGACTGATTTTCCTCTGGTGATCAACCACGCGCTCTTTCTACGATTTGCATGCGATATTCCAACAAGTTTCGGTCGCAGCTAGGTCGTAACCTGGTCACAGGCACGGTGTGACTGGACCTTTAGGAATGGTAGAATAGGTAACTGGTTTGTTTGTTGGGGACATTTTATTTTAGTACATCCTGTTTATACATGTAGGCCTATGTATGCTACATACTCGGAGAACCTAAAACGTAGCCTTTTCCACAAAACCAGAAACGTTAACAATTCAATTTGTTTTGGCGAAACTGATTGTTTGTTTAAAGATGGAAAGATGACATGTTCCAGCTTTACTTTGACACCAACATTATTGTTATAAGTTGTTTGGTTGTAAAGAAATGTTGATTCTAGTATGGGTGTACAAACAAGTACAAATAAAGGCAATGTTCAAAATTCTACTTATATTTTTTTAAAGACAAATCTGTGATGAACCTTTAGCCACATTTTTTTATCATTGCATAATATAATTGTGTGCAAATTGTCATGCATTTATCATCAAGTGAACAATTCTATAATCACATTGTGCGCCAATCTGCCCTGCTGTAAACATTAAAGGGGTACTATGTCCTGAAAATCCACAAAATACCATGTTTTGAATTTGAATTGATCCTATTTCAAACATATGGTTGAAAGAAAACCAAACTATTGTATTACCTTTCCCGAAAAAAACACAACAGTGTACGCATACGTTTTTCCTGTCATTTTCATTCGATGTTCAATACACGTTGTGTGTTTTCCATAATATGGCACCAATGCACAATTCGCAAAAGGCGAGCACTATCCGGCTATCATGACTACACCCAAAACAACACGAGTTTCAGGGGTCTATTTTATGACCCCCGGTACTCGTTCTACACACGAATGCAAAAACAAAACACGCCCAGTTTTTAAGGGATGGTTGTGTGGATGTTTATATCCTACTTTTAAATGCTTATTCAGATGAACACCATTTTGATCAAAGCGCGTTTAGTAGCCATGTTTGTTTTTAGGCGATTTCAGGACACAATTTCCCTTTAATGTCACCAAAGCCATACAAAAAGCCATACAACAATTTAAATTTTACTTAATTTTAACCCCCTTTTATTTGGACCGGTCGTAGAACAAAATTAGCCAGAGCGACTTGTTTATCAATACGGGTTTCGTTGGTGCGGATCACAAAAGAATAATCATTTCTGTTTGGGAACCCAAATTTAGAATACAAAAGTGGGAAAAAGGGGGGGGGGGGGGGGAGTGAACGGAGAATGTGCTTGATGGACGAAACGCAGTTGTCCGCGTCAAAACAAAATTCATACAGCCTTAAAGATATTGCCCACCACTATCAGTGCAAGGGAAGCATTCGCCTGCAGATAACAATATTTTTAGAAGAAGTTTAGAGTCATTAATATCTTTACAAGTAATACCCATGTCACATCGGAGTGCGATCTCACGGCAACCTTACTGCGATGCAGTTTTCATCAAAAACGAAGTGGGGTCGCCTAAAACTGGCAAAAAAACCCTGAAATCTATGAGGTAGGTAGCTCACAGTACGCTCTTGACTCGCTCACTGCGCTCTCACTACGCTCTCACTACACTCTCACTGCGACCTATGCGTTCCTCGCCGCGCTCTCACTGCGCTCCCACTACGCTCTACGCGATTTCGCTGAGACCAAGACGACCTCGCTACGACCTCGCTACGACCTTACTACGCACTCACTACGTCCCCACTACGTTCTGTGCGTTTGTACCGCGTTCGCGCGGCGACTATAAATACAGCGAGCTCGATGTAGCTGGATATCTGTTGTAAAATTATTATGTTCTGCCTCTCTACAGCCGTGGTAATACCCCTGTCAGATCGGAGCTACGCTGCCATTGCGCTCCCACGGCAACTAAAAAAAGTTGCAAAACGCAGTAGAAGCGCAGTAGGATCGCCAAGAGGGTATTGGGAACGCAGTGGAGTCTACCTTGGTCGTGGCAGGGTCTCCATGGTCGCCAAATCTCGGCGAATGTGTTGATCCTGCTCAAAACAATCGCAGAGGGTCGGCGACCTGGTCCAAAACGCAGTGGGAGCGCAGTGAGAGCGTAGTGGGATCTCAAAGAACGTACTTGGGACGTCGTGACGTCTACCTGAGCGTGTCATGATCGTAGCAAGAGCGAGTTGGTATCGCCGTCTGCCCAATCTGCGACTGAAGTACGTCTGAAGTACGACCACTGTACGCTTGTCACGCTCTCACTACGCTCTTACCGCGCTCATACTGCGCTTCTACTACGTCGTATAGGGCTTCTTCACGTCCACACGGGGCTGCCAGTACGACTATGGCGCCCCTAATGCGTCCATGGCGATGTTACGGAGCTTCCTGTACGTTCACAGTGCGATTATACTTCGATTATACTGCGTGTATAGTACGTTCTGACTTTGACATGCGTAATGGCCACAAATGGTATAAATGCAGCCTATATCCTCCACACAACATACCAATGTACATCTCCTCTTTACCATGGATGTATAGAGGCAGAACATAATAATTGTACAACAGATAGCAAATATCCAGCAACATCGAGCTCACTGTATTTATAGTCGCCGCGCGAACGCGGTACAAACGCACAGAACTTAGTGGGGACGTAGTGAGAACGTAGTAAGGTCGTAGCGAGGTCGCCTTGGTCGCAGCGAGATCGCGTAGAGCGTGGTGGGCGCGCAGTGAGAGCGCGGCGATGATCAAACTGGGAACGCATAGGTCGCAGTGATAGTGTAGTGAGAGCGCAGTGAGAGCGCAGTGAGCCAGTCAAGAGCGTACTGTGAGCTACCTACCTCATAGATTTCAGGATTTTTTGCCAGTTTTCGGCGACCCCACTGCGTTTTTGATGAAAACTGCATCGCAGTAAGGTCGCTGTGGGATTGCACACCGGTCTGACCGGGGTATCAGTCGCAGATTGGGCAGACGGCGATACCAATTCGCTCTTGCTACGACCATGACACGCTCAGGTAGACTTCACTACGTCCGTAGTACGTTCTTTGAGATCCCACTACGCTTTCACTGCGTTTTGGACCAGGTCGCCGACCCTCCGCGATTGTTTTGAGCAGACTCCACTACGTTCCCACTACGCTCTTGGCAATCCTACTGCGCTTCTACTGCGTTTTCCCACTTTTTTAGTCGCCGTGGGAGCGCAACGGCAGCGTAGTTCCGGTGTGACAGGGGTATAAGCTTTTGAACAGTTGGTTGTTCCTATTTGTTTGATAGTTAGAAAAAGGTATATCCCACATTTAACTATACTACACCGTATTGGCATAACACCCAAATTAAATATATCACTGTCCCCTTAATTTGTACACCACATTTGTTGGTGTGATGTTTGTAGTTTTGATAATTTCATAAATGTTAAACTGTTTACCATTGTCCACTTTTGCGTGGAACTGCACGATATCTAGTCTTTGCCAAAGACAACTGAATTCGATATTTGATTGTGCACAGTAGCGTATTGCTTTCACACGATTATAGACCAGCTTCCTAACTCAGCTCAGCCGTCTTTGCAAATTACACCCAACGGTTTATCTTGTACCTTATTTTTCCGCAGGCTTTCCTAGGCAGCCAATCAACGATCGCAAAACGGCGATTATTAACACGTGCAAGCGCTAATTAAATATGCAACACAGGACAGCACGCCCGCTGAATGGGTATAGTTGACTGCGTGAAGACGCTGGGAATATTCGTAGGGTCGAATTTGCATGAAAAGGTCACGCCCCATTTAAGCGAGAAATGTTTGACTATAAACCGTGTGTATTCACTGTGAATACAGTGGTCTTTGGCAAAGACTAGCCAATATCAAGCTTCATAATATTTCAAAGCTATCCCCAAATTGGACAAAGTGAACAAAACAGTTTTCAAGGAGAAACCAAAATTACTATCCAAAACAACTTTATATGCAACAGAATAAAAAACAACAACACTTACTTCAGAATAAACGCCCAAGATAACATAACCTAAACAAATTAGACTACAGAGATAAACAAACTGCCAAGTACAGTAATTCTCTTAACACTACGAGCAAACGTTACCCTGATTTCGCTTCGGTCGAGTCGAGTGCTTTGTCCATGCCCCAGGCCGCGATTATGTCACTCACCCCGAAAACTCATTTTACAATCAAAATGAACTGGAGGATGCTGAAAACATGAACAAAAATGGAGAGGCATTTTGTATCCCCAACCCTGTTGACACGGACGCTTCAATGTTGCTCTCTCAAACATTTAAAGGAATAGTATACCTTTTACAATTATCCAACAAAATTACCAACGTAATTATTGTTCAAAATAATACCAGGTGTAAGATATTATTGACTCTGAACTTGATGTGAAATTCCTTCTTCTTACAAGCTGCCATTTTTTTGAAAATAAAGAGAATATAGAAAATAAAGAAAATGAAGAAAATGACAAAAGCAAAAAAAATGCGCCTCAGAGACGCATTTTTGGAAATTTCCATAAGTAGTTGATTTGAAATCCAACATCTTAATTTATATTTTTTTCTCGGAATAAACAGCATTCCCAGAGATCTTCGTCACGTTTAATGTCAAGCACCTTTTTTAAGATTTTGAGAACCGTTGCTGCTTCAAACGATACAAATACACTTTTTGTACAATGGTCTACTACAACTTTAAAGAACTCGTCGTAAATGAAAGGAAATTGGCTCGACTGTTTGAGACGACGAAATCAATTTTTCTCTCCTGCGTCAGTCTATACCTAGGATGCGACCAGGACTGATAATAGAAAAACGTCCCGCTGAATTCCAAGCTGCGCTGGAGGGCCGACGGCACTTTATAAATATTGATTCCACTTGGGGTTCAATATAACATGGTGCCGGCGGCATTTCCATGTGACTCGGGTTGTTCCAAAATTCTGTCAATCGACTGGCGTTACTGTGGTCGGTTTGAGCCTCTGTATTTGTTTCTACACATGTTTGAGAATATCAGGATTGTGCGTACTTCGGAGGCAATGCAGGTCAACGGGTATATAATGCAATCAACAAGCGGGAAAACAAGAACTCGGGTACAGTACAGGTACAGCTCAACATACCATTAGTCAGTGCTTGGTATATAATTATTGCAGCAGGGCAACGTTTGATGAGGTCGGAGTACGTACTGTATATTGGAACCGGGTACCAAAACACCCGACTGCTGATACCAGGAACGGTTTCCTCTCTATAGTCCTACATCCACTGGTCATATATCTCATTAGTACTAGCGGTGCGTCTTATTGGTTCAGTTTGACTGGCATGTAGTAGGACAATGTAGTCTGACTACAATGTGGTGCACGTGTAATTTGGTAATAACTGATTAACAGACTTAAATGATATTCCAAGATACATCAACTGAAATTCCATGTATATGTGCATTCCAACACTTATAGTCAGGTGGCTTAACAAATTTAACGTTACCGGCCGGACAAAAGTACTAAATTTGGCATGGAGTTTCCTTTCGACCTATATATTGATTTTATCCGTGGAACCCACTTGATCGGTTCCGTTTTCCAAGATGGCGACCAAAATCCAAGATGGCCGCCAGAAACAAAGGAAATGTCATATATCTGGCTTTAAAAATCGGAAATGAACAAATGAGGTGTCAATTCAGGTGTTTTCGGGGTCACTGAAACAGATGCTGGTCATGGCATGTTGCTCGGGTCACCCATTTCCAAGATGGCGGCCAAATTCTAAAATGGCCGCCCAAAAAAAAAGAACTTATGTATATCTGACTGTGAAAATCGGAAATGAACAAATGAGGTGTCAATTCAGGGGTTCCTGGGGTCACTGAAATATATGCTGGCCATGGCATTTTGCTCAGGTCACCCATTTCCAAGATGGCTGCCAATTTTCGGAATGACCGCCAATACTAAATTTAAGATATATGACGGAAATTTGTATATAGAGGTGTAAAATCATATTTATGTTCAGCACATCTGAATCTTATAAAGTGGTAAGAATATGTCAATGTGATGTAGGATGTGACGGATTGACTCCGACAAAACTGGCGGTCAAAACTGGCGCTTCTTCCTGCACCAGCTTGCCGTCCAAATAGGCGTTTCTTGGTGATGGCTAACCTTATCCCTATATCTGGCGGGAAGCCTATGCTTCCTCTCAGGATACCTTCTTGCAGGTTTCCCAGTGTGTCACACCGAGGAAGTGGCCCCAGCACGTCCACAGCCACTTTCTCCATGGGCTCGACCACCAAATACTGTTTGAGCGGGGAAACTCTTTACTTCGCAGGAGATTTCCTCCTCCCACACAGCTCGCAACATCTAGTCTGATAAATGACCTCACACCCGCGGTCATTCCGTGCCAATAGTATAGCAACTTGACCTTGGCCAAAGTCTTATTAACCCTTAAATGGCCACTCGTCTGGCCACCATGCAGCTCCTGAAGTACGACCTCTTTAAATTTCTCAGGAAATACTAGTCGCAACCTCACGGACTTCCCATCGCCGGGCTCCAAATTTATAGGACACCGTCCTGCACCTCCAACTGATCCCAAGAGGACCAGAGGGTCTTGTGTGCCGAGGAGGCGCCCAACTCCTTTGCCCTAATCATCCAACCAATCACCAAGTTGACCCTCTCTGACTGCATCCTTAGGTAAGTGTGGTTGAGCAAAGATGCCCATCACCCTCGCCTCTGGGATTGGCACGACAGAGTCAACCTCATGGCGACATTCGTCAACCTCACTGATCGTTGTCACATTCGCCTTATTTGAAGCCTCAACGGTCTCTGGCGCTTCATCAGCGTCAGCACGACCACACTGTTTGCAGGCCTTCCGGGACAACCCATCAGCATTTCCATGCTTCCGCCCAGGTCTGTGTTGAATCGTCAAATCGTATTCGCTGATCACTTCCAGCCACCTGGCAAGCTGATCCTCGGGGTCCTTAAAATTAAGCAACCACCTAAGAGCAGCATGGTCGGTTCGGAGTAGAACCTTCTGACCATACAGGAACTGTCTAAACTTCCTGAGGTAGACAACTCCCGCCAGAAGTTCTATCCGGGTAGCACAGTAGTTCCTCTCTGCCTTGCTGAGTTTACAGCTCGCAAAGGCGAGGACCTTCTCTTCTCCATCATGAATCTGAGACAAAACTGCCCCAATCCCATCCCCACTAGCATTTGTATCTATGATGTAGTCGCTATCAGGAACGGGGTATGCCAACACCGGTGCTGTCTGCAGCCTCTGCTGAAACTCAACAAATACCTGTTGGAAGGCATCTGCATGTCCACTGGAACTCACGCGACTTTTCTGTCGGCGCATGCAACGGTGAATCAACCTCTGCAAATCCCCGGACAAACTTCCGATAATAGGAAGCGAGGCCTAAAAAGCTTCGAACTTTCTTAACACACTTAGCTGTTGGCCAATTGGCCATGGCCCGAACCTTCTCAAGGTCGGTAGCCACACCTTCAGGCGACACAATATGTCCCAAATAGCCTACTGACCTCTGAATCAGGAAGCACTTACTAGGCTTCAACTTTAAACCAGCTCACCTCAACCTGGAGAAGACGACTCACAGTCGTTCAATTTCCTCTTTCACAGACTTCCCAAACGCCATGACATCGTCCAGATATATCAGCAGGATGTCCCACTGAAGACCTGTCATCACCCTCTTCATCAACCTTTCAAATGTCGCAGGGGCGTTGCACAGACCAAAGGGCATGCAGCGCCAGCTGTATAAACCGTTCAGCACTACAAAGGTTGACTTCTGGTTGGCATCCTCATCGAGGTCGACCTGCCAATATCGGACGCTAAATCGAGAGTGGAACACCACTCTGCACCCACCAACGCATCTAGTGTCTCGTCGATACGGGGGACAGGGTGAGCATATTTGATTGTTACCATATTCAGACCCCGATAGTCGACACAAAATCGCTTAGTTCCGTCCTTCTTCCGGACTAACACAACATTTGCAGCCCAGGGACTCGATAAACCCTCGCTTCTTCAAATCTCCAACCTGCCTCTATATTTTCTCCTGATTACACAAGGGGTGGCGCCGAGTCCTCTCATTGAAAGACCTGGCAGAAGCTACGTGAACCGGTAATTGGTTGCTTAACCCTGATCATGCAGCCGTGCGTTGATGATTGGCCGCTGCGCCATGTATCACGCAGTATGAGCGCGTGATCCTATACATAAGCAAACTATGTTTAGATTAACTAGACGTACCTACGAGTCGGCATAATAGGCCCTACCCGGTTCCGTTACAATACATTGTATAGCAAAATTGTAGATACAATTCCTGAATACTATACCAGTATGTACTTAACAGTGAGAATGTGTATTTTTTGTTATATTGGCCGCCATCTTGGAAATTGGTGACCCGAGCAAAATGCCATGACAAGCATCTGTTTCAGTGACCCAAGAAACCCATGAATTGACACCTCATTTGTTCATTTCCAATTTTCACAGTCGGATATACCGGTACGTAATTTTCTTTTTTGTGTGTGGCCATTTTGAAATTTGGCCGCCATCTTGGAAATGGGTGACCCGAGCAACATGCCATGACCAGCATCTTATTCAGTGACCCCGGAAACACCTGAATTGACACCTCATTTGTTCATTTCCGATTTTTACAGCCAGATATATGACATTTCCTTTGTTTCTGGCGGCCATCTTGGATTTTGGCCGCCATCTTGGAAAATCGGAACCGGTCAAGTGGGTTCCACGGATAAAATCAATAGATATGTCAAAAAGAAACTCTATGCCAAATTTGGTACTTTTGTCCGGCCGGTAACGTTAACCCTGAAAATTGTCGCTAAGCCACCTGACTATTAGGGTTCTTATTATGATTTTAGCATATTCCTATTGCATTTGTGGAAATACATGTACATGTACATACAATTTGTTTTATGCAGTGACTTTTATGTGTACCGGTATTTGTTTTTCACTGCGAATGCTTAGGACACGTGTTTTTTAAATGACCAAAATGCCTGCCATTGCTTGTTATTTCACCCACATGTTTTTTAAACGACAAATCTGCAAAGGCCAAATATCTTTCTCACTCTCTGCCAAATGCTGATTTCATTAACTGAAAATTGTTATCATAATTCGCACCAATCTGCCTCACTAATGGTGTAAATGTAAAAGAAGACAAGAAGACAACTGACTCATCTATGTAAACAAAAAACTCATGAGTAGCCTTCAGCCAAAATAACAATATAAATAGGTTGCCTACTGTAAGAATGGATTAAACCTCGCAGTGAACTACGTGTATAATACAAAATAAAGAGAAAAGTAAGAGATAACGACAAACATATGGGAGAGGGGATATAAATTACTTGGCAGACTGATAGATTGTAACTAGACACCGAAGGAAAGTACATTTACTGCAATGAGAGAAGCTAATATGCAAAGACTGAAGACTCCATCTGCATCCCTGACATGAGCAAATTGGATGGGTCTGTTTATTCCGCGACTCCTTAAACAAACCCTGTATGAAATCAGTTCAACGTAGAGCTACTAAACTGGTCCCATACCCAATAGATAAAACCTACAATGAGAGATTATTGGTTCTGGGTCTGCCTACCCATTCTTAAATATTGAAAGCTTAGCTTACATCAACAAAATGAAACTATGTAAACGTAAAAAAACCAACCTGCAACTACGGTCGGTGACCTTACATGAGCGTGACATGACCTTTGACCTCAGATATCCAAACAAGAACTGTGTCTTCCTTCCCAAGAGTCACTGCATTGAAGTTGAATAAAAAACACATGAAATAATTTAGAAGTTATACATTTCTCCCCATATACTAAATCTGAAACTTGAACATACGGTCATAATAATATGGACATACGGAATTTATGACTAATAAGTGACGCCCCTAAAACTTCGTTTTTGTTATTTCCATTATGTAACCATTTGCTCCTTTTATCAGCTATTTTGTGACTGACTTTTGACCTATACATTTCAAGCAAGATTCAAGTAAAATAAGAATAGCTACGTGACAGCTGGAGTAAGGGCTCGAGCTTCATCATCTCAGATGACAAAAATCCAATTAAATTTGACAAGGAGTGTCGGTGGCGCACCTTTTCCAAGTTACTAATGTGGCATTAGCCCTAGGGCTTTAATATTTGAGGGTGAGGCTCATTTCATCATCATCCTTATAATCATCCATCCTCTCTCGGCTTGTTTATCACATATTCTCTGTTCATCATACCTTCTTCCAAGAAATTTCCCGACCTATATTAAACAGGGTTTCAGAGTGAAACGTGTTACCTGACCCTGGGCACCTGTTTCCTGCTTAGAGATTTCCCCCGAGGCAAAAACGACAGTCTCCTCAAATCTACACTGTATGTAACAACCCGCCAGCCCGAATATTCAACTTGAAGGTATTACCTAACCAGAATGACACGGATGTTTAATAAAGCCATGTTTTTGTAAACACCGTAAATAAGCTTGCTTATTATTCTAAGCTTATGGAAGATCTGTTTGGTCCGTGCAGATCAATTCCTTGCTCTTCTTAACATTTTAAAGGTAAAATATACCTTTTGCAAAAACAACCAAACTATTGTTCAAAAGTTTAAAGATATTAACAAATGACGCTCAACTCAAATTGAATATATTCCTTCTTGCATGCTGTAATTTTGAAGAAAATACCGGTAATGAAATAATACTATATCGGTTCTGGTCATTACCTCTGTCAGGCCCATGAGCCAGTTACCCTTCCAAATCCTCTAAAGTCAATATGATTTTAAACACACCATCGGGAGTAAGGGTTCCGGCAAACCACACTATGTGACCTGTCAATACGAAATGAGCTTACAGTCGGACATTTTCATTTTGCAAAACCAGAGTGATCGTGTTTTAGTTTTTCTTCTGTCAAACATCTTTAAAATCTATTTAATCCCAATTGTCATACATTAATTTCACTGTAAACACAAAGTCCTGTAGAGTTATTGCCAGTTTCTCAAGAATAAGTGTTTCCACTTAAAGTTGTCCACTTAAGAGTAAGATTTAAGTGTTTCCACTTAAACTTGGTTGATCTATATATTCCATTACCGAATTCGCTACCCGTTGGAAAGCTCTATGTTCTGCATAATACAGATATATATTTAAATTCCGACTTTATCTTGAAAGTCTGACTTTAAGCTCATTTTACGGCGACACAGGTCACATATTTATTCCCTAAGAGTAAGATTTAGACTCCATCATCTGTACTTATAAAATCCGAAAACCTTCCATGTACCAAACGCCACTATGGCCGGATAGAGGCAAGCTGGAATGACCCACAATTAAGAAGATCTCTGGTACGCTAGCGCAGGCTAATGAAACAGTAACGAAGCCCAGTTATGTCAATCATTTTGGACTGAGGACATACACAACTTATGACAGTCCTGATGGATCTTGTCAATACACGGCAGTATCGAATTACCATCTACTCTAAATATTGCCACGATAGCCTTGATCTTGTATTCTACGGAAGCAATAACGTCATTACATTAACAGGAGCTACATTGATATTACACGTACAGTATAATGAATCAAATGAGTTAAGAGGGCCTAATATTTCGATCTTAACAAGATCTTCTTTAGAGACATAATGGCTGTGTACAAGAAACAAACATATAGGGCAACATACAGCATGATGTACATCAGTATAATGGTTAAATTTAGTCTAATTGACAAAAACATGCCTAGACAAGGGGGAAAACTTGATTAAAGGTAGGATACACCATTGGTAATTGTTTAAATTATCACGATTGGGTGGATTTGGGGGTTGTATTTTATAGTAAGTATCGTTAATTGACCTGTTCGAAGTTTCACAATCATGGATGCTGAAAAAAAGCAAGACAAACGGCGTTCGTTTTCAACCGGCGTTGTTCTTGTTTTTAGCGCGATTGCCTTCCGGGTTTTTTTATTCAATTTTTCGGAACAATTTCTGGATATCTAGCGCAATTATTTTGCTGGATCGTTATTTACTTTCAAATAAGTAAGATATTTTCTAATAATTCGGCAGTAAATATTTTCGATATCTGCAAATGGTATAGGCCTATCATACATCTAAAGGGAATATACAACATATTAATATATTATTAAATACCTTTCTAGACTGTTGGTGAATGTCTAGACTGTCTAAACATCCCATAAAATTATGGCACCTGGTATACCGTGATTTTCAAGAAAATTGTTATTTTTATATATATTTTTATATCTATTTTCAACGCTGGTTGGCTGACCAGCATTGGCAAAAAAAAAACACCTGGCTTCTCTTAACTGGCTTATTTATTCCGCATTTTGTTAGCGATCGATATGAATGGGTACTGGATACAAGCCAACTAGACTATTTCCGTGTAAACGTACAAATCACCGACGTTTATATATTGCTCCGTTTCATCCTCAATTAGTGGGGTCATGAAACCCTGACAACAAGAAAAGTAAACATTTTCTATAGTATCTACGAATATAAACCTCAAAACATTTAAGTAGTGTAACAATTATTTGCTATCCAATATTAACCCCTAAATTCATTCATATTTTAAAAATTACAGCAAAAGCAAATGTTGTATAATAATGTATTCTCTTCAAAAGCAGTAGGCCTACCGTCCAAGATCATGTCCGCTTGTTGCACGAACGTCTATGATAATGCGAGTAGATTCTCTGTTAATCAGTACAAAGACGTTCGAATTGAATATATAGTATACTCGAGGGGATTTACAGTGCTATGCTGCTGAATCAGTTTTCTAGCATTGGAATTGCTGAATACATGATTGGCCACGTACAGTTCGAGTTGTGCAACATAATGCTACAGACGTTTGGTTAAAATCGTCATTTGGGAAAATTTGGAGGACCAATAGGAGGAAATTCTAGAGTTCAATTTGCTCATGGGAAAGTTGTTCTATCAGAAATTACTATATTTAAGATCTTGAGATGCAAGATGCTTTCTACATACACGGTTACCATAATATCATTTCACACCATCGGCTATTTGTTTGTAAGGGGGTATTTTATTAAGCTAGGATGCGCAGGGTTAAAAGGGTTGAATTCTGACTCAGGCCGTTTTCCAAACCCCATTTTTGTCTCCGACTTTGCTTTGTTGATCAATTTGGAAATTGTAATGGACCTAGAGCGATGACGGAGCATTAGCTGGGGTTTGGAAAACGGCCCCGTTCTAACACAGGGAGAAAACAATGAGTCTTTGACTAATGCTGCAGGCGAGTTCGCAAGGATCGATGATGCATAGTGTAGAGCAATTCTTGAGGGGCAACTTGAGCCCGTTTGCTGCTCAGTATTGAATGTCCGCCTTCATCGGATGATAGCGTTTGCCTATCCTTCAAGTGCGGTCCGCTGTCTGTCTGTTTGCCTGTCATTGGGATGTCTATCTGCGTCTGCTTGTCTCTAGTGGGCTATTTACTCCATCCATAATTTTGCACCCCATAATGTTCCCCAGTCTTCAACAATACATGTATGAAGTTGTACTGGCGTATAACTTAGCAGTATAAAGAAGCAGTCTTAATCATATCCTTATTCCGAAAAGTATAATTTTATAATGAAAAATTCGCGATCGCCGGACGGCGATCGCAAAAAAAAGAAGATAGCATAAGAAAAACTGCTCGACGCCGGTTGAAAACAAACGCTGTTTTTCGTGTTTTTCTCGGCATCCATGATTGTAAAACTTCGAACAGCTCAGTTAAACGATATTTACTATAAAATACAACCCCCTAAATTGACTTATTCATGATAATTCTAGCAATTACCAATGGTGTATCCAACCTTTAAGCGCATAGTGGGCATTTCATGTTCAGAAATTTCGTCAACATTAAACACCAAGGGAAAAAAAGAAGGAAAGAAAACAAAATCAATTTTTATTTGACTTCTTACAGTTTATCATCTTGCAAATACAATATTGCATGAGGGTAATAATTTGACGGTGTACATGTTGATGTACATGTACATGTGCATGCATGTTCATTTGTTCGGGAATTGTTTTTAACTAATTGAACAGTAAAAAGGAGGGGTTGGGGTTGCTCGACAGCAAATTGGTGACAGATCTATCTCAAAGTGTGCATAATCATATACAATTTATGTTTAGGGTGTATTTGACACAATTGATATGTGGTTGTTTTAATCAATTGTGCACCAGGATTATTTTGACATTGACTGGTCTCAGGAGCGGAACTGTTTTTGCTCGAACCTCGATCCGAGATGGGTCCAGGCCGGCATCTTTGGGTAGCACACCCTGATATTTCCGGCCTTGCTCGATGCGAGACGGTCGCTGACATAATATTTCTGACGTTGCTAGTGAAGTGCTTATCCGTCATCTGTTTTAATTTACAAAATAAACCTGCTTGCAAAATAAATGCAGAATCACACCATGCCCTTCCCAGTGCATACGTGCACCTTTATAGAGAATAGTCCATTACATCAATTGATTTTCCAACAGCTTTCAAGTTGTGTAATTAAACTGTAGTTCGAAGCAACTGAGTTCGAACTTTGCAATTAGTAACATAACAATTACTGCAAATGATAAAAAACAACTTTCTCTTCCCCTACCAAGAAGAAGGTTCAAGACCTCTACGAAATTTGCGGATACTGTTGCCTGGCTCTAGTTTAATTACAGTTTAGTTCGATTCGATTTTGTGTCCAGCTAGCCAGCTTGGCGGAACCACTAGATTCGCTGGAAACAGCTGGCTGTTAGCGTGTAACAAATCCGACCGGTTAGAGCTTGCGTTACCATATCGCCATGGTTACTGGTGAGCGTCTCTAGATGTTCTTATCGACCTGGGCACTGCGAATATTGCTACAGGAATTGCTACAATTGTTTGGCTAACAGGGCGAGGTAAATGTGTACTAATTAGGGGTTGTATCTATCAATATCAGGCAAGTCTATCACAAGCAAGTCAAGTTAGGTTTCCAGATAAATCAGAAATTGTAAACTAGAGATTATTAAAAGAGGTAAACAATTTTGAGGCTGTTCAAATAAACCGATGTTTGTAGAGTTCCTCAGTTTGTCACCTTTATTAGTACTACTACATCAACGTTTATATTTTCCATAATGACCTAAAATGTAAGTTTTATCATTCAAGCCTAATTTAGAAATTGACCTCAAATTACTTTTGACCTCACTACTTGACCGTTACATGACTTCAAAAGTTTACAATATTGCATGCAAGTTTGATTGCAATTAGACTTCAAGTTTGCATATAAGACCAAATTTTCGAAATTACTAACCAAGATGATATGCATAAATAATATGGACTAAGTACGGACAGACGGACTACGTATGGGTTTTCGCAAAAAAATATATACGCTTTTGCCTGCGAGCATTAAGCATAAAAGGAGGGGACTTCAGCTCAATTTAATTTATCCTTGACGTACCTTAGGGAAATTTTATTCATCGGCCTTTAATACGTACTATAGGGAAATATAAAATTGCAAAATGTTTACGAATGTGTATACATATTTAAACTAATACATGTACCATTAACAAATTAATACTACTGCATGAAATTTCTACTGGGTCTAAGGCAGGGAACCTAAACTAATAAGACCCGTCTTAGTTCTGCCAAGCAACCGAGTGCAGAGACTGAACTGACAAAAAAGGGAAAACTACATATCAATATAATGTATCGGCATTGACGTACCATAGGGAAAAATATAACATTGAAACATGTTTACAAATGTGTATACATATTTAAACTAATACACGTACCATTAACAAAGTATAAAACTACTACATGAAATTGCTATTGGGTCTAAGGCAGGAAACCTAAACTAATAAGACCCGTCTTAGTTCTGTCAAACGACCAATGGGAGAGACCAAAATGACACAAATACGCTAAATAAGAAAAGAAAAAAACATTCGACGTCATCGAACATAAGGGCTGTTCATTTTCGAATAATTTAGTATTTGTTTATTCGAAAATGTAAATGACCGAATATTCGGGTTTTCGAAACTCTCCGTTCAAGTTTCACACACGTTAGCTGCAGCTGCCGTCCACGCTGGTCAAAAGTTACATACAAAGCGCACCGGTAAAAATGTGCATGCACGATATTTATTACGGGCTGCATGTAAAGCTATCAAGGGAATTTACCTATCTAAAAAAATGGAGCCAATGAATAGGAGTCTGCAAAAACGTTGACTGTCGACTATCAACCAAAAAGTGGCATTTGGCAATACAACAAAATACAAAACTTTACGATAAAAATGATATCACGGTCGTTGATGTACATGCATATTTGTTCTTTTCAAATATTCAATCCGGCAAAGAGCTATTCGAATATTTGGTTGATGATCAAATATTTAGTACCCTTGTATATTCGAGACAGTCCTATTGAACATTCACGTCATATTCGCTGAAGCCAGTAACCGAGGCAGCAAAACCACTTCGGCTTTCTAAGTTGTTATTTTGCCCCAAAGCAGAAAGCAACAGAGATCAAGGCACTCTCAACAGATCGTGCATTTAACCCACTTCATGCAGCCACAACATGGGTTCGAATCCCGCCTGGGCCAAATTATATGATTGAGTTTTTAGTTTCTACCCGAAAATGTGGGTTTTTCCCAAAATATTATTTCGTTTTTTTCCCTCCTACCTCTACAAAGTTAACTTCTTCTCATTGTCTTTGTTCACTTATCCATCCTGTAATTGGCGCGTTGAATGTTGAATGAAATTGAATAATAATACAAATAATAATTATTTGATCACATACAACAACAGTGAAACACCAAACGTTTCCATGTACATCTCTTTAAAATATAGCTTTTTTTACATAGAGGACAACAACCGCGTCCTCAGAAACAGAACGAGGTCGATCATGTTTATACCTATTAGTCCAGGAGCTAGCAGACTTTTATCGGTATTGTTGCGTACGAAAGGTTTGACACCTGAAATGAGTAGGACTATGTGTGGGAACCCCAAAATGTGGATTCTTAAGTTTGGCACTCTTGCACTGCCCCCTGGGGGCACTCTCAAAATGACCCCCTTATATTTTGTATCGGTATTGTGGCGTACGAGGACCAAATTTTTGTCATATGTACTTCAAGGGAGTCTAATTTCAAAAAGCCAATTCTTAAGTTTTCAACTAATGCACTAAGCCACTTAAGAATGGCCTAATTAACGCTAATTAGCACTTTTATCGGTATTGTCACGTACGAGGACACATTTTGGCTCAAAATGTACTCCAAGATATCCTGATTCCGAATATCTAATTCTTAAGTTTCAACTCCATGCACTAAACCACTTAAGAATGGGTCAAAGATAGATAATTGACCTAATTACGTTTAAGATAATGTGGCCCGCTCCATCGAAATAAGGAATAAGTCTCAAAAGAGTTATGGTCTGATGAAGATGACAGGTGTATATTTATTTGCCGAATCCACATTCCGAGAAAAACAGCTCTGAAATAAACAAAATTGACCCAAACCATACGGACAGCACAAACAAATACTTGGTCACGATTTTCACCCATGCATTCCCTTCAACGGCCGATTGCGTAAAACGGCCTCAGCGACTTATTCCTGATTACGATGGAGCGGGTTACATATTCCATTTCTCCGGAACCACATGGGGTAGAGGATTGAAATAAGGTTTAATGTGAAGTTTAATCGAGTACGTCCACAAAACTTATGTCAACATGTTCATCTGGCAACCCAGAATACGAAAAACTCGTTCTTAAGTGTCCATCTGATGCACAAATCCGCTTAAGAATAAGAAATCGGTCAACTCATGAAAGCATGTTTAAGCTATTATGAGTTATTCCTCATGAAAAGGAGGCCTTCATCAAAAGTTTAATTTACCAAGAGCTTTTCGGAGTTTTCATGTGTATTTTAAGAATTGCTCGCATTCAATTATTAAGCTGGATAGTACAGTAACCATGTGTCTGTGTCTAGGACAATAAGACTATATTTATGCCCTATTGTTCATTGTACCTTATAAAATAAGCACGAGCTCTCGTGACAGATGAGGGCACTTGACAGAATATATTGATTGAAATAAACTTTAATTAAAAATCAAATCAAATTTACGTGTAACACTTAATATGTATTATAGTCATGTTCTCATTTTGCGATTTGAATGGTTACAAATTATGAAATCATTCAATTCCCGGCTGGTGTATTCCCACCTTGTTTCAAATTGAATCACTCAGCTGTTATTTAGTTCTCTTCGGAAAGTCCTTCCTCTTCATCAGATGGTGCGACCTCTTGCCTTTCCTCACTCCCGTCAGTCTTCATTTCATCTTCTTCTACCAGGGTTTGCGGTAGTTGATGTCCTTCAAGTTCAAACCAGATTGGAGTGTATATCCATACCCTGACCATCATGCTTATTGATGTTTTGCATAGCTAAGAGTAGAACATTTACAAAATCTTCTAAACTACAAGCATCACAACAAAGGAGACGGAGAGATATTTCATTGTGGCGGTGTGCCAATAAAATGTAACTCGCAATTATACGGCCAGGCCTACTCACAATGAATATTTACATACTTTTACCGTAAACAATACGGAAACCTTTTACAGGTTATTTCAACACTTTTTTTGATAATCTTTTGCTTAATAAGCTGTGGTTGATGATGAATGTTGCTTACCAAGAATCAGTATTAACCTCCTCATCCTCTCCATGACGCTATGAACATTTTTGTAGAACAGAAACCTAACTGATCCCTTATCCAAGGGGAGACCCCCCGAACTACATGTAGTTTCAAGATGCTCTATTTTCCAAAGACTGCAGCCAACCACGATTCTTCGTTCGCAGGGCAAATAGTCGGCTTCTGCCAATTCAGTATGATTTTTAAAACGCTAAGTTTCTGGATTATGAATCATGGTATACACAAAATTGTAGCGATTTATGATACAGGCTATTCCTTACTTTACTAAATCACATTAATCTTGTCCTTATATTGAAGTCGTCTATACAAGTTGCTATAAATGCAACTTGAGTTTATTCATGTCCATGGTACTTTAGCTACCAGTAGATTTTGACATGATAATAGTCTGCCAGTTAAAATGCATATATATTTTTAAAAAATATTATAACTTACACCCGGGAACTTACATCCATGTAAGCAAGGCGCTGTAGCTTTATTCATGGATAACATGTTTGGGAAATGTAAATCACCAAGAATAAGATATAATAATAATAATATACAGTAACTGCAATATTGCACCGTACTTCAAAGAAGTATTTGCATGTTTAGGCATGGGCTGGCTTGTTCGAGATGAATACGCAGATCATTATTGTATCATAGGTCAATATTTGCAATTTGTCACACTAAAGCAGATCCTTATAGTTCTTGTATTAACATAGATTCATTCTAATTCAAGTGCAGTGCAGTGCAATATTGTAATTAATGTGTTTAGTATTGTGACAGTGTTACACGTAATTTTGATTTGATTTTTAATTAAAGTTTATTTCAATCAATATATTCTGTCAAGTGCCCTCATCTGTCACGAGAGCTCGTGCTTATTTTATAAGGTACAATGAACAATAGGGCATAAATATAGTCTTATTGTCCTAGACACAGACACATGGTTACTGTACTATCCAGCTTAATAATTGGATGCGAGCAATTCTTAAAATACACATGAAAACTCCGAAAAGCTCTTGGTAAATTAAACTTTTGATGAAGGCCTCCTTTTCATGAGGAATAACTCATAATAGCTTAAACTTGCTTTCATGAGTTGACCGATTTCTTATTCTTAAGCGGATTTGTGCATCAGATAGACACTTAAGAACGAGTTTTTCGTATTCTGGGTTGCCAGATGAACATGTTGACATAAGTTTTGTGGACGTACTCGATCATACCGATACAATTATAAACACGTGGTGGGTCAAAAGGGTACACTTTTAGGCATAATTGCATGTTTAAGCCATGAAGACACCAACAAAATACTACTTTAACAACTGGTCCTTGTCCACAATGTTTAGACCTTCTCATTAAACCTTATTTCAATCCTCTACCCCATGTGGTTCCGGAGAAATGGCATATGTGACCCGCTCCATCGTAATCAGAAATAAGTCGCTGAGGCAGTTTTACGCAATCGGCCGTTGAAGTGAATGCATGGGTGAAAATCGTGACCAAGTATTTGTTTGTGCTGTCCGTATGATTTTGGTCAATTTTGTTTATTTCAGAGCTGTTTTTCTCGGAATGTGGATTCGGCAAATAAATATACACCTGTCATCTTCATCAGACCATAACTCTTTTGAAACTTATTCCTTATTTCGATGGAGCGGGTCACATTATTCCAAACGTAATTAGGTCAATTATCGATCTTTGACCCATTCTTAAGTGGATTAGTGCATGGAGTTGAAACTTAAGAATTAGATATTCGGAATCAGGATATCTTGGAGTACATTTTGAGCCAAAATGTGTCCTCGTACGTGACAATACCGATAAAAGTGCTAATTAGCGTTAATTAGGCCATTCTTAAGTGGCTTAGTGCATTAGTTGAAAACTTAAGAATTGACTTTTTGAAATTAGACTCCCTTGAAGTACATATGACAAAAATTTGGTCCTCGTACGCCACAATACCGATAAAAAATATAAGGGGGTCATTTTGAGAGTGCCCCCAGGGGGCAGTGCAAGAGTGCCAAACTTAAGAATCCACATTTTGGGGTTCCCACACATAGTCCTACTCATTTCAGGTGTCAAACCTTTCGTACGCAACAATACCGATAAAATTCTGCTAGCTCCTGGACTATATGTACAAGGGTCTTGTAATTGATTGCACGATGCTATACATGATATGTAAAGGAAGGTGTTAACGTATTTTTGAAGTGTTTCGGATTTGCAGATTTTAATCTAATTAAAGTGCATTATTGTCCATGTTCCTGAACACTTATAGCCTAAAGCCGGCCAATTCATCAGCGATCACCCCTGATTAAATCCACTCACAGTCACAGATGCAATTATCCATGGCTTGGCGTTTTGGCGTTTTACCCGAGTTACATACTACGAGTGAGTCTGCACTCACAGCAATCAAACCAGGTCAAAAGGGCAAATCGATGGAGGATTTTAATTCGCAATAGAAAACAGTCACGTCCGAGCATAATAAAGCGAGATAATGGGACGGAGAGAACCCCCTCTTTTTGTGGTGGTCATTGTGCTTGCGGAATGTTGCGGTTTCTCCGAAATTATGTTTATGTTTTTAGGGGGGTGCGTTAGGTAACAATAGTTAAGAGTGTGTATATCTTGCTGGATATACGTCCGAGTACATGATCGATCCGCGTATCGAATGTGCAAGTACGCGAAACGCTCATCGCGGGCGTGGCGTGCGGGGGGGGGGGGGGGGGGGGGGGGGGCGCACGTTCGCAATACGCGTGTGTTCTGTGACGCGGCCTATTTTTTAGAACAATGACTACAACGATACAAGTATACACATGTTGTGTCTAGCTGTTCGCCCTCTTGCAGCCGAATTGTATCCAGTCCTGTTTTTCATAAACATAGGTAACCGAAGGACGTATTTTCAATAACTTTTGTATATTACAAATAAGTTGTTGATATTCGATATATAACAATAAATCGACTGAAAAAGGACTATAATGTGTTATCATAATAGACTATATAACTTTTCCGCAAGACGCTGGATGAGAAAACACCTACAAAAAATTAATCAAAGGTGTGATGTTTTATCAGTGTCTAATTGGAACGAACGATGTATCTTGCAATTTGTCGTCGTCTTGGTAATGGTTCGGTCACACATACGCGACGCACGGTCCGCGCATTGACAATTAATACAAAAATGTAAAATAATATCAGTGCGTCGTTATGCGCCCAACTTTTGTCAGGATTTGGGAGAAGCTAGCGAGTTGACAACAAATGCACAGCGTGTTGCCAGCGCGCTGCGCGTATACAGTGCGCATACAGAGCGTATACAGAGCGCACACGTTAACAATCAAACGAATGCACAGCGTGTTGCTAGCGCGCGGAACAAATGGCACGCGCACGCACCGCGCGATCAACGCAGAACCTATGTCATCACCCATAAGGGTACGGTCTGGGAAGAAGTGATGATGCGCCAGTCACAAATACACAATGCAAAATCAGCGCACTGACAAATTAAGGCCCTGTCACACCTTTGCGTATATCAAGTACTTATGAGTTCCTTATTAAAAATATTCACTACGCAGCCGTACGCTCAAAATTTCAAAATGTTTCGATTACTTTGACTTATATGCGACGCACACCTAGCGTATAAGTAACGAATTCAGCGCATCCATGGCGTATGAGGTGCGTATGAGTTGCGTATGCAGTGCGCAACACTATTTTACTACTGCGAATAGCTGCGTATGCAGTGCGCATGCCGAGCGTATTCCAGACGCACCCTACTTAACCCGACCGCATGCCTGACGCACTTTCGACGAATGCCGAGCGTATTTCCGTCGCATGTCCGCCGCTCGCCACGCGTTATAAAAAGGCGGTGGCTTCCCGCTGTTGTCAGTACCAGTGCAGATTCCATAGCGTGAACATCAGCGTATCACCGCGTATGAACCGCTTATCCCCCACGAACACATAGCGTATTTGTACCGCGCTCGACCGATGCGGGACCGATGCGCTGTGTGTTTATAACTTATGACCTGCGTAACAGCGTACGCTGCGTAGTTTTGTGCTTGCCCAAAACTATCCGGTCTACTGGGCCGTACTGTGCGCATGCCTACGTACATAAAACTTACACAAAACGATTGAGATGCATATGAGGTGCATATTGTGCGTATCAAAAACATGTCAATGCGCAACTCATAAGGAATTAGGATACGCAAAAGTGTGACAGGGCCTTTAGCAATTTTGGCCAGTGCGTTGTCGTTCGCTGGGTGTGCGTGAGCATTCGTTACTCGTTCATCGAGCGCGCCGGACCAACGCTATGCATTTGTTGTCATTCGCCGTGTTCGTCGGGATTTTGTGGGCATGCACAACAAATAATGTGCGCGGATCTAGACGCATGAATGTGCACGCCGGGAGGACGCCAGACACGAGCCAAGCGCGCCGGACCAACGCTAGACACACGCGGAGCACACGCTGGATATTCGTTCGTGTTTGTGATGGATATTCGTTCGTTCGTGTTCGTGTATGTTCGTCGGCTGAGGTCTAGCAAACAACTTTTGTATTTATTTGTAGGCGAGTTTTAGGGGTTTTACTTTTGAAACCAGCGTCAATGGAAAATGTTAAGTCTAAAATTATGTTTTCCTGAGTCTAAGATAAACTAAGATAAGATAAAATATAAGATAAACTTCCCTTCTTGTAGAAACAAACATTTATTTTGGACTGTGTACGTTTGGTAGTGCCTCTCGTTTAACGCATTGAAAGGCCTTGGATTTAGTGGAATTTCACGTAACTGCCGACATTAAATACAATTTTACACACAAAGATGTGAACATGATTTATTTTCCCATCCCTTTTGGGGTGAAACTTACTGCATAATTTTAAACACTTAGTGTATGAGATAAGTTTGTAGGAATGTTCAAGCATGATTTTTTTATTAATTCGTCGAGCTCATAAATAATGCATTTTATGATCAGCTCGATAAAACTAGCGCATTTGCATAAACCGTATGTCGCGCACGTAGCCTTTGGAACAGCCGTGATCCCCACTGATTGATAAACTTAATTAATTTTACTTTTCTTGAGAAGGCACAATCACTTTAGCTTCACTAAAAATGGTCATAACTCTTGAACGGGTGGTCTGAATTTGATGAAATACATACATTTTTTTAAAGACAATTTCCTAACACACATGCTTTGCCAGGATCATGAAGAGCATCGAAATAGTATGGTCATGCACTTATTCTTGGAGCTGTTGTATATTATTTCATAACAAAACATGACATTGTATTTCTGAGCGAAATCCACAGATTCAGGTTTGGACCTAAAACCCTTCACATTTCTATGACTACAACATTTAAATATTTTTGAGAACTCATCTGCTTGTTATGTGTGTATGTAATTTGGTTTCAATTATACTATTGCAGGTCGAACTAAACCAAATGAGCCCGGTCTTGCCAGTTTACTATACTTTTGTCTCTTCAGAAATTGCCCATAGCATTTTGATGTATTCATTTATTGTTTTTTGGTTCTGCCCGTTTTGCTACCCTTTACTTTTTATAATACAACTCTCTTATGAAGTATACTTTTTACTCTCAAAACATGTATTAACATTGTTGGTTAAAACAGTTGGTTAAAATGTTAATGTTCGAATTTAACCAATGTTGGGTACATTTTACCCAACATTGGGCAACATCTTTAACCATTTTTTTAACCAACCGTTGGTTACCAGATAAACAACACAACACTAGGTTAAACAAAAATGGAAAAAAAAATTGCCCAACGTTGGAAAAATGTACCCAACATTGGTCAACTTGCAAAAATGTACACATTGTTAGTTAACATCTTAACCAACCCTTTGTTAATACATGCTTTCAGATTGTTCTCATAGCTAGGCTGCGGCTTCGCCAGTCTGTTTGCCACTTACTTATCTTTATTAGATAGAGTACAGAAGCGCATTGTTAATTTGGCTAGAGGTTTTTCTGAATTACGAACTATTAATCTACAATTTCTCTACATTTGAACATAATCTGTCACCCAAAAGTGTGTTTTTTTGTAAATTCAAAGCTGTTTATCTCATAACTAGGTTGTCAGATTTGTATTACTAAATCCTTCCCCAACAAAAGATAGGGTGGGGGTACATATGTAAATGATGCACCATTTTAAAGCTGAGAACCTAGTGAATTTGGAGGGGGGAAAACTAAATCTAAAAAACATAAATGGTCAACTTTGTCCAGGTTTCGTTGGAGCAGGTCAGATTTTGGTCAAAACCGTGACGGCATCATAGGATTAGAGGAAACATTACTTTACAACCAACAGAGTCAGCAAGAAACCTAGGTGTAATAATGGATGACAATCTCGTTTTCTCGCAAATAAAATTTGCCGTGTGTCTTGTTTCTGTCTTTGTAAGATTGGGAAGATAAGACGGTTCTTGAATCAACATACGACAGAAACATTAATTCACGCCTTTGTATCGACCCATATTGACAAATTATTGTAAGAGCATCCTGTATGGACTGATTACCTGAGTTTCAATTAAACAAACTCCAACGCATACAGAACTCTGCAGCCAGGCTCCTAACCAGAACACTTTAATTACGAACTTATATTATATTGCCCCAGTCTTACTACATCAATTACATTAATTATTGGTGAAATACATAATATATTTTTTACTTTTAGTTCTCACCTATAAATGTAGCCACGGACTGGCTTCGGATTATCTCCACAAATTAATAACTGCACTGTAAAAAATTACCGTAAATTAAAAAAACTAAGCAATCGCCGTTTTTTAGTTTAACGGAATCTGGACGTAGAATTACGGTACTGTGCCTTGAAAATATCACGCGTCTGTAGTGTTCATGTGTTAAGGTTAATTTATGCAAAGATGATATATATTTACAAGAACAGGTGGTCAAAATACAGCATATTTGTGTAAATATACAGCAACACCAACAAAGTGTTGTTTATTTACAGCAATGTTACTGTTACCCAGCATATTTCAAGTCATTACAGCCAGTCATGCTAGGTTCCTACTGTCGTGTGATCCGTTACGAACGCCACGATTGGCCATTCGTAGATGATCGTGAAATGTTTGTTTTCTTTTCAAAAAAATTACGTTTGGATACGAGTTGATGCGAGTCGATACGTTCTGGTACGATTTGGTGCGCTTGGATGCGATATAGTCACGATTGGTCAATTTCAGGTGACACGATCTTTTACGATCTGGTTTCCCGTTCAGATACGATCAGATACGTTCCGATAGGATTTTCCCGACTGAGTCCACGATTGGGTCCCGATCTGACACGATCAGCACGATCAGGGTCCCCGATTTGGGACGATCTGGTACGTTTCGATACGTTCCGATACGATCATCACGAATCGATGCGCTCAGTTGCGATCATAATCGATTGTGGTCGCGGTGAATTCACGATCGGGATCAAGAGTGATCACGATTTGAGCCACGATTGGACCCCGACGGGTATATATACAGCCCGACTGACCATGGACGTCATTGTCTCTTAAACTTCTACAGAGTGAAGACTACAACCCACAATCAGATCGCAGCGCATCTCAACAGAGGTGGTGTTTGTCTTGTCCAAGGTTGATCCCGATCACCACGATTTTGAAGCACGATTAGATGCGATATGTCGCGCTTTGTTACGATCCATTACGATTTGATGCGATGATCACGATTAAAAATTAATCATGTTGATCGTAGAAAATGTTTGAACCTTCCAGAACTTTTTTACGATCAACACGATTGCCACGAATGACCTCAAGATCTGATATGATCACCACGATAACTCCACGATTAAGACCACGATTTCAATCGTTGCGCAAATCGTGATAGTGGGAACCTAGCATTAGCAGTTTGTAGCAGTTTTAATCTTATTCATATTATTATTTTCGGTAAAGATCTATCTACATTTTATAGGAGACTATAACAATTTAAGGATTTCAAGGGTAGCTCACACCACATTCTGGAAATAAATCAATATTTCGTGTAGACGGAATGCACCAAGTGTACCTATCGAGTGCATGGTGTCCGTCCCACACGAGGGATTTTAGTAGAAGGGGGGGGGGGGGGGGGGGGGGGTGGTTGTGGTACAAGACTTCAACGGGACCCTTGACAATTTCCCATTGATGCTGTGTCAAGAACCAGTATTGACCGACAACCCTTACCATCACGCTTGGCCCGCTGAAGAGTAGATCCCGTTTGGATATTTGAAACTACTTGCAATACAGTGATTCCTTGCTAATAATTATATTTCAATGTGAGCCGGGTGTTGTTGTTTTTACATAGGTTAGAGCCTGGATTGAAAAATCAGTCTTCTGGGACGCATTATTTGCTTATAGGTAATATACAACAAAACAACTATACATAATGTTTACCCCCTCCAAGGAAATTATGTTGTTGACGGCATTTGGTTGTCTATTGGGGTGTTTGCTTGTTTATTTTGTTAGCATGATTATAGGAAAACAACTGAGTACTATACGGGTATTTTGAAAACCAGGTACCCCAATTACAGAACAACAGGGTAACCGGATACCCGCATCAATGCGTTAATACAGCAAGATACACATGTTTACAATGAGCTTAATTCGCGAGCGTCATCAATTTGAAATATAATTTGTTTTCCTGTGGAGCCTGTTTTATTTAGAAAATTTCCAACAACTGACATTCATAACCTTAATTTGCTTTCAACGTCTGACGGATACGAATGTTGTTTGTAAAGGTGGCTATCGATTTCTTAATCTGGAAACGGTTTATGACATCAAATGTCGGTTACTCGACTACCCGGTTCCGATGCACAGCCCTACTGCGTACTGGAGGGATTATAACAAAACTTGGTGGGTAGACAAGTACAATTGTAGCATTTGGATCAAGAACGTTTCCATTATATTTTCAAATTGAATACTTTGACAAATTTAAGGGTGATAATTAGTAACGTTAGCGCGTGTTTTTGCAGTTGGGGCAGACATCTGGGCCGATATTCATAAAAGCCTGCTAAGCAACCAACTAGGTCTTAGCAGCCTGCTAAATCCGTAGTTTGCTGCTCCGTGGTTACCAACTAATTTTGTATTCATAAAACTTTGCTAAGAATGTTGCTAGCTAGTTGTCAGCTAGATTATGTAAGCAGGCAGCTAGGACATTAGGCAGTTCTTAAAAAAACACCGGCAAATGTTAATTTGCATGTCAATAGAGTTTGGTGATGTTTTGGATGGGCCAAATGACTTTTAGAACCAGCAGTAAATTTGACACATTAGGCCTATTATGTGTGCATTGAAATCTACACAAGCATGGCGATGTGGAAGATAAATGTGGTCAAGGGAAGACACGTAAAGCTAATTATAATGATGGAAACAACTTATTTATAGCAAAAAAGTTCGATGAAATGAAAGACGTTCTTGTGAGTAAGCACAAAGATGTCAACACCAATCGCAAGAATAAGATGCTTGGTAATTTATCCTCAACCAGCATAGGGCTAGATTCCCCACAACCAAAAGAACACTGGGAGATCTAACACAAATAGGCTCTTATACATTTCAAATCTGAATCAAAGAACCATGTTATCCAATGTAAAACGTCCCGTAACAAATGATTTTAGCAACCAACTGGCTTAGCAGGCTTTTATGAATATCGGCCATGCGCTCTATCAGTGTGCCCTTCTTCTAGTTATTACAAAACCTTACTTGGCTGTAAGAGAATAATAATAGTCTCAATCATTCTGTAAAATTATGAAACCTTGCATGCTGTCATTTTCAAGTAAAGATGATTTTTGTATCATTTGGCTGGAAAAGCAACTACGAAATGCCTGGTGCAGATTTTATAATGGGAATTTGTATACTGGGAAGGGACAAGTTAATGGCAAGGCTCCACTAAACTATAAACGACAATTTAGCTTACGGATAATTTTGACCTTTTCAATTTGCGATAATTAACAATCACACAAAAAACACAATCACAAAAAAAACGTAATAAAATGGCCTATTAACGATAATGCCTGGCAATATATGTCATTTGGTACTGCCCTTTACTCAAAACACTTATAATAATGCTACCGCGTTGAATATTGCAAAATGTAACAAAATTAAGATTGATTTTCCCCCGTCAATTTGTCAGTTGAATGGGACTTTTCTGATGCAACAAAATCAGCAACGATTACTCATTATTACATTTTAGAATCCATTTTGTTTCTGTAAATTTAATTTTAGAAAAAATACAATCACAATAAGTCCATTCCAACCACCCCCCCCCCCCCCCCCCCCCACCCCCACTACATTAAAATAAGTAATAACGGCATAGAAAGCTGTCTAAACTCGGCCTGTTCGAGTATTCGATTATTCGACAACGCATTTGACCAAATATTTGAATATTCAAAACCTGTTGTTCAAGTTTACACATGCCAGCTGCAGCTGCCTTTCTCACTAGTCAACAGTTAGCGTGTATACACACCCACCACGTCAACACTGCATTACGGGAAATATTAGCGTGTATACACGTCTACCGTGGGTATGCCAGTAATATCAGGCGTATATACACGTGTACCGCAACGGGTTCGTACCGCAACGTCTTACACTACCGTCTGACGAGTAAACACGTCAAGCGCAACAATCAAGGCAGCGTGTATGTACACGTTCTCCACTGAAATAAACCGCCATGCCTGACATGCCAACGCGTCATATTTTTCCCGGCCTTGCTCGTTAGGTGTTATATTGTCATCCGTTTTGAATTCCGAAAACAAACTTTGCGTGTATAAACGTCCTCGGATGGTATAGCCCGCGCGCGCAGTACACACGCATAGCCACAATACTTACCTAGTCTTAAACTAAGCCTGTATGTATAATGAGCCCGCGCCCTTCGGTATTGTAAGAGCTGGCAACCGCACTAGGGCAAGGGTGACTTTTCTCGACTCGAATTTGTTCATCGCGCATTGACGATTCAGCGCCTTTAAGTCAGAAACGGACAACATCACACCAAATCAAGATGCTTATTAAATTCTGAGATACGTCTGCAACAACTGCAATCCACCTTCATTGTCAAGGCAGAGCCATTGAAAAAGAGATGGTGAATGATGTGCAAGCTTCCTTCAGGGAAAAAAGGCCTAAAATGTGACCACGCGGCACAATAAGTCATTTTCTAAATTACCATGTATATCATCTTTCTTTGTACACCAATTTGGAAAAGTGCCCCAAAAGACAAGGGGCGCAAACACAGGTCAGTGGGTGTTTGAATGTGGCGAGAGGCATTCCTATAACATGCCGGAACCCGTCTAAAGATGCAGTCTTTGACTAAACAGATGGACGGCATGGAAACTTGGAGAGAGAAAGCAAGAACGTATGAATAAAACTAGCATTTGCTTTTACTACCAGTTTTAAACCATTTACTACCATCTGTATAAATAATATACTATAAGATTAGCATTTGCTCTGTGAATAAATAAATGCTTAATATTTGGAATATTTACTAGTCATATTTCATGGTTGGGTCGGGGAAACCTTGAACAAAATACGCAAAATAGGAGCTTACATTGTGTGATAAGGCAGTAAATGTATAAACATGGAAGAGGTATAGTGTCTAGGATCAAAATACAAACATTCGTGCCAGTTTTTGAGAAAGAAATGAGACGTGGATAGCCGAGCATTTCTTGCAAGGGGCAGCATGACTGCAAAAGCTTGAAGCGCTGATTTAATAATAATAATAAATTAAATGTATAAAGCGCTTAATACAATGTTTCTAAGCGCTTAACAAAACAAGGTACAACGTAAAGTAAACATACAGCAATAATAATACATAATTCTAATAATAAAAATAACAGATAATTAGCAACTTACTTTAAACAAAACTGCCCTATAAATTACTATTAATCAAAAGTAATTCAAACTGTCGTTAAACGACTCTACAGATGGGGATTGACGGAAACTAATTGGCAAACTATTCCATAATTTAGGGGCGGCAACAGCAAAAGCACGATCACCGTAACGGGTATTGGTACGGGGACCAGGGGCGTATTGGAAATTACCAGGTACCTGCAGGGGCGTATATTCAAACATTACAGGTTGTTCCGTGTGCGTGGCCGTACATACGCACAGTAGTGAATAGAGACTGTATTGCTGTGTAATCAACTGCAAGTATTAAGCATTTTACTATTTCTTCAGTTAGCAAATGCTGAACAGTAAAACTGTATTCATGCGAACGGAAGCATTTGCTGTTCTTTATAATGCTTTTACTCCGAAGTAAATGCTTTTTTTATTCAAACAGGCAGTTGATCCACCCTGCCTCTTGAAATGGTACAGCCGTCTAGGGATCCAGACATACGACGAGAGGGCGATAGTGACTGCGATACAGTGCGCTAACAAGAGCCCGACTTAATGCAATCTGCTACGTGACGGGACTCGGCCGATAAGGTGCTCATGAAACGCAGTTTGATGTATTCAGGAGTCTCTATTGTTTTCACTTCTTATATCCTTTTTGTGGTGGGGGCAGAGAGGGGATCAGTTTGTCCAGGTGTTTAGGAGGAGACCAGGAGATGACGTTGATTATATTGTCCTGTAAGACGGAGTAAGTGGGAACTTATACTCGGAGTGTAGAGGAGTCAGGGTAAGTCAATTTGGTTCATTTTTACGCGGGGGAAAGGGGGGAAGGGGATGACAAGAAATTTGATGCGCCTTTGGGTAGATTACAAAGCAAGACTCTGTTTGTACGAAACTTTTATAACATCGCTAAGTGATACGAAATTTGGTTTTAACGAGTTGGTTGTTTACAAATAGCCGTCTGAAGAATAAGAAAAGACGGTTTAAATTGTTAACTGCTTATAAAACAAATCTGTGTTAGTGAATGTGAAAAAGACAACTTTACCCTCAAATTTGATATTCTTGACCATTGATATATTGTGCATACAGAACCCGAATGCTAGGTCACAGTTTGTACACTGTACAGGGAGTGCACTTTACTTAAAGGTAGAGTTTACCATTATAAACAATATAAAAAAGTAACCGGCAAAATTATTGTCCAAAAAGCTTGTTTTAAAGGATGCGTACCTAGTCCTTATGTTCCACAATCCCTAGAGGCGCTGGAAACTGGAACCAAAAAGCACTGCAAAACTTGAATGAAACTCATAGACAACGACGTAACTAGGATTCAACTTCCGGGGGCATTTGAGATTTACCAAAAAATAGACACTATAAGGCAAGTGATTATGTAGATTATGTGATTATGTAGACAAAGAAACATTAAAGGCATATTTGAACAATGACCTGTAATGACCCAATAAACAACCTTTGACCTAATTAACCCGTTTAAATCATATACACAATTTAGGAATAAATATGAAGCAAGATATATAAGGCAATAGTCACCCCTTTTGTGTTGGTCATTGTTTTCCCGGAATCACAGCAATTCTTCTCATAGGGGAGGGGGGGGGGGGGTATGTTAGGAACAATAGTGTTGGGTATAATAAACTTTATTCAGGCGACACAAAAACTAATTTGTTTAGGCGACACAAACATTAGCGTGGAAAGTGATAGTATATATATATATATTAGGCTATGTACAAAATAAACCAACCCCAATACAATCGTATACGATTCTTAACAGTGCACCCCTCCATGTAATACACTGTTGTAAACAGTACATATACATGACGTAATCAGAACGTGACATCATCAGTATACTATTCTCCTCATTCATTTGATTGGAAGTACATTTTGTAATCTACTTAACATTGTTAGACTGGCTCTACAAAAAAGTATTAAGTTACGCTGTGCATTATCGTGTAATGGCCCACTCAACAAGATAGGGTGAATAACATTTCGATGTGATTTACATGGTAATGAATGACATCTTTAATACCTACAGTTTCAGGTTTCATTTAAACAAATGTTGATTTTGATGAATGAAGTGAAAAACTACCATTGTGTGTGCATCGTTATATAGCTTTAAATGTTAAATGGATTACAACATGTACTTACAAGCTCTATTGTTATACCAAATGAAAGCTTACGTTGTTGGTTTTCCAACAACGTATACAACTTGTTGTTACATAATACCACTTTTTGTGGAGAGTGGGTCACGTATATACACCATTTTCTAGCCATGAAATCTCCAGTATTGGAGCAGATTGCACATATAGTCCAGCAATTTGCTGATAGCTCTAAGAAGGTGACTGACCCTTTCACGTGTGACGTCACAAATAAACAGTTCAAAAGAAATAAGTCCCCCCCCCCCCGGGAAATGTGCATTTTTCTTGAAAACAGTTAGACTCCTTAACCTGTTACACAAAATGTAAAATGTAGTCTAAAATGTTACACATTTATTGTGCAATAACGTTTCAGCCAACAGTTAATCTTAGCCTTGAAATGGTGCCATTTATTAAATGTGATGACAAAAACACTTTCTTGCATAGGGATTGGACAAATAGAGAAAATCATGTTTTTACAGATTTGTTTAATATTTTTTTCTCACTTCAATTAATTTTTCAAAAGTGTACAATTAGTGGTTGATAAGCAAGGACGGCCAACCCATTACTGAAACAAAAGGACCCAAAAAACAAACTTTCCATTTCCACAAAACCTTTATGTTAAGAAAAAAATTGTTTTGCTTGGGTGACTCTAATTTACTGTACTTCGTAAATTTTGAAAATGTAAAACAAATACAAAAACATTAAACACATGTTTACATTTGTACACTTCAGGAAAATTAATTGAAGTGAGAAAATAATATTAAACAAATCTGTAAAAACATAATTTTCTCCATTTGTCCAACCCCTATGCAAGAAAGTGTCATTTTGTATTGGTCATCACATTTAATAAATGGCATTATTTTCAAGGCGAAGGTTAACTGTTGGGTGAAACCTTATTGCACAATACATGTGTAACATTTTAGACTACATTTTACATTTTTGTAACAGGTTAAGGAGTCTAACTGTTTTCCAGAAAAATGCACATTTCCCAGGGGGGACTTATTTCTTTTGACCTGTTTACAAAGAAAACAAGACATGTAATAATCCTTTCATTTGATTTGGCGTAAGTGTTCAATGTACAGGTGCAATTGACACCCACGGGTGTAAGTTTGTAGGCGACAACAACATAACGTCTCAACACTGTGCTCAGTGTAGATAACGCTAATCTGAAGCCTGTGATTCCGAGGTGAGGCATTTGTACCCAGAAGCTGTTCACTGTAATTGAACGTTAAACTTGCCAATGAATCACACCGACTAACACAAAAAGACAAAAGAGAGAAACGAGACAGATTTACATATAGTACTCAGGGATGACACATTTAAGGTTTATTTAGCCTGGGGTCTGCTCACTTTGAAGACACACAATTACAGGAACCGATTGAATACGTTGGGCTTAAGGGGGTTATTTAGGTACATAATTTATTATAGAAAGTTTAGCCAAGTAGAGCGTGGTCGCCGGCGGCTCGATGATGAACTATAGGTCGATTTGGTGTCCAGCTAGGAATAAGTAATGCAATTTGGTTAGAAGCGGTTTACTAGGACACAACACATTTTGTACAGCGTTCTGACAAAAAAAGACGGAACAGGGCACAGGGCATAGTTAAAAAAAAATGCGAAAAAAATTAAAGGTTGAATGTTTTTCTTCTTATAGATTTATAGATATATGTAATATTTGGTATGCCTATATCATATTTTGTTGAGAAATAGTATGGAAGTAGTATAATAACAGTGTTTTGAAGGAAAAACAATGGACATTTTTCATATCACATGGCTACAATTTCAAACTTTAAAGACCTTTTTCTTAATATATATATTTTGCGATATGTTGATAAAGGTAAATTCTAAACAGCCACAACTTGTTATTGGAACGTCAGATTAAAATGCAAGAGACAGCATTGTACGGAGTATGTTATCCCCTTTGTTAATACCAGAGAAGCCTCATTTCAACATCTGCCCAGTTCCATCTCATTTTGCCAGAACTCCTGAAGAATACATCGAACAAGATTAGTAGTTGGTATGTTTTAGTGTGCAAATTTGGATAGTATTGAATTAAAATGTACACCCTAAAAACAAACTGGTTGAAATAACTAATTGATTGGTAGATACGTGTCCAACCAATAATATTGGTCACTTGTAACCAAAATAGTAGTCGAAATAACCAATATTTTGGTACACATTTATTAGGGTATAGCCAAATTTGTGTAATAGGCCTATACTATATACAACATTCCTTATACTTTTCGAGAGACCAGCCACCTTCAGGGAAAACCCCCTAAAATTTGATCACGCGGCACATTAATTCTCAAATTAACATGTAGGCCTATAACATTTTTTTTGGACACCAATTTGGGAAAGTGTCCCAAAAGACAAGCGGCAAAAAGCGGTGAAATGTGGCGAGAGGCATCCCTATAACATGCCGAAACTATCTAAAGATGCAGTCTTTGACTAAACAGATGGACGGCATAGAAGCATTGAAGAGAGACAGCAAGATCGTATGAATACAACTAGCATTTGCTTTTACTACCAGTTTTAAAACATTTACTACCATCTGTATGAATAATTATACTATAATATTAGCATTTGCTCTGTGGATAAATAAATGAGTAAATGCTTCAGATTTGGAATATTTACTAGTCATATTTACTAGTCAGGGCTACCTTGGAAGCCAATACTAGTATGCAAAATAGGAGCTTACATGTGTGTAATTAGGCAGCGAGTGTATAAACATGGAAGAGGGAGTGTCTAGGATCAAAACACAAGCAGTTTGTATTGGGTTTTAGTAAAGAAATGAGACGTGGATCGCCAATAATTTATTGTAACATTTTGGGGATAAAAGGGGGCAGCATGACTGCACAAGCAGCAACTTGAGGTTCTGATTTCATTCAAACATTACAGGTTGTTCTGTGTACGTGGCCGTGCATACGCATAATAGAGACTGTATTGTTATATATTAGTTATATCATTAGTAACCGATTATACTTCGCCTCCTTCGGTTTCGAATCAACTTGCGTCTGCTGCCTGTTAGGGCGCCATCACCAGTCTTGAAAGAATTAGCTCCACTTCCCGCTCAACTCTCTGACCTTCGACCTCTTCTGCTTACTGCGACGGGCGTCGCGAACGTGAGTATTTTCACAGGGATTGTTTTTCCCCTATAGTGATATATATGCTTCCTTGTCGAGGTTTCAATTTTGTATTGATCTTTACCTCGATTTTGCAGTCCTTTTGAGGACTCACTCTACCTATTTGTGTAGTTTATTGACTTGTTTTTACAGGTTTTTCTCTTGTCATTGAGTCTGACTCTGAGTCTGACTCTCGGATTGAGTCGTCATATGTCGACTTCAACTAGCGAGTCTGTCCCTGTCCCTGTCGCCTTGGTGCCAGACAGGACAGATAATAGTTCGACTTCCAACTCACGCTTCCCCTTAGTTCGGGACCGTGACACAGATCCAGACCTTTCACGCCTCCCGTTTAGGGGCCGTGATTTGCACTGTGAGGGTGATACTACTACTAGTCACAGACATACAAAAACATCTGCCAGTGCTAGTGCTAGTGCCGAAGGTTTATCTGGCCCATCACATGATAAGGCTTTTTCAAGCCTGCAACTGGCCACAATTGCTGGCATGCAGCAACAGCAGACGGACGCATTTAAAGGAATGCTAGCTGAAGCCCTCAATAGCTTTGGTGAAAGGCATTCTCGTTCCAGATCTCGTTCCTTTACGAGAGCTCATCGCCACAGACCAAGATACAGATCTCGATCTCGTTCAAGTAGGCGCAGTTTCTTCAGCTTAGGTTCTGGGTCTGATGATGATCGGAGTGGCCCTCCTTCATCACCAAAACGAAGACACATCGAGGCTGATGACGATGCTGTGTCCATGCATGCGGGTAGCGTGCAAGATCTGTCTCTGGGTAATGACCTCAATGCCCCAAAAGATGGTCCTACAGTCCGAAGCGATACCCCAGGTGTTATTGCATCATCGCTCACAAACCCTCATGCGGAGGCAAAGGGAGCCATGTTTGAACAGTCTGTATTAGACTGGTGGAAAGAGCAAAGGACTCACACACTCGATCAGGCCAAAAGGGATGAACTGGTGGAGAACTTAGTTCCCGATGCCTCGGTCGGGCAATATTTTAAGGCTCTGGACATGCCCAAGCCTATCCGTGCTTCAATGAAGAAGACAAAGGTGGACGCATGGAAGAATGATAATTCTATGTGGTCCATACAAGAAGATTGCCTCCGAGCGGCTCTACCCTTGATTAAGGCCATAGAGTTGAATCAGTCAATTCAAAACCAAGAGCTGAAACCTCTTCTCACCTCAGCAGGTAGTCTACTTGGTTCAGCCATTCAGCGTTTGTCTGTCCATCGGCTTCGCCGAGCTGAACCCTTCATCAAAGACGGTTACCTTCAAGACGTGAAGCCTTCTATGACTTGCCTATATGGCGAAGAATGGGCTCAGAAAGTGGATGAAGATGATAAAATGAATAAAGTCACCCAGAAAGTTGTCAAATCCACTGGTAAAGACTTTTCGTCAACTTTGAAAAACAAAGCCAAAGACAAAGGGTCATACTCCCAATCCTGGTCTCGCAAGGACAAGAGTCAGAAATATAGGTCTCGGTATCAGCCATACCAAAACCGATCAAACGACCGATCCTTTAACGGACGAGGCCGCTATCAAAGTGCACAGGGGACAGATAAGAGGAGTTCTTTTCGTCACGAAAAGAAAACCCCCCAAAGTTTCTCAAAAAACTAATTCATCTCAGGGGAGAATTCGATTCTGTACCAGATTATGGTCTTTGTTATGCCGGACAAATACAATGGCATTTACAGGCATGGGAAAGATTGACAAGCGACCCATGGATACTACAGATTGTGGTTGGGTACAGAATCCCTTTCTTCAGACAGCCAGTTCAACTCAAAATTCCAAGCCCGATACATATGGACAAGCAAAAACATCGGACATGTTCCGACGAAATACAAAAGATGCTCAACAAAGGAGCGATCATCAAAGTTCACAACTTACCGGGTCAATTCATCTCAACACTTTTTGTTGTTCCAAAAGCCTCAGGGGGCTTCCGACCAGTATTCAATCTCAAGAATCTCAATTGGTTCATCAAGACAGAGCATTTCAAAATGGAGTCAATACAACATGCAAAGAATATTGTTCAGAAAGGGAACTCCATGATTTCGATAGATTTAAAAGATGCATATTTCATGGTTCCTATCCAGCAGGACAGCAGGAAGTTCCTGCGTTTTCAGTGGGAGAAGACCCTATTCGAGTTCCAAGTACTCCCCTTCGGATTGTCCACAGCACCACGGGTATTCACAAAGCTAATGAAGCCGGTGGTGTCCCACCTGAGACACAGATCAATGAAGGTGGTCATTTATCTGGACGATTTACTTCTGGTAGCACAATCCGAAGCAGAATGCTACAGGCAGATGAATTACATTCTCAACATGTTCCACAACCTTGGGTTATTAGTAAACAGGGACAAGTCCAAACTCTAGGTCATATTATCGATTCCCAGCAAATGACTTTGAGTCTCCCAGACGAAAAAGTCAGCAGTTTGGAAAAGCTTTGCAGTCAGGTGGCCTTGACCCCGCGCCTAACTGCGGAGAAATTGGCGAGTGTCATTGGGAAAATGACAGCAACTTCAGACGATGTAGTTCCTGCCCCAGTCTTTCTCAGGGCATTACAGTCGGATCTGATCCAGTCAATTCACAGGGATCCCTCTTATCAAAGCCTGGTGTCCCTCTCCCAAGACAGCATCCAGGAACTTCAGTGGTGGAAACATTGCCTCAAACAGTGGAATGGCAAACCATTAATTTTACCACACCCGCAATTGACGATAACGTCAGATGCATCAATGCAAGGCTGGGGGGCTCATTGTCCGCTCGGTCAGACAGGAGGTCGTTGGTCTCGGTCAGAGCAAACCCAACATATCAACTACCTGGAACTTCTGGCTTCCTTCCTGGCCCTACAGACATTTGCCAAGGGCAAAAAGGACTGTCACATAATGTTGAAGTTAGACAATACGACAGCCCTGTCGTACATAAAGCACAAAGGGGGCACGCATACAGACAGCCTGTCCAAGTTAGCGGTGTCCATGTGGAAATGGTGCATGATGAGGAACATAACCATAACAGCTTGTCATGTACCAGGAGTCGACAATGTCCTTGCGGATCATCACTCTCGGGTGTTTATGGACAGACTAGAATGGATGTTAGATCCCAGTCTCCTTGCACAGGTGTGCAGAAGATTTGGCCTACGCCCGACAGTGGACTTATTTGCCTCCCGGATAAACCATCAACTGCCCCGGTACATGGCATGGAAACCCGACCCGGGAGCAATAGCGATCGATGCATTCTCGATAACTTGGAAGAGCGAACTAGGGTATGCGTTTCCGCCCTTTTGTCTCTTGGGTCAGGTTTTGCAGAAGGTACAACTGGAGAAGATAGATTTGCTAGTAGTTGCCCCAACTTGGACGACCCAGGTCTGGTACCCTGTGCTATTGCGACTGGCAATAGCTCCACCAATTTTACTTCCACAAGGGGATCAGGTACTGACACAGCCCCACTCGGGTCAGGGGCACCCCTTGGCGCAATCCCTGCATCTAGCGGTATGGTGTGTCTCCGGAATCGTTACCAAGCAGAGGGTTTTTCAAGCAATGTTGCCCAAGTTATGCTTGCAAGCTGTAGAGTTTCAACTCACAAACAATACCAATCATCCTGGAAAGTTTGGGATAGCTGGTGTCGTGAACGATCACTTAATACACTTTCAGCACCTTTGACGGATATACTTGAATTCTTGGTCACATGTGAGAAGAAAGGGTTGAGTTACAGAACTCTCGGTGTTTACAGGTCAGCAATCTCAAGGTACCATGACCCAGTTGGTGGTATTCCAGTGGGACGCTGTGAGGCAGTAGTCCAGCTCATGACAGGTTTTTTTAACCGTAATCCACCCAAGCCAAAGTATATGGTTACTTGGGATGTGGAGTCAGTTCTTGTTTTTCTCTCACAACTAGGGTCGTGGTCTTCCCTTTCCTTGAGAATGTTGACACTGAAAATGGTCCTTCTGTTAGCCTTGGTCACAGCAGGAAGGGTGTCTTCGCTGGTTCATTTAAATATAAACCACTTGGTGGTGACACCTCATTCACTGAAATTTGTTCCCTGTCAGTTACTGAAACAAAGTCGACCAGGCCATACAATGAGAGTGGTTGAGATTAAGGCCTTTGAAGACAAATCCATTTGTCCGGTTCAAGCTGTCTCGTGTTATCGGGATCGCACAGCAGCTGTGCGGGGTACTGAGACGCAGCTTCGTATAAGTTATCTGAAGCCACATGGGAAAGTTGTGTCTTCTACTGTGAGTCGATGGATCGTCGCACTTTTACAGAGTGCTGGCGTTGACACGCAAAAGTTTAAAGCCCACTCCACTCGTGGGGCAGCCACATCTGCTTCATTCAGATTGGGAGTGTCCATGAAGGATATTCTGGAGTCGGCTGACTGGGCATCTGAGTCGATGTTTAGCAGGTTTTATAACAAGCCATCAGCAAATTCTGTAATGGCAAAAGTTATTCTCCAAGCAGCTTCAAAATCGCAAGTTGATTCGAAACCGAAGGAGGCGAAGTATAATCAATGATTATGCAAAGGTAATTACCTGCAGTATAATCGAGATTATACGAGTCCTCCGGAGGTGAGAATCAACTCCCACCAGAGTCATGTTCTCATGCCAGACGACCCTGGCCCATGATTCTCATTTAACCTTTAACAGGGGTTTTTCTTGTAATTGCTTATAGTTACTTTCTATTAGACAGAACACTTGAATCGTGTTTGTCGTGGATCGGAGATGAGTTCCTCCGATTCCTATTTTAGTACAGTATTTTCTATTTAAGTTATGTTCTTACTGTTCTGGTACTGCACCCAGTTCTTAGGTTGGCAGTCCCAACTTATCAGTTGTTTGTTATGACTACTTGTATTAGTGTTTTCATGTTGCTCTTGTTTAGAGCCATTGTTATAACAGGTTGTTCATCAGTTATGTTTTTACTGTTCTGAGTTTAGCCCACCCGTTTTTATATTGATAGTGTTTGTCAATACACTGTATCTTCATGAGGAGACCCTACCCAGTTTCCTAACAGTACTTTCAAAAAGGTCGAAGGTCAGAGAGTTGAGCGGGAAGTGGAGCTAATTCTTTCAAGACTGGTGATGGCGCCCTAACAGGCAGCAGACGCAAGTTGATTCTCACCTCCGGAGGACTCGTATAATCTCGATTATACTGCAGGTAATTACCTTTGCATAATCATTGAATTTGCTTCATTCTGTTACAAGATTTGTATACACATTTAAGAAAGGTATAAGAAGCATGCAGCTTTACACACAGGAATATATATTTTTTTGTCAACAGGTCCATAAGTTTCTCGGTCAATTTCGACAAATAAGCGTCCAGTTAAATCGCCGTTCGGTTTCGCGCAAAATGGAATGCTGCTCCAAAATCATCACTTAATTTTGTTTTCTGCGTCATGCGATTCAAACAAAACAACCTTCTAAATTAAAAATACGTGAACTTAAACAACATTCAGATTTGCAACAACAAAACAACTTTTCAAACGAAATTGAATGTCTCTAAACGAAACTGAATGCCCTGAAAGTAAAAAAGAACCGCAGAACAATGGCAACATGACAACAATTAGCTTGGATACATACATGCAACAACGAATTGTAGTGCTTTCGTATTACAAACTTGATCGAGAAAATGTTTCGACACTGTTGGTAGGCCTACCGATACAGTTATACCCAGCACGACATGAGACCGAAGGACTCACCTTTAGTACACCATACTATTATTACCTAATGCACAAATCTCACGATTCTCCAAACCTAATTCTTCGGATGTCTATAATTTCCTCCGTTTCGTCCGGAAGAAGCCAAGGAACCAGACTACAAAAACAGCATTACATTATTTTATTGGTTTTTTTCCCAGCATATATAATTACAAATAGGTCAGCGTCACAATATTTAGGCTAAATACACACCCGCCCCCTTAACCCCCCCCCCCCCCCCCGCCCCCTTAACCCAAACCCCCCACGCCCCCTTAACCCCCCCCCCCCCCCCCCCCCACCCCTTTCCCCCCAACCATATATTTTCGTAAATGACAGCGAATGCAAATTGTGTTACTACCTTCAACTTTAAAGATGTAAGTTCACTTGCGGGAGAATATTTACATATTCAATCAACTTGAAGATCACCAATTCAAATATATTGCGTTATTTGCACGAGCTCCATCCAAGAAGAAACCATTTTAATGTCGGGAACTTTCATATAAACCCTCTACTACTCGATCTAACGGTGGTGTGATCGTTATTAAATAAAGAAATCCAAAAAATTCGGCCATACAAGCCCGGAGTGTTTTTTGAAACCAGATTCTGCACACATTTGCGTTGCTCGGGGGAGGGGGACAATGCACATTGAGGGTTCCGAAGAACATTTACCTGACGCCGGTTACTCGTGGCCTGAACATTTGATCTGATGCAGAAGTATTACATGAGAGGGCTTCCCATATAGATCTAACATCCTAACATATTGTTTACAGGGTTTGGCCAGATTTGTACATTCAACAAATCTTATCACAAGACTACTGAATATTTCAGAAACAAATCAATATTCGTGGAAAGGGTATAATGTCCTCTTATTGTCATGGGTGACTGAACAAACAAGAGTTATTACAATTTCTAAAATCATCACTGCAAATGTGTTCACTTTAGTGACAAAGCCCAGGCAGGTGTTTTCAAGGACAAATTATTTTAATGTTTAAACACACTTGTAAAAGTGATACAGGGTGGGAGCCGGTGGGGAAGAGTAGGTAAACAACAATTCCCCTCCCCTATTGACCGAGCAGAAAAAGTGCGTTGGGTCATCCCGCCGACCACCTGCCGACCACCACATAAATAGTATTGGTTCTCTGCTAAAACAAAAATACAAAAAACTGTTGAAAACAATTGTGGTTTATTTGTGTAAACAAAAGTTGAGTATAAACTTTGGAAAATGAATATGCCGTATTATTTCAAAGCTCAACTTGAAGTGTCATGACCAATGTATTATGAAATACCCTACTTGACTGTACATCAAGTAAGTCTCAAACATTCTTGTGTCCTGCCATATTCAAGAAAAGTCGAATATTTGTATCAAGTTCCAACGATGGTCAGGCAACTAACGTTCGAAAATAACGAGTTATTATTTCTATTACTGCCCCCAAATACCAAAATAGTTAGTCCACACTTTGTTTGCAAATCGGTTATAGTCTGGCTCCCTGACTTGACAATCCCCCTTTTGTCAGAAATTGGGTCAGGGAACCAGACTACAAGAACAAAATAAAAAAAATAAAAATCCCAACATCGTGAACACAAAACTTTAAACGGAATAGTGTTACAACATTTTCTATAAAGTATTAATCCCCAAACCCATTAATTTCTGAAAATTACAGCAACAGCAAATGGGGTGCGTACCTGTGCTCTCCAATCCCTATATTCCCCAAATCCGTATAGCCTATTCCTAATTCGGTATATTTCCTAATCCCTATATTCTCCAATCCCTGTGTTCCCCAATCCCTATGTTCTCAGATGCCTATGTTCCCTAGTACCTATAATTCCCAAACTGTTACACCCTAAAACAGATTGGTTTAAAATAACCACTTGATTGGTAGATGTGTCCAACCAATATATAACAATTTCAACTAAAATATTTGATATTTTGAGTAATAATTTTTTTTAAGATACCCAATATCATTGGCTATTTTGACAACCATATTTTGGTTAACATTTACCAATATCATCGGTTAGACACAGATCTACCAATGTGTTGGTTATGTCAACCAATGTATTTTTAGGGTGTATGTTCCCCAATCTCTTTTTTTTTCATGCCTATGTTTTCCTGTTCCTATTTTCTCCAATCCCCATTTTCTCTATTGCCTATGCTTCCCCATACCTATGTTCCCCAATCCCTATGTTTCCAAATCACTATGTTCGCCATATCCTCTTTTGCAAAATACACCTATATTCACTAGTCTTTATATTCCCCAATCCCTATGTTCCCTAATCTCTATGTTCTCCAGTGCCTATGTTTTCCCGTCCCTATGTTCCCCTGCAGTCTCTGTATTCCTCGGTCATTATATGTTCCCCAAGCCTATGTTCCCCGTCCCTATGCTCCATGGTCCCAAACCTAAACCCATACCCTAAGGATTAGGGACTATTATAGACATAGGGATTGGGGAACATTTGGACTGGGGAACATCAGGCTGACCCCAAGCAAATGTATATGTTGTACTTCCTTTAAAGGTAGAATACACCATTGGTAATTGCTTAAATTATAATGAATGGGTAGATTTGGGGGGTTCTATTTTATAGTAAATATCGTTTAACTGACCTGTCCGAAGTTTTACAATCATGAATGTCTGGAAAAGCACAACAAACAGCGTTTGTTTTCAACCAGTGTCGAGCAATTATTCTTAAGTTTTTATTTGTTTTTTGCGATCGCCGTCCGGTGAATTTTTATTTATACAATTAATTTTTGTTTTGAATTATTACAGAATATCTAGCGCAATCATTTTGCTGGATGCCTAGAATCATTATTTACTTTCAGATGAGTAAGAGATTTCTGAATAATTCGGTATTAAAGATGTTCGATATCTGCAAATGGTGTATCTTACCTTTAAGACTAATAATAAGACTTAAAGTCAAACAGTGCTTACTTTATTCCCCTGTGGGGGCCCCTTTTAAAATTCTGTGCCGCCCTCAGTACAAATTTGTAACAGAAGTTAGAAAATATTACAAGTCCCAATCCTAACACCTTATAACAAGTTTTTTTTTTAAACGACGTTAGTATTTAAGGATAGCTGAAGGTCTTAGTTTTGTCTGGCTTCATTTTAACTGGGAAATACAAACAACAGAGATCGTTTCAAAAACTTATTTTTCAAATTTCAGTCTTTAATCACGAACTGAATATAGTAACACTAAACGAACTGTTAAAACAGTGTGATACGCCTATGTAAATAAACTGTTAGTGTTTCGTACAGTCTGTATTTGGGTAAAAAGGATAACGGATAACGTCGACCATGCAGGTAAATAACGAGAGCAACATACCGTTGTGATGTCATTTACGGTCCGTTACCGTGACAACGTTTCCAGGCGCAATATGTACATGTTTACAACTGTTTACAGGTAGAGGATTTTGGCAATTTTGCGTGAGGTTTGGCAACGAGCAAAGGGCCGGGAAGAATGATTTCGGCGTCATGAAAACTAACACTACGTGGATATTTGTTTTGGCATGGATACAATGTGGTGCGATCAAATAAAATAAGTCTTAAGTGAATCCTGGTCAACTGAGCTTCTTATATTTTCATTTGCAGGGCACTTTAAGCTTTAATTTGTTGAAAACCCCACTCTGATACACCTTTTCGGTTACTTGGGTAACGACACAAATAGAGGATTGTTTCTCTGTCTGCGGATATTATGCAATCCACCATGCCACCTGCCTAGTTTGACGAAAGGCTTGAATCAATGTACCGCCTGTGGCCACAATGTGCTGACGTATTGTTCATCTCATTGGGCGGGCACTTGAGTTGACGCGAATCCTACAAGACAGGATATTGTACTGAGCCTATAACTCAACATTCCCGGTACCAGGCGCTTCAAATAACGATTGACAGAAGGGACTGTTAGTCTTGCATACGCACTGTGGACCTCCGAACAATATAGGTCCACACGATGCGGGAAGAGGTTACGGTTTGTGGACTTGCACACGTCCACAATCCGTTTTTCAGTTTCCGAAAAAGAGCGCTAGAGGAAAAACGGGTTAGGGTTATATATATAAAAGATAGAAGGGACAGCTGAGAGGCCCATAATCCAAATTTGAGGGTAAATTTGTTTTGGAGAAGCGAGAAAAATGAGTATTCAGTCAAAGTTTGTCAACTACACGAAGACAAAGGAATGTCCACAGTACGTATGTAAGGTAAAGCTGGGTGTGTGAGTTTGTTTTTGATTGAAATAGGGGACGTAGGACAAAGGGAACAATGGGGTCCCCTATTCCGCAAAGGTCCCCGATTCAGACTCGTGTGCAAATCCTATGGCGATCATCCGAAAACGTTAGAGTACAAACAAAAGAGGGAAGACGGTCGGACAATGCCCCGTCCCCTATTGACGGCATTTACCCACTTGTGTGCGTGTGTTGTGATTGGTGATTTGTTTTGTGTGGACGGGAGGAGAATCTCAGTTTTTGAGATTAAAAGTCGTGATCGCTGTTGAACTTTGAAGCCAAATGCTTAAAAAGTTCTAACACAATAACACGTCCTATTGAAGCTTCTGGTTTGGTCGTGGTTGTAACATTGTTTTAAAAGCAGTCCAATATACTGACTCCACAAGTTAATTTTAATAGAACAGTAATCAAACAAAACAAACATAATTCACTTCAGACTTCATTTGATGAAAAGTAAGAAAGCTAAACATGCTAGAAAGATGTAACAAAATATACAATAGTGGGACACCATCCTTTACATCCGAGTTCATTGATTTGTAAGCCACCTAACAGTAAAGAAGTAAGTGAGATACTTAAGATATGATTTATTAAAAAGGTCGTATTCTTATTGAGTGACCTCCACCATGTCGTTTCCCAGGTTGTATCGTATAATCGGGCGTGGTCGCTGGCCTCACGGCATTCTTGTCTTTAGAACTGTTGATTAGCGCCCTCGGTAAAGATACTGGCAATTTGGGAGAACGCCATCATAGGGTAAGATAGCTCAGTTGGTAGAGCGCCTGTCCGTTTTTCCGAGGTCGCAGGTTCAAGTCCCGCCCTGTCGATTTATTTGTTCACTTTGAAACGTATATGCAAATACCTAGTCAGTTTCCCTTGTGGTTTATTTTGAAATTATGATTTAGTGTTTGTTAAGTAGCGTGCAGTTTTGTGTAACCTCCCATGTAAGAAAAACAAATAAGATGACTTTTTTCACTCTAGGCCTATTTGTACTTTTTAAGTTTTTATGTCTCAAAATTCCCCCAATTTAGCCTGGGACACCATCACATTTGGCGACAAAACAAAAATATATCACGTATAATACCGTAATGCCCCATAGGCCTTGTTTTACCTCTACATTACGACCAGAATCATCTTCACAGTCCGATTTCGTTTAAACAAGAAAAGCAATTACATGATCAAAAAATGCCAAAAGGTGTGCGTGTCTCAATGTCAGGAAAAGATAAGACAATCAAGAAGAAATTGCAATATAAATCAATAAAATATTTGATATAAATTATATGGACACAGAAAGTTACAAACTAAGCAAATTAAGTGACAACATAATTGTATAAGTTTAGGCGTATAATGCTTTTGTGCCCTATAACGTATGGACATACAAACATACAACCAAGGGACCATGTTTGATGTTTTCCACTAACATAAGTCATTACAAGATATCGTGTTGTTGGTTAAAAAAAATGGACTTTGTTCTCAATTATTCAATGAAAGCGAGCAAATGTACGACCAAAATAGAATTTGAATTCTCTAGTCTGAAGCCAACAAGAAAAAGGTGCTTGACTTTAAAGAAAATGATCATTAGAATTTTTTTTTAAAAATCCCAGATTACTTTAGTCCTGCAAATTTGATAAAATCATAAAGCCGCGAAATTAATGCCTGTGCACTTAGGACTAGGGCAGCAAATTGCTAAAAATCTAAATTAAAGGGGGGATAGATTTTCGGATATATCTCCTGGGGGAAACTAAATCTTCTTTCCCCCACAATTAAATTCCCCTCGTGGGAATCATGAATGCCAACTGGAATTAGTGTCAATTCGCTGTATAATCGGGCGGCTTATCAGTTGGAGACCGGCCACATAATTGTATCATTCCATTTCTTTCTTTATACTTCGTTTGGTTCGCTTCTTGATCTGTCTGCGGGCGTGGGAGGAAATTTTAAACATCTCGGCGAAAGTGGTCAGAATAAAAATAGCGAAAGCGAGAGGCTGTGGCAGACACAATTATTGGGCCATCAGCAATTGGGGCTGCTTCAGGGGAAATGGATAGTGTGTGCTCATACATTTAGATGATCTTTTTTAGCCGACTTTGGGTCTGCAGAGGTTGCGGTTTAGCAGGAGAATAAATCATTGGTGGTGGTGGTGGGAGGGGGTGGCAGCATCGTATGGGCTCCGTGCACAAGTCTCTCTCAGCAGATTTAGGAGTCAATATCGATGCAATCTTAGGTCCAATCCAAAATCGTATCTAGGGCTATTGTCTTGGTGTGTGTGCCCATTACAACTATAGGGAAATGCTTACAATAGCTGTAGTTGTGTAGCTCTTGAATTTAAATGTCTGGTTCCCGCTATGATATTCTAAATACGCAAGCCTTAATTGATTGTTAACGTGTGTAGTTACTATATAGTATATTACAAGCTCTTAGCTCAGAATATAATTATTATTTAAAGTGGATAAGCATAATGGGCACCGGGCACAATTGTATGAGGGCGCTGTTCACATAGCAACCGTACTTCCCATGCGTAATTTGTCGCTGGTATTACACACCGCGCTCATCGTTGATTTGATACTCATACACCATCATACACCTGTGAGATTGTCTGTTCTGTTGTCTGTTCGTGAACTCTCCTAAGGAAATATTTTCCGGTTATGAAAACGTCAACTTGATTTTCTTTGGATAATTAAAATATGTTTTCTTGGTTTGTTTAGGTAGGCATATACATTACGTTTACTCGCTGTACATCACTATGATCACTTATTTGCATGCGACTTGGGGTGCGTAGCTCACATAGGTCAACACAATTAGGTTAGCCCCGGGTCTAATAATCTCTGTTATTTAATAATCTCTGACGTCATACACGGGGCTCACCCGAATCAGCCACCAAAATACCTACTCTTTGTCTAAGACGGCCGTAATCGTTTTATGCAGTGCGCCCGCAAACGACATGGTTATTAGACCAGCTCTCCTGCTCTTACTATCGTCTTTGCAAACCTGCTAAAATGGGACGTGTCCTTTGTATGCAAATTTGACCATAACTATATCCGCGGGCCTGCATTGCTTATTTAACTAGCGCTGCTTCACAAAGGTATTTTGTACCCAGTTATACCCAGCAAGCAATGGGGCCTACGGACCCCCCCCCCCCCCTTTAGTCCCCTATGCACTTTGTCCACTATACACTTTCTAGCTAAAAACAAGATATCTAGGTATAATTTTCTTCTAGAACCATCCATTGGTATAGGTAGTTTTAGTGAAAGTGCGCTTGTCCGTCGAGATATGTTTGTCTGTTATTGGGGGGCCAACCTGTATACACATAATTATTTGCTTAAAAGACCAATTTTATTAAACTTTAGCCAAAACGACACATAACATAATGACATGTACATAAATAGTGATTGCATAGTCTCTTTTCGAATTTTGTTTAGGCAAGACCAAAACATTTCTGCATGTTATTTTAGTTCTCATTTTAGTTCAGTACCTGAAATCAAGAGCCGCCAGAAACTTAGCAGCGTCGGAGTGGCACGCGACGCACACACTCAAAGGACCAGACGACAAGTGAAATTAACGCAGGTTCTCGGCAGACAGGAAGGAGCCAATACAATGTCCCGCGTGACCACTCTCCATGAATGACCAACCAGCGATAATACGTTATTGGCTAGCACTGCTCTTACAAGAAGAAGTGATTTTCATAATATTTGGACATTCCTTTTCTGATCAGATTTGTATCTCGGAGTTCAAGTACGAAGTGCACGGGGAAAAATAGGTCCACCTTTGGTATTTATACAGCAGCAATAAGTGAAGTATAATTGAGATGCTCGCAACAACAAAACGCTAAATCAAAGGTAGGTAAGGATGGCTGCAATCTAACGATCCTTATCTGTAAACGTCTACCCCCCCCCCCCCCCCCCCCCCCCCCACCTTCTGCAGCTTATTTTAACTGCACTTTTGTCACTGTCAATACAACAAAATTGTACTGACATTTACGTCAGAAGGTGGATCTATGTCCAAGCCTACCATGAATGCATATTGCTCAGGGACCATCACAATTATTAGAAAAATTTCATCCTGATTTAATCAAGTTATCATCTATTGGCGAGTCAAGCTACATATTTCCCCCGGAACATGCCCGGGAGAAATGCCGAGAGCTTCCTCCGGAGAAAGTTAATGGGTCTCAGAGTTGTAAGGATTGTAGGGAGTCAATTATTTTTGAAAGTCAATGATTTCTGTGACTCAAATCGAGTCGAGTAATTTTAACAAGTGATCCTCGGATCGCGAATGTCGCATTTACTTGCAATCGATTCATGTACGTTTTTTGTGTGTTTTTGTTTAAGTCAAATTGTGTGCATGTGTAAACGACAACATCAAAATACCCCATACTTGACCTTTGACCTCAATAATCCGATGAAGAATTGCTTCTTCCACAATAGGGAAGTTTAATTCAGTTACATGAAAACATACGTATACGTTTTGTTTTACAAAAACTGAACCTGAAACGTTAACAAACATGTACATACGGGTAATTTAGAACGGGTTCAGTGCCCTAAAAACTGTGTTTAGGCGACACAACAAATGATGTAAGTCAAGTCATTAGGTCAGGAAGTCAGGTCTGGTCGTGCAAAGTATTGCTTTTATTTCTGGGAGTCGAGTGTTTTGATGAGGGACTCGAATCTAGTTGATTTGAGTCATTTGCCTGCAGTAAGTCGAGTTAAGTCATTTATATATCGGGACTCGAGTCGAGTTAAATCGAGTCGAGTTAAATCGAGTCGAGTTGAATCGAGTCGAGTTGAATCGGGTCGGGTTGAATCGAGTCGGGTTGAATCGAGTCGGGTTGAATCGGGTCGGGTTGAATCGGGTCGGGTTGAATCGGGTTGGGTTGAATCGGGTCGGGTTGAATCGGGTCGGGTTGAACCAAATTGTGGCTCTAGTTGGACGCAAGTCGAGTCATTAACTCGAATAATTACAACTTGCAACCAGCTACTTGTCCGGAGCTCGACCTGGATATGAATTGAGGTGGACCCTTGACTTTGGTCAGCAACATGTAACTAGCTACATAGGAAGTGTGACAATGCCCCCCCCCCCCCCCCCCCCCCCCCCCCCACCACAAAAAAGACAAGACGGCAGCATCCCTTTTAACAAAACACACAATCATGTTGCTCGACGGATCGCATTCCGGCACCTCTGTGGGATGGCAGCTATAGGGCACGGTGTGAAGATCAGTATGAGACAACACATGCGCATAACATGAATGCCTGGTGGGGATGACTGCACGGAATAGTATCTCGCCTCTTTGTTTAACCGCCGGACGTACCCACTGATGATTGTGATCCAGATTGTGATCCACATGTAGCATATAGTAACCCTAAATTAGCCATATATGGAGCCAATCTGTGAAAAAAATTAAAAGAAAATAATTTCAACTGATTTTGGTGGGTATGGGTATGGACAACTACCAAAAAAAAGGAAGGAGGGATAGGGGTTGGGGAACTTTTTTTATTAGAGGTCAAAGGTTATTGACCCCTGCCTAAATCACTAAAAATTATATTTCAGCAACAAAATATGGTATATAGATGATCTTGGTGTCAAAATGCACAGAATTACAAAAGAAGATGACATCAAATAATTATTGACCCTTGGGACCAAATCCTGACCTCCGAAAATGAGGTCAAAGGTCAAAAAACTATTTTATTACTAAAATGTCATATTTATAGCAGGAAAATTATCATTAAATAAAAATGAGCACAAACAAATCGAAGAGACTAATTTTAACTTACGTGGCGGGTATGGGAGTTATTATTTATTCTAGGAGCAGAGGTCAAAGGTCATTGACCCTGGACTAAAACACTATAAATTGTATCTCGGCAACAACATATGTACTTGTATGATCTTGGTGTCAAAATGGTCATAATTACACTGGAAGTAGAAAAATGTCAATTCTTATGATATAAATGTAGGATACAAATTGACCGCCACATATGACGTCAAAAGGTCAAAGGTAATTATTCGAAGCCCCATATTGAATCCACAAAACACCACCCTAGAGATATACGTATAACATAAAACAACATGAATTATGTCTTTGTTTAAGAAGTGATTACTCATAACACCTAGTTAGCCTACATGTACCCTGACTAGTTACCCCAGTGAAGTGAGATGTCCCAGCAGTTTCATATTAACAAGAAGAGGAGTTTGATTCATCTTGCAGAGAGTCTTGTATACAGCAGAGAGATTCAGCACACCCTAAGTCGGTATTTGGCAGCTTAATCAAGGGCGAAGTGACTGGAACAACCGTATATGTACCCATTTAAAATACTTTGAGGAGAGGGTTGAATTATTCAAGGACCAACTTAAAAAGCGCGGATACACAAACGAAGACCTAGCCCTTCCTCAAAGGGGCGAGCCTTCCGCGGACTCTAAGCGTGAAAAAAAACCACCACAATACCCCACTGGTGTTCGTCCTACCATACTACCCACGAGTCGCGCCCCCAGCTCTCAAACGGGCCCTCCTCAAACACTGGCACTGGATTAGTGAAAACGAATACCTAAATACATGTAGGCTATTTGATACCCAACCCTTGGCAGTGGCATACAAACGGCACAAAAACATAAAATATGAACTTGTTCAATCTAGGACTAAAGCATCTCCACAATCCAACCAAGAAGAAAACAACCTGGATGATGAGAATGTGCAAATCCTATTGGAACTATTGTAAGAACAAAACAATGATCAAAGAAATGGCTCTCGAGACTAAAACAAAATAAATAAGTCAAGATGCCTTCCTTTCGATCAATACCCCCCAAAAGCCGGTATTTGTCCTTGCAATCTGTCATATAAACCGACACACAAATAAAAGCAAGGAAAAAGAAAAGTAAACTGAAAGAATAAGTGCATAATATAGCACAACAAATATGCCCTGCTCCCCTTCCAAAAAAGGAGAGCAAAAGGGGACGGCATATTATTACCGGTAATAATCCATCACTGAGTGAACTAAAAACAAAGGACCACTGTTGCAATACAAAAACCACAAACCAAAAAAAAAAAAAAAAAAACGCTTCGGGAAGGCCAGTCAAACAACCACTCTCTGGCATACCGGGCATACCCACTAGATAACGTACAATTACAGATTTAACTCTGCCAGTCACAAATACAATCCATATGACACTTGTCAGCAGAACCGCGTCTCAAGAAAATAACGAAAAACACGGAGGTGTTCTCTTGAAACTTATACACGTAACCCCCCCCCCTCCTCCTACCGACTGCAATCTCGCAGAAAAAATGTGGCCAGAACTGACTTCCCAGAAGCGTATATCACTAAGAAAAAAATTACATTAAGAATTACGCTCTGGGCAATATAGTTACGCAACCACACTGCTGGCATACCAGCAAATCATAAATATACAGATTTATCTCTGCAGACCAGCAACAAACATACAATCCTATGATACTTCACGCAGCAGAACTGTTGCAGCATCTCCAAAACAATAATGGAAACGATGAGAAATAGTTCTGACTTGTGACAACTTCCATAAACACCCTCCCCTTCCCATAGTAGAATGAGTTCTGATTCACTGCAGCTAACTCTGGGATTGATCAAACAAACAACAACAAATAAACTGATCATTCCTTGAAGTATGCCTGCATAAACCGGTTTCCCTTTGCTATTTTCTTGCAAAATCACTTCATCTTTAACTAAAAAACCTAATAGTCTCACAGAAAAAGAGAACAATTCCACATAACCCAGCGTTATACGTCCTTCAATTTAATGTCCTTCCCATGTGACCGAGAATCGTTTTAATAATACAAAAACGTAGGCTGAATGTATGATTACGCTCCTTCCCAATAAACACCAAACATGATTATAAATGCACATATACGTTACATACACAAACTATTTGACACTAATGAACTTTTATCCCCCCCCCCCCGCCCAATTGCTCATTTTGACCTTTAACCTCGTATTTTGGTGGTGAAGAATCCATTTCATCTTGTGTTTGTCTCCTAGTATAATTCTATGCATTTGGACACCAAGATCATCTAGGCCTATGAAAAACATACTGCTGCTGAGATACAATTTATAATGTTTTAGTGCAGGGTCAAATACCTTTGACCCTCAGAAAGGGAATTTCCCCCTCCTTCTTTGCTCTTGGAATAAATAATAACCCCCATACCCGCCACAATAAGTTGAAATTAGCCCCTTAGATTTGTTTTTGTTTATGGTAATTTTCCTGTTATTTTACTAATATGACATTTTAGTAATACGTCTATTTTTGACCTTTGACCTCTTTTCTAAGGGTCAGTAGTTATTCTATGTCATCTTCTTTCATAATACTGTGCATTTTGACACCAAGATCATCTATATATCATTTTTTGTTGCTATAAATATGACATTTTAGTAATAAAATAGTTTTGTGACATTTGACCTCATTTTCGGAGGTCAGGATTTGGTCCCAAGGGTCAATAGTTATTTGATGTCATCTTCTATTGTAATTCTGTGCATTTGGACACCAAGATCATCTATATTTCTGAAATATAATTGACCTCTAATAAAAACAGTTCCCCAACCCCTACCCCTTCTTTCTTTTTTTTGGTAGTTGTCCATACCCATACCTACCCAAATCAGTTGAAATTAGCTTCTTTTAAATTTTGCACAGATGAACCTTAAGTTAGGGATACTAATATACATGTATGTTTTTAGAGATTGCCCGCGGCAAACTTGGTACACATTCTCTTAATAATGCTCAGTCTTGAGAGAACAACCACAATCAATGTCATTTCCATTTACAAAGCAATCAGCCTGCCTCTGTCTCCCTTGTATTGAGATAATGTAGAATGGCACTTCCAAAACTCAGCATATTCGTAATGAATTGTTGTAGCAGGCAAAACATTTGATACTAGGCGATTGCCCGGTTTTCGCAGTTCGTATAGGACGCATTACATGTAGAGTTGCTGGAGGGAGTGAGAAGATGTCCCCTACTGCAAGCCTGTTGCCGTTACAATGACGGGAATCCGAAAACAAATCATGCCAGTATATCAACCTTGCTTATGCCAATCAACTTCCAGAAAAGAAAAACAAATACCCTGTTTTTCAACTTGACTTCCAATGACCTTTGACCTCAATATGTAACCTTCGATATCACCATCACATGGAAGTTTCCACATCTATGGTCCAAGTTTGCTAGCAAATGAGACAAACTTGGTTTATTTATTTATGTCCTGCTTGTGTACATTAGTAATGCAGAGTACTGTTTGTTTGTTTGTTTGTTTATTGGGGTGTGTGCTTGTCTGTTTGTTGTTTGTCTGTATATTTGTTGTTTGTTTGTATTTTAAAATCATATCATTTGGAGCCAGACTCTAATAGTATTCTGGTTAGAAAGCTTCAAAATAGAAATTTTAGAGAAAAAAATAAGATGGATATAAGACACTAACTTTAGTCTAAGAAGTCTAAGCCGTGGCGATTCGATACCCTATACAAATCACCCCGAGGCATGCCAATTCATTAACTCACTAGTGGAGGGGTAATGTTTTCTGAACATGACAGATAATGTTCCCGCTACAAATTGACTTTGACACAAAACGCGCAGGGCTTGAATCGTATTTTGCTCTCATCATCCCGACAAAAGTATTCGTTCCACTTTGATGTTAATTACCTAAGTCATGTACAAAAACAAACGACCCGATGCTACGAGTGGGTCTCGGGGAATGCCTTTGTAGACCAAATGGTACCCGACGACGATCTGATATACGGCAACAGCGATCTGTCACGGATACCAGCTAAATTGGCCGGCAAAGTGGACGATGCTGTTTCTAACTATCGGTTTTGTTTGAAGAATAAAGAAGATGACCGAGAAAGATAATGGATTAGGGAATGAAGAACATTTGCACCTGCCTTTTGCGTGGGGCGTTGGTGTTTATCCAACCAATTTGATTATTCCGGTTGACTTTTGCATGAAAATATGTAGTTGTTTTTGTCTCAGACGAAGATTTCATTTTGGAAAAAACAAATTCTAGTCTCGTATAAATATGAAGCAAGAAATGAGACGGAAGACCCCCGCCCCCCCCCCCCCCCCCCCCCCCCCCCTCTTTTGTGGCGATCATTGTGCATGTGGAATGTTGTAGTTTCTCATGTATTATGTTTATAATGTGTATAGGTATGGGGTACTAAGGGGGAGTCCCTCGGTCTCATATCGTGATTGGAATACTCTTGTGGAATATTTTTCTATGATTTATCCTGTTAATTTTTGTCACCAAAATATATTGGTCATTTGTATGATGTTGCGACACAAATATTGTAACGTGTTGCTACATTTCTAGTAATTTGTGCCATCTATCGACTTAATTATTTTAATATTTAATCATGATATTTGTCAAATTGGATGTTGGGCAAGTATTTTACCATTTGATTCGAACATTAGTTTCCTAATAAAATTGACATTTCGTGACAAATGTATTACTCCCAAACAGGAGACATGTATTATATATTATTTTACTGCGTATCAAGATAAGATGTATTGTACAAACCTTCTCTGCATAATACTATACTAACTAACCACAAAATGGGATTATGCGTGTAAAAGTGTATGCATATCAATTACAAGGGATATGTTGACAAAATATGTTTCATTGTAACAAATATCACACTAGGGTACACCGTGTTAAATTGTTTTTAGCTAATGATTCACTTGTATTTCAGGTAATATTATTGTATGTCTGTGTATACCTAATTATGCATGGCAACACTGTGCATTGGTATACAAGTACTGAACTGAAATGGCCTCACAACAGTTTCTAAACATAATAGGGACGCCATGTTCCAACGTGCTGGAAGTATAATTAATATTGATGAAGATTAACAATTTATTGAGGAAAAAAAGGGGGAACATTCCATACATGGACATCACTTGACACATTCTTTTCTCAAATACTAAATGCTTAAATATTTAAATTTGACTTTTTATGACCAAAATTTGTCACCGTTTTCACTAAGAGGCTAATTTAGCCTTTCACGGTCTAAACAAACTTTCGAGAAAATCGTTTGTAAAGTTGGTCCTTTTTTTACGTTTGGCAGTTGGAAACATAAAGATCCATAGAATATACAAAATTAGGGTATCATGGGAAAGAAGAAATTCCAATCTTCCTAAATATAGCAAACGTTAATAAAATTAGGTGATTAGTTTTGCAGAATTATTCAATTAATATAATTGACCCTTCGTGAAAACAAAAACAAACCAATACATTAGCAAATTCGCCCGCGGCTGTGAAATCTTAAGTATGTATACAATTCCCCACTGCGCTCCAATTCGCCCCTTCATAAACAACAATATTTTAAATTCGCCTTTTTTTTAAAACGCAAAACGGCATTTATGTCAAATCGCCTATTCGTTAATTAGGTTAATTGGGATTTTATTGATTTGTTTGATGTATAACTTCACCAGGTTGTAGATATTGCAATATTTAATCGTTTTCATCAAAACAAATACATATCTATAAATATACTATTTGTCATGAAATTAGCCCCTTCGTGAAAACCGTGACGAAATGGCTGATAGGTTATGCAGGAAAAAAAATAGTTACGCTGGTGTGTGGAATTATTATTTTATTAAAGTGATTTGTTTAAAGTTTCCTAAAACGCATCATTGCCTGTGACATACCGTACATTGTGCTCACAAGCCCTGTCAATCTATAGCCCACATTTCAAGAACCTGTCGTGAGTGAGTTGATATCCAGATAGCCAAAGGAGGAGAAAACAAATATCGGTCAAGCGTTTTTGGTTAGAAAACCCCTTCACGGCATATTGATCAGTGGTGGATTGGTGTAGTCGCCACGAGTCATACTTCACGACTGTCAAGTTGTGCCTAGCCACACAAGGCGTATAGCCTCGTACCACGCTCGCTATCACTCTAAGAGGACAGCGCCACGACTATAATATTAATTCAATGAATGTTGTATAAGCGCATGCTGCCTGAAATATGTCACATTCGGGTTGAATACATGTACATGGGAGGTCGCGGGTTTATACTCCGTGCTTTATTCAGGTACGTGTATTTATAGATTATATGGCATACAAAATACATACTGTCATACATAGTTTTGGTTGGGCTGTCCGAAATATTATAATGAATATTCGAATAGTGAATTCTGCAAACGAATCGGTGTTGAGTGTTAGAATATAATCTATGCACACTGTGGTGTTATTTTTACTGTAAATTGTGGTGTTTTTTAAGTATTAGATGCAACTACTTGTTGACAGTAACTTGTTATTGGTCCCATTCTTGTAGCTTGTTGTTGTTGTTGTCGTTTGGATGGCACCTTTGGCATTCGTTGTGCCCTGTGTGCCAGTTTTCTTGTAGCTTGGTAAATTATCTTCATATTTATACAGCACGTATAATTATATTTACTCAGCCGTAGCCAATCTTTGAATTTGTTTTGCATGTTATGCTCAATTGCCATGATAAGGAGGGTTCAATGAGTTTGCTGGCTTGCACTTCCATAGCCCTTAATTATTCCTAAAAACCTCAATGTTTTAGGGGGATAATCAAAACAAAAAAGAGTAATTAACGCTTGCAAAAAGAATTCTACAGCATTTGAATACAGAGCAACAATGAGAATAAGAAGAAACTGCTATAAAATACTAACTACCAAATCCACACATTTCTAAAAATTACAGCAACAGCATATGTTACTTTACAACACCTGAATCAATCCCTGTCACCCGATTGGTGAATAGTTGATCACATAAATTAAATATTCGTACCATTATAAATTATTAATAATAATAATAACTACGATTGTGTTGAACAATGGTTATATACAACGGTGAATATAACTTCCAATACACGGTCACGCTCTGACCAATCAGATGGCGAGTATTTATTCATGTGTTGTATACAACAAAAATCACATGTGTTATATAGGTAATAAAAGTGCGAGAACCCGGTTATTACTGCGTGGTAATGACCGGGTTGGGGGATGACCGCTGGTAATGGATCGAGCCGAAGGTTCTCGCACTGTTATTACCTTTAATAAATACCTTTTTAACGAGAAAAATGGTGAAAATACTCCAAATTTCGCGACTTCGCGGCTTCTTCTAGGCCATTTTACAAACGCAGCTTCGTTTCCGTATTTTGGCTTTGTCCATGTAGTTTAGCAGTGGTACAGTTGTTTTCATAGTTCCGGATTTTTCCCAGTTCCAGATCGCTTCAAATGAAAATCTACCTTGTTATGGCTTGGTCTCCAATAAATACCATTTGTTTAGATAAAGTGCATTTTGAAAAGAAACATACAAGCTTCTTGATACATAAGTACAAATAAGTCTCCAGTATTAAAAAATCTGCCAAAGACTGCACGTTCTTTTTTTCCTAGTTCCGGATCGCCCGTAAAACACATGCATCAACTACACGCGCGCAAGCGATTTCATATGACGTGTTCTGTAGGACCATGGAGAAATAAGACACAGGACAAAGTTTATCGGCTCATTGCCGCGCGCCACACACGTACACGGACAAAACATTTCAAAGCATTTCCTTGCAAGTCGTCTTTTTAAACTTTATTGGAAGTGATAGTATTTGAAATTTATTTTAAACTGTATTTATATAAATTAATGAATACTTTATTAGAAATATAGGCTTGATTCGGGTTGGTTCTAGCGTGATAATTGTTCATGTACGAAGCAGTTTTTTACTTGATCCGGAATTGGTTAAACCGATCCGCAACTAGAAAAAGGGATGTCGGTATATTTGACGTCGTATTTTCAAATAAAGAAGAGCATAAATATCGAAACAAAAACTGTAGTTTCTCCATCACTCAAGGTAAACTACTAAACCTATTTCATTTAAATTTTGAGGATTAGACTTGCCGAAAACAGCCTGAATATTTTTTGCGATCCGGAACTAGGAAAACGTCTGTAATGTGGCCAGAATGCAGCCCAAAGCCGGGGTTTAGAAAACGGCCTTTGGAAAACCCATGATATTACTACATATAATGCCCCGCACGTGATCGAGTCTCGGCCAATCAGAAGCCTTTAACTCTGCTAGGTATTTATTAATATTCGGTGACAGATGAAATGTTCCATTCCTCTGGAACAGACTATTATGCAATTATTCTTACCATCGCACAACATTCATTATTTATATAGGCCTACACATATAAATCCCAACAGTACTGAATCCATAAATGTATATACAAATGTTCACTCACCCTATGACTTACGATTTTGGATGAAATGTCATCCGAATATTCTTTCTCCATCCTCAACAATTACTACCCCCCCCCCCCCCCCCAAAGAAAGGAAAACAACAATTGAAATGACCGCCTGTTCAAAATGACAGTGCCAGTACATTTGTATCCTTAAACTACAATCAACGACACAATAGGTATATTCTCCTTGGTACAGCCATACATTAAACCTGCACTTAACTTTTCCAATTTGTTTAAGCAAACAAAAACAGCATGACCAAACAGAATACAACTCTCCAGGTTGTAGATTCCAATGTCTTTTTTTGGGGGGAGAGGGATTTGGAAATAAAATAACGAGTCTACAATGTTACCCCAACTAGCTGCTTTGGCAGTAACCAAACACATGACCAATAATGAGGGGCCTCAATCGCTGATGAGTCTGAACCCACAGGAAAAACAGTCAACTTACTGCATTTTTGGTCAAGTGCTGTTATGACTGTGGTCTGGAGGATGTTGATAATATACAGGGAATGAAAAACGTGCGAAAATATATCGTCATCAAGTTAATAAAGAAATGTGTCTGGATCACTTTCAGGTTTTCCTTAAAGGTGGTTTTTATTTTGGGCTACCGACATTTGGAGATGTGTAATTGTGTGTTTGTTAATGTAATGTACCAAAGTAGTAAGAACGTTTTTTTTTATAACCCATTGACGCTGGTAGAAACTATTACCGGTGTCCCTGTTTCCCCAATGCACCGGATTACACGCATTACTGCACATAAGTCTTTATCCTGTAGCTGAACTGCATAATTAACCGCGCGTAGAGCTGCCTCACAGGCCGTGTTCTACGGAAGATGGCCTCATTATCCCGGACTGCGGCTATATCATGAACACATCTGGTGAAACTGACATGTATTATTACAGCGTATTTTAGAACATGAATAGGTACACCATTTGCAAACAACACCTAGTGTACTGTGGTTTTCAAGAAAAATGGGATTGTGTACGTACCATTGTCTAAAGATTGCCAAATAGTGTGTCCCCGTTACACGTAGGACAATGTTTTTCATCATGTATGAAGAAGATACATTTTATTTGTATGATTCATGTTTTGAATGACAAGGATAAACCATTACCACATACTGAAACTGCAATGGGTGCAGAAAATACTTGATTTACAAAGTTATGCATATACAAATGCATTGGCACTATTATTTATGAAAAATACCCATATGGGTACATGATGTGAGGGTATGGATGTAGTTATTGTGGTTGGTTTAGCTGCCAAAATGGCAGCATCGAGCTGTATATTCTCTGAGGAGCTGAGATGGTATTTTGAATGTTTTGTGCGCCCAATGATCACCGGGATAAAAATGGGGCATACTTCGCGATTCAGCTTCACAGATGCCGGTAATGATGGTTAGCCCTATTTCTCTAAATGAGCACTTAGGGAGACAAATTAGCGAGTTTTTTGAAAATAAGGAGACAGTGACAGTTAGGGAGGCATTTCAGTGTCTCCCTAAACGTCTAGCTACCTTTACAAAAACCCGATATTTGGGAGTTATTCTTGCTCTAGAACGACAGACTGGGGTCTAAATAGCAAAAATCTCGAATATCTTGGATAAAAGGGTTAGGGTAAACAAGTTAGGACCGTTTTAAGTTTGTGTACATCCCTATGAAATTGGGCTAGGCCCTTCACTGATTTTCATAAACATTGTGTTGTCTCAAGAGATTGTGAAAAAAACAAACCATTTACTCAGGTGGGTATAATCGTTTATACAAATACATGTACCTTTATGTCGGTAAAGGGTAAAACCTAATTTTGAATTTATATCACCCCAAAGCAAAATTGCATCTTATTAAAATACTTTTATTCTAGGGTAATTCCAATAAGTTGGTCCACAAGGTGTCCCAATGATGTCCAAAACTCTTGTTGGGCAATTTCAGTACATGTACTATGCATGTTTAGGTAAAACACACAACGGAACCCACACAAGATTTAGTTAGTTACCTAATATTACCTTATGATATATCATTTGCAGATATCAAAAACTGTTACTACATCATTATTAGGAATTATCTTACTTTTTTTGAAAGTACATAATTATTGAAGGCATTCAACAAAAGGATCGCCCTAGATGTTCTGTAATTGTTTCGAAAAAAATAATTTGATAAATAACAATTTACGATCGCCGGACACCGGTGATCGCGAAAAAAACCCAAGAACAACATAAGAACCACTGCCTGCCGCCAGTTGAAAATGGTTGTAAAACCTGGGACATGTCACAGTCAAACGTTATTTACTATAAAATTCAACCCTCTAAATCCACCCATTTGTGATAATTCGAGCAATTAGCAATGATGACGCAGGTTTGTCAATATGCAGGACGGACAGTTCTTACAATCCCAAAAGGCGCGAGCTTATTATTTTATACAGGCTCAGTCAAAAAATAGGCCAGTGTTGCAGCTATGGCATGCATGTTTGTGCGGGCTAGTCTCAGCGTGTGTTGTACATGTACACCACCGGCGCAGCAACAAAATAGCTATAGGCTGCAAAGCTAATTAGCGAGGACCAGGAAATCTCCTTATCATGTTATCATAATCTAAATCAATACTAATACTAAATGAATACTAATTAAATAAAGATGAAACTATTAAAACAGTGAATGCTTACACGTACTTGGTTTTTATTGCTAAACTTTATTTTTCTTTGTGCCACATTTGCATGCAATTGTACGTTTCTGTAAAGCATACTTGCAAGGGTACCCCGTGTTCCAATCTTTCTTCTCTAGCAAGTATTCTTGCAAGTACAATCGACAGTGTAACTTCCAAGATTCTCTTATATGCTAATGTTGACCTTTGCCCTTCTAACTGTTCTTCTTTGTTTACAAGTAGTTTGCGTAATATCTGCTTATTTGCATGCGACCTTAGATGCTTTGTACATTGCAAGTATCGATTTGCAAACGAAGCGTGCAATTGCAAAGCATTATACTGTGGCGGAACCGGCGGAGGACCTAGATGGGGACTGGTATTAAGCAACCTCAGCAAATCCCCGGACAAACTTCCGATAATTGAGGGCGCCCTTCAAGATGTAAGACGTCTCTTCATTTTGCTCAGTCAACCACTTCGGTTTATCATCAAAATTGTCCATCTTCGTCTGAGTTTGCGGCTTAATTCTGCACTTCAGGGAGTTTTCAACTAACTGCTGAATCTACTGAACTATTTATTCCACCATTATTGCCACTCAAAATGCCGCCAAAGAAGGATAAAAAAATCCAGCTCCGACACAGCTTCGAGCACGAGGGATGCCACGGTATCGTTAGATGCCGCAAGCAATGGTGCCTGCGGCACGGTTACTAATGGTACTGGTACTCTGCGTGTTGACATCGCCGCCATGTTGAATGACATGAAATTTGCCATTAACATCAAATTGGATCGGGTCATTCTCAATCAACAAAAGCTCCTGGATAGACTTTCCATTGTGGAAAACAAGCAGACGGAGATGGAAACGGCTTTGACTTTCACTACTGATGCAGTCGATCAGCTTCAGCAGGATGTAGACAGAACCGCAGGTACTGTTAATAAAATGGCTCCCATGGTTGACCAAACATCTAAACGACTTGAGGAACTAGAAAACAATGTTCTACAGCTAGAAAGATATTCCAGAAATTTTAATCTGAGGTTCTGTGGTGTTCCCAAGAAGGAGAGTGTGAGTGAATCATCAGCAGATATTCTTCAGAAAATTATGCAGATTCTCCTGGACCGTTTTCAACTACCGGATGTGAAGATTGAGAATGCCTACCGGATAGGAAAGCACAACTCGGCAAACCCTCGCCATATTTTGGTAAATTTTCTATGTCGGCCTGAGAAGCAAGTGATCTTGTCTGGTGCCAGAATGGCTCTTCATGGAATGAACCTTTATCTGATGCAAGATTTGCCTTTAGCTGACCTTAAGAAGAAGCATGCACTCAAGGATGTGATGAAGCAAGCCTACGACAATCATAAGAAACCTGTCTTCAGAAATGGCAAGCTCTTCATTGACGGCAAAGAGTACCGTGGCTGATTCACTTCATTTTTCATAAGTCCGATTTGGTTGTCCTGCGACATGTACTTCGCCCATTTCAGTATCTCATCAGAAATTGTTGTTGCTTGTTTGTTCTTTGTTTCTGTTTTTTTTTTTTGGTTTGTTGTGTCCCCCCCCCCCCCAGCAGATTGTTGTTGCTTGTTTGTTCTTTGTTTCTGTTTTTTTTTTTTGGTTTGTTGTGTCCCCCCCCCCCCCCCCCCCATTCCATTGGTTGGTCTTTCAAGTTTGTATCGAATCCTTGATTTTCTGTGGATAGTGTTTTAGGATATTCTGGTAACTACCAGCGTGGTAATTCTATTGTCGGTTATGAGGGTAATGAGAGTAATAATTGTTCATTGTGTCACCAAATCATAAATATTGATTTACAGATCTGTCAGACATGTCTCTTACAGGCTCTCCCATTTAATCACCTTGATCAAGAAGATTTCAACTTGGTTTTGTTTGAATTTCATACCAATGTTAAAATTGATGTCGAGAGCTTGCATCAATTATTTTTCAACCCGTTTGTTTTTAACGAAAATTGTGCAGGTAACTCGGATCTTGACCCCGATAGAAATTTTATTGACAAAAGTCTTCACACTTCATATGATTATTTATTGAGTGATCAATTTGTCAATTACTTTGGCAATTTGCCTTGTGACCAGATTTTTTCATGTTTTCAACTGAATTGTAGAAGTTTGTCCAAACATTTTGAAAGTATTACTCAGTATCTTGAACTTCTACAGTTTCAATTTAGTGTTATCGGTTTGTGTGAAACTTGGTTGACTGATCAAAGCCCTAATCATTTGTTTGATATTCCTGATTATACTTTTACTTATAACAACAGACAGGGGAGATCAGGTGGGGGAGTGGCCATGTACATTCATAATGCCTATTCATTTACAATACGTCAGGATTTGGTCCTTGAAAATACCCAGTGTGAGTCTCTTTTTCTTGAAATTCCTCAATCCAGTAGTAAAAACATAGTAGTAGGTACTGTTTACAAACCCCCGGATGTCAACATTAATGAGTTTGTTCAATTATTCGAAAATATCCTTGCTAAGCTTAACATAGAAAATAAGCATGTTTTTATAATGGGCGAATTTAATATTGATTTGTTGAAACATAAAATCCATAACCCAACTTCTAATTTTATTGATTGTCTCTTTATTAATTACTTTTTGCCACTCATTCACAAACCTACTCGTATCACTGTGACTACTGCAACTTTGATCGACAACATTTTTACAAATTGCACTGATTTATCAGGTACCTTATTTTGTGACATTGCTGACCATTTACCTATTTTCAAATTGTGTCATTGGGTGGTCACTCACATAGAGACAAGGGTATGCCCTTTTTGTCTAGATGTATCAATTCTCGTACCAATAATGAATTTCATTGTGGTCTTCAAGATCTTGACTGGAATGCATTATCTCAATGTGACAACCATAACAATGCTTATGATGTCTTTATTTCTAAGTTTTCTAATTTATATGATGATTATTTTCCAATACGTCCTGTTCACAAAACCAAGAAACTTAAACCTTGGATGACTACTGGTGTTTTGAATTCAATTAAGTATAAGAATAAGTTGTATAAAAAGTTTCTCTTGACTCCTAATAACGTTAATAAAGGTACTTACACTCGTTATCGTAACAAACTAAATACTGTTATTAAAGAATTGAAAGTAAACTACTATGCAGAGTTGTTTTCTAATGCCAAATCAAATATCAAAGAAACTTGGAATATAATTAATTCTGTGTTGAAGAAAAACTCTAAAGTGCGTCGTCAAGTGAAATTTAATTATAAGGGCCGGACTATTGATGATTTCACTGAAATAGCTTCAGCTTTCAATAATTATTTTACTCAGATTGGACCATCCTTGGACAAAAAGATTCCTCCTGCCCCCAACCATTGTATGCAGTACCTTGATCAGCCCAATATAAATTTTTTTTTTTCTGGATCCAACCTCTTCTTTCGAGATTTGTAAAATTGTCGGGTCCTTTAAAGATGCAGCAGCAGGTTTTTGATCATATTAGTCCGAGGGTGGTCAAATCTGTTATTAGGAGTATTAGTGTACCGCTCTGTTATATTATTAACTTGTCTCTAACCACCGGTATTTTTCCAGACAAGTTAAAAGTGGCTAGAGTAACTCCAATCTTTAAAAGTGGAGATCCTACTATCATTAGTAATTACCGCCCTATTTCTGTTTTATTCTTGTTTTTCTAAACTGTTTGAAAAAATCATGTACAACAGGATGGTTACATTTTTAGACAAGTTTAAATTACTTCATGACGGCCAGTATGGGTTTCGTAGTAATCGGTCTACTGCTATGGCTTTGATTGATTTAACTAACAAAATTATTGATGGTTTCGAAGATAATTTGTATACTATGGGTATTTGCTTAGATTTATCGAAGGCCTTCGATACAATTAATCATCGTATTTTACTAGACAAGTTAGTACATTATGGCTTTCGTGGTGTGACAATTGAATGGTTTTCTAGCTACTTATCCAACCGTTCCCAATGTACAATTTATGACAATTCCACTTCCCATCTTTCTGAAATATCATGCGGTGTTCCACAAGGTAGTTTATTGGGTCCCCTCTTATTTATCATTTACATTAATGATATTTGTAATTCCTCTAACTTGTTTTCTCTCATACTTTATGCAGACGATACTAATGTGTTCTGTTCAAACAAGGACCTTTGTACATTATTTCAGGATGCTAATGTTCATTTAAATAAGCTTTCTAACTGGTTCATTGCTAACAGATTATCTATCAACTATAAGAAATGCAACTTCATGATTTTCTGTAACATAAACAAAAAACGTTTACATAATTTTAACATCACCATGTGTAATGAACAAATCCCTCAGGTTGATTCTACTAAATTTCTTGGTGTTGTTATTGATAGCCAGTTAACTTGGAAGCCTCATATCAGTGCTATCTGTAACAAACTTTCTAAATCTATTGGTATTATTAGCCGTCTTAGATCAGTTTTTCCAGGTATTATTCTGCGTACTCTTTATTGTTCCTTATTTTTACCTTATATTTCTTACTGTAATATTGTCTGGGCTAATGGGTTTCCCAGTTATTTACGTAATTTAGTTCATTTACAAAAGAAGGCTATCCGTATAATTTCAAAAAGTCATTTTCGAGCAAGCACCAACCCGTTATTCAAAAATTGTAATCTCCTTCCTATAAACTTTATCAATGTTTCTCAGCAACTGGTTTTTATTTATAAACACCATTTTAATCAACTTCCCCAACATTTTGTCAATATGGTTCAACCAAATTATAATGTTCATAGCCACAACACCAGGTCTTCTTCCCTTTTACATTTGTTTAAGTTTAGGACCTCTGCCTTTAAACATAGCATTAGACACTCTGGGCCTCTCCACTGGAATGAATTACCTGTAAGTTTAAGGAATAGTCAGAATCTATTCAGTTTCCGACGTAATCTTAAGTCATACCTTCTTCAAAATTAATTGTTTGGTTTTTTTTTTGTTTTTTTTTTCCCCGTAATCTTGTTTTCATTTTCATTCTTACTTGAGTGTAGGACCAAACCAATGGAATGTTGTGTGTCTTTGTTGTCCCGGTCTTTGTTGGTCTTGTGCTTTGTGCTTTGTCTGTTCTGTCTGTATTAACTATATTGTGATTTTTTTGTATGGGCACTCCCTAACACAAGCTTTGCTTACTTGGCTGTGCCCCCAATTCCTAAAATTCTTGTATCACTTTGCTTACGTTGTATTTATATTGATTGAGGAATTTGGAAATAAATGTTGGAATGAATGAATGAATGAATGAAAATAGGAGGCGAGGCCTAAAAGCTTCGAACTTCCTTGACACACTTAGGGGTTGGCCAATCGGCCACGGCCCGAACCTTCTCAGGGTCGGTAGCCACACCCTCAGACGACACAATATGTCCCAAATAGCCCACTGACCTCTGAAACAGGAAGCACTTACTAGGCTTCAACTTCAAACCAGCTCGCCTCAACCTGGAGAAGACGACTCGCAGTCGTTCAATCTCCTCTTTCACAGTCTTGCCAAACACAATGACATCGTCCAGGTATATCAGCAGGATGTCCCACTGAAGACCTGCCATCACCTTCTCCATCAACCTTTCTAATGTCGCAGGTGCGTTGCAAAGACCAAAGGGCATGCAGCGCCACCTGTATAAACCGTTCCGCACCACAAATGTTGACTTCTGGCTGGCGTCCTCATCGAGGTCGACCTGCCAATACCCGGACGCTAAATCGAGAGTGGAAAACCACTCCGCACCCATCAACGCATCTAGTGTCTCGTCGATACGGGGGACAGGATAAGCATATTTGATGGTTACCTTATTCAGACCCTGATAGTCGACACAAAATCGCTTAGTTCCGTCCTTCTTCCGAACTAACACAACATTTGCAGCCCAGGGACTATCAGATGGCTCGATAACCCCTCGCTTTTGCAAATCTCCAACCTGCCTCATTATCTCTTCCTGATTACACAGGGGATGGCGCCGAGGCCTCTCCTTGATAGGCCTCGCATCGCCCGTACTGATGTGGTGCTTCACCACACCAGTCCGCCCTATGTCACCCTCACCAGAAGAAAATACATCCTGAAATTCTACCAGGCATGCCTTCACCTCCTCATGATATTCCTCATTGAGGTTGACCTTACTACGGTCGTATATATCATGCAGGTGACTTGGCAAGCCTCCATAAACCTTACACCCACGACTATTACCCGGCACCACTACCGAGTCAACCTCAACTGTCGCAATTGTGCCCACCGTTGTTCCCTTTCGAACAACCCGTCTCTCCCCATTCGGATTAAGTATCCGCAGCGGGATATCCTCAGCTTGTGGCTCAACCAGTGACCGGGCTAGTAGTAAGCCTCGCTGTGCCAACTCGCCTCCACCTTTCACAGGCTCGATGATTGCCGGCTGTCCAAATGCCTCACTGATACCGCTTACTGTACCAGGCACAACAGCCTCATGGCCTGCCGGAATCTCGGTGGTTTCAGCCACTATCACTCTTCCGATAAACGGCTCACCGGCACCACTCATACACCTCATTCGTTCCCCGTTTAACCTCAACTCGAGGGTCCGGAAATCTAAGCTACCTTCAGTAGGTAACAAGAAATCCATGCCTAATATACCGTCATACTTGACATCAGCAAAAATCACTCGAAGTGGGTAAGCTGTCTTACCAATCTGTACGTCCACCCAGGCAACTCCCATCACAGCCAAAGGACTTCCGTCTACCTGCTGAATGTTGGACTCTTCTGCCTCAAGCACCGACCTCTGTTCTTTGGCCATTCGGTGGTAGACTTTACTACTGATTAAAGTGTCTGTTGACCCAGAATCAACCAAAAACCTGCATTTCGCTCCTCTTACCACACCATTAACAAACAACCCGTACCTAGGACGAGGACCACTCATTGGCCGAGTGCCTACTGGATCTCCGGCTTTTGAGTCTCGTCTCTTCCCGGTTGTGTCTGTCCCTGACTCTGGTTTGGACCCTTGGAAACGTCCAGCCTGCCCGCGGGCCCACCGGTCGGCTGGCTGGCGTTTCCCTGCTGCCATCTCTCTCTACGAGGTTTAGCACATTCCCGCGCGAAATGGCCAACCTCACCACACTTGAAACAGGTCAACCCACCAGGCGCTTTCCTCGCAGGCTTTGGCGACGGTCTCTCAGGAAACCTCGCCTGCCTCTCAGGAAACCTCGCCTGGTCAACCGAACTCAAACCGTGCTTGGTGAGCCCTTCCAGCAGCTCAACTACTTTGTCTATTTTCTGTGACTGCTGACCGGCACTTTCTTCTAATTTTAGAAGCCGCCTCTCGGTGTCAGAGTCAACGGATGTCGCAAACTTCACAGGTTTCCCCTCAGCTCTTCGGTCGCACTCAACCTTCTCAAAATTGTCCGTCTCAAGGGCAGCACGTATTGCTTTGTCCAATGTCTTCGGGCGATCGCGATATACGCCTTCCCTCACAACCTGACTTGTCAGCGCATCAATGAAATGGTTCTTCCCTAGGCGCTCTCGCGCCTCTTCGGGAATTTCAGGGTAGGCCTTCAACGTCAAATCACGTATGGCTTGGCCCAACTCCTGCAGAGTTTCCTTAGGACCCTGACGTCGATGCCTCAACTCAACTAAATAATTTTCGGCCTGCCGACCAGGACCGAACCTCTTTGACAACACCTTTACAAGTTCACTATAAGTGAACCTTTATATGTGTTATAGTAATATAACGAAACACAAGGTAAAGCAGGGTAATGAAACACTTAACAGGCAACCTCATTAAATATTCACAGAGTAAGCCTCACGAGGTACCACGCACCTTGACCAGGTTCAGCTCACTGGCAGCGAGCACAGGTAAACCTCGCAGGTTCCACCATACACCTGAATAACTACAGTGATCAACGAATAGCTCAAGGAAATCTGACTAGACCACACGGGACACTTAAACCGCTAACTCAGTAAACCTCTACGGGAACAACTAGCTCAACAACCAGGACTGCTCAGCCGACGCCACGCCAACAGGCATGAAACATACACCCAGCGTGCAAGCCCTCCGATCCCTCTAAGCTTCGCTAAATCCCCAACCAAGCGGTCTACCTCGCACGTTTAACCCTGGTCCCCAATAATCTAACAACAAACTTCTACGCTGACTCACCGGTCAATCGCGTTCGCCAGCAATCCGCTAAAGGCAACACTCTTTCGTATTTCTTCGGGTACTTCAGGTACTTGTTCTAGCATTGACGCCTTCTATGGAACTGACTGGAAACCGCGCGAAAGGCCCCAGAAGTCGCGACAATGCGCTACGGCGATTGGTCACCACGCGCTAATTATGCGCGCCGGTAATTGGTTGCTTATGGCACTGTCACACTAGAACGTTTTAGGCCAACGCGTGAGTAGCGCGTTAAAAATAGTTGATATGCTGGCAAACGCTGAACTTCCACAGAAAAAGTCAAGTTGAACCGTGATTTCAGCGTGTCCATAACGCGTTAATAACGGGTTCATAGCGTTCGCCAGCGCGTGAATAACGCGTTAATAACGCGCTCGACGACTGATGAACGACTGCCCAGCGCGTGAGTAGCGCGGTCCAACGCGCGCCAGCGTACGGCAACGAACACATGATTAGTTGTACAAAAAGATGACGCGCTACTATAGTAATGGCCCTGTCACACCAGAACGTTTTAGGCCAACGTGTTGAAATTTCGGCAACACGCGGGTAAACGCTGACCAACGCTAGGCCAGCGTTCGCAACGCGTTGAGCGCGTTACCCACACGCTGGAACACGCTGTCACACGCTGAGACAAAAATACGTTTTTCAACATACCTAAAAAAATTGAGCGTTTGCCAGCGTGTGACTGCACACGCTAGCAGCGCGCAAGAAGGCCGTTACTTACGCGTCGAACGCGCTAGACGATCGTTACCAACCCACTACTCTCACGCTGGCGACCCGCTGTCGTATTTTTTATATAAATCAGTGATGCGTTCATTACACGCTGAGCGCGTTCCTCACACGCTACTTACGCGCCGGCATACCCTATGAACCCGTTATCAACCTGTATGAACACGCTGAAATCACGGTTCCACTTGACTTTTTCTGTAAAAGTTCAGCAATTGCCAGCGTATCAACTATTTTTAACGCGCTACTCATGCATTGGCCTAAAACGTCCTGGTGTGGCAGGGCCATAACCAGCGTGTCGCAAGCGTACGCCGGCGTACGCCAGCGTGTGAGTAGCGGGTTGATAACGATCGCCTAACGTGTTCGACGCGTGAGTAACGAATCTAAAACGCGCCGCCAGCGTGTGCAGTCACACGCTGGCAAACGCTGGAAATTGTAGCTATTTTAAAGAAACAAAATTTCCTCAGCGTATGACAGCGTGTCCCAGCGTGTGAGTAACGCGCTCATCGTGTTGCTAACGCTGGCCTAGCGTTGGTTAGCGTTTGCCAGCGTGTTGCCAAAATTACAACACGCTACTCACGCGTTGGCCTAAAATGTTCTGGTGTGACAGGGCCATTAACCCCGATCATGCAGCCGCGCGTTGATGATTGGCCACTGCGCCAAGTATCACGCAGCATGAGCGCGTGATCCTGCATGAACAATACATTTTAGATTAACTAGACTCAAATACGAGTCGGCATATACCCTGTTCCGTTACAATACATTTGTAACCGTCTTATTTCCATGTGCACGTGTCAACAAAACTAATCTTCACAGAACAGCATAAAAACATTAACATTGTCCATGCATTGCGAGGGACAGAGGGCACTTTTAACAATGTTGCGTCCTTAAATGCAAGTTTATCAGTAGCTTTAAACAATTTAACACGGTGTTCCCTAGTTTGACATTTGTTAGGTTGTAATATATTTGTCAACTATTCACTTGTAACGTATCTACAATAATCTTATAACTTTGAGGTCAGACAGTATAGTATTCCTAGCTATACCATATATTGCAACATGATAAAAGATGTTAAAGAGATGGGACATTCCCTGTTACATCGGAGCACTACATTTATCATGATGTGTCAATTTTCTCAGAAATTTAAGTTCGAATGGTACAAAACTAACTGTGTCCACACACAGTTTCTAACACACTGATGTTTGCCATTACAACAAATAAAATACTGCAGACTTGTTTGCCTCGCCCAAAGTCATGAACGGTGTCCATCATTATGGAATGCATCATTCAAAAGGAAAAAATATATTCATCGCACGTGCCTTGAAGGCGAAACAAAAACTTTACAAATTATCCAAAATGCCCGCAGATCAAATGACTGCTGCGATGATGAATCGACAGCAATTCGTCATTTTTGTTTGTAACCTGAGAATTGATTTTTGACAGGATAGAGATGGATTGTGTAGATGATGCGTTAAGTACTGATTGAGACTCCCCATCTGTCCCGATGGGAACATTTACTAATTCTCCATTCACTGTGGAAGCCTGTCGGCTTTGTAATTTAAGAGGAGATACATTTTTTATACAGCCTGCCGCAATCCTTTTGGGAATTGGCTTTTGATAGTTAAACATGTACTATTATATTCATGCACCTAGGCAGCAGGCATGCACCGTAATGAAAAGTAGCGCTCATCTGCTCGACCGAAAATTTCTACTTAAAAAGAGCCATTTTTGTTAATAAGACCCATGGTACGGAACTTTGCACAAATCGGAGAAAGGGGGTAAAAGGGGGTAAAAGTACATAACGTTTACGGTAATTTCTGTAGTTTTTGGTGATACTTGCTCATGTCTTCAGCATCACAAGCCTATGTTGACATGTTCGGCACTCACAGCACGTGTGTTCTATCTGTATAGTTCTCTTAAACCCCTTCATTGTTTTATATTTTCATATGACAGTATAAAGCACTATTCTGAAAAACATTCCATGAGATTTCATTTTAGGAACAGGAAAATGTATGAAAACATAATAAAAAGTAGGAATAGGCCTATGTATATTAGGAGTATTAAAGGTAGAATACACCATTGGTAATTGTTGTAAATATCAGGAATGGGTGGATTTGATGTGTGTGGGGGGGGGGGGGGGATTTTATAGTCAATATCGTTTAACTGACCTGTCCGGGCACACTGTAAAAATTTAAATCGTAATTTTACGGGAAATTCCTGGCAGTTTGGACGACAGTACTTTACTATAAAAAAAACGGTGGAAAATGTTAACGGGAGACAGGCTGTTTTGACGGCTTTTGGAAGCTGTCGGTTTACATTACTGTCCCCGTTAATGTACCTTGCTATTCCTGTAAAAATACAGGGTATAAACAAATACAGTACGTTTCTGGAATTTAGCTGATTACCATAGTAACTGCAATTTAACAATTTACAACAGTGAGAACCAAACTTTTAAATAACTATATTACACATTACTATACAAATTCTACAATAACTATACTGGATACTGTCGTGGTTTAGTTTTATATTCAGCTTTTCGTGCCATGGTGAAGTTACGGTTTCACCATAAATACTTTTTTAATATTTAAATACGAAAAGAAATTTCATGCGATTTTATACTTATGTTTGCAACAAATCTAAATTTGATCATAGATTCGTTAGAATAATAATTATACATTTCGCTCAAGAAAGTTTTTTTTTGACAAAACACCACAATTTAACATGACATATTTCGTGAGTTTTGATTGGTCAGTTGCTGCGTAATAAGATTCATGCTCGATAAACAAAAAACTTTGTTGGTGTTGCTGTATATGTACACAAATATGTTGTATTTTGACAGTGTTCTTGTAAATTTATATAACCTCTGCATAATTTAACGTCCGCGTGATATTTTTAAAGCACACTACCGTAATTTTACTTCCAAAATCCGTTACAAAAATACGGCGATTGTTTGTGTTTTTACAGGCGAAAAACCCCGTTTTTTTACGGTTATTTTTTACAGTGCAGTTGTTATTGTTGTTCTTGTTTTTTCGCAATCGCCGTCTGGTTATCGGGATTTTTTTTGTTATAAAATTTAATTTTTCAGAACAATTACAGGATATCTAGCGTATTCAGTACTATTAGTACTTTCCGGTAAACTATGTAAATCAACAGAAATACATGTGTGTGTGCCCGATAGTTGCCGAATTTCAAGCAAGCACTGGGCTTTTGTTAATTGTGCACCATCTTTTAACTCTTTTATTATGATGCCACTGTATGTCACTGGCTATTTAACAACTCCGGGGCGCTGCAATTCATTCTTCAATATGACTGCCATCACAAAATCTCGCTAAATTCTCAATTGAAAATTTGTGAACTATTTATATGAAGAAAGTGCTACCCTTGGTCGTAGTAATGAAAGTCCGTCAGGAGCGACGACGACTCCTCCCAATACAAAAAATGTGAATTAGTATGTGGTATTGCGCTGTTGATGCCTTCGCTGATGGCCTGCTTTTGAAATGCAGAGGCGCAGCAACGCCCATAAGTAGGGCAAGAGATGCCATCTCAAGGTCGTGGGGACTAAGCTGAATGGCAGATGGTGCGCCACACTTGACGGTTAGCTGCACCAGTCTCGAGCTCTGGGGGAGAAATGTTACATTTCTTCAATAAGGCGTTTAGGTGGTCTATGAAGCGTTTCTCCTGCCCTAGATGTTAGCGCTGCTTAGAAGGAAGCTTGTCGTACATAAGCTGATAAAGCCGACGGTTTCCAAGCATCCTGAAGACTGCCATAACGAAGCTGTCGCTGAGATACGATGGTCTTGATGCTGCAGGTGCTGGTCTTCTGTACGATGTCCTCATGCGGCACGCGATCCTTCCAGGTAATTGCATCGTCATCAGCGTACTGAAGGTCGAAGAGGGTCGTGGAGCTGGTATTGGTCTTCGCCTGCAGTCTGCCAAGATTGAAGACGCTGCCACCCATCCTGTATCTGATGGGTATACCTTCATCTTGGTTGGGGCTGTGTCGAGATAGTAGGGTGGCGGCGGCAAGATATTATATTAAACATATTAAAGATACTGCGAAATGGTCTAACAATGGTCTGACAAAAGACCGCCATGATTTTAAAAGACTCCATGATTTTTGCTCAGACTCCATGATTGTCAAACTTCGGATATTTACTATAAAATACACCCCCAAAAAAACAAAAACAACCCCCCCCCCCCCCCCCCCTCCAAAAAAAAAAGGGGGGGTATGGTTGTGGTTTAAGCCAAGGCGGATATTCACGGGGGGCAATTAAAATTTCAAATGCAAAGGAGAACCGTTTTGCACAGAGACCGCATTCGTGGCACCAGGTTCATTAACTGCCTGATGTAACTTGCTTAGTTCTCCTGACCCGTAAGCAATTAGTTTATGATTGGCTGTTACAAAACGGGATATCCGCGGATTTGGGTACAGGCTTTTGGACTTGCGCAACACATAGTATACAGTGGATTACCGGGATTTAAATTTTGGTCTGATGCAATTATTCCATGGTGCCTCTGTTCGGCAAGAACCCCCCCCCCCCCCCCCCCCCCCCACTTCCCCTGGGAAATTTGTTATCCTCGTGGCAAATGCATTTAATCTCATGTAAACGTGGCTGATGCATCGAATCTAATAGTGACTGCATGCGGATTTTAAAATTCTGGCATGGTTGAAAACAGAAAACAAAACCAAATTAAACATTTCAAATAAACCACAAAAGGCTAATTGTTTTTGTTTTTTTAGAATTGAATAAGGAAAAAGACTGGAGCGGGGCTTGGACCTGCAACCTTAGGATAACCAACTGAGCTATCAGGCAAACCTGAATATCAGTTTTCCCCTTTTCCAAGAATACTTTGTTTAAGGGGTATAACTTTTAAAGGTAGGATGGATACACCATTTGTAGATATCGAAATATTTTACTACCGAATTGTTAAGAAATATCTTACTTATTTGAAAGTAAATATGGATTGTAGGCATCCAGCAAAATGATTGCGCTAGAAATTCTGTCATTGTTGCGAAAAATTGAACAACCAAGAACAACATAGGAACCACTGCCGGTTGACAACGAACACCGTTGTTCTTGCTTTTCTCATCATCCATGATTGTAAAACTTCGGACAGGTCAGTTAAACGACATTAACTATAAAATACAACTCTCCAAATCCACCCATTCATGATAATTCAAACAATTACCAATGGTGTATAATACCTTTAAACGATATTTTCTATAAAATACAACCCCCAAATCCACCCATTCATTATAATTCAAGCAATTAAAAATAGTGTATCCTACCTTTAAGGACCTTATAATAAAGAACTTCATTACATGTATCAATTGGATTCAAGTACAAGTGTTGTGCGGATCCTGTTTCTGTGATAAATGAAAGACTGTTTTAATGACCAATTTGCCAAAAAAGAACGACCGTTTATAGGAGACTGGGCAAAGCAAAATGACATTAATTATGTTGAGAATTACTTGGAAAGTTTAATCAAACCGCAGGTGGTGAACGCAATTTGCAGCATAAGACATACATTTTCATCGTGGTAATATAAATGGCAGTCAATAACTGTAGATTGATACGAACAAGCCCTCGTTTATATGTGGACAAGCTCTTGACTACATGTAAGGCGTTCTGGCAAAATGCGAGAGAACTGGACAGAAGTAAAAATGAGAGTTTGCAGGTATTAGGAAAGATAATAAAATGTTACTTAAACCATTTGCAGATATCGACAAATGTTACTTTTTATTCGACAGAACAGTAAAACTTCGAACAGGCCAATTAAACGGTATTGACTATAAAATACAACCCCCAAAATCCACCCATTCCTGATAATTCAATCAATTAACAATGGTGTTTCTAACCGTTAAGCCTAAATATAAATCTACTAAATACAAATGATTCAATATATCGGTACACAATACCAATACACAAATGTATCTCGCACGTATGCATAATGTAATGCACTGGTGGATTTTTATGAGTCACAATTTGGACCCCATAAATGTGTTTGTGTGCGACTATCGCAGGTAATAACACACAAACGGCAAAGAGTGGATGTTACAATTGATAATGTACGTAGTAACCAACGGATAATATACAATGTATATCATCAGCCGATACCCTCACACAAATTGACCAATACTGTACGTATCACTAACCGATAACGTACAAATGATCGATATACAACATGTAGTAGTAACTTTTACTACACTCTCGGTCAATTTCGGTTACATTATCGGTTATAGAACCGATAATGTAATAACACTTTACTAATTTGTTGTTACATTATCGGTTAGTAATACAATATCGATAAATCCGTGTGGCATTGTCGGTTGATTATACATTATCCATTGGTTATCATTTTGTAACTGTGGAATGAATGTGTCGATGTTTATGTCCTTTTCCACATAATACCATTTTTGTTTGAACCACGTTTTGTGGCCCAATGCTTCCGAAATGAAATGATTCCTTTAATCAAAGAAATAGACACATCGGCCAATCACAGTTACTTGTATTTCATTGAAGTCCATTTAGAGGCTACTCAATGGCATTTTTTCCTCTGGGTTGAACGCTAGCCCCCTGCAGCTTTGCAAAAAATAAATCAATTAATGAACAGGAGTTTGAGGGTTCTCTGCTATCACAAGTCAATCTCGAATTGCCTGCTTGTCGTGTGTGTTCGCCACAACAAACAACCTTGATTGAACTGACCCTGTTTTCACAGTTTTCCCATTAGACTGGACACGGTCTCCCAGAGTTTCCCACTGTGAATTGACAGGAAACGATTTAATTCCGGCGGAAATCATACAAAAACTGTCCAACAAGTCACCAAGGAGACTATTCTTTAAGTCAACAACATATTGTTATATTTCTGTCATGATGTGGTTATCAGTATTTCTTCTTCTTCTTAATTTTTGTGCAAACTGGATAATCACAAGTAGGTTCAACATGTAAGTACGAACAAAGTGGACTAGGTCTGTATAGGAGGGTGACGAGCAATGTCCGGATTTGAAATACAATCGCAAGTATTTTGAAAAGTATACGGTCATTCTTTGGTAGGCAGGGTAGTTGCATAATTACCTCGATTACACGGACATAGTAGCATGATTTTGCAGTGTGTGTGGTCTGGTTTGCGACTAGTTTGCAAGGGCATTTTGAAATCTCGAACTTGTTTGTCAGATGATCGGATGCAAACTGTTTACCAAGACGGCAACTACGGTATATGTGACCATACACCAAAGGGATCTGTAAAGTCAAATTGTTTACTTGTTGAGGTTGAGTATGGTGAGAGTACAACACGAGCTTCAAAATGATAGCAGACTTTCTAGGTTCACGAGGTCGGTGTATTCGAAACGAATTCCTTCTGAATTCCTTTAAAATTAAATAATAAAGTATGAACTATGCTGTTTAAGTGTTGGCCCCTCTTACAAAATCCACGTGTGACTTTACGGCCCGTTCATGGTACAAGGTCATATGGAAACAGTCGCTAAATTTGTGATTTGTATTTTACTGTCTACACTACACTTGTGATAGAAACAAAAACGGTACTTGCTCGGTACTTTCAATGTCTTATCGTTTTTGTAATCATGTCCCCAAACACAGCTCAAAAAGGCGTAATCCTTTTTTCGTCTTCGAATTATACACAGGGAGGTGAACTTTCTAAAAAGCTTATGCCTCGGGAACTAGGGTAGAAGTTGCCTGAAACCTTGGGATATGCAACCAGATTGCAGATTGATCCGCAATTGTTGTGCAAAAAGACATCTGTACGTGTGTGTGGCATTCCATTGTCCGTGATTATACGCTCCAGTTAGAACGGCACGTTACCGGCTTTTCTCGGCTGAATGTTCATTTCGTTTGCTGCAAACAGACGCGGGGAACGCATCCCAATTTTCATCTCAGAACTACCCGGGCTATTAAGGGTAATGAGGTATGATGTATTTTGATGTTGAAAAGCTTCGAGTTTTCACTGAATCAAAGCCGAGGAAAAAGTCGCATGGGCCCCAGTGCAATAGAACATACGCTGCTTGTAATATTCATGTTGGAGAACTAACCTTAAATAGCTACGAAATTATGTAAAGCCTTACAAGTCTTACAAGTCCCTGCAAGTCTTTTTAGACTATTGATACCTAACGCATCCACTCGCCCCCCCCCACAAAAAAAACAAAAAAACACCAAACAAACAACAACAACAACACACAAAAACAACAAAAATCTAAAAAGAATTTCTGAGAAACCACAACATTCCGCAAACACAATGCCTATACTAGAAAGGAGGCATTGTGTGTGTGTGCGTTTGTTTATGGTGTAAATGGAGGACACATACCTGGCGACACGGAGGTGAATTGGGGTTAGGGTTAGAATCGAGGACGACCTCGATTGAGATTCGTGTACAAAACCAATGAGAGCCGTCGGAAAAAAAGTTGGAGTACAAACAAAGGAAATTTTCGAGAGGAACAAAGGAAACTCCTCGATTTACACCATAAACAAACGTGTATGTGTATGCCTATACAGTAAGCATGTTGGAACAAGAAACAACATAAAGGCTAATATCAACTTTCTAGCCCGGTATGAGACTGCTAATACTGTAATAGCATGCTGATGCCATACATTTATAAAAACACATGCTGAAAACCACTCTAATTTTAGCCTTCTCTCACAACAATAAATTCCCATATCGCTTAAGGACTTCTTCAGATACATATGTATGTGAGGTATCCGATTTTGGCTGACTTTGGAAATGGTATTATTGAAGTGCGCACACAAACATTTGCATCTTACGGATATGCTCTGGGGAAGGCTGCAGACGAACCAATTGTGAATATTGTGTCAGGCGACGAGAGGAAACGAGGTCATGCCACAACAAAATAAGCTCAGAGTCAGACTTTAATGTTTATTTAAAATCATACAGTTGGGTTACAGTGAATATATGACTATTTTAATAAAATGTGATCAAATATGTTTCAAATAAGTTTGACAGAAGAGCAACATTGGAGAAAGGTAAAACAGGACTTGCAGATTAAGGTTCACATAACAAAATGACAACTTCTTAAAATGTATGCTTTTGCACTCTGTTCTTTAAAATGGCAAATTCTGACTTAAAGGTAGAACACACCATTGATAATTGCTTGAATTATCAGGAATGGGTGGATTTGGGGGTTGTTTTGTATAGTAAATATCGTTTAACTGACTAGTTCGAAGTTTTACAATCATGGATTCCGAGAAAAGCACGAAAAACAGCGTTTGTTTTCAACCGGCGTCGAGCAGTTATTCTTATGTTATATTTGTTTTTTCGCGATCGCCGTCTGGCGAATTTGTCTTTATAAAATTCAATTGTTCGGAATAATTACAGGATATCTAGCGCAATAATTTTGCTGGATGCCTAGAATCATTATTTACATTCTAATGAGTAAGATATTCCTTAATAATTCGGTAGTAAATATTTTCGATATCTGCAAATGGTGTATACTACCTTTAAGCTAATTTTGTGGTGACAGGTCACATACATAAATACCTGTAGTTCAAGTGTGGACCAATAGCAGAGCACAAAGAAAAAGAACCAATCGACATGTTTGCAAATGTTGGTTGGCACCATCTATATAATAATACGCTACTCTCTGTCTGTCTGTCTGTGTGTCTGTCTGTGCGCGCTTTTTCGTCCCCTTCCCGGGGTCGTGCGGCGTTCAAACTCGGTGGGTGGGTCCGGCTCGGTCCCCGCAAGAACCAGTTTGCATTCGCTAGAGCGTACGAGGTCAAAGGTCATCTAGGGGTCACCTTTTTGAAGTTGGTCGGATCGTGCTTAAACTCGGTGATCGCAATGCTCGATGCGAGGTGAGCGTGGCAAAAATAAAACGGGTTAGCGTTTTTCGGGTCTTCCGGGGTCAAAGGTCGTCTAAGGGTTGAATTTTCAAAGTTTGTCCTATCGGGCTAATGGACTGGGAAAAAAATTCTAACCCAGGAGGTCATTCAGGGGGTGAAACATCCCTTCAAAATAATGGTTTGGGCCAAAAGCCATAGAGTTGTGCAGACAAATCGAAATCTGATCCCTTTGTGTTTAGCCGCTGTCAAAAAAAGTTTCTGACATCTCTTTGAGCGGCCTTGGTAGAGAACAAACACAGCTGTTATCAATCGCCACCCAGATATCCCCTGGGGGGTAGTTAGAGCTGTTGGTCGTTGTTATTTGTATCATATGGCTGTTTCATGTCTGTATTGCGCAATACTGATTTCAATGTTTACATGCTTGCAATGGATGTCCTTACAAAAATACATAAAATAGCCAGAATGTTTAAATCTTTGATATGTGTGTCCAGGGTCCTTATATCCATCTGTTGAGACCGTGAGAAAAAGATTTGTACCCCCAAACACAGTTCATTACCCCCAACATTGTCACGGGAAGAAGTCTACAAGCAGTGCTGATTTCGCTCATATAAGGTAATGCATTGGTTTTTATATCTAAGTTGAATTTAAATAACTTTAATCAAGGGAAAATGGTGTATCAATAATTCAATACATTCTTATAACTGTTACAAAATAATGCTCAAAAGGTGGGAAATATTATAAGAAATGTAGGCCTGTGTATCTGTATCATTGCAGCCAATTAAGTTTATGCAAGGTCAGCAAAATATTTTGTAAATCAATTATTAGTCTGTCAGATGAAGCAATCAGACGAGAGTTGTATTTGGCACCTCCATGATAGAGTCAACATGTATCCACAATCCCCATCCATCCAGGGAAGTAGCTACAAACCCGAGAACCGACAAACCCCGGGTGACCGCCTAGTAGAGTTATATTACAGAAACTTGAGAGTGCACTTATCCCGTGACCCCGTTCCAACAAAGTTGCATGGACGCCATTTTGTAAGTGGGTAAAAAAAGTACGTTTGACACAGCCTACGCATCTATTTCATCTCTTTGCCGCGCTGGGCAAAGAGATGCCGGGGGTGAGATGCCTAAAGGCCGGTTCATACTCGGCGCAACGCGAACGCGAACGCGATTTTGTGACGTCAGGGGAAGTTTTCGCGATGCGAAATCGCAAAAGTTGAACACATTTTAACTTGGGCGAATGTTCGCAGCAAATGTTTCGTGACGTCAAATTCGTATCGCATTCGCTTTCGCGTTAAGTATGAACCGGCCTTTAGACTTGTGCGTGCTTGGCTGCACACATCCGTAGAGCAACGCAAACAAGACGCCTTATAAAAATTATAGACAGGTTAAAAATACGAGTTAAAGATTGATTGATATAAGGTGAATCAATGTTGATCATTATAACACTAATGCCATCCGGACCTGTTGCTTTCCCAACCGGCATGGATGATATTTGCTTTTGAACGAGCTATTGTGTAATATTATGTACTACACATTCTGCATCAAGAGAATCAAGATAGAGGCGCCAGTATAGTCATCTATTTCAAGTTCTGGCAAACGGTAATTTTCAGCAGTATACGCTCACTAATTGTTGAAAAGTGTTCAATTTAATCATCGTTAATATTTTTCCCATTTGGGAAAGTATTGTAATTTGGTACAGTTTTCCGTTTCTATAAGGGGACCTCCTTCAGGAGATATGGGGGATGTTCAGTATTCACTCGTTTTACTGCGGATTGTATTAGTTACATTGTTCCGCAGGTTTTTGTAAAAATCCCAACAGATCTGTAAGCCTGTGCGATTTGCAATTTTGTGTATACGATCGGGCTGCCGCAAAAGTTGAAGAATGTTGATATCGAGCAACGGTATACTGAGGCACCCCAAACGCGTTTGGTTTTGACTGGCGCATATAATACTCATAAGTATGGGGTGTCATATACACCACGCTTTCTCTGGGTGGGAACTAAACTTGAGATCGATAGGGGGTTCAGTGAGACGTTTTTGGTCATGTACGAGTTGCACCATTTGGAACAAACTCAAACAAGAAATAATTGAATTTGAGTGCATACTATCGTGTTTCTCTGAAATATCAAAATGTAAGTCACCAGTTGTAATCATAGTCCAGTCAAAATACCAAATTTTGTAGTGTTGACCTCAAACAAATTGCAACAAATTGTTTTTCACCACAGTGCACTTCTATAAGGTTCCTATAATTACATACTAAAAATCTACAAAAGTCCAAGTGGTGGAAATATGTCTAATTTGCATAAATCGTTAATCCCTGCCATGTAATATGTTTATTCCCATATTTGGGTATATATTTTATTTGTATTTTTTGAAAAGTTTATTTTGGTGATTCTACTTACATATCCTTACTTGAATAACATTTGCTAAAGCATATAAGTGACTGAATAATTATGAGAACACAGTAATTATCCAAAATGACAACTTTGTGACCCTATAAATGTGCGCACATTACACTGTCTCCAGATATCATCATGTAGTCAGTATTGGTGAGCTTCAAATTCACCAAGTTGCTTACTGGCACAGTTATCATATTAAAACCTTATAAAAAATCATATGAACAATAATAACATTGTGATATTTAGCCCAGAAAACAAAAACTGGGGAAAAATGGTGTGTCTATAAATTGGGCTAAAAAGTACTTAAAGGGTTGCCTAACATGGAAGACTTGAACAAGTTCAAGGAAATCCCCAAAATAAATTTTAACGTAGATATGATTATTGTAAGCAACCAAAATCTTAGATTTGGGGGGTTTCCTTGAACTTGTTCAAGTCTCTCACCTTAGGCAACCCTTCACCTACTTGTTAGCCCAATTTAGGGACACATCATTTTTCCCCAGTTTTTGTTTGCTGGGCTAAATATCACAATGTTATCATTGTTCATATGATTTTTCATAAGGTTTTAATATGATAACTGTGCCAGTAAGCAACTTGGTGAATTTGAAGCTCACCAATACTGACTACATGATGATATCTGGAGACAGTGTAATGTGCGCACATTTATAGGGTCACAAAGTTGTCATTTTGGATAATTACTGTGTTCTCATAATTATTCAGTCACTTATATGCTTTAGCAAATGTTATTCAAGTAAGGATATGTAAGTAGAATCACCAAAATAAACTTTTCCAAAAATAAAAATAAAATATATACCCAAATATGGGAATAAACATATTACATGGCAGGGATTAACGATTTATGCAAATTAGACATATTTCTACCACTTGGATTTTTGTAGATTTTTAGTAAGTAATTCTAGGAACCTTATAGAAGTGCACTGTGGTGAAAAACAATTTGTTGCAATTTGTTTGAGGTCAAAACTTATTTTTCCTGGACTATCATTTCTATACATTCACATGAGGCCTTATTAAGAATATCACTACGTTTACCCGTACATTCGACAGAGCTTGAAGGAGGCCTATAAATAAAAGAGATAAGCACAGGCTCTCTTTGTTTACACTTAATTATTTTCAACCCATTATACAATCGACATGATCTGTTTCGAGATCTTCACGACGAGAGAAAATGAGGGTATCTCAAATGTAAATGGCAACCCCGCCACCTGTCAGGTTCTTTTCTGACAATATAATAATTTGATAGAGTTATCTGATCATCAGGGATTGAGGCGTCGCCAAAATTTAGAAAGATAATGTCGAAATGATTTCTAGACATTACAGTCTAAAAAGAGTCAAATTTGTTTATGAGGCTGCTCACATTAAGATGGGCGAATAAGAAACCCTCGGAACTTAGATTGCAGATAACATAACTCTATGGTTGGCATCTTTTGACACATTCCGTGTCAATTCAACCCAATTCTTCACCAGATCCTGACAGATTGAAACTATATTGTGTGTGATTTGTTTTAATGTGGCTCATTAGGTTTTAAGATACGTGCTAATGAATTTCGATCTAATTAACTTGACCTCCAAACTTTTAAATAATGTATTATCATTGTTAACTGGGGGAAAACAAAAACAAGTTGGAAGAGGTCTCGAAACCATATGGCCCCGACAGATTGACATGTATACATTTCAGTAAACGAAATAAATTGCATATCGCTCCAAATCAGATAGAGCGACTGGTATATCACGTTAACTCAACCAAATACTCCTGCCACTCTGTTGACTTAATTGATTCGGAATAAAACATTTGAGTGAGATATAAGAACGGCGGCATATTACGACGACACATCTATCTGGTGTCGGTGTGTTAACACGAACAAGGTCTTCACCTTTTGCAAGTCAAGCGCGCCAGGGTGCGTGACATAAACCATTTACGGGTAAACACCTGTCTTTTGTGCAAGGCCAATTGTGGATAAGCGTGGAAAAGAAGAGATTGAATAAAAAGTACAGTCCGTCCGATCTGACGCTGAACAAGTTCACTTCCAGCTTTGGATTCATTACCTTAGCCCATCTCCTATCGCAGAGATTATGTATTCAACCCCGTCGGTGTTTGTTTGTTTGTTTTGATGTTTGTTTGTCTATAGAGAAAGGACCCAAGCTCTATAGTTTGTCAGTTAGCAGGATTACGAAAAGTATGGAGGGGTTTTAACAAACCTAGATGGGTATTTAGCTTATGGGTCAAGGATGACTCCAATAAATTGTCAGATTGATCTGGATTAAGATTAGGATATCTGGATCGCTTTAAATGAGTTATTAAACATTAGGATATAATATGGCGTGTTTGCTGTGGGGGCGTAGGTCTGCGGTTTACCGAATGCCACTTTTTTCTAGTTTCTGGTTTCAGAAGCATCGAATGTCCTAATTTAATGTAAATACTCGAACGTTCGGACTCGTATAATAGCAATAAATTGATAATCAAGTTGAGATTCTCCTATGGTTTAATGATGACATAGACTGGGTTTAAAAGTGGTATACGTCATTTGCTATTGCTGTAATTTTCAAAACGTAATGGGTTAGAGAATTTCTATTTTTTTAAGTGTTGTGTTCATAGATAATGGAAAAACCACCCATAACATATTGCCGTTTTTGAAGTCTAGTTCCTTGGTTTTCTTGAGATGAAACGGGGCAGTTTATAGATGTTCAGGGAATTATCAGGAATCGAAAACCAGACTATTTGGCTGGCACCCATTCACGGATGGGAAATAGTATTGCTCATGAAATGTGGACTAACTAAATTTAATAAATTGGGGACAGTGTTTGACCAAATGCTGTGATTTTACATGATGCTTGAGACCTTTATTCACTAACAGTCAAGTAAGGTTTTTTATTTCATTATAATTTAGTAGTATCGTTTTTTATGTTTGCAAATGTTGTGTACTATCTTTAAAGTAAAACACTTGCAAACATAACACCTATGTCTGTTCAAGAACAGAACATGGGGCTTTTTCGAATTTGCAGTTTTTTTATATTTCGTTAAAAACAATTAAAGTATTATACCATCAAAGCCATTCAAAACCCTTCAGCACGAATTTAAGTTAATTTAATCAGATCTAATTGAATTCAAAGTGATTGAAGACGCAGGCTCGTCAATGCGCGACGGACACCGAAAGTCAACTTTGCCCTAGTGCGGTTGCCAGCTCAAACAATCCCGATGGGTGCGAGCTTATGGATTATGCAGGCTCAGTCTACAAATATGCCAGTATTGTTGCTAGGCATGTGTGTGCGCGCGAGCTATAGCCCGGAGCAGCATGTATGTACACAGGCTAAGTTTTATGGTAATACGACTTAGTTTTCTATTAAAAGTTCTCGTGGAATAAAAACGTAAACACAGTTTATGGGGTTTTGGTTACGAAAACAATCCAAAACAACTAGAGCTATGCCTGTTCGTGGAACAGAAGATAAGATTTGTATCTTCCGGTCTGATCACGTCATCATTTTTTCTACCTCTTAACTTGTTCCTAGCAGGTAGTTGATTATATACACCGATTGTAAAGTGAGTTCAGCAAACTTCGCCACATTCATCAACGGATTATTCAACTTTTTTGTAGAGTACAGACTAGCCAGATAGTCCAGGAAAATAAGTTTTGACCTCAAACAAATTGCAACAAATTGTTTTTCACCACAGTTCACTTCTAAAAGGTTCCTAGAATGACATACTAAAAATCTACAAAACTCCAAGTGGTGGAAATATGTCTAATTTGCATAAATCGTTAATCCCTGCCATGTAATATTTTTTATTCCCATATTTGGGTATATATTTTATTTTTATTTTTTGAAAAGTTTATTTTGGTGATTCTACTTACATATCCTTACTTGAATAACATTTGCTAAAGCATATAAGTGACTGAATAATTATGAGAACACAGTAATTATCCAAAATGACAACTTTGTGACCCTATAAATGTGCGCACATTACACTGTCTCCAGATATCATCATGTAGTCAGTATTGGTGAGCTTCAAATTCACCAAGTTGCTTACTGGCACAGTTATCATATTAAAACCTTATGAAAAATCATATGAACAATAATAACATTGTGATATTTAGCCCAGAAAACAAAAAATGGGGGAAAATGGTGTGTCTATAAATTGGGCTAAAAAGTAGTTAAAGGGTTGCCTAACATGGAATACTTGAACAAGTTCAAGGAAATCACCAAAATACATTTTAACGTAGATATGATTATTGTAAGCAACAAAAATCTTAAATTTGGGGGGTTTCCTTGAACTTGTTTAAGTCTCTCACCTTAGGCAACCCTTCACCTACTTGTTAGCCCAATTTAGGGACACATCATTTTTTCCAAGTTTTTGTTTGCTGGGCTAAATATCACAATGTTATCATTGTCCATATGATTTTCCATAAGTTGTTAATATGATAACTGTGCCAGTAAGCAACTTGGTGAATTTGTAGCTCACCAATACTGACTATACATGATGATATCTGGAGACAGTGTAATGTGCGCACATTTATAGGGTCACGAAGTTGTCATTTTTGATAATTACTGTGTTCTCATAATTATTCAGTCACTTATATGCTTTAGCAAATGTTATTCAAGTAAGGATATGTAAGTAGAATCACCGAAATAAACTTTTCAAAAAATAAAAATAAAATATATACCCAAATATGGGAATAAAAAATATTACATGGCAGGGATTAACGATTTATGGAAATTAGACATATTTCCACCACTTGGATTTTTGTAGATTTTTAGTATGTCATTCTAGGGACCTTATAGACGTGCACTGTGGTGAAAAACAATTTGTTGCAATTTGTTTGAGGTCAACAAAACAAAATTATGTATTTTGCCTGGACTAAGAGAATAGCATCGTTAAAAGTAAGTGCACATCATTTCCCACTTTCAAATTATAAGGCACTTCCGGTTAGGGCCACAAGGAAGGGCCACGTAAATTTTACACACACGAGATAAAATGAAATTTTAGATTATTTATTATTATATCAATTCCCACACAAATCAAGTTCAGGGCTTTTGTGGTTGAATAAAGATTGAAGCTATTAATTTGTATATGCTTGTAATTTGATACATGATGACGTCAACGTGACGTATGTCTGCGAGAGTCTTGATCTTGGTTAAGTTTTATGGGAATACGACTTTGTTTTCCGTGAAAAGTGCTTTTGCAAAAGATCGTGTACACATTTTTGGGGGGTTTGGTACCGAACAGAAAATAAAAAAGCTTTTGCTGTCATTTAAAATTGTCAATTTTAGTGTCAACGTAACTTCCAACGATGGTTGGCTGACCGTTGTTGGGAAAACGATGTTTTAACCTACTGCCCTAAATATACACAATTTATAGTTACTCCACATTTAGCTGCGATTGGTCACGCATTAGTAAACATAAATTATGTAAGCCAGATAGTCTGGTTCCCTCTGGCAACTCACCTACGTCTATACATTGCTCCAGCATCTGGTCAGTGTCCATTGGCAAATCTAGTGGGGAGTAAGGGTTTGGGGGTCGCAACACCCACCCTCCCCAGTTCAGCATTGACTAATGTTACGATACTAGACAAATTGACAAATTGACTCAATTTGTCTTATAATGCAGGCCAATCTTTTTAATTATTTTGTAGTATTATATTTTGGAATATATTTACATAAATACAATAAGTATTTACATAATTTCCCACCACAGCCCCCTGAAAAATAACCACCCTGTTTTCATTATCACTCATTCTACAAAAACAAATGTGAAATACTTTCCGCTTTAAATTGATAGCTTTTCGGAGGTACTGCCAAATATTTATCGGCTGACATTCTTGCGGGCTGATTATAGTGAAGTACCGAGCCATCATCTGTTAAAAGCCATAATGATTCCGTTCCATAATTTACGAGACGGACGGGGAGCAATCGACTTTCTTGTTAGCTGACGTGACTAGCTTCCGTCTCAGACTTTCGGCTCTAAGATTTTGTCATTTTTTTTAACCCTTCGAACTTGTTGCAGAATCTTTAACAGCACTGATCATTTTGTTAGATTGATTAGATATAGATTTCTAGTTCAAGCTGGCGCGATGAAGGTTTTTTTTGTCGAAAATGTACTAGATTCGGTTTGGGAAATCAGCAGGAACTATTAGAAAGGAACACCTACGTGACAAACACTCTAAATTCCCACAAGACAACAGGGATGAGACTTGGTGTGTCCCTATACAACATGGTGCAAGTGGAACGCATCTTTTTGTGATGGCATTGTGATCTTTAAGAAGACAACAATGAAAATTGATGAAAAGTCTGAAAGATGTATATCTTTGTATACAAATACTGTGTTTCTCTGATATTCAAAGTCTGATTTCAGACAAGTCTGAACAATAAATCTCTTGCCTGCAGATAGTATAACATTTTTTGGCTATAATATAATTACCCTCAAATAAATATATTTCCTAAAAATTACAGCAAAAGCAAATGTTGTTTAAAACTTATTGAACACAATGTTAGACAAAAACATTTCAATATGCGTGAACAAAACCGTGCTCTTCAGTCAGTCCGCAGCGCACTGAAAAGCCGTTCATTTATGTGCGCTTTATGCATGGCACTTTGTGCGTGACCTCGTTTTCGAATACTTAATGAGCTGGCGACGACGCCTGGAATTTGGTCCGAAACATCCGTTTTATTTACCGACTGTCAATATTATGTATATTTTCTTTTGGATAAGGAACCATTCAGGTATATTATAAAATCATATTGGAAATTATATGACATTTAGAGGGTGAAATTTATAACGTAAAAAAGAACTTCCGAATCCAACCAATTGACCTTTAAAAAATGACGAAATGTTTTCATTTTCTGGCGGTGGCCACAATCCAATTTCACACTGATGTTAAAGATAATTTCATATTCTATCAGAAAACTGTCGATTTGGGGTTGACTTTTACTTAGTACAGTCAGGGCGCAGAAAACGTTCACAAGAAAGTAACGAACAGAACACCCCGCCATGACAGTCCATAGTCTTCCTGCGCCCTTATTGGTCGAAAATGACGTCATTGAAAAAGGCTTCGTGATAACGTGTAGTTCATGCACATTACAATTTGCAGTTGTTTTTCCTGTACTTTTTTAATTGTAAGCTCGAGCGAAAAGGAGTCTGCTAATCAGTATTTTGTTTAGTCTTTTTAACAGTGGACTGATTACAAAATAATAATATTGCCTGCGTAACACAATGTATACAGCCAAATATACAAAAACAACAAGCAACAAATTAAGTCGTTGTTTAAAATTTATTGATACATGTAACAATAACATTGATAAATAAACACTTTTACAATAATTTATATCTGTATTGTGAGGTAGGTTTATACAAGAAACTGCACGTTTTATTTAAAACTTGCATGTTATTGCTTACATTAATATACCCTGTTGATGTTATATGACTTGAATACAATTGTTAAATTAAACCCTGCAATTGTAAAAACTTATTTTAATTACATCAATGACAGGATCATTTTTGGCAATATTTGTTAGTCCAGTCAGGGCGCAGAAACTAAACACACGACAACAAATTTCCTTAAAATCATACCCTAACTTCGAGTGAACAAAATTCTGCCCAAAACATACTGAATCTCGTCATATTTTATATCATTCGATTCAGAAAATCCTTCGCTTTCCACTTACCACGCCATCTTGGAGAATCACTGCTTCGTTTGCAACGTGTAGCTCGTGAAAACAAAGCGGTCGAACTCTCGCAATTACTCGCGTAAATATCGTGGCCGATTTGCGACGCCGGCCCTGCAAATAAAGTTCGGGATATGACCTCATTAACGCGTGCGCTGCGGATGCGTGTACTTGTAAACAAAATGTGACAGCTTGAAATTGAAGGTGATTTACATTTTCTTATTTTTAAACTTTTGTAGTTCCCCCTTTTTGCCACTGCGTAACTTAAGTCACCAGTTTCTACACCACATTCTCGCACATGTTAGATTATGCATAAATTTAAATGTTTTGAGATTTAAATTCATCAACTCTCAAATTTGTATCCTAGTGGAGACATCTCTTTGTTATCGTGTACAAACTGCTTAAAAAGTCGGACACCTTTTTCAAAATGCTCCTATTTCAACCACAATTAATTTCCTGGGTTGAAATTTCGACCCAATATACCCTATATCATACCCTAACCCAAACACTAACCCTAACACACATCCTAAACCTATTTTTTGAGTAATTTGAGGCACACTCCAAAAATCTAATTCGTGAAATTCCCTGTGGCGACCTATTCATCTATAGAAATTTACACTCCGGCGTCCTTTTGTCTCCATTATACACATTGTGTTCAGGTCTCCAGAAGGTACCGAATATCAGATCAATAAGTACCATTAGAAAATGAACAAATGAATATGCCACAAACGTCCTAACACATACAAAATATACCCCGCTGACAGACCCCCCCCCCTAGCATCCCCCCCGCATCCCCCCCCCCCCCACCCCCCGCATCCCCACCCCCACCCCCCCCCCCCCCCCCCCCACCCCCCCGCATCCCCACCCCCTAGTGTTCGGCCTAAGTGATTTTCTACGTATATATTTAAATATTCAAGTATGTTTAAGCGTTATGGTCTTAAAAAGGCAACTGGAATGTTCTGTACCACGATCCGCAAACATCCGCCAAGCTTGCTCTATACCCAGCTGCCCACCCACACCCCTCCCCAACAATGAGTGAATGACATTTGTAGAGATCTAGAGCCTCCTCCGATTTGTTTTGTTCCAAGCTGGAGATTCGTGTTCCAGCTCCTCGCGACACAATCAATAGGCCCCCTTTTTGTCTTAGAACCCTCCTGGCAGCTCTTGCTCATTCGCCAGTATCTCGGGAAAAAAACAAATCGCCATAGACACATCAATGCGTTTGGTTAAGGCTGCACAAATAACCAGCCGGGCCTCAATTTATTCCCTTTCATGGTATTGTTTACACTTGTTTGTTCAACCCGTTGATCAATATTTAAACCATTGCTATGACGTCACGCTATTGTTAAAAATGTGGATTCGTATCTACGAATCAACGCTTTGGACAATAACAGTGGATTCGTATCTACGAATCTTTAGTAAAGTGTGGATTCGGAACGGTTTTTATTTTGCCTACATTTGTAACAATTACGAATCCACGGTTATTCAATTCCTCAACCCTAATCCAACCCTGATTACGTAAGAACCTCGAGAACCTCCCTTTAGGCCAAATAATAATTAAAAAAACATGTTTGTCTTTTTTTTAGAAGGAAGGAGGAGGCCTTTTTTTCTTTCTTTTTTTAATAGGCGCTCGACACATTTTAATATGGGTCATGTAGTGAACATGTCACGCCCTATCTTTCTATTTGAAATTAAAACATGTCTCACCCACGAATACAAATCAAAATTCATGTGGGTCGATCATGTATGCACAATACACGTCACACCCTAGCCTTCCCATTAGAAACAAATATATTTTTACAGCATGTACACAGTGATGCTAAAGTCCAAATTACGATCTTAAAATTGTATTATCTTTTTTAATTGGCTTTTTCGCAATTTTGCGAAAAAGCCTTTGTTTTTGTTCTGATTTTTGTTTTACTTCTTTTTTCTTTTTCTTTTTGGGACCAAAATGCAATAGACTTTGTACATGTTCTTTCGTACAAGCACTTTTCATAACAAGTCGTATCCAAACAAAACTTTACCCAAGTGAAGACCCTATAGTGAGCTCGTGTCTAGCAGACAGACATCACGGTGACGTCATCAGGGGGTAACGTGACGTCATATTAAATTTATTTAATCTTTGAAAATCAAAAACAAATCACGCGCAAAAGACCGGGACTTTAGGTTTGTGGCAATTGATAGGATAATCCAGGATCTTCATTTTATCTCGTGTGTGAGAAATCACGTGACCCTTCCTTTCGGTCCAAACCGAAAGTGCCTTATAATTTGAACGTGAAAAATGATATGAACTCACTTTAAACGATGTTAGTGTTTGGCTAGTTGTACTTTTCAAAAGAATCACCGGCGACGTCATAACATGTTATAGCACCCTCTGGCGGCAGGTTCAAAATTAATATTCAGTTGATGTGTGTGGCGAAGTTTGCTGAAATCACTTTATAATTGATGTATATAATAGCTTCATGTTAGAAACAATTTGACCGGGAGAAGAAAAAAAATGACGTCACCAGACCGGAAGTTAGAATGAAAAGACTTGAAGCCATCATTTAATTGTATGTCATTTATTACGTTTTAAGACCTTGAAACCATATCTCAGCAACGGATCATGCTAAAATAAAAATAATTGTGTATTGGGTTGGTTAGGTAGTTCACCAAAAGTTTACAAATGTGTGACGTTATCGTTTTAATCACTTTAAATTACCTTTAATCTGTTTAAATAACCTAAATTCGTTTTGATTACTTTTAATGTGTTTAAAATTCCTTTTGAATGGTTTTTACGGGGGAAACAATGCAAAAAGGCCCTATGTTCTGTTCCTCGAACAGACCTACTTCTAGTTATTATTATTATTATTTTGTTAAAGATAATAAAATTTATTATTTTTGTGAAAAAAAAGAAAAGGAGGCGGCCTCTAAAAAAGGAAGCGGGCGGTGACGCTAAACATATATTTTGTTTTAGTTGGCCTTATGTAAATTACGTCTATGGCCACGATACATGCATGCCTTTTCATCTCCACTCAACTGGGTAGTTAATAACAATACTTCTTTTGACGCAATGGTTTAAGTATAGGAGAATACACTCGCAAGTGTGGATTCGTATTTAAGAATCCACTCGGCGCTTCGCGCCTCGTGAATTCGTAATTACGAATCCACACTTTCTCGTGTATTCTCCTATACATAGACATTTCACCGTGGTGCATGTAGTTGTGTAATGTGGTTTTAAACAATTTCAGAGTAGGCGCAGTTTTGACGTGAGCACAAAGAAGACTGGTCGACAAGTGTATCCAACGGAATGTAGTTTCTGAACACTCTAATATTTTTTGTTTGGTCCCGGTGATATCAAATACTGTCGGCGATGTCAGTCACATCAGCACCATTGTATATTAATGTACAAATATTTTACATACACACGCGATGTGTACAAATTTGTGTTGTACATTAGTGTGATAAACATAATTTCCATGTTGACGAAGTGACGAAGGAACATGGTGATTTCTTGAGCTGCTTACCCGCCGCTACAAATTAATGACGGGGCTGACTGCACTAGGCCTGTCAATCTAAATATATTGGTTGTGACTGCCGTATGTTGCATTGTTGTTCGATAGCGAGCATTTGCATTTAATAACTAAACTTTCACACTGTGGGTACTAATTACAAATCACACGTTCTCTGCACACAGCAAGCCATTAGTGGTTGTTGAAGTGGTTGTTGAGATGATCGTTACGTAACATATTTTGTTCAATAGAGCAACATACAGGTGTGTACAGTGGGCTTCTTCAGGCATCAGAAACGTGAAATCTGTTGTTTTCCCAGAGTCTGGATTGCATGTTTTAATATTCCCACAAATGATATCAACACTCTTTGTTTTCCGTGGTCCGATAAGTTAATATGTAAAGTTGGTTACGGGTACTCGATTCCTTTAACTTGAAACCAGTTCCTGACATAAACGGTCGAGTACTCGACTCAGGTTCCCGATTCCGACGCACACCCCTACAGCACTCAAATAAACAAAACATCAACAACGCATCAACATGTACACTAATCTTAAAACTAACTGACATAAATTTTGTGTTTTTCATTGTGTAGCTCTATAATCCATACAGTTTAAATATGAGTTTAAATTCTGCATTTGATTCCCAAATTGAATTTCAGCTGCAGAGAGGAATTGTGTTGATATTGCTAATTTTTCAAATCATGCTTCTCTTACTATGAGTTCTTGAATAATCACCGTGAAATCTTCGTGACATTTTTACGGTGTTTTAAAGGTAGGATACACTATTGGTATATGCTTGAATTATCATGAATAGGTAAATTGGTGGGGTTGTATTTTTATAGTAAATATCGTTCAACTGACCTGTCCGACGTTTGACAATCATGGATGCTGAGAAAAGCAAGAAAAACGGCGTTCGTTTTCAACCGGCGTCAGTGTTGTTGTTGTTGTTTCTTTCGATCTTGCAGTCCGGCAATCGAGATTGTTTTGAATAAAATTCAATTTTACGGAACAATTACAGGATATCTAGCGCAATAATTTTGCTGGATCAATCATTACTTACTTTCAAATAAGTAAAATAGTTTGTAATAATTTAGTAGTAAACTGTCGATATCTGCAAATGGTGTATCATACCTTTAAGGGTGAAACTGCATTTCCATTGTTCAATAACTCTCATAGTATCCGATATCTCCCTAACATCCAGCTTCATTTAATAACCCACTACAGCTGCCATATACGAATACTATGTTTGCATTGCGCGTTTGCTCTTTTATTGATTTTGGAATAGATACATGAAGGAAAGTATCGTACGAACAGCTAGTTTTCTTCTCTTTGTATGTGTTTATTTGGCTCTCTCAAACCCTAGAAGAACTTGCATTACCACAATTGGTGAAAATGAAGAAATGTTAGCTGGAATGTGTGTAATGGATACATGTTTATCAGCATAATACGTTTAAAGCCGGAGTATGTATAACTTTTGCAGCTTTCCAAAAAGTAACCGACCAAATAACTGTTGGAAAGTTAACTCGATTTTAACGTTACTAAAACTCCCAATAAAATTATTCCTTTGGGTCATTTCGAAGAAGGAATACAGAAGAAGATCATTTCTTCTGATGTGTCTCAGAGACGCATTATTGTAAATGTATGTTAGTATATAGTTGGTTTTCAGACCATAAATGGTGTGCGCAGAAGCATTTGAAAGTTGCACAGAAGCACATGGACGTTGTTATTGATCAGTTCAGTGCGTGACGTACACTCTAAAAACGGTGTTTAGCGAGGAAACACTTTTCTTGCTATCAGTTTGTAAACATGTTTAGAAGCTAAATGCACGCATCCAATTCCTAAACATCAACGTTCAATGGCTAAACAAAATCCGTCCTCATGCTAAACATGTTTAGCATTTAAACATGTTTACAAACTGATAGCAAGAAAGTGTTTAGAAAAGTGTTTACTCGCTAAACACAGTTTTTGCAGTGTATGCGCGTAGCTACAATCAGCTGAACGCAACTCAAATCTTGAAATCGAGATCTTAGAAATATTGTTTTTTTCGGAAGATACGTCATTCACAGAGATAAAACTTGTACGGGTTAGTTGTCAAGCACCTGTCTTTAAAATGTCGTTTGTGCTTGTCAAACAATAACAACGGTGGCAGGCACGTGATGGTGAATGGACCAGTGAGATTTTGGCTCTGGACTATAAAATATGTACGAGTTAAAGGTAGGATACACCATTTGCAGATATCGAAAATATTTACTACCGAATTATTAAGAAATATCTTACTCATTTGAAATTAAATAACGATTCTAGGCATCCAGCAAAATGATTGCGCTAGATATCCTGTTATTATAATCAAAATAGAATAGTATGAAGACAAATTCGCGACCACCGGACGGCAATCGCGAAAGAACACAAAAAACATGAGAATAACTCTGTTTTTCGTGCTTTTCTTGCCATCCATGATTGTAAAACATCGGACAGGTCAGTTAAACAAACAACAACCCCCACATCTACCCATTGAAGATAATTTAAGGTTTTACCAATGGTGTGTCCTACCTTTAAAATAATATTTGAAAGCAAATGATTGTTACGCTGACCTACTTATTTTGTTGTTGTTCATAGGTGCTGGAGAAAACAAGAAAACAAATGCTGTTCTTGTAGTCTGGTTTTTAGACTCTCCTTCAGACAAAACAGAGATTATGTTCTCGAAAAAAAGGAGTGTACGTACAACTTCTATACAAGCCGTGGCAGTGACTCCTTTCCCGTAATGGTAAACAGCACGCAACGTCATCAGTACATGCGGCTATTGAGACACGCGACACAGTGGCACCTCACCACACGTCTGATTTGGAAAAACAAAAACACTAAAACAAAAACAAAAATTAATCATGAAACTAGATTCATTAGATAAAGCTGATTAAATCTCAGCACACATTCGAACCCAACTGTTTCCAATCCAGTTGCACTTTACATTTTGATGTGTACAGTGTACATATTTGAGATCATTCACCATAAAGATTTGAACAATCTTCCAATCCCATACAGATGGTTTCAAGCCTGTCCCTTTCTTACTGTACATTTTTATACGAGTGAGTCCAAGATCCAACCCCCTTCCCCCTAAATTTCCGATTACAGTCACAATAAACTCAAAAGCACACCGTTCATAGGCAAGCTCAATCAGACTGCCTGGACTGTTTTCACCTTGAATGCCAACTCAGACTGTCCGTGACTTTAATAAAGACTGGGACGATTCGGGGCAGGTTTAAACCAGGACACACAACAACTAAAGCCGTGTTCCCATTGGACTTTTTCTTCCGCGGCCACGCGGAGACTTACCGCGGCATTCCTTACCGTGAATCTACCGCGCGTTCCCACCTGGACTTATATTCCGCGACGGAACGGTACATTTGCTGTTCAAGACAGGCAGAATGTGTCACACATTGCGGGCACTGTGCACAGTCACCTTTGACCTATGCATAGCGTTTTACAGCGTGGTCGCGGTAGTTTTACAGCGCGGAGCGTTCCCATTGGACTTTTTAGCGGCCCTGATAATTTACCGTGGCTGCGCGGAAGTCTCCCGCGACCTCTTTCGGCCTGTTTTTTTTACATCACGGTCGCGGTAAATAGACAGGGAGGTGTGTTTACCGTGCGTCCCCATTGGATTTAATTTTGTCGTTCTAAAGAAAAGTCGCGGTACTCTAACAAAATTAAGTCCAATGGGAACATGCCTTAAGTCTTTTTTTTGGTTCTGAATCTCTAGTTACAACAGAGGGGTGTTTTAGTTCATTCCAATAAGTCTATTAAGTTAGTTTTCCAAACATCACAAAGTCACATAGTATTTTGTCTATTCTGTTTCAAACAAGCAGAAGTTCTGTGTTGTGTATAGAGCAGAGAAAAGGTGGGGGTCAGTGAGGAGTTGTTGGAACAGCCTTTCCGGTGTATATAGGCGCTAGGCGACCAATACAATTTAGGAAAAGAAAAGCTTTTGGACAAAGGAGTACTGTGGTTGGCTTGAAGATGCTGGGCAGATTCACCTGTGTCTCGCTCCCTAATCATAATCACTGTGCATATTTAGATGTGATCTACATACCGGTACTTTTTTACTGTATTGTTACATGTACGAGTGACCTAATTTCATTATGCGCATACAGAAACATATTAAAATACTAAAAATAAATTGATCACAGTATTGTTTTTGTATTGCATATTACATTCAAATTCAACAAATTTGAAATCTTAGTGTGTGCTAGAATAAAAAACATTATAAACGAATAGAAAACTGACTAGATGCCTTAAAGGTAGTATACACCATTCGCAAACTTTTAAAACAAAACTAGTTTCAAGCATCCTGTGAAATCACGGCACCTGCCGTGGTTTTCAAGAAAAGCAGAATTTTGAATCAATTTCCCACGATTTTCCGCCGACAGTCGTTGAAAATAGTATTGCCGGCCGGCAATCGCTGGAAATACCTGACTTTCATAGTTGGGGGACGGAAAAAGTAGGAATTTGTAGGGATTAAAAGAAACAAGTAGGAAGAGTACAAAAAGAAGGAATACTTGAAAGCACTAGCATTACGAAAGTTAACACATTCAGAGCCTAAAATCAGTTTGAAGTAACAAAGTAAAATACTTGCAGTAAATCATGTTTTTAAGGAAAATAAATCACGTGTACACCTCAAAACTGTAGGATACAACATTTGCAGATATCGAAAAATTGTACGACCAAATTATTAAGAAATGTCTTACTTATTTAAAAGTAAACATTGATTTGTTTGTAGGCATCCAGCAAAATTATTGCTCTAGATATTTTTTTATTTTTTTTTTACTTAAGAACAACTGCCCGGCGCTGGTCGAAAACGAACGCCGTTTGTCTTGCTTTTCTCAACGTCAATGATTGTAAAACATCGGACAGGTCATTTAAACGATATTTACGAAAAATACAACTCCTACAATTACCAATGGTGTATCCTACCTTTAAGGCATTTTCATTAACATTTCACTTTGGTAACATGTCAATAAATGCACATTTTAAACATGTGTAGGATATATCTCCCCACTTTTTCTTTTATTTCCAGCTACATTTACTTTCAGTGGAATTGCCCAGGGCCAGACACAGTACAATTAGGCTGTGAGGAAAGAAGAATAACTCAAATGATGATGACGTTGATGTACAACAACCAGATGCCGACGTGCTTCCGTAAATCGCACCAACTAATTGTAACCAAACTTAGCGGTGCTCAACTGCGAGACTAATCAAAATAATTAGCCAAATGGGCATCCCTGTTTAAGTTTCAGAGTGGGTGATTTGCGCCGAGTGGAAAGCCATTATTAAAATGCATTCTGCCACTGAAGCCACTGAAGAAACATGTCACAAGAGTTAAATGAACGACAAATTATTGCTCCAATCCAAACTCTGTCAGAGCCGAGAAACATGAAGCCGAATGAAAGAAACTGATCTTGACTTTGACTTTGCCAAAACTTAGGGCAGGAGTTGGGGTTGTGGCGGGTAAACGTATCCAGCTTGCTCAATTTGCTGTGAGACACACATTATACATGTGCATTCTCCGACCTAAAACTAGCACTGACTATACATAGCTGTGCCTTGATTGGTCCAAAGTTGCATATCATTAGTGTTTATTACTTCCCTGATTGGCTATACTCCAAACATGGTCAGAGAGGGCGCATTATGCAGCCGATCCAGAAACAGTGGAGCATGCTCCTTCTCTTTTACGATACGTGTCCTGGGTGTTTTATGCCCTATTATGTCCCAGATAAGCCACCAACCAGGACAATACGTGGAATGGTCTCGTAGTCAATGATGCTTAACTTGGCATACCACGTGCTCCACTAACTGCCTCGGACATGTATTGATTGGTCCAAAGTTGCAACATTGCTCGATTTGTTAATTTAGAAAACTTTGACGAGTGCATAAATGTTCAAAAATTGACAAGTGAATAAATGTACATTGACAAGTGAATAAATGTACTTTGACATGTGAAAAAATGTACTTTGACAACTTGTGAATACATGTACGTTGACAATTTGTGAATAAATGTACTTTGACAAGTCAATAAATGTTCAAACTTTGACAAGCGAATACATGTTTAAACTTTGACAAGTGAATACATGTTTAAACTCTGGCTAGTGAATACATGTTAGAGTAACATTTGACAGTGACAAATTCGTTTTAATGCGCTTGCTAAGGAGCGCTGGCAGCCTTGATACACGATTTAGAGAATACAAAAAGATTGGTGCTGAAACAGTATACGTATGCATGGTGACAGCTCGCCTTGGTTTTTTCAAGGGAATGTACAACATTTGCAAGCATACAACAAACACATTGTTATGAAAGACCCAACTGGACTGTTGGTGAACGAGAGTCTAAAATATCATGTAAGATGATGGCACCTGGTGTGACGCGTTTAAAAAAAAGGAGTATTTTTTATCAAATTCCAACGCTGTTCAGCCGATCAGTATTGGGGGAAATGCCTTTTTTTCCAAATACTATCTCAAATTTAACATATTTAGTTAGTTCTGGACGATTGTCTTTCTTGGTTTCTCTAGCATCTAAGAACACAAACCTTCAAACAAGTCAGTATAATAATATTTGCTATACAGTAATGACCTCCTAATCCATCCATTTCTAAACATTACAGTAAAAGCAATACATGATGTATCTTACCTTTAGAAGCAATCCATAGAAAAATATTTTTCCTCACTTTCGTGGCCAATTTGTCACAGTTGATTTGTATTCGTGTAGTAAACAAAAACAATGCTAAATTGTAAATACTAATTTTTCTCAATTACAGAAAACATTTCACCCTAATTTATTTAATGTTGCGCCTCTCGTGTGTCCCTTTCATTTTCTACACATAACCCTAACCTCATTTCCCCCCATTTTTGATTAACGTGTGCAAATCTACAATCCGTACCATCCTTTACTAGTATCCTCTCATGTCTTGTGTCCACAGTGAGTGAAGGTTCGTACATGTACACACATGTGCATAAGCATGGGTTCTTAATCTAGGCTCATTCAATAGCCGGTTCCCTCATTTTATAGTCCATTTGTTCGCTCTTCGGACGTCGGCCGACTGTGAAAACGGAGCGCAGGGAACGACTTGGGTGATTGAGCGGCGGGGCGGTTGTGGATGTTTACCAAGGGACAACCGCCGATTGGGCAAACAGATCGGGGCCCGGAGGGTGTCACAGTGCCACTTCCTGGATTGGTACGCTGCGCATTCTGAGATCAAGGGGGTATGGGTGAGGAGGTACAATGAGGGTAGAGTAAGAGTCTGCTGTGATGTCGGCGTGGCATTCTAAGTTTTACGGATCAATGACGTCGTATGATGCAGACTATACGCTGACCCTGATTTCAAACTGACACCGACAACAGGCTTTGACAATTTGGAAACCTCCTACCACACAAGCAATGCATGCTATGCTTCACTGTTATTAGAATGCAACGCATTCAAGTGGGCCTATGTACACTGCTTGTCATAATACGAGAAGCCAATTCACTTACTGATACATAAGCTTCAGAGAAACCAACTTGAGAAAAACTTATTTTTATTTTGTTTTTATTTGTTCCTCCTTCCCCCATCACCCGGGTATACAAACCCTGAAATTTGTAAAAGCCCCCAAAGTATGTGTAACATGTTTCTCCCTGTAATAAATCTGATCATTTCTTGTCAGTGCAGACTCAATACAGTTTCCCATGGTGATAACATTAGGCTCATCTTTTAAACCTGAATTGCAGTTTTGGTCACAACGCATGTATTTGGAAAACACATCTTTATACTTGTGCAACATTTGTTTACTAAAGGCTGGCTCACACTATGACGAATAGGGGAGTACGGCAAGCTACGGTAAGCTGCGAATTTCAATTTTGAATTTGCCGCCACTCATCGTGTGTTGCCGTCAGTTGTCGCTGACAAATCCGCTAGCGACCGCAGACGACCAAAATCATCAGTCGCGTCCGTCGGCAAATTTTCAGCTTGTTGGAAATTTTGTGGCGGCAACAAAATTCGTTGTGATTCCGTTCAGATTTCGTTAGAGACCGCAACCCTCATTTCCTTGACGTTTCCATGCCGTGCGATTCCGTCTCTAGTCGTTTTAAGGTCGTCACAATTTCGTTGGTAGTCGTTGTCAACGACCATTGACGGCAAAACAACGGCAAGTGACGTCACATCTCGAACCCTGACGACACATTGCGGCAAGTAACGAAATTGTAACGACCTTGGTGCGACGATGGATTGCGAATTTTGGCCGGAGGGTGACGGGTGATGACTTTTGATGGCGGGTCGTTTGCGAGTACCTACGGCATTGCAACGGTGGCCTGCGATGGGTTACGATTTTGCAACGATGGTCCACGATTTTAAACTTTGAGTGCGATTTGTCACGTTGTGTGACGCCAGAACGTTGTGAAGAGTGGGAACGCCAAACTCGACTATTTATACGACCCGCACACACACACACAGAAGTGTGTAAAGGCCTTCGATCGTGGACGGGGTATTGTCCGACCGTCTTCCCTCTTGTGTTTATACTCTAACGTTTTTTGATGATCGCCATAGGATTTGTACACGGGAAAAGATCGTGGACGTTTTGTCAATCGTGGACCCATTGTTTGACTCCCAATTCTTTTGTCCGACGACCACGATTGCCGGTCAATACAAACGCGCACACAGGCTTTGATATCGACCGCAACCCACCGTCAGCCACCGTTCCTTGCCGCCATCCAATCCGCTGCTAGCCGTCTGACCTCGTTCCTTGTTGCCGGGCTCCGTCAAGACATCGTCACTCGCTGCCCAGACAACGTCGCTAGCCTCCGTTCCCTGTCACAGCCATTCGTCCCTTGCCGTCGTGTTGTCGCTGGAGGTCGTTCCCAACCGTCAGCGAATCTTGGTTTTCCCTTTTTGCCGTCGCTTTGCCGCCAACATTTTTTGATTTTCACGTTCGTCGCCTTTCGTTGGGTCTTTGCCGCTACTATGTGAGCCAGCCTTAACGCTTGGTTTAGATTAGATTATTTTACAAATTACACTGACCTATAGGTATCCGTGCACAAGTACCCCCTCAGCGGAAAGAAAAGAAGAAGTGGGGAGTAATATCAACACCATCTTCCCATCTTACGGACGGTCTCTACCCTATAGCTTTGGCAATCGAGCCAGTCGACAACAAAGCACAGTTTGTATTAGCTGTTGGTAACATAAAAAGAGCGATGTACGCTCAATGTGTCGATCAGACCGCTCATCAACGCGCTGTGTTCCCTAAACTCAAACCACAGAGTGGTTTTAATTTTAGATGCATCCGTTGAATGTAACGAGCCGTAACATTCTCAAGGTGATGCACTAATTTTGTTTAACCTGGATTAACAACACAGAAACTGCGAGATTGTTATAGGACGTGATAGATTTTGCAGACTGTGATTACTTTGATCCGAAGGATATTTTTAAATGCAATATCATTTGAAAATTACCCACAGTTCCTCTCCCTAACCCCCCCCCCCCTCCCAAGAGAACAATAAGAGCTGCCTCGCCTCAACAGATTGTTCATTACTGTGCTCACTTTAGCCTCTTACTAAAACAAATCAACTATACCATTTTCCCCTTCACATAATCTGCTTATTTGAGCAAGATCTACCTTTACTTAATTAACCTTAACCAAACCTAACCAACCAAAACTCAACAGCAATGTTTGTCGGGATGATACCAGTATACCACACCTTTAAACTGGATGTCCTTTAACACATTGGGATAGGCATGCCTCCAGAATCCAACTCACAGTCTGTGTGCATATTTTGCCATTGTGAAACTAATACAACAACTTCTTTGAAATGGCAGACAAGGTGCCAGGATTTCACAGGATGCTTAAGACTAATATTTACTTACTCTCAAGTGAGGTATTTCATGATAATGTTGTAGTTCTGTTTTTTTTAATGTTTGTAAATGTGGTACATTACCTTAAACTTTGTGTTTTAAAAGACGAGATTTAAGCGTCTCGTTATAGGCCTACTCTGAAAAAAGTGTTTACAAGAACAATATCAACTGTTGACATTCCAAATGAAACGAAGGGCGATAGTTCAGTCTGCCCAGTCGATAAAGTATAATTGGCATTGGATCGCTGAGCCAATCAACGGCATTTCCGGATACCTCGTAAAGGCTCGTACAGCGGGTGGCAACGTTGCGTCAAATCGTTTAGACATATCGCTGCATCCCACTCCTTAAAAAAAACGCACTCTTCTTCTTTATCATTATCAGATGAACTGTAAAACTTCACTCAATTTGGGAGCGGACAAGTCTTGACTCAAAACCAAATAAAACAAATCTCATCCTTTTTGTCTGTTTCAGCTTCTTCTTCTTCTTCTTTTTTTCGTTTCCCCCTCCTCTTGCCATGCACCTGTTCGTAACAATCTCGCCTGATTTAACGTGGCCAGAAGCCAAACGGAGCGAGGCTCCACTTACACATCGCACAATGCTATCGCTATCAATCACCGTGGGCCCTGCTGTGCTGCAGCGCGGAAACCCCCCCCCCCCCCCCCCTCCTCTCCCCCAATACCACCAGCCTCCCTGTACATGATACATTGGCAGCCAGTGTCAGTCTAGGAAGAGACGGCTTATTGGCTAAGCTGCACCATATGGTGTGTGGAACGGAGCTGCCCGCAATGGACAAAGATGAGGTAATGCTTTCCCTCAACTGGTGATAATTCAATCTGCTCACACGCAGGCTGTGTGGAGAGAGAGCCTGCGCGGATAGCTATCCCGGGCAGTATACCTGTATCGTTGCGCGGGGGAAGCAGGGAAAGCTATGCCATGTATTGTGGTCAGTGTGTGTGTGGTGATGAGAGAATCACTGTTGAGTGCGGCAAACTCAAGAGAGGGCTCTGCTCTGGTCTTCTACGACACACGCGTATATATATATGAATCGTCTCACGGCGAATTAGGGTGAAGACAATCTGTTTGGCTTTGGGCTTTGGTCGATTTCTACGCCAAGTGTGGACTGATTGTGAGAGAGGCGTCTCGGAAGGATTAAAACTGCAAGTGAAATGTAATCTTTCAACCTGGTGTGGTTTACTGACCAGTGGATTGTGTTGGACCTTCTTCTCAAATAAAGTAAGATAATTTGTTCCACCTTTTGTTTATTTCATTTTGTTTGGTGGGGCTACACATGTACTACTGAAATGAACTGAAAACAAACTTGTTTAGATTTCGAAAGCTACAACTCAACCAAATTTAAAACAATCGTGTGCTCGCTTCAGATAATAGATGTTTGCCGTGGTGTTACATTTTATAAATTGATGCTCAATTCTTAAGTGAAACGGACAGCTTTAAAAAAAAAGGCAAAATACTTTGTTTAACCTATACAGTTGAAATGCTTGAAAAATTGTTTTCGCTGAGAGTTGATTTAGATTTTGCCTACAGACTGCTTCGGAAAGCACGTCTTTTGCGCGACTCTCTTGCACTGTGTACTGGGGTTTAACTAACTAACACAGTTACAGAGGGACATGCATGGTGATTGCTTGAGTTACGTACCTACAGCTAAGAATGCTAGTTCAGTTAGTTATTTTAAGACTTTAAAGAAAAGTCTCAAAACAATTGCCATTTACGAGCTTGCAACATTGCTAATGTTGCCACAGTATTGTGACTTTGGGCGTTACCCCTGGTCACATGTAATAGTGGGTTTCATGGCTTCTGATGACTAACGCCCCTTGAACAAAAGAAGATTGACAAATTTTGGGAACAGCCAACATAGGGTTGAATAGCTCAGTTGGTAGAACACTGGATCGACATTCCGGAGGTTGCAGGTTCAAGCCCCACTCCAGTAAATGTGTTCAATTCCAAAGAGTAATTGTGATACTAAACAAGTATACCCATTTCTAAATTCATTATCGCAAAACTACTGAATATTTAAGAAAAAGACAAATGTCTGTGGAAAAGGTAGAATGTCCTCTGTCCAATTGGTAAAGGTTCAATGTGTCATTTCCATAGATGACTGAACAAACGAGACCGAAAGACAATGAAATCAGAAAGACCTCTGTAGGCCTATTGCCGCGCATTGTTCATCCGAAATCTCCTGAACAAAACATCCTTGACATTCATTTGGGGTACAGTACACAGTACTACAAAATACTACTCAATTCTCGTAGGCCAGTGTAGTAAGTTTACTAGTACTAGACCGGCAGACGGCGGACATGTGGTTAGATGAACTAGGTACCAATATCTGACTATGGGAGTGTGTAGGCGGTCACCTGAAATGAATGGAAATAAGAGTCTGCCGGGTACCACCAGCTGCATGCACCCCCGGGGGACCCCAAAGTGGTCAAAAACTGGGTACTAAATAGTTGAGCGAGGTACCACTAAAAAATGATGCCAAATGAACAAGTTGAGTTTATAGAGTACAAAATGGGTTACGACAGACGAAAAGACCGCTGCACTACGCGTACCAGACACCCCAAACCTGGACCCTCTACGTCATTTTCTGTGGCTATTTTTAAAAAAAAGGGGGTAAAAAGTAAAAACCGCTATATATTCACGCAAAAATTAACACCAGTTACTGTTTTTTAGTCCCTAACGGTGAGTTGAATCTGAGAAAATATTCACAATGTTTTCAAATGATAATTAATTATGTTTTATGTATATAATATCACTTTAAAATTAACAAACCACGCCCCTTTTAGGGGTTTTCCTGATTCTAAGTATTACGCATTTTCCAGCGACTATCAGTGCATGTGTTTGGGTGCAAACCAGTTTGAACTTGTAGACCGATGCCTTGCAAACATTTGACATCATTTTAACGATAAATTAGTTGTGGGCGTGGTTTTTTAATTAACAAACCACGCCGTTTTAGGGGTTTCCCAGATTCTAAACAATACGCATTTTTCACTGCGATTGTTGTATGTGTTTTGGGTGCAAACCAGTTTGAACTTGTAGACCGATGCCTTGCAAACATTTGACATCATTTTAACGATAAATTAGTTGTGGGCGTGGTTTTTAAATTAACAAACCACGCCTTTTCAGGGGTTTCCCTGATTCTAAACAATACGCATTTTTCAAAGCGATTATTGTTGCATGTGTTTTGGGTGCAAACCAGTGGACCAATGCCTTGCAAACCATTTTTGGAAACATTGGACACCATTTTTCTGAGAAATTTGTTGTGGGCGTGGCTTTTAAATTAGCCAACTGTGCCTATTTAGGTACATTTCCCTGATTTTAAACAATATGCGCATTTTGGAAATGGGCGTAAACATACGTCTACAGTAAAACACCTTCTATATAACAAGGTCCTTTGGGACTTTACAATTACCTTGTTATAACATTAACAGGTACTCTAACCTTGTATTATCAGTACTAAAATTATCATTGAGTAAAAGCCACTATCTTCAATTAATAAATACCTAGGAGAGTTTATAGCTTCTGATTGGTCGAGACTCGATCACGTGGAGGGCATTATCACGCAGTAATTGACCGGGCTTTCAAAAATTGAAACAAATTCACTCATTTTTCCTAAATAAAAAGGTATTTATTAAAGGGAATAACAGGGCGATGACCCGGTCATTAGTGCGTTATAATTGACCGCGTTGGGCGATGACCAACCGGTAACCGGGTCATCGCCCTGTTATTCCCTAATTTATCACCCAATGCCTTGCTTTAACATTAAAATTATTAAGAAAGGCGTATGGGTCAGAGGATTCCGCTTACTGAGACTTTTGATATGAATCATGCAACATTTTAACTGAATGGAATGGACTGGAAGCTCTTTTAATCGCAATGCATTCACATTAAGGAAGTCAGGTTGGCGTAGCGGTTCTTTTCTCGCCTTCCACCACTATGACCCGGGTTCGAACCCCGTCTGGGTCAATATGTGGTTTAGGTTTTCAGTCCCCCCCCCCCCCACCCCCCCCCCCCCCCCCCCCCCCCCCCCCACTGTTTTCAGTCCCTCCCTATTCTTCTGGGGTTTGCCTTCGACCTCTAAACTGTACCTTCTTCTGATTGTTTTCCCTCAACAGGTTTCTTCAGGCTTGCGAGCTATACTGCCTAGAGCGCTTTTGACTTTTGAGGGAACTTTGGTTTCAAAACCCAGAAATAATTAATAACAGTAATATTATTCTATACTTCATGTACAAACACGTGTGCGTTTGTATTACAGTGCGCGTGCTTTCATAGTCAAGGTTAATAGAAAATGTAAGATTTTTAATAAGCCACACCCACAACTAACTTCTTATTAAAATGATGACAAATGTTTGCAAGGCATTGGTCTACAAGTTCAAACTGGTTTGCACCCACAACACATACAAACATAATCGCTGAAAATGCGTATACTGCTTATAATCAGGGAAATGTACTTAAAAAGGCGCAGTTTGCTAGTTTAATTTCTCAGAAAAATGATATCCAATGTTTCCAAAAATGCTTTGCAAGCCGCATTGGTATATTGGTTTGCACCCAAAACACATGCAACAATATTCGCAGTGAAAAATGCGTATTGTTTAGAATCAGGGAAATCCCTAAAAAGGCGTGGTTTGTTAATTTAAAAACCACGCCCACAACAAATTTATCGTTAAAATGATGTCAAATGTTTGCAAGGCACTGGTCTACAAGTTCAAACTGGTTTGCACCAAAAACACATGCACTGATAGTCGATGGAAAATGCGTACTACTTAGAATCAGGGAAACCCCTAAAAGGGGCGCTGCTTGTTAATTTTAAAGTGAATATTATATACATAAAACATAATTAATTATCATTTGGAAACATTGTGAATATTTTCTCAGATTCAACTCACCGTTAGGGACAAACAAAACAGTAACTGGTGTTAATTTTTGCGTGAATATATAGCGGTTTTCACTTTTTGCCCCTTTTTTTTCTAAAAATAGTAACATAAAATGACGTAGAGGGTCCAGGTTTGGGGTGTCTGGTACGCTTAGTGCAGCAGTCTTTTCGTCTGTCGTAACCCATTTTGTACTCTATGAACTTAGCATGTTCATTTGGCATCATTTGTTAGTGGTACCTCGCTCAACTATTTAGTACCCAGTTTTCGACCACTTTGGGGGTCCCCCAGGGGTGCATGCAGCTGGTGGTACCCGGCAGACTCTCATTTCCATTCATTTCAGGTGTCCCCCTACACACTCCCATAGTTAGATATTGGTACCTAGTTCATCTAACCAAATGTCCGCGGGCTGCCGGTCTATACCGGTACTACATATATAAGTTCAGACTTATACTATTGGGTGACGTTAGTGTAGAATAATCTTCCAATATTTGGCAGTTATCTGATCAAATGTTCTCAATAGAGAAGTGACCCATTTTGAACATTCCTTCACAGACTTTCAAGCAGACCAAGGTAAAATAATGTAGGAGAAAGGTAGAATCAAAATGTTCAACAATGCAACAAACAAAGTTGAACTTTGGAGGAAACAAATCAGGATAAATGTACAATGTTGGACTTTTGCTAACTTTCAGAAGTAGTTTGTGTAGATAGTGGCACCCACCCGTGTCTATATACAGAAGGTTCATTTAACATGTTTTGTACTCAGCTGCAGCATACTCCTTTGCCCAAGCCTTCCATTGTATTATTTACATACACGTATGGCAGTGTATAACACTTTTATGGGAAATATTCAGTGAGATTTCATTTGTTTTTTGAGTTGAAGGAAAACAGGTAGGAAAAGTAGCAGATAATGGGCCGGTGTATAGCGTAAAAGAAATCCGGACTCATTGGTATGGCACATACAGTATTAGGCTACGGTTTAACCAATAATAGAAAAAAAGAAGTCCGGTTTCAACAGAAGTCAAATTTGTATATGACACCGGTTCATGCTAGGCGTGAATAAGAATACAAACGCAAATGTGTGACGTCAGTGCAAGTTTTCAACAAACGGTGACTTTCGCAGCAAATGTTTTGCGACTCCGTGTTGCTTCTCATAATGAACTGGCCCATCACATTCACTTTTCCAACAGTAGCCCATTGACTCTCAAATTTGTATCCTAGTGGAGACATCTCTTTGTTCTCGTGTACAAACTGCTTAAAAAGTCGGGCACCTTTTTCAAAATGCTCCTATTTCAACCACAATTAATTTCCTGGGTTGAAATTTCGACCCAATATACCCTATATCATACCCTAACCCAAACCCTAACCCTAACCCACATCCTAAACCTAGTTTTTGAGTAATTTGAGGCACACTCCAAAAATCTAATTCGTGAAATTCCCTGTGGCGACCTATTCATCTATAGAAATTTACCCTCCGGCGTCCTTTTGTCTCCAATATACACATTGTGTTCAGGTCTCCAGAGAATACCGAATTTCAGATCAAATTTAAAAAAAAAAATATTTTTTTAAATTTCCTTCACTTGTTTATTAAATGGCATTTTAGGAAATCTAAAAAGCTACGAGAAAAATACGAGAAATTTGAACCCGCGAGAGTGCTGTTCAAGAGAAAGTATGCGAGACGCATGATGGACGAGTGCATGTAGGCGCACCATCTTGACAATAAAGCACGTGTGTAACCGTTCATGCACATCAACTTCAAACAAGGCGTGTGAATTGTGTGCAGAGTGCAAATTGGCAGTAAATTGTACAAGAACCCATTAGCCTTTTGAGGTATGGTTGACACAATAAGAGGGCGCTGTTTGGTTTGGGTAAATAGACAATACTTTACCCACAGACATATAAACGCCCACTCGTGTGCACACAACCGTGATTTGAACAAAAGTTTGGGCAAAACGACGCGTTGGTGAAAGATTGCCCGTAACCGTTACCGCACGAGTTCTACGCGCCTATTGCTCAACGCCCTTGGACGCGCGTTCGTCTAATTGTGTACAGTATACTTCGTTCGACGGGCAACGCACAGGGCGCTTTTTACTTTTTGTGCGCATACTGGGCGATGAGTTTACACAACAATGGGCCTAATAGTTGTCATTAGAAAGTATCAAGATTGACACTGGATATGCTTAATCTACATGGCCTATGATAGAAGCTTATGTAATGTTCTAGTTATCATTTATCAGTATTTAAAGTTATCAGATGCTAGCAGTCTGATAGTGAGGCAATAACGAGGAACATCAATTGCTGCAATACACTCACACTTGACATTTTCTTCCAATCAATAAGATCTACCATCGACTCTCTTTTACATGCTCGTCGCGCACCCGCACAAAAAAATCACTACACGGACGCTTAAATTATACGCAATCAACATTGCAAAAGGGGGAGAGTGATTTTTAGTATCGTAGACATCATTAACCCGTAAGTGCAATTAGTAACCCTAAATTAGCCATATATTGAGCCAATCTGTGAAAAAATTTAAAAGAAGCTAATTTCAACTGATTTTGGTGGGTATGGGTATGGACAACTACCAAAAAAAAGGAAGGAGGGATAGGGTTTGGGGAACTTTTTTTATTAGAGGTCAAAGGTCATTGACCCCTGCCTAAATCACTAAAATTTATATTTCAGCAACAAAATATGGTATATAGATGATCTTGGTGTCAAAATGCACAGAATTACAAAAGAAGATGACATCAAATAATTATTGACCCTTGGGACCAAATCCTGACCTCCCAAAATGAGGTCAAAGGTCAAAAAACAATTTTATTACTAAAATGTCATATTTATAACAGGAAAATTATCATTAAATAAAAATGAGCACAAACAAATTGAAGAGACTAATTTTAACTTACGTGGCGGGTATGGGAGTTATTATTTATTCTAGGAGCAGAGGTCAAAGGTCATTGACCCTGGACTAAAACACTATAAATTGTATCTCGGCAACAACATATGTACTTGTATGATCTTGATGTCAAAATGGTCATAATTACACTGGAAGTAGAACAAATTAAATTCTTGTGATATAAATGTAAGATACAAATCGACCGCCACATATGACCTTAAAGGTCAAAGGTCATTATTCGAAGCCCCATATTGAATCCACAAAGCACCACCCTAGAGATATACGTATACCATAAAACAACATGAATTATGTCTTTGTTTAAGAAGTGATTACTCATAACACCTAGTTAGCCTACATGTACCCTGACTAGTTACCCCAGTGAAGTGAGATGTCCCAAAAGTTTCCTATTAATAAGAAGAGGAGTTTGGTGCATCTTGCAGAGAGTCTTGTATACAGCAGAGAGATTCAGCACACCCTAAGTCGGTATTTGGCGGCTTAATCAAGGGCGAAGTGACTGGAACAACCGTATGTACCCATTTAAAAGACTTTGAGGAGAGGGTTGAATTATTCAAGGACCAACTTAAAAAGCGCGGATACACAAACGAAGACCTAGCCCTTCCTCAAAGGGGCGAGCCTTCCGCGGACTCTAAGCGTGAAAAAACAAAAAAACAAAACACCACAATACCCCACTGGTGTTCGTCCTACCATACTACCCACGAGTCGCGCACCCAGCTCTCAAACGGGCCCTCCTCAAACACTGGCACTGGATTAGTGAAAACGAATACCTAAATACATGTAGGCTATTTGATACCCAACCCTTGGCATACAAACGGCACAAAAACATAAAATATGAACTTGTTTGATCTAGGACTAAAGCATCTTCACAATCCAACTAAGAAGAAAACAACCTGGATGAGGAGAATGTGCAAATCCTATTGGAACTATTGGAAGAACAAAACAATGATCAAAGAAATGGCTCTCAAGACTAAAACAAAATAAATAAGTCAAGATGCCTTCCTTTCGATCAATACCCCCCAAAAGCCGGTATTTGTCCTTGCAATCTGTCATATAAACCGACACACAAATAAAAACAACGAAAAAGAAAAGTAAACTGAAAGACTGGTGACTGATGAAGTGCATAATATAGCACAAAAAATATGCCCTGCTCCCCTTCCAAAAAAGGAGAGAAAAAGGGGACGGCATATTATTACCGGTAATAATCAATCACTGAGTGAACTAAAAACAAAGGACCACTGTTGCAATACACAAACCACAAACCAAAAAAAAAAAAAAAAAGAGTTAAGGCATACCGGGCATACCCACTAGATAACGTACAAGTACAGATTTAACTCTGCCAGTCACAAATACAATTCATATGATACTTGTCAGCAGAACCGCTTCTCAAGAAAATAACGAAAAACACGAAGGGGTTCTCTTGAAACTTGTACACGTAACCCCCCCCCCCCCCCCCACTTCCTCCTACCGACTGCAATCTCGCAGAAAAAATGTGGCCAGAACTGACTTCCCAGAAGCGTATATCACTAAGAAAAAACTTACATTAAGAATTACGCTCTTGGCAATATAGTTACGCAACCACACTGCTGGCATACTAGCAAATCATAAATATACAGATTTATCTCTGCAGACCAGCAACAAACATACAATCCCATGATACTTCACGCAGCAGAACTGTTGCAGCATCTCCAAAACAATAATGAAAACGATGAGAAATAGTTCCGACTTGTGACAACTTCCATAAACACCCTCCCCTTCCCATAGTAGAATGAGTTCTGATTCACTACAGCTAACTCTGGGATTGATCAAACAAACAACAACAAATAAACTGATCATTCCTTGAAGTATGCCTGCATAAACCGGTTTCCCTTTGCTATTTTCTTGCAAAAGCACTTCATCTTTAACTAAAAAAACTAATAGTCTCACAGAAAAAACAAACAATTCCACATAACCCAGCGTTAGACGTCCTTCAATTTAATGTCCTTCCTATGTGACCGAGAATCGTTTTAATAATCGTTTTAAAAAACGTAGGCTGAATGTATGATTACGCTCCTTCCCAATAAACACCAAACATGATTATAAATGCACATATACTTTACATACACAAACTATTTGACACTAATGAACTTTAATCCCCCGCCCAATTGCTCATTTTGACCTTTATCCTCGTATTTTGGTGGTGAAGAATCCATTTCATATTGTGTTTGTCTCCTAGTATAATTCTGTACGTTTGGACACCAAGACCATCTAGGCCTATGAAAAACATACTGCTGCTGAGATACAATTTATAATGTTTTAGTGCAGGGAATTTCCCCCTCCTTCTTTGCTCTTGGAATAAATAATAACCCCCATACCCGCCACAATAAGTTGAAATTAGCCTCTTAGATTTGTTTTTGTTCATGGTAATTTTCCTGTTATTTTACTAATATGACATTTTAGTAATACGTCTATTTTTGACCTTTGACATCTTTTATAAGGGTCAGTAGTTATTCTATGTCATCTTCTTTCATAATCCTGTGCATTTGGACACCAAGATCATCTATATACCATATTTTGTTGCTATAAATATGACATTTTAGTAATAAAATTGTTTTGTGACCTTTGACCTCATTTTCGGAGGTCAGGATTTGGTCCCAAGGGTCAATAATTATTTGATGTCATCTTCTATTGTAATTCTGTGCATTTTGACACCAAGATCATCTATATACCATATTTTGTTGCTGAAATATAATTTTTAGGGATTTGGGGAGGGGTCAATGACCTTTGACCTCTAATAAAAAAAGTTCCCCAACCCCTATCCCTCCTTCCTTTTTTTTGGTAGTTGTCCATACCCATACCTACCTAAATCAGTTGAAATTAGCTTCTTTTAAAGTTTTTCACAGATGAACCTTAAGTTAGGGATACTAAATGATGCACTTACAGGTTAATATACACACAATACACACAATTTGTGACGTCACATTGTGTTTTCGCGCTACGAATTTCCCAAATTGAACTCATTTTAACCGATGATGAACTAAGCCTCTAATGAAGTAAAGGTGGCCAATAGTGATACTCCGTTAACTACCTATAATGCACGTTGTGAGAGTCTGTATAGGGTAACAGCAAGGCGGTAACAGCGTGACCTCTGGCTAACGAAGAAATTCCCGTGGAAAATTAGCTTGAAGATTAATTGTGAGGCGTTCAGTCACAATGAGACGGAACTGGGCAGACGTCAAAATGAAGGTTTGCATGTGTATAGGAAAGATAATATAATGATCCGTAGACTACAGTTTGTTGCACTTCATTTGGACATTCCGTTGACGAGTTATGCCTGTTACGCGAGTTATGACGAGTTTGTGTTTATGCTAATGTAAAGAGCCACTCAGGTTTAAGTTTTGTATTCGTGAACATAAAAGGTGCCAAACATTTTTCCTTAAAAAACACTTTTATTACACATAGTTTACACTATAACTTTAAAACATGTGTAGAGTAGACATAAAAGATTACAAATATAAATACATCTGAAAAATAAATCCACCTTTCCTCCCCCCTCCCTATTTTTCTCCACTTTGGCCTGTGCCCAGTTCCGTCTCATTTTACCAGAAGCCCTCACCATTTTATTCTCCTTTTTACACTTAAACTCACAAAATATGAAACTCTTCTCTATGCCTTAACAAAAATGTAACTCAAAATAACACTTGCACTTTGTTTTTAAAAACAAAATGACTACCTAACACCTATAACAAAACAAAAATCACACATTTTGGGGGCAAACAATACACTTAACCATATTTCCCTGGCAAACCGTTAAAATAAAAGGCCTTGTTGACCCCAATTTTATTTTCTACCACATTTGCGGTTGAGATGCGTCTAGTCCTAAATATGTCAGGATTTGTTTTTTCCCATATATCAGCCGTATCTACTTTTGAGTAGTAATATTGCCCCGAGTTTCCCCACATTATTACATACACAGTCCTAAAACTATAATGACAAGGCCTAAATTGGAAGTCACGTCAAATAAACATTCTTGAATTACTTTCATCGTAGATAAAACGAAACCACACACAAAACGCATTAGGAAGAGAGATAGACCTCCTGTGAGGCTGTGAGCCAATGGCACAATTCATGTGGCCGCACCACTAATTTGATTTCTCCGGCGACCAATTTCTGTTTCAATTTCAGCACAAATATCTGAAATATGCACTTGTCTCTCTTCTCTCCATTCCATTCCGCACCCCCCCCCCCCCCTAGCTATTAGTAGTCATATAATTGCACATTTGGGTGTATCGCACCTCTAACTCTGTGCACGAGACAATTGCTGGATTTTGTTTTGTGAACTCTGGTGAAGTCCGGAGCGTATGTTTTATTGCCAATTAGCGTGCAGGGGCATGCTTGTATGTTTATATTATATTTTGTTTTATTATGGAGAACATGCGGGTAGTTCATGCTGGCAAAGAAGTCCATTCCCGTTTGTGAAAACTTGTCCTCCGTTTTTAATGGGGCAATAAAGTCTTTGTGTTAATGGCAGTGGGATGAACAGTAATTGCGCTACCTAATTATTCTCCTTGGACTTTTACATAACAGTCGTGTTCCAGAAATTTGTGACAAATAGTGTAAACAAAAATTGGGCAATTCCACACAAAGGTGGAAATGGCTGAAAAGGGGGAAATTTACGAGATCTTCCAAAATAAAAGCATCAAAACTATGTGGTGTAAAATTAAAGGGTGCAAAGAAATCGTTGTATTTTGTACCAGTGGTAGACCTGTAAAACAAATTTGTTCACACATTATAACAATTTAATTAATTAATTTAATTATTTGCCTCATGTTCTTTTTTCTTACAGAATTTTAGCTTTATAATACATTATTTTTGTAAGTGATCAATTTTAAGGTTGGATTAGTAGGCTCTCGAGTCACAGTGATTAAGTTCGCTTTTATTAATCCTGGCCATCTTACAATGGGTTGTTTGTTTTGTCATGTTTCAATCCTGCTGCCTTTTTTATTAATGTTGCCTTTACTTATTATCCCTTGTTTTGATAATTGCTGCTTTCTTGTACATGTTTTGTTACTTTGACTTTCAATTTGTTGCTCTCTACACCCGTACCCCTTCTCTTCTCTCGAATCCCACTTCTGACTCTGCTTTTCATTCCATTTTTTATTTCAGTCTGTACTCTTATGATCTACACGTAAAATGTATACATCCTGTTACATATCTTGATTTATCCGTTCAATATCATGTATTGTCTGTATGATTGTTGCTTGTTTTGGCCGAATAAATAATAATAATAATAATAATAATAATAATGTTTGCATTCTTGTGGGACATTGTGTTTTCCCTTTAGATTTTCCCCGTAGACTTTGTACACACACAATTCCTGGAGACATTACAACTGAGTCTAGGCCAAGCCCTTTGCACTGCCTGCATATCCGGAGGCACGACTGGAGGCATATAACATTGATTAAACCCGATACTAGCTTAGAACCATGGATCTTATTTCGTATGATGAGCAGCTTTACATGTTACTGCACATACATCGGTTTGATTACATCAGTGGAAACAGGGTGGACCGCGTGAAGGTTGTCGTCTCCAACCCAGTACCGGCCATGGATAATAAACATATTAAAGGAATTACACAATTACTCCGGGGCGTGGTTGAACCAATCTGGGCAATATGTGGGCAGCTAGATAATACATTCAGTAGAACCGTACTACGTTCATTATAGGAGCGGATCATTCTGGGAGCGGATTCCACAGTATACGTATGAAGTGTACGGACTTGTACAGCGTTATCCGGGGTGAATCGTCATATTCTACTGAGGGCGTTGATGCGGCATTGCGGTCGTTGAGGTAAATACAATAATAAACAACGAACAGAAAATAAAGGAATAATCCTATGCTTGCTTTTAATAACACAATATCCATAGTTTCCTCAAAAAATGAAACCAAATGCATAGTGTAATAATGTATCCACAAAACATGAACCTCACATTTACTTTACATGTAATTTCAAGGGCTTATATTTTTCATTGAATTTTATGGGAGGCGGTTCCAACTCGGAACTGGTTCTTTTTAGGGAACCGGAACCGGCTCCAGACAATTTTAAACCGCCCGAGCCTAATGCTAACTCATTACATTGCCTAGTTTTCATTGTTTCCATGTCTTCACGTGGTACCGGGTAGCGAATATAAGAAAAAAAATTAAAACCTGTGAATGTTACATGTATTTGTTACTTGTCACGCTGATTGCTCTGATTAGACTAGTCTTGGTTGCAAGACGTCCTGATATCGCGGTATGCAGCGCGCATAGGCCGCCGATGCGGGTGCCCTCTAGCGTACGCTGTAGACCACGCCATGACCTTTGAATATGACGTCTTGGCTAACTGACATAATCGCTCGGAAAATCCCAAGCGGAATTGTGTTGCATTTGCAATTTTGCATGCGCGTGTGACCTAACATGCATAATCGCTGACTCATTGGTCAAGTTTATTTTACGTCACGTAATTATACACGCGACGCCACATGCGCTTGCAAGTGAAACACCATTCATGCGAATACAATGTAATTTTTTGAAGAAACATAGTTTGGCACATTTGTTCTGAATAAACCAAGAACCTAGAACTGTCAATTTAATGATCTCTAAGGATAAGAATGGCACAGTAATGCTTTATAATTTGTAGACCAATTCAAAAAAACACACGCATTTTAGCATTTCCTCTTATGATAAACTTAAAGGTTTCTCAACCCATACAGTCCAAAATATCATTGGCAGTCAATTTATTGTAATTTGTGAATTATTCCAGATTGTAGTTTATTTATACAGAAGAAAATGACTTGGTTTACAATCTATTAGTTTATTTTCGCAACCCGGGGTGACAATTGCAATCCGCCACAGTCGCCACGAAGCGATTGACTGTGACAATCAACGGTGCTACCCATTATACGCTGTACTACGGGTAATCCCCAATCTTCGTTTTGTTATGTGCACATAACAGTACGCTTGGCAGGGGCAGATCGAGCGATGATAACACTAAGCAGTCAATTTTGTTTAAATGAAAACCAAGTAGAAGTGCCACAGAACACAGGGAGCTCGCAAAGGTAAACACCAACTAGCGGGGGCTGGGCACGGTAATGGAGCACGCCACGAACCTTCGCCAAGAAATGTCATCAATCAAACGGCGGATGACTCTTTATTACGAAGTGAAGCGAGTACTGCACGTGTCACACATGCAGGTGCACACAGTGCCTAGGCTATATTGGAATGATCTGGGCTAGTTAAGGAAAGGTAATTTATACGCGGCAAATGTCACGTACATGCGTAACTTTCGGGATACGGATACCTTATTGACGTGGTCGACAGCATTTTGGGACTATATGTTCTCCTGCTGGGACTGAGCATGACTGAGCTAACACAATTAATAATCTTTTTGGGTGACCTCGAGGAACGCATGCTTGCCTTAGCACCGTGCCGCCCCTGGATCTGGTGGAGATACTTTGATGATGTATTTTTCATATGGACCAGTGATGAGGACAGTCTGCTGACTTTCACTAATCACATGAATTCCTTCCACAGGACCATCAAGTTCACATCAGAGTACTCACATCATCAGGCCCACTTCCTGGATGTCACCATCCGCAAGGAGGACAACTTAATAACCACTGATCTGTATTCTAAACCCACAGACACACACCAGTATCTCCACTCCTCCAGCTGTCACCCTAGGCATTGCAAGACTGGTATAGCATTTAGTCAGGCCCTCAGACTCAAAAGGATTTGTTCTAACGACTATGATTTCTCCCGCCATTCACAGATACTGAAGAACAACTTGGTTGCCAGGGGTCACAGTTCCCGCCAAGTTCAACGTGCCATTGCCAGAGCCAAAGCCGTACCCAGAAATTTGGCTCTAAAGGTAAAGGCCCCCCAGGCTAATGCCAAACCCATGATCCCCCTGGTGACTACCTTTCACCCCAGTCTCCCTTCCCTTCGCAAAATCACCAACGACAGCCATCACATTCTCCACACTTCAGATCGCCTTGTCCGGGCCATCCCCGACAGCCCTGTATTGGCCTATAGACGCCCTCAAAATCTACGAGACCTCATTGTTCGAGCCGAAGTTCCCAGCTTGGATGCATCTCCCCCCATCCAGCACGGAACTTTCAAGTGCAGTTCTAGATGTGTGGTCTGCCAGATCCACATTCAGGAGTCTGACTCCTTTTCTGGCCACTCTTCTGGTACTACTCATATAATTATTGGTAACATCACTTGCAGTACATCTAATGTCATATATCTCATCTATTGCAGGTTTTGTGGAGTTCAGTATGTCGGAGAGACCAAAAATGCACTAAAAAAGCGTTTCTACGGTCATCGATCGACTGTCAACACCAAGAAACTGGATACCCCTGTAGGACATCACTTTAACCAGCCTAACCATTGCATTTCTGATATGATTCTTCAGGGTATAGAATCACTTGGCCATCGGAAAGACTCAGTCCGCCTCAGCCGGGAGAAAGTCTGGATAAATCGTCTTCGGACTATTCAACCACATGGGCTTAACATCCAACTAGGAAATGATTAACTTCTATTTTTTCTCCATTTGTCATCTGTTTCAGATTCATTCCTTGCCAGAATTTTGTTTTTGTTTGTTCTCACTTCTCTGGTTTTCCTCAAACCCCCCCCCCCCTCCTCATTACTCCTAGTCATACTTCTTTGTTAGTTCTTCCCTTTGATCTCCACCCTGGACCCCTTTCCTTGTGGCTTTACCCCTTCTGTTTTTGTTCCTACCCCGCCTTTGATACTACCCACACTGACCTCACCCTTTAATCCCTCAGCCTAATCCTACTTTTGTTGTTTGTTCCATTGAACTCTGTGCTTTTTTCTTTTGTGTTTTTTCAGCGTCCTTGATGTGCATCATGCTGAATATTGCCCTATATAATGTTTGTTTCTTGTACACAGTCATTTAGTCTCTGAAGAAGATCTTGTTAAGATCGAAATATTAGGCCCTCTTAACTTATTTGATTTACAATTAATAACCCAATGTTATTGTCAGCTCTGTATTTTAGTCTAGTGTTTATACATCAGTGCACACGTCCCAATGTTTGGATGACAGGCGAAGTGATTTGCCACATCTGCCAATATCTCTGTTCAAGGGGCACGTCATAAGCCATAAACCCGTAAATGGGTCATTCCATGAAGTTAGGATCAAAGTGTGACACTTTGATACATTTTAGTTACATTGTAAATTTTCCGACCAAAATATTTAAATATTTGCCCCCCCCCCCCGATATTTGGATGTTAGACCGAGAATTGGGCAATTAAGTTTTGTACCTGAGAAATTGAACATTTAATGAACAATTCGTCGTGTGCCAAGGAAAAGGACGTTACAGCCCAGGCACGCCACAAATCACTTTTTGAGATAATCGAGTTTAAAGGTTTTGTGCTGCCATTTCTAAATTAAACCCTACATCAGGCTGAAATTTCGACTTGTAAATCTTGTGAATAGTTCGAATATAACCGCGTATTTTTTATATAAAACTGGTACTTAATTTTATTTCAAAATATCACTTAATTATGAGGTTATTTACATATTTATGCTAACGACCTTATACCGGGAACTATTATCGCTACAAGTGTGTTACTTCAAGTGTAGCAAGTTTTGTTCCATTGGTATTACACGCTAACGTCCTTATGCCGGGTAACAATCCTTACGACCTTTTACCGGGAACAAACCTTGCTGCAAGCGTGTTAACGTCCACTGATATGTGGATAGGTGAACGCACTTGTAGCAAGTTTTGTTCCATTGATATTATACGCTAACGTCCTTATGCCGGGTACACAAAATTGCAAAACGCCTTCCGTCCTTTTTATTTAATTAATTACGTCATTATGACGTAATCCCTGGGGACGAAATGTATTCCAAATGAAAGATGTTTTGATTCTCTATCGGTTACCCGAAAAATACGAATTTGACCTTTTGACCCATTTTTAGCCCTAACGACCTTTTTCCGGGCACACGACGAATTGAGGATTCGATTAACATTGTGTTGTCATGTTGCAAGATTTATTGTACAAACCTTCTCTGCATATTAAACTGACCACAACAAAAAACCACACGTGTTTTATAAGGTTATTGTAAATATATGACAAGGTATACTTTTTAAAATTATGTTTCGACGTAACAAATTTCACAGGTCGCACCACGTTTAATTTCCGCGGGGGGAAATGGCACCCGAGGTGACCAACGTAACAGCGTATGTACTCTCGAAGTATTCAAACATTGGTCGGTATTTCTCTTCTTGTTCACGATGCCTTGCTCAAAATTCAGATATTTTTCTTGGATAGACAAAGAACCTTTTGTTAAGGTAGCCTTGGTCAAGGCGAGTTCGTCGTTATCCGTCCGTCGTTATCCGCCCAGAAATACACGCCACGCGCGCCCCGCATATGCTGCTAGCTTGCGCCCCGTGCAAAGATACAGAGCGAACAGCGACCTCGTACGGCCACTATTTATGCAAATCAACTGAGGCTACTTTTTTCGCCTTGGATCATTGGATTTTGAAATCTTATGTTTTTCCTATATTTTGCGCCACATTTCTAGCGCATGACCTCGTATGCGAATACTGATAAGTATAGGCGGGGCTAAGATGTGAAGTGTCCAATCACAACGCGGTTGAATCCCGACGTCATCAAATTTGATGCAGCATGACATTTAAGACAAAATGGCAGATATTCAGCGTTGTCTGTCGTCCGAAAATCTGTCGTGTTGTTTGAATTTTGCAGCGAAAATATTATCCCTCGAAGGCCATTAGAATCTTTTCTTTGTGGTCACGATACGTGCTTTTGTGAATTTGCCGACAGGTTATGGGAAATCCGTCATTTTTCAGGCAGCCCCATTTTGCTCGGAGCTCGTACGTACGGCCAGGTACTCAGCGTCAGTTTTCAGCGTGTTCGGTCAGTTTCTTATCGCCGCATAATCGGCATTAACCCAGGCATGCTGGTCTGTGCGTTATCGCCACATTGTGTGGTCCAAGCATGGTCCAACGCTGTGGGGAGGGGGCATGTTTACGGCTGCAGAACCAACCTTCAAAGTGATCGCAATATCGTAATTTAAACAGGGACAAGTGTCTTATATCCTCAATAACTCCTCATATTGTTTTCTTGGCAAAATTCAGCCGGCAAGGCATTTAATTATCAGGGTTCCGCGTTTTACCGAGCCACGGTTTTCAGATCAGCTGGATTAGATGCGTGCGATATAATGTAGGGCCGAGTTCGACACGTTTCAATAGAGTCGCGGCCTTCTCCAGTCACCGCGGTTGAAAACTCAAAACTAAGCAGCTAAACACAACTAGTTTTGACCATAACATTGTCAACATTCAAGAAAATACCCAGCAAAACGAGCGAAAATAACTGCGACCCTTACCAATCAAGCAAGACAGTTCAAATCTTCATCATGTGTAATCCCTTCAAGCCTTCGTAAAAATCACTCAACTTTCTCCGATACAATAATCAACGATGGCGGTGTTCGTAAACACTTGCGAGCTATGACCTTTCACCGCTAGCTCAAATTATGCAGTTTCTACGCAACGATCGACCAATAAGAAAACGACTATAAAGGTCAGCTTAATCTATTAGCATAATGAGCACCACCCCCAAAAACCTCAACTTAACCATTGATCCAAGGCGTTCAAGTATCTTCAGTTACTTTGCATATAATAGTGGCCGCGTGAGGTCGTTGTTTGAGCTCCGATTACCGCTGCGCTGTACGTACGGATGGGTAACGATGAACGCCTTGACCAAGGCTATTTTTAAGGCGACTTGTCAATTGACATAATTAACTAAAGGTGTTGAAACGTAAAAAGGGCAGAAGAATGCCGGCAACGGAAGGTCTTCCAAACTTGTTTGCTTTATCTGTTCCCCAAAATGAACCCGCTTTCCCACGATTGCTTCTATTAAACTTGGTTTTGTTATTGCAGAAGGGACCAAACGCTGAGAAAGATCAAGGTAATGTACTCCACTAGAACATCACTTTTTTTGGAGTGATGTACCCCGGGTACATCACCTTTGGAGTAGCACATGAACGTTTGCAATAAACTATGCACGTGACTAGTTTTTGACACAATATCGGATCTCACAATGTAACACTATGGTATAACAATATCCGTTCGTGACTACCTAATATGGGGTCCATTGTGTGTAACACTTAAGCATAATGATATGTAGACGTAACAGGGATGCCGTGTTCTAACTTGGTTTAATACCATATAATTTGCCATTTGGCCAAGGATCACACCTAAAGTCATACACAATTAGCAATGTCGCAAACCTGGAAAAAACAGATGGGAATCACTAAAATAGTATTTTTTTTGTCCAATCAAAATTCTAGCGATATTATTTGTAAAACATTTATAGTAAACTTCTTTTCCGGTAAAATATATTTGAGCAACATCTCCTGTTGTTGTCAGGGCAGGTTTGTAGCCCCGACTGAAGTGTAAACGTTTACAGTTGTGTCGGTCGTTTTTTAAACATTAGCGAAACGGACAGCTCATTCGCTTTATATTGCTAAACATGCATCTTGATAGCGCACAATCTGTTCCACTCGCCTTCGTTGGCAAATTGTTCGCGGTAGTAGAACGCAGCTCATTCAAAGCACCCCTTTGGTGTTTTTTGTGATAGGTCCTTCAACCCATCTAATCCTGACTGAATAGAATCCTTGAATACCACCATAGGTTATCTGTCGAGTAATCCCAATCGTACCTACAGGGGAAGAACTTCACGGAGCTGCCAAGCACAACAATTTGCTTAGCGTGACAATTCTTCCTTGGCAAAACAGGGTTACAAACCAAATTTTCAGTTGATTGTATATTGTTTGTGACTGGTGGTATTCAGTTGATTTTTTTGCTTAGCATAAAAAGCACATGGCGTTTTGGCTGGTAAAATAACCTGTATTTACTAAGCAACACTTTTGTTTTGCTAAACAAATTAATGTGTGTGCTTAGCAGCTCCACGAAATTGGTCCCTGGTCTGCTATATAAATGCTTCGTGTACCTGAAGACAATAAGGTGCAGAACTGGCATGATGCACGATACCATCGCGTGTCAAGGCATTCTAGCTGTACTTAGACGTTTCCATAATTTGGAAATAAAACTTGATACAAAAACATTTGTCAGGCTTGTGATTGAATAATCGGATTAATAATTATGAGCCATGTACCAATAATCAGATCCATATATATATATTATGCTCCATCTGTATTGACGTCGAGCACTCTTCCGAAGATTCTTCAACATGGATAGAACATCGTTCAAATATTCGATGAAGAACATTCCCTGTGCAAACCAAGGAAGCTACTTGATGCACAGGTAGAACGTTTCGAGAATGCCATTACAATAATATTCCCTGACGAGTGGAGGTATCCACGAAACAAATTTGTCGGAATAAAAAAATGGTGAACAAAAACCTATCCTAGTTTTTGTGATTGATTTTATATCGCTCCTTTTGTGAAGTAGAGCACTCTCCGAAGTTGAATCGGTTTACAAACACGTATATATATATATATATATATATATATATGGACATAATCGCGCTTTGGGCGACCAGTTTCCGTTATTTTCCGACATTAGGGAGACCACGGTCGTTAGGGAGACCATTTCGCTGGACGCCTTAACGCCAACTACAGGAAGGAGATCCATTGTTCAACAATTTTTTCCCCAGATCGATAGAGTAGGGTCCAAAATGCTTAAATATGAAATTTCGTGGGAAAAGAGTTAGGGTTAGGGTTATATATATATATATATATTATTACGAATATAAACCGTATTTTATAACTTTTAAAACTTCTTTTTCGTTAAAGTTTCTTTTTTAATTTATAATATATATTGAGGTTGAGGTTGAGGTTGAAGTTGATGGACTTAATAGTATGTGCCATGCGTAACAACAGCAGTACTTTACGAAATACACCATTAATTTGATTCCCCCAACAGTGCTTCGGGCCCCCAGCCCGATACAAGTCTGTCATGCCATCAATAGTCAAGCCAGGCCTGCAGGACTAAGTCCCTAAAATCTACCGAAACAAGACGAATTTTGATGGAGTCGGAAAGGTTATGGTTAACTCTATAAATCCTCGAGAGGAATTCCAAGTTGTGGTTACTGACGAGCCAGCCCGTAGTAACCCGGCTTGACACGAAATTATTAATCACAGCATCCTCGGAACAAATGCACATGTCGTGATTACCACAATAATTCTGATGTTCGATTAAGTAAACAAATTGAATACTTTTGTTTTTACAAGCAGATGCAGGGTAGCAGTTCCACAGATCACAGTAATTATTTTGCTTTTGCTCCCTCAAGCCCATCTGGAAGTAGTGTTCTGTATTAATTGTTTATCATGTTTGTTGTTAATGTTTGTGATGGCTGAAGAAATATTAATAATAATAATAATTACCCAGAAATAGGTAAATAGAGATAATTTCCCATAGACACATGCACACACGTTTTACTGTCACCTAACCCGTTTTTATCTAGTGCCTTTTCCACGAAATTTGATATTTGTGACCCACTCCACAATAATGGGTATTATGTCACAACATAATGAAATTGAGTTATATACATGGTTAGAATGCCTACAGCGTAAGCTTCCAGTTGGTATATAATAGAGCTCCATAGCTACTCCCGTTCTGGAGATATAACATGCTTTTGAACATGAAATGTTTATCCTCTCAACCTTAAGTGGTCCATTACATGATAGTGCACAGGGCGACTTAATACCCTTTATTGCAGAGCCGGTCACATTTATACATTTCGGACCCTGCTCTACAAACACAACTGATTAAAATAGTAAAAACGTGGTCCTTACTCTGCTAAACAAACAGAGAGACACTCTATAAAGTCTCCCTATTTTGAATTGTCTCACTATTACCAAAATATCGTCAGCGTTTTCACGAAGAGACGAATTTGGCCACGGGGAGATTTTTTGAGAAAATCAGGTTTTAAGTTCGTCACTTAAAAAAAGAGATTTCGCCTATTTGTAAAGCACATATTAACTTATATTTGGTACGTACAGAGAGGTGAGATCTAACACTTTAACAATATACCTATTAAATAACACTAACAAACTTAATTGACGAGTAATTATTGAATATATAAATTTGCCTGTTCGTGAAAATTCCAAATCTACGGTGGTGGCTTTTTTGCCCATAGCGAACGAATAATTGTCTTTTCGTGAAAAATTTGTCTCTTCGTAAATGTATATACAATGTATATACATTGTACGCGCGTTGTTTTAGCACTCGGAGCAATGTTATTTATATCTAAGCAGGGACAAAATGTAATTTGGCTTTTCGTGAAAAATCACAAATTATATTTCGTCTGTTCGTGAAAATTCAAAATCTACAGTGGTGGCTTTTTTTGCCCATAGCGCACGAATTTGTCTCTTCGTCAAAACCTAAAAACTAGTCTTGCCCTAATTTGTCTCTTCGTGAATGTATATAACATGTATATATATATACATTTTACGCGCGTTGTTTTTTCACTCGGAGCAATGTTATTTATATGTACGCAGGAACAAAATGTAATTTGGCTGTTCGTGAAAATTCACAAATTATATTTCGTCTGTTCGTGAAAATTCCAAATGTACGGTGGTGTTTGTTTTGCCCATAGCGCACGAATTTGTCTCTTTGTAAAAACTTTAAAACTTGTTTTGCCCATATTTGTCTCTTCGTGAATATATATACAATGTACATTGTACGCGCGTTGTTTTTGCACTCGGAGCAACGTTATTTCTATCTACGCAGGAACAAAATAATTATAATTTGTCTCTTCGTGAAAACTGAAAATACGATTTGGGTGAAATTCCCCCCTGTATGATTTTTGTAATCTTAATGATTCAGACTGATTTTGACAATATTAACCTCGCCAGAATGTTCGTTGCTATCCACTTAATCGATTTCGGCCAAAAAACGGTGACGATATATGCCCTAAAATCCTCCCTATTGGTACATTTAGTGATATAATACTAATCATAATAATACTAATAATAATCATCGGATCACGTGTGTCCCCCTGTGGTCGGTTCCTACATGATTGTGTATATGTATAATTTTGGGGCATGTTTAAACGACGTCTTAAAAATGACCCTTATGGCATTTTGACCTCAGTAATCCGATGAAGAATTGTCGTTACCCAAGGGTCACTGCATTCAAGTTTCATCAAAATATATGAAAGTATGTAGAAGTTATACATTATTTGTGTCAAAAACTTGGAGATAACCTAAATTAATTACATATATACGAAGAGAAGCAGAATTTACTGTAGGACTGGTTAGTGCCCCCAAAACTTCGTTTTGCGACACAAATCAATGGTGTACGCTTTACGCAGCATGGTCATTGCAGTGTTTGATACGGTAGCGCAAAGCCCAGTTTTATTAAAGGTGTCAAATTTCAAGCCCTGGCTCGGATTTGATGATGAAAACAAAAATCGGGTGTACGGTGATATTAAAAACAGCCCGGGGTCGTAAACGGGACGAGGGGAGACGTGAACATGAGGAGGGGAAGTTTGAATGGAAATTCTGGTGCTGATAATTGCTCGGGTAGAGAACGGCAATGGGTGGAAGTCTGCCGGCGTGTACTTTAGGTGTTTGGTTGGCACGTAAATGTACACGTACCAATATGCCGGCATTTGGGGTCAAGTGAGTGTGAAACGTGCTTCAAAACGTTAAGAAAGATGGTGCGAAATACGGTACCCTCTGGAGACATGAACACAATGTGTACAATAGAGACAAAACGTCTCCGGCGGGTAAATGTCTATAGATGAATAGGTCTCCATTGGGAATTTCACGAATTAGATGTTTGGATTTTACTTAAATTACTCAAAAACTAGGATTAGGATGTGGGTTAGGGTTAGTGTTTGGGTTAGGGTATAATATAGGGTATATTGGGTCGAAATTTCAACCCAGGAAAACAATTATGGTTAAAATGGGAGCATTTTGAAAAACGTGCTCGACTTTCTAACCATTTTGTACACGAGAACAAAGCCATGTCTCCACAGTGATACAAAAATGCGAATACATGTTCCCATCAATGTACGGTAATCAAATTTGGTAAAACATTTTTAGTACAATACTGACAAAAATACACGAGTGAATGGAAGACAGTAACAAGTAAAATGTAGTAAATGTTGGCAAGTGGATTGGTAAGAATAATGTTATAAGGTGACATATGGAATGTTCCATTTCATACAACACCGCAAAAAACCCTACTTATTTTCAATGGTTATATTCAACGCTGAGTAGAACTTCTATTGCACGGTCGCGCTCTGACCAATCAGATGGCGAGGATTTATTCAGGTGTTGTAGAAAACAGAACCCACACAAACCTAATAGGAATAACAGTAATAATCCTCTCTTGAGAATGATCGTAACAAGCTCAGCAGATCTTCCCAATAAATTGTCTATAATGCAGCGATACATAACAAGAAGCCCGAAGATATTGTTCGTCAGGCCAGCTCAACTGTAAAGTAATCAGGCCATCAATTTTAAACCCTCCCTGTAAGATCGCCCACCTAGAAGGAAAAAAAGAGTTCTGTGGTCTAATAAGAAAAGGCTGTTGTAATTTGAAGGTAGAATCCACGGGACTTTTTTTGCCAGAAAGAGTTAGTGAACGAGAAAGGCATTAATCTACTCTGCACGTCTTGGGTGAGTGTTCCCCAGCGAATCATTTTGCCATGGCGCGACAAGGTTACAGGGTGGTTGGTTTGCGCTCGAATGACACTGGTGAGTGTAAATTATGTGCTGGATTCAATTTTGGGACGAATTCGATTAGGATTGCAAATTCTGAAAAGACTGTTTACCTCTGTACCCGAAACTGTAAAATTGCTTAGAACCAACATAGGGCAACATAGCTCGGTTGATACACGCTTAAAACTAAAGTGTTGAATCAACATTTTAAATGTGCTGTCAGTGATTACTCTTTAACAGTTTAGATGTTAAACATTAAACTGATGAATTCAACACATCGAGTGTTGAATTCATTAGTTGTATGTATGGAATCCCAACGCCAAAAAAACAACAAGAACAACGGCCCGACGACGGTTGAAAATGAACGCTGTTTTTTCTTGCTTTGTTTCTCGGTAACCATGATTGTTAAAACTTTGGACAGATCTGTTAAACGCTATTTACTATAAAATACAACCCCCAAATCCACTCATTCATGATGATTCATACAATTACCAATGGTGTATCATAAAGGCAGTCTATAATTATTTACAAACATTAAAAAACAAAACTACGGTATTCTCATAAAATACCAGTATCTTACTTAAGTTAATAACAGTCTCAAGCATCCTGTTAAATCACAGCATCTGTGTGCTGTGATTTTCAAGAAAAATGGATTGGCGGCAATATTTGGAAAACCCCAGACTATTTTAAAAATGCAATTCGGTTACACAACAGTGAATGGGTGCAAGGCAACTGATAATTCCCTGATGTCTATGGGACGGTTTAAAATTATTGACACCCCTTCGCGCGCGCAATGATTTTTGTTTTTATGTAGGGGGAGTCAAAATCGTGAATTATTCAGTAGTTTGGATAAGAAGTTATGTGTATTCATCGGAATAAAACATAACGTCACAGCATTGTTGTTATTTAGTTAACTAGTTTCTAAAATCACTTTAAAGAACAGCTATTGTCGAGCTGCTATATATACGTAGTGTAGTACATAGTGGGATGGGCTATGGATCAAAGATTACTGGTTCGAATCCTGTTGTAGGTCACCTCGTTTTTTCTAGTCAAATTTATATCTTTAGAGTATTTTTAATTTGAGGGAAAAAAGAGACCTAGAACCTAAGTGTTGTACAGTGATCAATGCAACTGCTTATTAATTCATGACGTTTGACTCACCCACCTACGGAAACAAAATTCGCATTCCTCTCCCCTCTTTTCCTCTCATTTCAGGTAAATCGTTTTCTCTTTTAATCAGTAGTTTTTACAAATAAATACAATGGTCATATTATTTAATCCTTGTTAATGTACATTCGACAATACCCGTTTCTTTCTTTTTTTCTGAGAAGTATTAGTTTGTTTTCTGAGCAATTTTGATGACGCAGTTTGATAAGTTACATTTATTCATTATCTGTTACTTCTAATATTGCATCAATTCTCTTGGCAATAGATTGTATATAATTGTTGTAGTTTTATATGGTAAAAAAAAATGCCCGAGAAATAAACAAATGTTGTTATCCGCAAAACGGCGGCATTCGCTAGGGTTTCGACGCAAATTGTCATTTCTTTTACGTTTCTAGATTAATAACTTGCTTTCAGTCAATTCGATAGCTTTGATTGTAATAGTTAAGACTTGAATAGTTAAGACTTAAGACTTTAATAGTTTGTGGTTAATAAGTTTAAAGTAACTATATCTATTTTACTTTAAATATTGTATTCATTGTTATACTTGCGCAATCTCATTTCTGTTATCAAAGAGACAACATCGTAACCATTTCTTTCCTAGAGCTCACATTTCAGAATAAATATGAGACAGCACCGTATCCAGGACCGTTTTATCGTTCCCTTCGTTGACGCCGTCATCCCGGTGTCACATGTGTTACATGTGTCACAATATTTCACAAGGATGGATTTAACATGGGGGTATTGGCAAGTCGAGTTAAAAACAGCATTCACCACTGCAATGGGTCTGTATGGGTGCAACCGGATGCCTTTTGGTCTCCAGAACGCTCCGGCTAAGTTCCAGCGGCCGATGCAAACCTGTTTATGAAACCTCAACTATTCCACTGTGCTACTGTACCTTAACGATATCATTGTATTTTCCTTAACATTCGAAGAGCACGTACAACGCTTGGAGAAAGTATGTTTATGTCTGAGACAAAACGGTTTAAAGTTGAAACCTTCTAATTGGCATCTTCTTCAAGAAGGGGTAAACATATTGGCCACTGATAACCATCAAATCTCCACAGACTTAGTACTCAATCATCACATTAGTCCAACGTAATGAGTGAAAACAAGACGAGCATCTTGCAAAAGTCATGTTGCACTTTGCTGTACCAATTCAGTTGCTCCATAGAGAAAGGACTGCTCGAAGTGTGCAGTTAGTACATTCTTGATATACTGACATATTTTCTTATATTTGTGTCCACCTTAATGCTGATATCTTAAACGCTAAAGTATACTTTTCACAGCTATCAAAAAAGTATAACCAACCATTGCAAAATACTGTTCAAATGCAAGTATGGTTCCCTGACCTGACAATACCTGACAATGTATAAAATAAAGCCCAGCGACAAAAACAAATGATCATGACGTATACTGCAGGTTATTTGTCAAGAACGTTGCTTTAGATTTTGAGCACTTTTTGCTGCTTTAAATGATAAAACTGACAAATGGTCTACTACTTCACCTTTAATCATGAAAGCCTAAGAGAGATGCAATATTCATTGTGACATAATTCAATTTATCTCAAAAAAATAAATTGCTTTTGCTATAATGTTAGGAAATGGATGAATTTGTAGGTATTCGTTTTTACTTGTTTGACTTTTTGACTGAAAGGTACTGATTCTTATAGAATAAAATAAATGTTTGTTTATAATCCGTCCTCATGCTAAACATGTTTAGTATGTAAACATGTTTACAAACTGATAGCAAGAAAGAGTTTAGAAAAGTGCTTACTCACTAAACACATTTTTTTGCAGTGTAAGAATTACAATAATAATAACAATGGCATGTGCTCAATTTTAAGTAGCACGAAATTGGGGTGGGGTGGGGGGGGGGGGGGGGGCGTTTATTTTATCTGAATGCGTGGTTTCATGTATAGTGGCATATTGGTTGACCCAGCCCTTCATGGAAAGCCTTTGTTTTCTTCTTACTAGTGTTCCTCTCAGACATAATCCAAGTGTCCAAACATTTCTTTATGACATTTGCAAGTACAATCCACTCTGTTGAAGCTGATAACAATCAGTGTCACTTAAACTTTCAAGCCGTGCGCCGCTGTTTGAATACATCTTCCTTGAACAAGTATCGGAAACTCTGAATGCTTTTAATAGTGGTATATTCGAGAGTTGTATTCAAGTTTATGCAAGACCCATCACAAGTTCTTTCCCGAGTCCAGTCTCGCGTCCTTGCAAAAAAAGCCAGTCACAAGTAAACTGGATGAACAATGACAAGGGAATGCTTTAGTCAAAGCTCATTTGAATAGCTTGTGATTCGAAATAATAACATCGACAGTTTACAATGCGCCATTTTAATATCCACCTTAAAAGGAATATACAACATTTGCAAAGTATCTACAACAAAAACACCAAACTATTATGAAATACACTGTACCTTACTAGACTGTTGGTAAATTAGCATCCTGTAAAGTTGTGGCACCGGGTGTGCTAACACTTTTAATAATTGGAAAAAAAGTTTTAAAAAAGTGGCTTTTTTAAAATACCCCAATTTACCATGTTTACATGTAGTAATAGTCCATTTTGTTAGCCTTAGATATGAACGGGTACACGCCAACTTAGACTGGTACATACAATTCCCCAACGCTTAAGAATCGCTGTGTTTCATATAGGTGAGGTCAGAGAACCAGACTACAAGAACATGACTGTTTTGTTTTACTTGGTTTTTCCAGCATCTACAAGCACAAACCTTCAAACAAGTCAATGTAGAACTAATTTCTATACAAAACTACCTCCAAACCCATCCATTTCTGAAAATTACAGTAAAAGCAAATGTTGTATAATTACCTTTAATGAAATGCTCAAGGCGCAGAGAACAAAAAAAACAAAAGAGAACAGAAAGAGAAATGATTAAAAACATTGACATTGCAGGTTTTGTTTACACCCTTGGTCTGTATTTGATACTACCCACTCTGACCTCTTTTATTCCTTGGCATAATCCTCATGTTGTTGGTTCTTTAACCCTCTCCCTCTTTTGTGTTTCTTCTCCCAACCATGTTATGCACCATGCGTGTATGTCTCACTTTATGTTTGTTTCACGTACACAACCATTTTGTCAACATTTAATTTTGTCAACACCTTTAAACGTACCATAATTTTGGGCATATTTTGTACAATATTGACTTTGTGATATTGTACTTAATTTGAACTGTCGCGTGTAACTGGGATCAGAAAAAAAAAAATATGTTCCTGTTACACGCGGCATGTAAACATATACTTATACATTCTCAACAGTTCATTGTTTTTATGTTGGATTGGCCAGGAATTGTTCAAACGTAATATTGAACAATGTTCACAGTAATCGGATATTGTCAGAAATACCAGTTTCTGTTGTGTGAACATCAAGAATGGCCTACATAACTATGGCAGCATGGGGGACAAAAACCAATCAAATGCCCATCCGCACAAGATACTTAGCTCAAAATACATGTTTTCATGTTTTCTGGAACCATCCTGGTAACTTCAATTTATTTAACTTCATCCCTAAAAAAAAAAAACATTTTGTTCGTGCAATAGAAAAAATCAGCTAGCCTAGATGAAAATTGTAGTTCAAGCAGGATTTGACAATAATTTGACAGCAAATAACAATACCAGGCGCAAGGGAACACAATTGGATGTGTCATAAAACGCTTCCGGCGTGCCTTCATTATACACGGAACTTGCACCGTGCATGCAGGGGCTTCGTATATCGGCGCTTGTCGCCTCGGTGCATTTACGTTATCAAACCAAAGTGATTGTGCGCAAAAGTCACAGGTATTGTCAAACATCATGTTGCTGTGCAGTGCCAGGCATGTTTTCTCTGATAACAATTATATGGAGTGAATCTCTCGTGCTAATAAATAGCAGACTTTTCGGAAGGGGGACTCAGCTACGGCACAACAAAATCATGTAAATGCCAATTTTATATATTATTGTGTGCATTCGCAGGGATCTCTAAGTCAAGGAGAATGAACGAGGAACTGTAGATTCGTGCAAATAATGGACGACGCGAAGCTGAGTCTATGGTTGCACGAATCTACAGTTCCGAGTCTATTCTCCGACTTAATCTATTTTTTTGTTAACAACAAAGGTTTGTTCAAATAAGATTCCTGGCTTCCCGCAATCCCCACGTTTGTGAATAAGTGTGGATTCGTAAAGTTATCCATGCGTACATGTATTTATCATAAATGGGCGGCCCTAGACTCCTTGCGTCATGATTATTCAGTAGTTTTAACAATGACTCTATAAACACATAGCCCAGTGGTACATTAAAGCACTTTGAAAAATGGCTTCTGTCGACCTCTCCCAGTAGCTATAGTGGATAATGGGTTAGGTTACAGATCGTTCGACTGGGGTTCAAATTCGGTCTCTGCTTATTTTTCATTTACTATTGTTTTTGTCTGTAAGTTTATAGTTGGAGTGAGTTTAATTTAAGGGAAAGTAAGGATCTGAGAACCTAAGTGTCTTTCACTGAGTGTGGTGTAGATACCCCCATTTATGCTAAGTGGCTTCATTCGTCCTTGAAAAAATACGCTGGCGGTCTCTCAAATTGTCAGGATAATTGTGTTCGAGGGCGTCTTCTGCACAGTCATCAACTCCTGTCTGCGGGGTACCAGTTGAACATTCCTTGTAATGCTCCCTCTGATGAAAAAAAAGAAAATAGTTTAATGCAACCAAAATCCTAAAAATCCACTTAATTAATTTCTTCTTGCTGTCGAGTTTTGACTGAAAAATTGTATTTTGGATTTGTTGTTGTTTTTCTTCAAACATTAGCCCCCCCCCCCCCCCCCCCCACCCCCCAAAAAAATGTCATTATAACAGGCAATTAGGTTCCTTTTAAATTTGTATTTGTATTCATGACCAAAAGTATGATGTCATTTCAGGCAGAAACGAAAACCTCAATTTTACAGAAACCACAAGTTGCCTGAATTGTGGATATGTTGCTGTCATACAATGTTGGGTTTTGTTTTTGTTGGCGATTTAGTCCAGTCAAAATACCAAATTTTGTATTGTTGACCTCAAACAAATTGTAACAAATCTTTTTTCACCACAGTAAATATATATTACATACCCAAATATGAGAATAAATATATTACGCGGCAGGGATTAACGACTTATGCAAATTAGTCATATTTCAACCACTTGAATTTTTAAAGACTTTTGATATGTTATTGTAGGGACCTTTTAGAAATGCATTGTGGTGAAATTTGTTTTGTTACAATTTGTTTGAGGTCAAAACTTATTTTGACTGGACGAATTTATTGTTGTGTTGGTACATGGCATTAAGCCAATGGGCAAACCTTGGTTTTTTTTCAACTACCAAAATTGTGTGGTTCACAATTTGAACAGAACCCACTAAACGGAATAGTAGTCCATTTGCTTTTGCTGTATTCTTGCTGTATTTAAATGGATACGTTAGAGGGTTCATATTTATAGTAAATATTGTAAGTTTTGCGTTAATATATGCTGGTAACTCCATACAAGTACCGGGGTAGGTAACGCCTTTAGCTAACAATTTTCTTGGCGATACGTCACCCACAATGTGTAATTTAAAATAGGCCTGCAGCCGATTTCACGAAACTTTACTTTATGGCGTAAGTGGACTTACGCCATAACTTATTGCGTAAGTTGCGCAATAACTTTAGGACGGATTTCACGAACGTTACGCATTATCGGGATATGTCGTAACTCACCGAGTTACGACATAAGATGTGGCGTAACTTACGGCATGACTTTAGGTGGCGTAAGCCGTGGCTATGTGTCGTAAACATGGCGTTCAACGTGAACACCGAAGAACGCTTCACCGTGAAAGATTGTTCCGTGACCGAATAAATCCCCTATAGATCATCTCGAAGACGACGAAATCAGAGGACGGTATCGCTCTTATCGGAAGGGTATTTTCTAAAAGGTTGAAGATTTACGACATGTTTTTGAGCGTCCTACAAGGATAGTTTCTCATTTTCCGTTAACGTTAGTAAATGTCGGGTGCAACAAAAACCACCGTGACCCTCATTTATCTCACTTTCTCAAATCATAACAAATCTCCGGCGCACTTTTTTGTCTCAAAAGTTAAACAGCGCCCTCATGCACCCCTAAAAGATGACGTAGGCCTATTATTATTGGTCGAACAAAATACAAAATGTACTCGGGAATGAAAGGGACAATGTGGTTTGTAATTGAAGGAGCGCGTTCTCCAAATGTATTGTAAGATAAGCAAACCACCTGTTAAATCAAATCAAAGCCAGAACCAAAGGAATTTGTTTTGTAGTTTTTGTCCCCAGTTTATAGGCTTATAGGTTATATAAAACACTCCCAAACATGACAAATTGAGAAACCAATGCAAGTCTAGGAACAAGGCTTCTGTTTTGTATTGATAAATAAATTCTACATGTACATTGTATATACATTGTACACAAATTGTTTCAAGAAAGAAATTATAATCAAGAAAGATAATAAATATAAACAAGACTTGTTTGTATTATCATGGCAATTTTATAAACTTGACTTCTCATATACAAACAATATGCCTTTTCGAATCCATGGCTTCGTCTTAAGTTGATTTTTTTTGGCCCCTAACTGCAGGAACTCTGGTGCATTCTCCAATTTTACAGTATATGTTTACATTATTCTGCTACACAGTGGGTAGTCTTGGTTGCAAGACGTCCTAATCTCAGTATGCAGTGCGCGTAGGCCGCCTTGGGGGGCGCCCTCTTAATAAACGCCATGACATTTAAATTGAACGTCCCAGCAGAATTTGCTTGCGCGCGTGACATTGCGTGTATAATCGCGTTGATGTAACATGCATAATCGCCGACTCATTGGTCAAGTTTCTGTTACGACACGTAATTATGCACGCAATGTCACACGCGCATGGAAATTTGTCACAATTCTGCTCATAAATTTTCGAGCGATTGCCAGTTAGCCTAGACATCCTATTTGAACGTCATGGCGTGGTCTGTGGCGTATATTAAAGGGTGCCCGCATCGGCAGCCTACGCACGCTGCATACCGCGATTAGGACGTCTTGCAACCAAGATTTCATAGTGGGGTGGCTGACTAGGTTTTGTAAGATCACTCCGCTAACGTAATCTTGGAACCAAGACTAATTTCAATGTCAAGTATAAAGGGGCATTCAAAATATCAATGTTTTTAAGTTTGACATTTAACCAGTTCGCGGCGGATGACATATACAAACGGAAAGTTTTTCCCAGATGAACGGATGATGCCACGAGCAAGGCCGGAAATGTTCGTCAGCAACGAACAAGGCCAGAAATGTCTGTCAGCAGCGAGCAAGGCCGGAAATGCGTGGGTGTGCTTTCCGGTACCATCAGGCTGAACCCGCCTCGGATCGAGTTTCGTTAAAAATAATCCCGCGCGTCGGCTCGGTGATGTTAAAATAATCCCGGTGCGAACTGGTGGAGACTATGGAGCGTCAAAAGCTAGTACATGTAAAACAAAGAAATTTAGTTTTCAGAAACTGCGACACAGATAGTAAAATCCAAATTTCTGCTAGCATAAAATCCAGGTTTGTTTTAACCAGTGTCGCAATTTCTGAAAATCTAAAATTCTACTAGCTCTGAGAAAATCTGAAAATACGGTTGTCCACTTTTGACGCTCCATATAGGATACAATTCACCTACATTTTAGAGTCAAAATTTTGTAAACGTTTATTTATACTTTTAATGGCCCCAATAAATAGGGAAAGTTATGACAGGGAATAAAGAACATCTAGAAATGAGAAGTTGATAAGACGTTAAGCGCCATCTTGATTAGCTGGCACTAAAACTAGTGATGGCACGCTACTGACAGGCAATAGCAATCACCATCTGCAAATTAGCATTAAGATACTGCGACACTTTTAAATGTTCCTTTGCAACCATAGCTTTTCCTTCTCAATTTCCAGAAGTATATTTGTCCCATTCATAAATTTCCCTATTTGTTATTGATAATTATTTAGGTTGTATATGTTCGACACCACTCGTGGTTGCAGTCTGTGTTGGCAAGGCTGGCCTTGATGATGTAGAGGCAATGGAGGCTTCCAGTTTAGTTTGTAAATCTTTCTGATGGGTCGTGATCAGCGTCCTCGTCATCATCATCAGCAGCAGCATTATCTTTATCGCAATCCTCAATTTGAAAGAAAGCTGCAATAAACACAATCGTAAAATGTTGCTTCAAAATATCTAACTAAGCAAAAACACCTAGTCCTAGTACTATACTAGGGCCTAGGAACTAAGAAAACGCTACAGACTTTTTTCAGACCAGTCTCATCCCTCGACATGCTAGCCTGGTTTGTGCAAAAATCAGAGTGATGATGTTCGTAACATTAGGCCTAATACTGCCTAGGTCCCTATGGAATTATTTCCTAGTTGTATTCAGCTCGATCAACACGGAAGAAAAAAAGCACAGATTATCATGCCTAATATTATTATGCCTTACCAATGAATTACTACGACCACTCTTTTCTCAATCCCGGCCATTTTTATTTTCTAGCTTTTGAAGCAAGCTCCCCCTTCCCCCAGACCCCACCTCTTTCTCGCTTTAAACCAATCGTTTTTAAGTTTTGTTGACATCCGCTGTCACAGCACTATGCCAACACCGCTTTTTTACCTTTCTATATTCATCTATGATCTTTTCCTTTTTAAGTTTTATAAGTTGTTGCCAAACAACTATGTGTTGAATTTTCTCTCACAAATTCAGTTAAAATGTTTAGTTCTGCCCCCCCCCCCCCCCCAGTTAGTGCCACATTTGTTTGCTTCTAGTTCTATCATGGAGGTAGGTGGTTCTATCATTGTATTCGGTAACGCTAAACATCGATCACAAACATAATTGTTGCCATAATTGTGCTCACTGTTTTTACTGTTTTTACTTATAATTACCCGCTAAATGTCATTAGCAGACGAACACCGCCGGCCGCTCATCCTCGATCGATCGACGCAACGATCGACAATATGATCAAGTGACAAAACCTTACGTGACTGATGACAATCCCAATCCTATCTTTGTTCAAGTTGCTGCTTCAATTTCCCAATATAGGTCACGACAAGGCGCGATCGTACTATTGGTTTTTCATCGAGAAAAAAACGGCTTTAAAATCGGTATACACGCTACAAACACAGCCCCGAAAAAATGGCGGCCTCCAACAACAACAAAAATTCGCGTAAACACGTATAATTGTAACGTCTGTTTTATGTATATTTGTGCAACAACTGCAAACAGTCGTTGTTAGAACTTGAGGTCACCCTCGTCCTACAAATATAACAGTTTTTAGTGAAAATAGGATGTTGCGTAGCTAAGTCAAGTTTCGGGAAATCGATTTTAACTTATGGCGCAGCTACGCATTGAAGTTATGGCGTAAGTCTTGCGCCACATCCAGTTAAGGCGTAAGTTACGCACAGTTTCGTGAAATCGGCTGCAGTACATGTGGGTTAAATCAAATTTATCAAAATAAGTCGACATAAGTACATTTTTTTTTCGAATCGAATATTCGGCTATACTGAACATTCGGCTGTTCCGAATATTCGGTTATACCGAACATTCGGCTATACCGAACATTCGGCTATATCGAACCTCATCCTTGGCTTCTGCTTTTTGTGTACACAAATACTAAACACCGTTTTTTGAGAAAAAAAATCAACGAATTAACAAAATCAACCGTCCTTGGCTCCGATATTTTGTGTTCAAACGTACCCAAAATTGTTGTTGAAAATTATGAAAATTAACAGATTTTAGGGTATGTCAAATTAATGCTATTTGGGCCATAACAAATTTTTGAACATCGTACGGCCAATGCTTTACGTTAAAGAGTGACAGGTGGCTACTAGGTCGAATGCCGGATGATGGGTACCGGATGATGTACTGGCAGTTGAAAATCTCTTTACCGAACCATCGATATAGCAAACAAAATCTGTGGATCCTGTGATTTTTGTTATAGCAGCATTCCACTGTATTTTGTCCAATACTATAGGCGTTCATGTACTTTTGTAGGCCTACCATGAACTACACGCTCGCAAGCGATTTTGTGAAATGTTGTGTGCACATTTATAAATGATGGGTCAACTCATTAAAACGAAATAAACAATGACTGGCGACAAACCGACCCGGCGACTTAAGTTTATAGTGACGAACGTTTTGTCCGAAAACTATCCATTTTGCTGCAATGTTAATGTAGCATTTCTTTGGCGAAGTGCAGCTACGGGGTTCACCTCTTTCTCGTAGCGTATATATGCATACCTATTCAACCCCTATCTGTAAATTATAAACACAATGATGTCGACACTAATTTCTTGAATGTATGTGTTTTTTTCTTGTATTCCAAATACGGTAAACAACGTTGCCCAGTTTTTGTACTAGGAAGTCACACAAAAATAACCATTGTAGCAGTTCCTGTTGTAATGTTTAAGACACTTATGTATCTAACCCGGTTTTCCTCTTCAACCTTTTTCTAGGGTTAACGATAGTTACGAATAGATAGGTTCGAACTACAGACCTTTCTATCCATGGCTCTCCTCTCTACCAACTATGATATTGGCGAGTTGGTTGAGGAAGCCGTTCTTTATAATTCTGTATAGTTCTTTAATGTATATGAGTTGCCATTGCTCTTTCTCATAAATATAAATGTACGCACCACCCAGCTCCTGAAAAAAATATTGCGAACCGCTACCCCGGTTAGTATCAAGTGTCTTCATTTTCTCATGCTGGGCCGATTGTATGAACAAAAACTTCCTCAAAATGTTCGTGTCTTTTTCACCCTGCAAGAGTTCAAATGTGCTCTGAAGACCCACCTCTTTTAAGTTGCATTCCAGTAGCTCATTCATGTGTTTGATTGTCAGGTTGCGTTGTGTTGTTCTCCTTTTTTTTTCTTCTGCGCCTTGAGCTTCTCATTAAAGTGGATAATTGCGCATTATAAATTGCCTATATTATTATTTATTAACATGAACTGAACAAAAGACGGCACCTTTGGCTTTTTCAAGTTATTGGCAACGACTTGTTAGCCTTTCCAATGATACCCAAATTATTTATTTATTTATGGGAGCGAAGTCTGGACGCCAGACAAAGTAGGGAAATAGGAAAGTTCAAACAAAGCGGGACGTCTGAAGTTTTAGGACTACTAACTCTGACAATAATGCCGCCGAAAACAGTGAGCCGCCAAACTTCGACGACCTCATTTGAAGAAAAACAAGCTACGTTTTCTAACGATTTGCAATATGGTTACACATCATGCGTGAATGGGTGCATAATTCCCTGACGTCTACAAATTGCTCTGTTCCGTCTGAAGGGGGGGGGGGGGGGGGGGGGGGGGGAGAAAGTAATGTATCGTGGAGATTCTGTTGGCGCGCGTTACATTGGCCGGCAAATCAATTTGTATACGCGCCAACAAACATATCCCCCCGCCGGCGGGCAAGATGTCTTCGATTTACCGCCGAGCGACAGGTCCAGCACCTGCCAAGCCATTCAACGAGGTAAATTCACTTTGACACCCGGCCAAACCTTGAGGACACCGTACGGGGGTCGTATACACCGCGCAATGCTGCCCGCGTCTGGCCTTGCCTCTAGACTATAGAGGCTGGAAAGGTGTTCTTGCTGGCCGTTTGACAACACCTAACAAAGAAAGGCTCGCTGAACTGGCGTCATTGTTCAGTCATTCGTAAATACCGCAATTACAATTCTCTTGACCTCTTTCTCAATTTCGATTACCCTCTTGCTCAAGACATCCTTTCGGTTTGCGTAATGGCCCAGTCACAATGTCGGCGATCTGTCGGGGATTAGTTTTGGCCGGGGGTCGTCGTAGAAAATAAAGAATCCTTGAACAATCCTAGCAATAATCTTAATAAAAGTGGAGCAGTCACATTGTCTGAGATTTTTTCAAGGATTTTGACCCGGTTTTGTCGAAAAATCGTGGGATTAACCTCCTGCAGCAAGAGCGTCTCAAACTTTTAGCGATCCGATCGGAGGCGCCCTTATATACACGGCGATTTACTACGATTCCACCGTACGATTCGTCGGAGACGATCACAGAAAGCGTACGAATCGTCGCAGGGCGCCTCCGATTCAGTCGGAGGGCGCCGGAGACCACTCGCAGACATTGAATCTCAACCTGAATTTCCAATCCCACACAGAATCTTGCGACTAGTCTCAGATTATTCGGAGGACGCCTCCGATTAATCGGAGGGCATCGTAGGTCATCGGAGATTGTGTCTGGGATGCCCAAAATGGGTGAAAAATCTTGCGAGCAATCTTAAAATTTTAAGTTCAAAGTTGGGGACCGCGACGGGTGTGGCGATGCCAAAAAAATCTGCGACAAGCCGCAGGCGTCCGGAGAGCGCCTCCGACGGGTGCAAAATCGTGAGATCTGTCTCAAGATTTTGTTCAAATTTCCCGGTTTTACCCATCGCCGACGCATCGCAACTGATTTGTGACTGGCCCATAAACAGGGCATTTGGCGTTGCCCGCCAAAACCTTCCGGACATCGTAAATTGAAATAGCGAAGTAAAATGACGCCCCCCCCCTCCTAATCCAGACCTTGCGCCTTTATCTTTGCTATATAAATTGCTCTTTTAAGCCTTATATTTCATGTAGGAAATAGGTTTTGTGTAGATAGGAAAAAAGATCAGCAGAGACTGAAGTAGGAAGATAATGTTTGACTGTTTTCAGCTGCTCCTTGACTTGTATGCGTGGCCGGAGTAATCTAGAAATAAAAGTCTGTGCGGCCCATGACGAGACTTGGACCAACAGTGATACAGGACGCACCTCGGGCGCCGAGCTATTCCTCTTCTTGTCCGAATAACATTTGGTAACTTTGGTAAACTTCTGTAAGTGTTGTTTTTGCTAGAACTGTGGGAAGTAAAGTTTGTCCGACTCAAGTATTAGGCAGCTTGGAAAGGTGCGGCGCACACAAGTAGGCGCTTGCGTAAGGTATTAATAGTAATAATATAATAAGTTAAGATTTATATAGCGCCCGTCCATAAAATAAATTATGCTCCTAGGCGCTTTACTTAAAAATGTGGAAATATTAACAGTACAATTATTAATTAAATACCCCAAAAATTTACTTACTACAAATAAATTTAACATCATGGAGAAAGGAATACAACACTAAGCAAATTAAATTAACTTGTACATGTAAACAAAAATTTATAAAAACTAGAATGACGAATACATAACTATTTACAAAGATTTAAAAAAAATACTCAAAACAAATACCATTATTTATTCAAGATACTATTATGCAAAATTATATTAAAAATATATTAAAATTATATTAAATACACAAACGAACCACAGAGGAGAACCGACCAGGCAAACCTGCACAGATCCCAGTGTGAACAAAGAAACTAGCAAAGCGGGACCCGAGCCCGCGACCCCGGACCGGGGTCCCGAGCACCGCCCCGCCAATCTCCCCGCCCACCTAGATTATATTACAATTTTTTTTTTTTTAAATGGTTAAAACAGGGTTATGAGAATTGGACAATTAGGTTAAAAAAGCTTGCTTAAAAAGATGCGTTTTGAGCCCTGATTTAAATTTGTTGACAGAGTCAACTTCTCTGAGGTTAATATTAAGTTTATTCCACTCATGTGGGGCAACCGATGAGAAAGCTCTGTCACCATACATGGACAACTTAGTCATAGGACAATCTCGTTGCATCTTGAGACTGGCGAGTGGTTCTGCGAGAAACAGATCTCGTAAGGCAGAGCAATTCATTTAAATATTGAGGACACTGACCGTTTATACATTTATAAACCAGCATATACAAAGCTTATAAATAATTCGGTACTTAACAGGGAGCCAGTGAAGTTCCATGAGCACGGGAGTAATGTGATCAAACTTTCTGGTACCGGTGATAATCCTAGCAGCACAGTTTTGGACCCTCTGTAACGGAGCAAGCGTAGATTGGGGAAGACCAGCAAACAATAACCTGTTGAAAATCTGCATAAAAGTGACAATTAAGACCATGTTTGCGAATCAAATTGCCTATGGGAAGCATATAAATGTTGAAGAGAATTGGTCCTAAGACAGATCCTTGTGGCACTCCAAAACTCAGTGGAAAGGTCGCATGTCCCGTCGTGTCTGGGGTGTGGACTTTCACTGTCTGATGCCGATTGGACAAATATGATGTAAACCATTGCATGGTGTTGGGTGATGCGTCAATACGAGACTTCAGCCTCTGAAGAAGGATTTGGTGATCAATGGCATCAAAGGCTGCACTCAAGTCTAAAATGACTAAGATGGCGACTCTCCCTTGGTCAACACTCATCAAGATGTCATGTTGGATGCGTGTAAGAGCTGTCTCCGTCCCATGAAACTTCTTGTATCCTGATTGAAACTGCTCATTTAATTGATGATTCGACAGATGCTGTACAAGTTGTTCAGCGACGACTTTCTCAAGAACCTTTGCGCAAAAAGGTAAGTTTGCGATAGGTCTATAGTTCTTCAGATGATTGGCTTCATCACTGTTCATATTTCGAAGTTTGGGAACAGGAGTCACTGTAGCCGTTTTGAGAGCTTGCGGGACAACACCGTGCACTATTGATATGACTGGCAAGCAGGTTTTTAGAAGCTTGATCGGAATAGGATCAAGATCACTCTGTTTTAGGGATGACCGTCTGATGATCTTATCAACGTAAATATAGGACACCGTTTCAAGTGTTAGGTGACATTCACAGTTCAACCGTATAGTGAGTATTTTTTGCTAGAAAACTGGCAGATATGATTTGCCAGTTTCTGTGCGGAACTACACGTTGGCAGGACTGTAGCTGACTTTCGACCGAGCAAATTGTCCAGAACACGAAACATGCGGTTGCCATCACCCCGACAGTCATCGAGGAGCTTTTTTTTCGCGATCACCGTCTGGCTATCTTGATTTTTTTCATTCATTTTTTCGAAACAATTACAGAATATCTAGCGCAATCATTTTGCTGGATGCCTACAATCATTATTTACTTTCAAATAAGTTATCTTAATAATTCAGTTGTAAATGTTTCTGTATCTACAAATGATGTACCCTACCTTTAACCATAGTTTGTCTAACTAATGTGATTGAACGTAAGCTAGTAAACGATGGTTGGGCAATGGTCCAGTTGACTATTCAGGACAAGCCTATCGCGGCTGGGGTCAATTTCATGCAACTACTAAGCCGATCAAAATGCTTAGCAATTAATTTGTTATTTTATTTTAATGCTTAGCAAGACATTTATTTGCACATTTTTGTGCCCACGTTCGTTTACGACTTTTATTACCATTGTACGATAAATCGGCGGTTTATGTAAATGTATACACACACAGAAAAAAATACACAGGTTGTGTAAAATTTTACATAATTGCAATGTGCTATACGAACCTGCTAATAGTTATGTAAAACTTTACACAACAGGTGTTAGGTAAGGTTTTGCATAGAAGTTGGGTACAATTTTACTTGGAAAATAGGTAATTAAAGTTACCTAATATCTTGGTAAAAACAATTAGGTAAAATTGTACAAACTAAAAATGGTAAACAAAAAATTCAGACACTTCGACTTTAGATTCAGTAGAATGTACAAATACTATACGATAAGCCTGAATGCTATACGATAAACCTAACTACTACACTACTACATGTATAACACAACATTCAATGACTACAGGCTACTCTACATACTAACAACGTGTCGTGGTTCGAATTTATATTACGCTTATTCCCGCCATGATGAAGTCACGGTTTCACCACTAATAATTCGTGTTAAAATACAAAAAAGAGATTTCATATACAACTTGTGTTATACTTATGTCTGCACAAATCAAAATGTTATCATTGATTCGTTAGAATAATTACATATTTCGGTCAGAAAAGTGCGTTTTTAGACAAAACGCCACAACTTAACATGACTTTTGTGAACACAAATTTCGTGAGTTCTGATTGGTCAGTTGATGTGTAATGAATTAACATTTTTCCAACATTAACTTGTACATGTATGTTGTGTAAATCGCAAGCACGTGTGATTTGTACCCCTTCATCCAGTAATATTTACACAACGCATAACGTCTTACGTATTTGTTTTGTAAAACTTACGTTGCCAATGTACAATCTTGACCAAGGTTACACAACTCTTGTAAAAAACGAAATTACATTTAAAACAAGTCAATTTAAACTTACATAATAGTTGTGTATTTTCTTTTGGCAACATTTTACATAAATTGTGTATTATTTTACCGAACTTTTTTTACCGGATTTTTTTTTACCATTCATTCTGTGTGTGTACTTCATGTGTGTGATGTTCAGCGCCATTTTCTTACAATGGTCGTTAATATATCGATTACAGTCGTTTACACTTCATATCCAGTGTCTATGCGCTTGGTTTACAAAAAACAGTCAATAGTTGTAGTTAAAGTTATAAAATATACCATGTTGTCAGTTGTGCATTTGTTGTTAATGTTGAAGCAGAAAAAGTTCAACAACAGTTTCAGTTCTGTAAATGCTGTACATAATTAAGTTTTTAATTTAGAACCATCTACGTAATGAAATGCGTCTCTGAGACACCTTTTAAGACTTCTGTTCTTATTTTCTTTAAAATGACAGCATAACAGAAGGACAAATGGCACATGGATTAAGGGGCTTTGATATCTCTACATCAAGTAAACTTTCGAACAATAATTTGGTTGGTTACTTGTTGGACAGATGCCAGCGGTATATTGTCCCTTTAGGCATTGGTCCATGGTCAAACCTTCCCGTGTACGCGTGTCCACACGTGAGAGGAAAACACCAGCTGCCAGTGCTGGTATTTGGCGCGCAGCATCGGTGGCAAATGCCCTCTATATAACAGCTGTTATGTCTTGCACTGTTTGACCGATGATGACAGTGTACTGTTTTATATTTTGTGTTCCCGAAAATTCCCCTAAAGGAATTCCCCTAAAGGAATTCCCCGAAAGGGATTCCCCGAAAGGGATTTCCCGAAAGGGATTTCCCGAAAGGGAATCCCCGAAAAAGGATTCCCCAAAAAGGGATTCCCCGTTTAGTCACACAAACATTGATAAACTCGAGAGGTTTCTTTCAAATCACACATTTTCACAAAGTGGGAAACCGTTTTCACAGTTTTTAGTGGGAAATCGTTTTCACACTTTTGACACAATTTTCATACCTTTTTGCACAAGTTGGAAACCATTTCACGCTTTTTCACACAATTTTCATATCTTTTCACGCAAGCGGGGAAATTCATTAACACCTTTTTACACACAACTGGGAAACGATTTTTACGTCTTTTTACAAAGTAGAAAACAGTTTTTACACTTTTTCACAAAATGTTCATTCCCATTCGCACTGTTAACTTTCAATTGCACTGTACTCAATTATTTAAATGCAACCATGCACACGAGACTATTTTCGAGCATTACGGCCGAATAAACGTATCAACATGTTAAAAACATTTGCCGTCGGTCTTATCAAACGCGCTTCCAGACCCATAAGCCATTTTGAGCCTACCTTAATCAAGAATGCAACCTGTATCGATCGATGATCGATTAGGCTATTGCTCATATCCCGCACGGTAAACAAATCATTGCTGTGGCAAAAAAAGACGTGTTTTATAATATGCAAGCTTTGGTCATTTCTCTGTTTACACAATCATGTTTGATTTGTAGTTATGTAAATTTGAAATTAGGACTGGAGGTTGGCATTGTAGTGCTTAATTATTGCCAGGCTAGTGTCAAGGATAAAAAGAAGAAGACAAACTTCAAACAGCAATTTGTTTTAATATTTAATTGTGATATTATGGAACCTAATAAATACTTGACATTTTTGTCTTCTCTGCCTTCCCCGTGTTGGCACAAGGAAATAAGAATACATCGATCGGTACCAACAGTAGATGTAAGAGTTTAAAGGACTAGTAACTATTTATTTTATGACTTCAACTGTAGATTAATGATACTTAAATAAGCAATTTCTGTTCATTACAGTTATCATTTTTCAGTTGTGCATTTGTATCGTTTGAAGCATTATGGTGCTTGACAACTAACCTGACGAAGTTTTAGCTCTGTGAATGCTGTATAGTTCGATTTTGAATCAACTACTAATGAACATTTCCAAAATTGCGTCACTGGGACGCATTGTTGAACTATCAGAATTAACAATTACACATGGAGTTTAGAGTCATTATTATCTTTACATCAAGTATGTAATGAGCTTTTGAACAATAATTTATTTGTTTACTTTTTTGATAGTTGGAATATGTAGACTCTGCCTTTAAAGGAACGGTAGAGGTTACCTTTTGCAGGTGACCAAAAAATCACCAACCAATTATTGTTGAAAAACGTTGAATTTATAAACGTTATCAGGTTAGTGGTTACCTGATACAAAATGAAGAAATGCGCAAATAACAAATGGTTCACTAGCTCTACCTGTAAACTATGCCGCACATTAGGTTACGTTGATAATGTTTGCATTGACGTCGGCTTGGATATTTAGATATTGATACCAATATGAAACGCGAGATAAACAACATTTTGAAATATATCTTTTTTTGCTACCATAGTGAGCTTATAGCCTTATTTATTGATGAGCTATCATTAACTGATGTTTCTTTTTACTTTCCATGAAGGGGCGAGATGTTATAGCACATTGCACAATCAAATTAGAGAAGCACACCAGATACCCACCCACCCCGGATGTGAAAGAAATGCACCACCGTTACATCCGACTATTTTGAATTCACGGCAAGGCACTCTTGAAAAAAGATAGCACACGAGGTAGACTGCACGTGTTAACGTCACGAGCCAACAACGCCACGCAAATACCGATGCCCTAAATGTTAGTGAAGCGAGATCTGGCACGGCGCGGTTGCAATCTATAGCAGCCATATAACCACAAGTGAACTCTGCTGGTGGTGGCGCACAAGAAAGGCAACGCCAGGAAAAATTAATGCCAAGCTGGAAAAGTATTACCCATGTGATATCATCGGCTGGAAAATGCAATTAAATCGGCAACACAAGCCCAGTATATTGGCAAGTAAAAAGAGAGGCATTCTTTGACCGATCAGATGCGAGAGCTACCGATAGATACGACTCTCATCAAGTCTATACTTCAAATTTCCCATGGGACTATTTGTGTGCCAACATCTTCAGGATTAATGACAAGAGGTTGTAGCCGATACTACTTCAGCGGGGCCTGAGTGATATGTTCACTCAATCTAGAAAAGGAAAGCGAGAGGCGCCAAGGAGACCTCTAGGAAACGCTGGTGTCTCAATGATGATTCACAATTTACTAATTTACACATGAGAAGGGTGCGTCATTAATTTTGTAACCCTCGAGTTGCTTTTCCTTTTTGGGGGGTCGTCAGGATTTGGAAGCCGCGTGTTTTAAATAAGCGTATTTTTTGCGACACATTATTGTTTTCGACGCTGGTCAGTACCGAGGAGAGTTTGGAGCAGTTTCTGTTGAGATTTATGATTGGGTGCCAATCAGCTTGCCTTGTAAACGGATACAATAGTGTATCAAATTTAACAAGTGCCAAATGAGCCGCATATCGTCAGTGTAAAGGACCACGTTATGGCGACGGCAACCCCGACCCGTGGCGCCGGCCTACCGTTGGACGTCTGGTCCTCTGGACTTCTGGTAACTGACCGTATTAACTACACAAACATTACAGGCTCGGCCCTCTCGCCTACCGAGGACTTTCCCAGCAGAAACAACACCGTCCGCATCGGCTTCAGCCTCAACATCCACCTGGTGGCAACCTTGTACGCTATCGTATTCGTCCTCGCAATAGTCGGCAACATCCTGGTCCTGGTAACCCTGGCTCAAGACAAGCGCATGCGCACAGTGACAAACATGTTTCTTCTGAGCCTGTCCACCAGTGATTTACTCTTTGGTATATTCTGCATGCCTTTCACTGTGGTCGGGAACATCCTGGGCCGATTTGTCTTCGGCGAAGTTATCTGTAAAGTCGTCCCCTTCATCCAAGGTACGAGTCTTACCCTTAATACCTCCATCTGTTTTAGTTTGGGATAGTATATCTTTTGCAACTATCCACAAAGTCCCCAACTAATTATTGTTCAAAAGCTTATCTGGTGTGAAGGTATTACTGATTAAACTCCCTGTAAAATTATTTCTTCTAGCATGCTGTCATTACAAAAATAAATAATAATAAAACAAGTCTAAATATACGTCTCCTAGGCGCATTTTTTGAATTTGTAAATTTTGATTTTGTTAATAATCAAATTTAGATTTTGTTAATAATATCTATGTTTCTAGTTTTGTTTAAATTGTGATTATCTTAAACTGTTTTCATATATGCAGGGCCCTAATATATGGAAAGCAGTTTGTCCAGTTAAATTTCACAAAAGAAAATGGTATAAATAAATGAACAAGCTATTCTTGACATTTAAAGTGGAATTGGTTATGAGAGCTCCTTGTACCAAACATCGACCAACAAGAATATACAAAATATTACCACGGTGAAGGTAAAATAAAGTGAAGGCAAGTTGCGCTATTCAACTAATGGCTTTGCAGCCAATTTCATTCCGCCAAGTTTGCACTAATTTAACCATGGGATGTCAAAGACAATGTTTAAACATCGATCTAAAGCTTAGTTCGAATGACAATTTCACAGCCAATACAGCCATCAAACTCATCAAAGGTGACTACGCCACCACAAGACTGATTCTACTATCAAGCCTGTGGTAATAATTACGTATACAGTACACGTAAAGTATATAACATTATAAGTGAGCGGTCAGGGAGTACACTTTTAAAGTTGGAATTTCAACCATTAAACTGATGAATTCAACACATTGAATGTCGAAATTATCAGTTTTATGTATGGAATTCCAACTTTCAAAGACTATAGTCACTGACCGCACCCTTACAAGGTTGATTTAACACTTTCGTTTTAGGCGTGTACGGTTAAAACAAAGGTTAGCAGAGCACATGTATACAACAATAATTTAAATGTAGTTTAGGCCTATATCAAACTAAATTATTACGTAGAGAATCGGAGTTTTGGGGCCAAAATTATATCTGCTCTCAACATGTTTTTTTTGTATCAAAAGCACTCTATCTAGGTTCCATGTAGTAGTGAATTTCTCAATCTAATTTACCATAATTGTTAAAAATCAGAAAAATGTACACTGATCATAATGACATTGTAAACTGTATGGACCATAAACGCCATCTTGTTGTTTATGATTGGATGAGATTGCAAACGTGGTAAGAAGATCAAATTACAATGGAAATACTAATACCCAACAAAAAAATCATTACAGCAACAATAACCTTAAACTCACCAGCAAAAACAGATGCGCCTGGAAATAATGCATTAGATTCGGCGCTATACCCTCCCCCCCCTAAAAAAAAGGCTGAATTAAACGAGAATAACTGTCTCGGGGGCCTTGTGCCATGCACGCGCTGCTATTCCATAATGAGTTTCTGCCGTAATGAGTTTCGGCGCGCTAACATTTAAGACCTAACATTTAATTTCGAACGCCAACCAACCCCAAACATCGGTTCAACTTTGGTCGCAACAGTCACGTGATCACAGCAGAACCAAGGTCGCCAAAACACTCAACCAATGACCGACGACCGATTGGGAAAAGTTGTTGAATGCGCTCGCTAAAATACGGTCATGTGTGCTTGTTCATTCAACACGAGAACGGGGTTTCAATTACGCCCGCCAAACAAAAGCATAACGCTATGTATGTTGAGATCTATGTAGAAACAAGGGAGAACAATAGAAGGTATGTAGGGTCCGATAATAGAGGTACCCCGTAACTACCCATAATTATGTGTGGCTGTGTGTGTTCATAGCGTTTTATAGTGTCCCAAGAAGGTGATTCCTGACCAGGTGTGCATCCAATGTATCAGTGGAAAGCTTGAACCCATGCACAGTTTATATACTCATCAAACTTAGTTTGGTTTCCTTCATAATCCCTTTGTTTTGGGTCACCGTTTTTGTGGGGACACCTTGTATTTTAGATAACTTTCAAGGCCTGCTGTCTTGGTTGGTATTAATGATTTCCAAGGTTTTCTATTGAAGATATCAAACAACTCTTATCCAAACATAATTATCCGAAAGAGTATCCATGACAAAACTCCAGCATTGTATTAGGTCTTCGCAAGTCTCTACAAGTCATTCAGTCTTAAGTCAAGTTGCTAGCTATTCAAATGAACTGTTAACACAAATATCCCTTTGTCACTGTTTAACCAGTTACATGCGACTGCATGGCTTTTTGAAAGGACTTGTGACTAGACTTGTGAGAGGACTCGCAGCGACTCGAATACAACTCGGCAACACTCTCACATAAGAAACAGTTTCATAACGACTTCAAACAGTTTCATTTAATTTGCACCCAGATAAAACACAACAGCAAAAGCTTTCAGTATATTATTATATTATGTAATGTTCCTTATCTCTTTTGAAGTCATTTTTCTATCGTAACAAGATCTTCCTCAGAGACAAAATGGTTGTGTACATGAAACAAATATATAAATGGGTGCATACAATCATGATGCATATTAAAGGAAACATGTAATAAGGATTTTTTTGCTTAAATCAATAAAGTATAATGTTGACAACAACATTATGTGTGTTTATTTTCTGTGATAAATGGGAGAAAATAAATGTAAAAAATTTGTGTCAAACCACTCCGCCCCTCGAAGGGAAGCCTCATTAACATAAAACCTCGCGAGGGGTATGACGAAAATCGAGGCAAAGACTCGACGCGCTGCTACCCGGCCTATCGTATACTGACTGCGCGCATTGCAACAAGTGTCCGTCTTTACATGGTTTTTCATTCTGAATCAGGGTAAAAATACAACAGTTTGTTGTCATGCCGACTAGGTGTGGAGCTGCTAGGTGTAGCAAAACTATTAAGGATGAAGTAAGGCTTCATTTGTTTCCGGCTGATCCTAAATATCGGAGGATTTGGACAGCCAAAGTAAAGCTTACCAAGTGGTCCGGGCGGGCCTAGTGATTTTCGGCCCTCTGCAGCGAACATTTTGAGCGGTCGTGCTTCGACTTAGAGCGCCTAGAGGGACCTCATCTTTATCCTCGCTCGAGTCCGTCTCTGAATAAGAAATACTGTGATTCGAATCAGACGAATCAGTACTGTTTTCGCCGGATTCACCAAAAACCTAAGAAGAACTTCACAATCGTCCATGTGAAAATCGGTTACCGTGCACAAAGCGTACGGGTCGCGATTTGTACACTGTGGGTGCATCAACACACAACAATGTGCGTATGTGGCCACGCGAACCCGTCTCGTACCTAGACGTCGCGTACCGACTATCGAGAACAAGTTTGTCCGGGTCCTGCCTCGGTTTACGTCACTCATTTTTAGTGGCCGCGAAATTTAAAAAGGGGGGGTCAATTTTGGGACGGCAAATTACCGCACTAAACGTACACTGAAACCAATGTTAGACTGCATGTTTCCTTTAAGTTAAGGCTTTCTTAACCTATTTAATTGACTTATAAATTGACTGCACTTCGGGGCATAAGTCAGATCCGTGAATACCTTGATGACAACTGCACGACCAGACTCATCCATGCCTTTGTCACTTCGAGACTGGACTTCTGTAATTCCCTACTCTACGGTCTTCCCGACTCCGAAGTCCATAAACTTCAACGCGTGCAAAATAGTGCTGCACGACTTGTGACTGGTACTCCTCGCCGTCAACACATCTTACCAATCTTGCAATCTCTCCACTGGCTTCCAATCAAACAACGTGTCATCTACAAAATCCTACTATACTAACTTACAAAACAATCAATGGGACCGGTCCACAGTATATGGCAGAAATTGTACAAGAGTGTACCTAAAAGACATCTCCGTTCCGCTTCACAGAATTTACTAACTGTCACATGTCGCACACACACATTGTTTTAATACATACGTGTAGCCACTTCACTCGCCATCTTCAAAGGACATGTTAAAACCTATCTGTTTAAGAAATATTTTGAATGATTTTTGCGTATTTTCTTTTTTGGTCAAATTTAATCAGTTTTAATGTAAAATCCTAATGCTGAGGATCTGGCTGAGGGTGAATGTGCTGGAAACCTCTCCCCTCTTATAACGCTAGTTATCTTATCATCTTATTTTTTATCTTAAAAATTGTAGGTGTTTTTGTAATTTAAATTGTAATTCTTATTGGAAATGTGTAAGTTTGTATAGTAGCCATTAGCTTCAAACAATGTTATTGTAGATTTATATTAATATATTTTAGTGTCTCGAATTTCTGTAAAGCGCTTTGAGGCATTGCATAAGGCGCTATATAGATGTTATTATTATTATTATTATTATTTGATTTGTATATTTCAGGTCATTCCAGCCATTAAGCAGTTTTGCAGCAGTTTTAATCTTATTCATATTTACATGAAAAGGCACCTAAATTATTCTTACAATTATTGTGTTAGCTGTGCATTGTTATCGTTTGAAGGAGCAATAGTTGGGCAACTATCCTGACGATGTTTTTAGCTCTGTGAATGCTGTATATTTCGAAAAAAAATAATATTATAAAATTCCGATTTTGAACCAACTAATACTGGAAATTTCCAAATATGTGTCTCTGAGACGCATTTGAGGACTTCTTTCATTATTTTCTTCACATTGGCAGCATGTCATAAAGAATAATTGCACAGGGTCGAGTTTATAGAGTTTATAGATTTGTATCTTTACATCAAAATAAGCTTTTGAACATTAATGTGGGTTGATACTTTTTTAGATAGTTGCAAAAGGTGTACTAGACTTTAACCTTGCAAGTCGGAATATCCTGTCTCTTTCCCACTTTTGCCTAGAAATTGACCCGATTTGTCTCCCTCTGCAGGGATCTCTGTCACGGTGTCTGTCTGGACAATGGTGGTTATATCTTTGGAGAGGTATCATGCTATATGTCACCCCTTATCGTCTCGCATTTGGCAAACAAAAGCCCATGCATACAGGGTGAGTAAATCAGAGACTTGTTTGATGCACGTCTCGATGAGAGGTAGTGTGTCAGTATGGTCGCGTCCAACATACTTGGCTAATAAGGCTTACAATTACAAACGAGTCTTGTAGCGGTTACAGCCACTTAAGGGGTTTTCAAAACCATTTGCTTCGTCTTCGGCTCAAACTTGGCTTCACGACTAATGAATGGCACCGATAACATGCTTAGAAGCAAACTAAATACAAATAGTTTAACCTTTGCCTATATTATATCAATCATTATTGAACGTTTCTGAAGCATATAGCAGGCATCACAATGTATGGCTCGAGTCCCCGCAAAGGAATTCCAAAAGGCCCATAGACTCTTGTTTAATTTTAAGCCGTTAAGTAATTCGGACACAGCCACATACTGTATAGTCGATACGCTTAATTAAAGAAGGTGCGCATGCATGACCACCATGGGGCAGAATATGAACCAATTTTGTCCATCGCAAATCGCTACAAGGCTCGGGCGCATATCGGTAAATTAGTCAAAAACTCTCCTACGTGGGCCAAGTCATATTTTTTTTCGATTGAGGAGCATTGTGTTGGCCATGAACTTGGGAGTTTATAAAACAATACAGTTAATAATAGGCAGTTCTTATATAGCACATGTATCTACCAAGACTGGTACTGAAGGCGCTCTCACAGTATTACCCCGGTCATTGGGTCCATTCCAAATACTACCTCAGCTCCCTGAAGAGTGAGTATACAGCTCGGTGCTGCCATTTCGGCGCAAAGCAGCTAAATCAACTACAATAACCATCTCTGCCCTCACAGGTACCCATTTACTCCTGGGTGGAGAGAAGCAACGAGTAACAAAGTACATTGTCCAAAGGCACACGTAACGTAGTTCCAGGCCGGATTCGAACCAACAACACGTAGCTTTACCTACAGATAACAAATTCAATGCTCCAGACCGCCAGTCCACGGCACTCTAAAACCAAACAAAAGAAGAGTGGAAGCCGTGCACATGGTTTTGTATAACTGTGAAAATCGAATGCAACTGTGCCCTAAAAGTGCTCTAGTTTGCAATGAAGCGTAAAGGCATCATTTTTCTAAATGGCGATAGACCACATAACTGCTTTTTAGGGGTGATCAGCTTGGGTTGGGGATATCTCCCAAAAGTTATTTGTTACCCCCAGAAAATCAAATATAAACTAAAAGATAAGGAAATAAGCTTTAATTTGCTGTGTATCTCAAACATACCAATAGAGAGTTGTATTAAAGTAGTTTTCCTTAATTGTATTACATGTAATTGAATATGCTTTCTTATTCTCAGGCTATTGTGGGAGTATGGTTTGTTGCTATCCTGCTGAACCTACCTGCAGTAATCTTCAGTAAACTGGTCACTATAAACAGTGGCACGGTATTCAGGTGCCATGAGGCGTGGCCTGAGGAAATATACCTAACAATATACAGGGTAAGATGACAGACTGGTGTATGGACGCCATTTTGATCGTGTTCCCTGAATGTTCATATAAATTGTTAATTGTTGCATGGGATGATGCCAGACTATGTTTGCATTCTAGCCGCGTCCGAATTGTTGGCTTCGGCCTCTGACTTCGGCCGTGACTATGCTGTTGCTAAGGGCAGACAATGACCGGTCATAACAACAGCATAGCAACGGCCGAAGTCACAGTCACAGTCAAAGCCAACAATTCGGACAGGGCTTCACTTTCAATAAGGGAATACAAATTTGGTTGGACGGTTTGAAACAAGTATGTTTAAAACAGCCCATGGGACTGGATAACTGACCTCTACACATGGACGGATCATTGTCCATTCACGCTTGAATTCGGTGCGAACAAGAAGTGCAACATGGCGGACCCATGACGTCACTCTGTGAGCCAATGAAATGTCCAGGTGTAGAGTTCAGTGGATACAGTACGTATGACGTAATGTTGATAAATAACCAAATGTACAGGGTAAATCCACTGACCTCTACACCTGGACATTTCATTGGCTCACAGAAGTGACGTCTTGGGTCCGCCGTGTTGCACTTCTCGTTCGCGCCGAATTCAAGCGTTAGCACGGCAGAATATGGGCAATGATTCGTCCAGGTGTAGATGTCAGTGGTCTGGACGCGTTAACAATGCTCAGGTCCACGTGCTGGTTTGAAACATACTCGTTAAATACCGGCCAAAACAATTGTATTCCCATTCATAAATACCTTTTCGGTCAAAAACAAATAAAAAATAGTCCAGAAGTCAAAACCAGTTAAACATTTGTTAATACAAAGATTTTGTTCAACAATTTCACTTCATGGTTTTTAAAACAGGTTATCAGCCAAAACACCATGTGTTTTTTATGCTAAGCAAAAAACAGCTGAATACCAGTCGCAAACAATATATATCATTTAAAATAAATTGGTTCGTAACCATGTTTTGGCCAGTGAAGAATTGTTGTGCTAAGTATTTCTTGTGTGCTTAGCAGCTCTATGAAATTGACTCCTGCTCTGTATCCTTGGATTTGAATCGTTAAAATATCCCCCAAAAAAACCCCAGTATTCCTATGCAAATTAGCAATAGTCTGGTGTCTGTCTGCGCTTCAAATTAGTGTTTGTTTTGTGTGCGTTGTCTGTTGTAAGAAAAAACAGAATCAATTCGTGGCGGCGTGAGATGTTATGAGATTTGGGACTCTCTATATATTTGGGACTCTCTACATATTGAGAGTCCCAAATGTTCTGACTAGCATAGTTCCATTAAACTTAGAGTATACTGTTTGCAACTAAACCAATAAAATTGTTTAAAAACTTACTTATGACATTATACTTGTTCTCCCAATCCAGATGTGTTTACTCGTGATCCTTATGGTAATACCCCTCTTCACGATGGCCATATCGTACGGCCTTATTATTGTGGAGCTCAGAAAGGGTATGCAACTCGGGCAGTGTACGGCAGATAACGGTACGTTGGAGTCCACTTTTGTATTTGAAAGTATACAGTATGTCTCAGCATGACTGAAAACAAAATATAACGGAATGCAACAGGTGGAATGTGTAACCAACGTAGATAATATAGATATGGTTTAAAAGATACATATTTCCACTTCAACATGAGACATCCAACGTCTGAATCTGATATTATGAGTAATGAGTTATGAGTAATTTCCAAAGAGAGGTCAAATTGACCATGGGACCAAGTTGTACGATTTTGTTTGAATGTGCAAGTGTTGTGGATAATGCTGTTGGTGATAAGCAGCTAAACGCAGCCACGTGTCCAGTTCATAAACATCAATGTTCAATAGCTATAAACACTATTTATTCTGATGCTAAACGTGTTTAATATGTAAAATGTTTACACACATGCATTTGTCGGCAAAGACAGTTTTTGCAGCGTAGGCCAGGGAATCAGGCACACAGAGCTAGAAGATGCAGTATAGGCTACCTTGGTCCAAATGCCTACAATCGAAAAATTTGGTCCCGTGGCCAATTTGACCTCTCTTGGGAAATTACTCATAACTCTGCCAACACTAATTATCGGATTTGTACGTTTGGTATCTCATTTTCAAATAAAAAGGTTTATCTTTCAAATCATACCTATATTATCTATGTTGGTTGCATATTGTATGTGTAGCATTCCATTATATTTTGTTTTCGAATTTTTGAGATACACTGCATAAAAAGATAATTGGCCATATGGATAAAAACAGGCATTCGATTTTTAACAATTTTATTTTAAATTTACTGGTATTTTTTCGTTTTGTACAATGATGGACACCGTGCAGATAGGACGAGTCATCAATGACAATAACCTCGATTACTTGACGCAACTGATAGTTGTTACCGCTCTTTGATAAACAATATACCTTTCGAGTAATGGGCATTTCGATCTCGGTTTCCTTGTTTTGTAAAACACTGTAATGTATAGTTATTTTCAGGGTCAGGGCAAGTTTAAAAGAAAGAAGCAAATATTTAAAATTGGATTTTGTATGGGTGTTGTTTGGCAGGAAAGGCTATAGGAATTGTTCTAAAATTAACACACAAGCCGGTGTATCTGGGTTTAGAAAAATAAACGTAACACGGATCATTCCTTGGTCAACCATTCTTTGGGACATTATTCGGGTGAATACAAATTCTTCCACTTGTTTAGCTTGAACTTCTGTAGAGTGATTCATTTAGACAATTACAAGATAATGATCTAAAGAAAGCAATTGATGTGAATTTTGGCGGTATGGTATCCGTGCAGGAATAGTATAGAGGACGCCCTGTGGCCTTAATGCAACTGTTGCAGTGTAGCGTGAGTTTCATGAAATGCGGACTTATCAGTGGTATTGCGCATGACTAAGTCGGTATAAATAGAGTGACTGGTCACGAGAGAGGATTCAACCAACATTCACGAAATATATATTTGGAGTTTTACTCCAAAACTATAGTAATTTCCAGGCTATGTTTATTTGTCAAAAATTTAAGCATAATGTCTAAAGGATATTTCGTTAGGGTTACAGCCCAGGAAATTAACCCTGGTTGATATGAGCACTTTGAAAATAGCCCTTAACGTTCCGAAAGTTTTGTACACAAGAACAGAGCAATGTCTCCACATGAATGGACAAATCTGTATACATGGTTTACGTGCGGAGATGCTCATAATTACTTACTTTGGACGTGCATCATGGTCCTGCGCGTGAAATTGATTGAACAGCTGAGTGCAGGGCAGCATAGACGCCTAAATTTACGGGGCACGAAGTATTTGATTAGTTGTTTTGTATGCCCGTAAATAAATGGATAATGCGTCGTCTTACCATCACAGAGAAAGGAGAAAACGGCATAGCTATGAAGAATATCGGCGAGGAGGCCTCCTGCAGCCTAAACGAGAAGAAGAATAAAGCCGCCACCTCAACGGCAGTTCGAAGCACCTCTACCAGCGGGGCCAAGAAGCGGGTGGTCAAGATGCTGATCGTCATCGTCCTGCTGTTCTTCATCTGCTGGACGCCGGCCTGGGTGGCCAACATCTGGATCACGCTCAACATCAAGAGCGCCAGCCTGCACTTCGGGCGGGCCGAGGTCACCATCTTTAAGCTCATGACTTATATCTCTGCCTGCATCAACCCCATCGTCTACTGCTTTATGAACAAGCGGTTCCGGCAGGGCTTCCTGAAAGCCTTCGCCTGCGGGCGGGCCCGGGCCTTGGACCGGGCCACGGCCAGCGAGAACGTTAGCCGGTTCCAGTCCACGCGGCGCACCAACATGGCGCGGCCCAGCCCCACAAACTACACCAATGTGTCCTCCGATTCTTCGGTGTAACTTATAAAGAATCAATACACTAATCTAGTAGGCCACGCCCGCCATAGCAACTGGGGACAATTTCATGGAGCTACTCAGCACACTTATTTTCTTAGCACAAACAAGTATTGTTCAGTAAAAACAGGTTACCAGCTAAAACTCCATGCACTTTTCATGATAAGCCAAAACCAGCTGAATATTAACCACAAACAATAATTATATATACATCACCTATACAATTAATTCTTTTTGCCAAGAAATTATTTTCATGCTAAGCAAATCGTTGCGCCATGAAATTGGCCCCTGGTAGCTTGATGCGTGCCTGGCCGATCACTTGCACATTTCATTACAAGCCAGTGTCATTATACACACAAATGGCCAAAAAATGGCCAAAAAATATGTTCCCATTAATAACGTACTGGGAGTCGGATTTACAAATTAACATAACAACAGCACTTTACCATGACTATGGTTACAACCAGTCTGATAATGGAATTGGGGTAATATAAGTAAAACAAACGTTAAATCAACAAGTGTGCGGTAAACTATTTTAAAGTGACAAATTGTTGTCGGACAAGATGGCGACAATTTCTCAGGCCTTAAAATCATGCATTGCGATTGGTCAATTTTCCAGGGTTGTGGCCTACTAGCTGGATCGGTCTATTGAGGTCCATGAAGTAAAGGTTGTTGAACCTATACTTGCTCTGATTATATATATTTTTAAGAGGAAGTAAAGTAGTCCATACCACGACATAGACTTGTCCATAGGATGAATGCTATACAATGGTCTAAATTGTGATCACCATTTTGCACCACACAAATGTTAACTAAAATTATGTTTAAAAAATAAATTCGCCAAGAAACGATGTATCTTGTCAAAAGTCAAGCATTTTCATTTTTCAAAAGCTTGAGGAATGTTTTACCATCTAAAAGTTAGGTGTACAAAACTACAAAGTTTCATCATTCGGTCGGAGTGTCCTTATAGTAAATAAAATAGATTTGCAGGAAAAGTGGAGAACTTAAAAATCAGCAACGGGTATTCATACAAGAGGACTTGCTTACATAAAAACCTTTCGGGCAGGTTTTCCGTTCTCAGTTTAATAGCTATGGTTGACATTTTATCATCTAACAAAAGTAAGTTCAGCAATCCCGCAGTATTTTTCATAACAATTGTGCAAATTAACTTCCCATATATAGACGGGCAAAAATAGAGCAAAACAACCCAGCCTAAAGTAAATGTATGCAAATTACTATAAAGACAAGTGGTACATTTTAAGTTGTGTGTTGTTTTAACCCTGCACCGCACCCGCAAACTGAGCAACACGGATGCGCCACCTGCTGTTTTTCTGTTTGTTTTTGTTTGTTTTTTGGGAGGGAGCATTATAATACTGAATCCCTAACAAGTTCTTCGTTAGAGGAAACACAATTAAAAAGGTGAACAATATAAACTAGCTGAACGGCGCATTTACTTTTGTTTTTAGTTGTTTTCTCTAGGAATTCTTCGAAAGTTTCCAACATTGTTATTGTGCAATTGTTTTATTATTTTTATCAGCATTTCTAGTGTATTAATTTCTAGTTTATTTATCAATATTAAAACAATTAAATGCCACGAAAACGTTTTATTTCTAGTGAATTAGGTTGTTTTCTCGCTTTTGTTTGTTTTGTGGCGTCCTCTTTGTGAATCTTGTGTTTGAACAAATGTATACATGTATTAGTAATTATAACAGAGAAAAGAAGTATTAATAATCCTTAATGCTAGGTTTTTTTAGGGGGGAAGCATAGGAAACTTATTACGGACACTTTTTATTTGTTTGGTTGGGAGATTGTTTTTTTATTGGGGGGGGGGGGGGGTTGAAATCTGTAGGATAATTAATTCTTAACAAGATTATCTTTCGAGGAAACACAATTGAAAAGGTAAACATGATAAATTAGTTTTAACAAAAAACGCGCGTTTTTTTTTACTGGTTGGATCTAAATATCTGGATCATGCCTATGAGAAGTGTATACATTTTTGGAGTTATTATAACAATTTCCCAGTAATAGGGAATTGAAAGGGGAAGGAAGTATCAATAATCCTTATTACTAGTTTGTTTTTAGCGGAAAAACCTTTCGGAAACTTATTTCTGACACTTTTTGTTTGTTTGATTGAGGGTGTCTTTTGTATTAGATAGGGGGGGGGGGGGGGGGCACTAGGATAATTAATCCTTAACAAGATTGTCTTTATAGAAAACACAATTTATAAAAGTAAACATGATAAACTAGCTAAACGGAGCCTTAGCTTTTATTTTTTATTTTTTTCTCTAGTAATTCTTTGAAAGTGTTTAACATTTTGTACGAAGCCGCGGAAGCTCCATTCCAATTGAAGATGGCTCTTCCGCCATCTTATATTTAGATTCAACCAGTAATGACGAATGAGTCTTCCAGTTAAACCAAAAAAACACGCGGTTTTTCCCCTTTCAAACTGATTAAAGTAAAAGTGCCTCAACGAGTGGCTAGACTCGTGAACTTCACCGACAGAACAATTCAACAGGCCGGTCAAGTAGTTTTAAACGCCGCCCACGAACAATAGACTAGAGTGCCGACACAGACCCATAAAATGTGTTGCCGCGTGGGCAAATGTACCGCCACCTTTCCAACGGCCCGCTCTCAACTCTCATTGGGCTTTTATGGGTTCTGGACCGGTAAGTTTGGGCTATCGCTGTGAATGGATAGCGTCAATGGCTAGCGTCCTTACTGCCGCTGTCATCTGTCCTATGGGAGAACGCGTTAACCCCCTTTTAATCCCCTGTCACTCTCCAGCAGTAACAGTTGAGAATTATACCATCCAGCAAACCCAGGCAAAAATAGAGCAAAACGACCTTACACAAATTAATATTAATAACCTAACACAAATTAATAATTTTACACAAATTAATATAGAGACAAGTGGTACATTTTAATTTATGATTGTGTTTGTTTAATGACGGAATGATGCCTGTTGGGCGAAAAGATAAAACAAGTTATTGTGCAGCTTTCTTAAATATTTTTTTTATCAGCACTTCTAGTTTGTATATCAATATTAAAACAATTAAATGCCACGAAAACGTTTTATTGTTAGTGAATAGGTTGTTTTTTCTCTTTTGCTTGTTTTGTGGTGTCCTCTTTGCGGATCTTGTGTTTGAATAAAATGTATACATAGGTTTTCCCGGACGATATCGCAAAATGTGCACTTAAATTTGTAACTGGTGCATTCGTTTTCTTGCGAAATAGTATGAACGTTCACATTCCCGTTTTCTATTTAACAATCGATAATTCGTTTTTGCATAATGGTGCATCCAGTCGTAGGAAATCATCACACGATTTACCAAATGTGCACTGAATTTAGTATATTGATAGTTCATTTTAGCGCGAATTTGAATGCACACCCGCAATCATGTTTTCCATTTAATTTATCAACAATCAATTTCGCTAAATGTGCAGCCGATTTTCTACGCATTTGTATGCCGGGTCAAGCATTGAAATTAATTTATGTGTTATCAAAAGTAACATATGGAGAATTAAACCAGGTGGTCTCGTCTTTGAAACTACTAAATAAATGCTATATAAACCACTAAATTGAAGAACAAAATTTTTCTTTGCTCAGCATTTGCTACGATCGCATCATATCGCTAGATTTTACTTTATGCCCCCTAAAATTTTCAAATAATGGCTGCAAGAGGGAGATACAGACGAGTCTCGGACGTTGATCGAAATCGTCTTATCGATGCCTTTGAGGCTGACGACGCGGACTACTTAGATGTAGCAAATAGACTGGACATCAACCACTCATGTCTTGGTGGACAGTTCATTGACGGATAGACAATTGAACTGAAAACATGATAGATAATTCATTAACAAAAACAAAATAACCTAAATTCTTCAAAATCCTCATTTCGATAAATTCCCAAGTAACCTCAATCCTGCAAATTCATCTGATGCATCAATGTCCAAGTGACCTCATTCCTGCAAAAACCTTCAATTTGCAAAGAGGATTTTGGAGGGTTTAGGATGGTTAGGGTTAAAATAAATTTAAGAGCCAACACATAAATGATCAATTATTCCCATGATACATTGATTTATTAATGATTTAATCCAAGTTGTATTGTGAATTATATAGCCAGGTACTTTATTGAAATTGAATGCAGAATATGCGAATTTAAATTATTTAATGAAAAAGATTATTCAATTCAGGCCGTGACACAATGATAAATCTATTTGCTGCTAAATATATTGCACACTCTAAATAATCGGCCACGCATACGTCAAACCGAAAGCCCAATCACGTGTTTGTAATCGTTTAAATATAACGCTAAGCACATTCATTTATTTGAATTAAACAAAATATAATTGAATGCTCGTTTTTGCGAAAATAAAACTCGGACATACGTCGTTCTGAAATTCAGCGCGAAATTGAATACATATTTTACAAATGAATGTGCACATTTTGTGATATCGTCCGGGAAAACCTATAGTAATTATAAGAAATTCCCAGTAATATAGGGTTGAAGGACAAAGGAAGCATTAAAATCCTTAATACTTTTAGGGGGAAACATAGAAGACTTATTCCGGACACTGTTTGTTTGTTTGATTGGGGGGTTTCTTTTTATTTGGGGGGGGGGGGGGGGGGGGGTTTGATCACTAGGATAATTATTCCTTAACAAGATTTTCTTTAGAGGAAACACATTTGAAAAGGTAAACATGATAAACTAGCTGAACGGAGCCTTTGCTTTTATTCTAATTTTGTTTTTCTCTAGTTATTCTTTAAAAGTTTTCAACATTTTGTCTGAAGCCTCGGAATCTCCATTCCAGTTGAAGACGGCTCTTCCGCCATCTTAGAATTGGATCCAAGCAGTAATGACGAATGAGTCTTTCAGTTAAAAAAAAACGCGCGTTGCTTCCCCTTTCAAGATTAAGATAAAAGTGCCTCAAGGAGTGGCCCGACTCGTGATCTTCACCGACATAACTATTCAACAGGCCGGTCAAGTAGTTTGAAACGCCGCCCACGAACAATAGACTAGAGCGCCGACACAGACCCGTACAACGGGTTGCCGCGCGGGTAAAAGTGCCGCTTTATTGTCAATGGCACGCCCTCTGCTCTCATTGGGCATTGATGACTTTGTAATTCCCTTTTAATCCCATGTCACTCACCGGCAGTAAAAGTTGAGAATATACCATTTAGCGAACCTAGCAAAGTGCCATTTCTTACTAAGACTCAGTCCAGACAAGTCACGCTATCTGTAACATTCTTTCCGAAATTTGCTCACTCCGCTTTGATATTAAGAAGAAATAGCTAAGATGGTAGCGGCCAAGAAGACGAAGGAATGTGAGTCCACCGATGACCGGGCCGAGTCCAAAGCCGTGCTCAGCGCCGTTCGTCTCCGTAAGTCTACCAAGGGGAAGCAGCGACCCACCTACCGTCGTCACGTCAAGCCTCCGCAATCTTACGCTGATTTGATAACTATGGCCATTAAGGTAAGTTTGTTGTGTTTATGAAATATGTTGTTTTTTTGTGAAATGCTAGGAGTTGGGGCATTTACTTTTACCTACCACACTAAATCTTTCAGAAAACCTCAAGGTCAACAAATTATTGGTTTTATTTTATTGATCATGAAGAAATGGAGGACTCCGGTGCATTGATTCCAGTGCAAAAAAAAAACATTCCTTATCCTTTAATAAAATAATATTGTGCGTTTTTATTTAGTTCAACTAGAGCACGTATTGGTAACATTCGAAATTCATTTTTGAATTGTTTTCTCATTACATTGTTCAGTTGCAGCTAATAACTTCATTGTTTCTTTCCTTTCTCTGTTTTCAGTCGTCACCGTCTTGCATGTTGACACTCCGGGAGATCCTAGTCCACATGTCCACTTTCTATGAGTGCTTCCGAGGTTCTTACGTCGGCTGGAAGAACAGCGTGCGTCACAACCTGTCAGCCAACGACTGCTTCGTCAAAGTCCTGCGGAACAGCCAACGGCCGTACGGGAAGGACAACTTCTGGACCGTAGTCGCCTCATGCACGCACTCCCACAGAGAGCCGGGTGGTCTTTCTCCAGACCATCAGCCATTCAGCGGGTCATCACCGCTGCATCACCCGTGCCAGCCCCGTACCAGCTCCTCCTCATGGCCGGCCGATGCTGGCTCGTCCCATCAATCTGAGAAGGCCGCTGCACCGTACCTCTCCACCGCCTACCATACTACAGGTGCCGGTCAGCTAAATGCCCCCGTTCCGCGATGTCAGAGTCCTACCTCAGGAAGTACACCAGAAACCGGTACAGCCCCTGTCTCAGTCCACCACCACCAGGCCTGTGACGAGTGGAGCCAGCTAGAGGCCCTGTTGGTTCCCGATGCAGACATCGACTTAGCGCTGTACAACAAAGAATTTGAGTATGCCATTCCGCACCAAGTAAGATGAGTTTTTATATTTTGTATTCATACACTCCAAAAAGTTCAAGTCTACCTGAATGCTATAGGAAATGTACTGTGCAAAAGGACAAATACAGCTGAATGCGGTAAAATTGTGTCTTCGCATTTGTTTCGTAATAAAATGTGAGCATACATTTTTTTTTTGTGGCTGTTTACTAACAAAAGCTGATTGGTTGCGATATTGATTTTACTTCAAAGTGTTATTACTCAGGTCCCCCACCGGTTGGATCTGTGCTAGTACCTGAGTATTTATTAAACCTTATTTGTTTTCAACCAGCCTTCTGCACCAGCTCCAATCTACTCCGGCTCAGGTGGTCAGAACCCCTCTTCTGTCGCACACGTCAAGTCTGAGTATCATCCAAGCTACCCGGAGTACCTCCAAAGCTACCCAGGGTACCTCCCAGAAGACTTCGCGTCCTACCAATCCCGTCACAGCCTCTTCCCTTGCTGCCAAGCTCCTGTACCCTACTCGCCATCTCCAGAGCCCCTGCTTCACGAGGACAGCTACGCCACCGCCGAGCCAAGACCAGACCGGCACCACCTCGGCTCCATCGTCGTTTCGGCAATCCGTGGTAGCTTGAATCTTGACTTTGATGAATCTGCCCTGCAGGCGATCGAGCGATCAGTCAGACTTCTGGATCGACATAGACCTGATGATCTCATCGCCTGAATGGACTTTGTGAACTCGTACAATTCAATGCACCCGTTCATGACTCTCGAAGACCTCTCAAAGGTTTCCATATTTTAGTGGTTTTAATAGCTATGGTTGATTTTTTTTAATCTAAATAAGTAAGTTAAACAATCCCGCATTATTTTTCAAAACAATTGTGCAATTTAACTGTTCACATAGAGCGAAACAACCTAGCCTAATGTAAATTGATACAAAATAATATAAAGACCCGTGGTACATTTTTGCTGTGTGGTATTTATTTAATGACGGAATGATGCTTGTTGGAAGAAAAAAAAGATTAAACAAGTTACTGTGTAGCTTTATTATGTTTTTTTAAATATATTTAAAAGACATATCTATTTTGTAAATCAATATTAAAACAAATAAATGCCACAAAAACGTGGTTTTTTTCTGGTAAATTGGGTTGTTTCCTTCCTTTGTTTGTTATGTGTCGTCTCCTCTTTGCGGATCATGCCTATGAGAAGTGTATACATTTTTTGAGTTATAACAATTTCCCATTAAAAGGGAATTGAAAGGGGAAGGAAGTATCAATAATCCTTGTTTTTACTATACATTTTAGGGGGAAAACATATAGAAAACGTATTTGTGACACGTTTTGTTTGTTTGATTGAGGGTGTTTTTATTTATTATTTTTTTGGGGGGTAGGGGGGATCACTAGGATAATTAATCCTTAACAAGATTGTCTTTAGAGGAAACACAATTGGAAAAGTAAACATGATAAACTACCTGAACGGAGCCTTTGCTTTTATTCTTCTTATTTTTTTTCTCTAGGAATTCTTTGAAAGTTTTTAACATTTTGTCTTAAGCCGCGGAAGCTCCATTCCAGTTGAAGATAGCTCTTCCGCCATCTTAGATTTAGATCCAAGCAGTAATGACAAAATAATGAGTTTTCCAGTTAAAAAAAAACCGCGCGTTTTTGTCCCTTTCAAACTGATTAAAGTAAAAGTGCCTCAACGCGTGGCCCGACTCGTGAACTTCACCGACAGAACAATTCAACAGACCGGTAAAGTAGTTTGAAATTCCGCCCAACGAACAATAGACTAGAGTGCCGAAACAGACCCATGAAACGGGTTGCCGCGTGGGCAAACATGCCGCCACCTTTTCACCGGCCCGCCATCTGCTCTTATTGGGTTTTGATGGGTTCTGGACCGGTAAGTTTGGGCTATAGCTGTGAATGGATAGCGTCAATGGCTAACGTCCTGACTGCCGCTGTCATCTGTCCAATGGGAGAAAGCGTTAATCCCCTTTTAATCCCCTGTCACTCACCAGCAGTAAAAGTCGATAGCAGTAAAAGTCTTAAAATAGAGCAAAACCACCTAGCTTAATGTCAATTTATACAAATTAATATATAGAGACAAGTGGTACATTTTAATTTATGTTTGTGTTTGTTTAATGACGGACTGATGCCTGTTAGGCGAAAAGATAAAACAAGTTATTGTGCAGCTTTTTGTATTTTTTTGTTTTGTTATCAGCATTTCTAGTTTGTATCAATAATAAAACAATTACATGCCTTTAGGTTGTTTTGTGGCGTCCTCTTTGTGAATCTTGTATTTGAAAAATAAAATTTGTTTGTAATTATAACAGAGAAAGGAAGTATTAATAATCCTTAATACTAGGTTTTTTAAGGGGGGAAACATATGAAAATTATTCCGGACAATTTTTTTTTTTTTGGTTGGGTGATTTTTTGTTTTATTGGGGGCGATCTGTAGGATAATTAATCCTTAACAAGATTATCTTTAGAGAAAACACAATTGAAAATGTAAACATGATAAATTAGCTGAAGTTAAACAAACAACGCGCGTTTTTGTTTTAACTGGAAGACTCATTCGTCATTACTGGTTGGATCTAAATATCTGGATCATGCCTATGAGAAGTGTATACATTTTTGGAGTTATTATAACAATTTCCCAGTAATAGGGAATTGAAAGGGGAAGGAAGTATCAATAATCCTTATTACTAGTTTGTTTTTAGCGGAAAAACATTTAGGAAACTTATTCCGGACACTTTTTGTTTGTTTGATTGGGGGGGGGGGGGGGGGGTCTTGTTATTAGGGGGGGGGGGTGATCACTAGGATAAATATTCCTTAACAAGATTTATTTTAGAGGAAACACAATTGAAAAGGTAAACATGATAAACTAGCTGAACGGAGCCTTTGCTTTTATTCTAATTTTGTTTGTCTCTAGTTATTCTTTGAAAGTTTTAGACATTTTGTCTGAAGCCGCGGCAGCTGCATTTCAGTTAAAGACGGCTCTTCCGCCATCTTAGATTTGGATCCAAGCAGTAATGACGATTGAGTCTTTCAGTTAAAAAAAAACGCGCGTTGTTTCCCTTTTCAAGATTAAGATAAAAGTGCTTCAACGAGTGGCCCGACTCGTGATCTTCACCTACAAACTATTCAATAGGCCGGTCAAGTAGTTTGAAACGCCGCCCACGAACAATAGACTAGAGCGCCGACACAGACCCATACAACGGGTTGCCGTGCGGGTAAAAGTGACGCTTCATTGTCAATGGCACGCCCTCTGCTCTCATTGTAGTCTTGGTCAAGACCAGGACTGCGTTCCACTTACGCGAACTGTTTGCGCGAACGTCCGCCTACGTTTTGAGTTTGCGTTAGTTGAAGTGGAACGATATTTTAAAAACTACGTTTTCAAAATGGCTGCGCCCAGTGACAGTGACATCGTTTGGTTGGCTGCTTTTTGTCCAACTCATTATTTTTCTTTGAAAGATTCCTGTAACTGCTCAAAACAATCCACCGTTTATAACGAAAAGTATGAAACGTAAATCAAAACCGTGAAAAGAAAACCGTTGGCAGGGGCTAACTTCTCCGCCATCTTTAAAATACGTCACTGGCCAACAGCGAACAGCTAGGAATGTCGTTCGTCGTTTTCGCTAACGTTTGCCAACATAATTGGCGCACATTGCGTTCCACTCACGCGAACAACGCTAACGTTGGCCAACGTTCGCAACTTTCGCTGGAGTGGAACGCACCCCAAGCTAGCCCGTTCATTTGTTCCGCGGCGCGCCGTCCGTATTATCTGGGCTTATTGAGGGCGCCCTTAATTATCGCCAGATTCGTAGATTTCATCCACTATCTTGGTCTTGGCGCAAGCGTTACGTGAACCCGGAAAATTCCGAGGACATTCCAAGCATAGCTCAAATAGCTACTCGCCCCCGCATGTGCGCTAAGTCGTTTTTGTTTAATGTAGTGTTCGATTATTATAGTCTGGTTCCCAGACCAAATATTTCTGACTATTTGTGATTTTTCATTTATTATTTAGCCGCCAATGTCACGTGACCAAAAACTGGAGGAATTGATTAAAGGAAACATGCAGTCTAACATTTTCGTTACGCATTTTTGGTTTTAAATTATTAGATTTATGTGTATTAAATGTGAATAAAAAGCCGAACTGGTTCTAGTGTACGTTTAGGGTGGTAATTTGCCGACCGAAAATTGACCCCCCCCCCCCCTTTTTTTAATTTCGCGGCTACTCAAAATGAGTGACGTAAACCGAGACAGAACCCTGACAAATTTTCGATAGTCGGTACGCGACGTCTAGGTACGAGACGGACTTGCGTGCCCACGTACGCACACACACAACGTACAAATTACTGTACATGTACGTATTCGGTCATCAAATTTAACATGGACGATCGTGAAAGTTCTTCCTCGGTTTTTAGTGAATCCGACGAAAACAGTACAGATTTGTCTTATTCGAATCACAGTATTTCTTATTCAGACACTAACTCGAGCAAGGATGAATGCGGGGTTCTCTAGTTCGAAGTACGACCGCTCAAAATGGTCGCTGCAGAGGACCGAAAAATCACTAGGCCCGCGCCACTTCGCTCTGGTATACTTTACTTTGGCTGTAGCTGTCCAAATTCTCCGATATTTAGGATCAGCCGGAAACAAATGAAGGCTTACTTCATCCTTACTAGTTTTGCTACACCTAGCAGCTATACACCTAGTCGGCATGACCAAAACCTGATTCAGAATGAAAAACATGTAAAGACGGACACTTGTTGCAACGCGCACAGTCAGTCAGTATAAATGCACACTACAGGCCGGGTTGCGGCCCTTCGCAACGCGGCGAGTCTCTGCCTCGATTTTCGTCATACCCCACACGAAGTTTTATGTTAATGAGGCTTCCCTTCGAGGGCGGAGTTGTTTGACCAAACATTTTCAAATATTATTTTCCCCCATTTATCACAGAAAATAAACACAACCACACACATAATGTTGTTGTCAACATTATGCTTTTGATTTAAGCCCCAAAAAAGCTTATTACATGTTTCCTTTAACGTTTGCGATGTTCGATTGTTTCCAGGTTTTTATAAAATAAAACTCAAAGCAAAGGTCAACACCAGACGAAATGCCTAAGAATATCACAGTCATTGTAGTCATTGTGCTATTTTTGGGTAAGAGCTGTTAAAATTTAAATTGTTGCGTCGTCATAGCCACGCTGCTTGTATCGCGTCATTATCTATTTTTTGTCGCCGGCGGCTACCTGACCTACACTACAATTTAGACGTATAGCCAAATGTAGTTTCTTACACGTCCGCAAAAGGCATACACTCGTACTCGAAAATTGTTCGCCTTTTGCGGACGTGTAAGAAACTACATTATTTTGTGCAATGGCGCCGCGTGCAATTTATGGGAAACACACAGCGTGTATAATAATAGTAGTCTGGTTCTCCGACCTGACAATTTGTTTAGGCCTAGACGTCTAAATTGTATGTCAGGTAGCCACCGCCGACAAAAATATAGATAATGACGCGATACAAGCAGCGTAGCTATGACGACGCAACAATTCAAATTTTAACGGCTCTTACCAAAAAATAACACAATGACTACAATGACTGTGATATTATTAGGCATTTCGTCTGATCTGGTGTTGACTTTCGCCAATGCGAGTTTTATTTTATAAAAACCTGGAAACACTCGAACATCGCGAACGTTAAGCAATTCCTCCAGTTTTTGGTCACGTGGCATTGGCAGCTAAATAATAAATGAAAAATCACAAATAGTCAGAAATATTTGGTCTGGGAACCAGACTATAATAATCGAACACTACATTAAACAAAAAAGACTTAGCGCGCATGCGGGGACGAGTAGCTATTTGAGCTGTGCTTGAAATGTCCTCGGAATTTTCCGGGTTCACGTGACGCTTGCGCCAAGACCAAGATAGTGGATGAAATCTACGAATCTGGCGATAATTAAGGGCGCCCTCAATAAGCCCAGATAATACGGACGGCGCGCCGCGGAACAAATGAACGGGCTAGCTTGGTCTTGACCAAGACTACTCTCATTGGGAATTGATGACTTTGTAATTCCCTTGTAATCCCATGTCACTCACCGGCAGTAACAGTTGAGAATATACCATTTAGCGAACCTAGCAAAGTGCCATTTCTTACTAAAACTTAGTCCAGACAAGTCACGCTATCTGTAACATTCTTTCCGAAATTTGCTCACTCCGCTTTGATATTAACAAGAAATAGCTAAGATGGTAGCGGCCAAGAAGACGAAGGAATGTGAGTTCACCGATGACCGGGCCGAGTCCAAAGCCGTGCTCAGCGCCGTTCGTCCCTGTAAGTCTACCAAGGGGAAGCAGCGACCCACCTACCGTCGTCACGTCAAGCCTCCGCAATCTTACGCGATTTGATAACTATGGCCATTAAGGTAAGTTTGTTGTGTTTATGAAATATATTTTCTTGTGTGAAATGCTAGGAGTTGGGGCATTTACTTTTATCTACCACTCTAAATCTTTTAGAAAACCTCAAGGTCAACAAATTATTGCTTTTATTTTATTGATCATGAAGAAATGGAGGACTCCGGTGCATTGATTCTAGTGTAAAAGAAACCATTCCTTATCCTTGAATAAATATTGTGCGTTTTTATTTAGTTCAACTAGAGCACTTATTGGTAACATTCGAAATTTCTGATTTTTGTTCTCATTTTACATTGTTCAGTTGCAGCTAATAACTTCATTGTTCTTTCCTTTCTCTGTTTTCAGTCGTCACCGTCTTGCATGTTGACACTCCGGGAGATCCTAGTCCACATGTCCACTTTCTATGAGTGCTTCCGAGGTTCTTACGTCGGCTGGAAGAACAGCGTGCGTCACAACCTGTCAGCCAACGACTGCTTCGTCAAAGTCCTGCGGAACAGCCAACGGCCGTACGGGAAGGACAACTTCTGGACCGTAGTCGCCTCATGCACGCACTCCCACAGAGAGCCGGGTGGTCTTTCTCCAGACCATCAGCCATTCAGCGGGTCATCACCGCTGCAGCACCGCCAGCCCCGTACCAGCTCCTCCTCATGGCCGGCCGATGCTGGCTCGTCCCATCAATCTGAGAAGGCCGCTGCACCGTACCTCTCCACCGCCTACCATACTACAGGTGCCGGTCAGCTAAATGCCCCCGTCCCGCGATGTCAGAGTCCTACCCCAGGAAGTACACCAGAAACCGGTACAGCTCCTGTCTCAGTCCACCACCACCAGGCCTGTGACGAGTGGAGCCAGCTAGAGGACCTGTTTGTTTCCGATGCAGAAATCGACTTAGCGCCGTTCAACAAAGAATTCGAGTACGCCATTCCGCACAAGGTAAGAGGAGTTTTTTATTTATTTTATTCAGACACTCTAACAAGTTCTAGTTTTATTTTACTTATTGCAAATTATTATTATTTACCTACATTCTATAGGAAATCAACTGTGCAAAAGGACAAATACAGCTATATGTGGTAAAATTGTGTCTGCGCATTTGTTTCGTAATAAAATGTGAGCATATATTTGTGTGTGTGGGTGTTTACTAACAAAAGCTAATTGGTTGCGATATTGATTTTACTTCTAAGTGTTATGTCACTCATGTCCCCCGCCGGTTGGATTTGCGCTAGTATCAAATTGTTCATGTTGTGTATTTATTAAACCTTGTTTTCTTTTTTCCACCAGCCTTCTGCACCAGCTCCAATCTACTCCGGCTCAGCTTGTCAGAACCCCTTTTCTGTCGCACACGTCAAGTCTGAATATCACCCAAGCTACCCGGAGTACCTCCCAGAAGACCTCGCGCCCTACCAATCCCGTCACAGTCTCTTCCCTTGCTGCCGAGCTCCTGTGCCCTACTCGCCATCTCCAGAGCCCCTGCTTCACGAGGACAGCTACGCCGCCGCCGAGCCAGGACCGGACCGGTACCACCTCCGCTCCATCGTCGTTTCGGAAATCTGTGGTAGCTTGAATCTTGACTTGGATGAATCTGCCCTGCAGGCAATCGAACGATCAGTCAGACTTCTGGATCGACATAGACCTGATGATCTCATTGCCTGAATGGACTCTATGACCTCTTACAAATCATTGCAACCGTTCATGACTCTCGAAGACCCCTCAAGGGTTACTATAATGTATTGGTTCCCGTTTTAATAGCTATGGTTGATATTTTAAAATCTAATTAAGTAAGTTAAGCAATCCGGCATTTTTTTTCAAAACAATTGTGCAATTTAACTTTCCACGTAGAGCGAAACAACCTAGCCTAATGTAAATTTATACAAATTAAAATAAAGACCAGTGGTACATTTTCAGCTATGTGGTATATATTTAATCCTCAACAAGATTGTCTTTAGAGGAAATATTTCCAGTAATAGAGAGTTAAAAGGGAAAGGAAGTATTACAATCCTTAATACCAGTTTTTGTTTAGGGGGGAAATATAGGAAACTTTTTTCCGAACACCTTTTGTTTGTTTTATTGGGGGTGTTTATTTTATAGGGGGGGGGGGGGGGGGGGGGGAGGGCGTCACTAGGATAATTAATCCTTAACAAGATTTTTTTTAGAGGAAACACAATTGAAAAGGTAAACATGATAAACTAGCTTTTCAGCGCCTTTGCTTTTATTTTTGCTTTTTGTTCTTTTCTAGAAATTCTTGTAATGTTTTTAACATTTTGTCCGCCATCTTAGATTTAGATCCAAGCAGTAATGACGAATGAGTCTTCCAGTTAAAAAAAAACCGCGCGTTGTTCCCCTTTCAAACTAATTAAGATAAAAGTGCCTCAACGAGTGGCCCGACTCGTGAACTTCACTGACAGAACTATTCAACAGGCCGGTCGAGTAGTTTAAAACGCCGCCCACGAACAATAGACTAGAGTGCCGACACAGACCCATAAAACGGGTGGCCGCGTGGGGAAAAGTGCCGCCACCTTTCAAACGGCCCGCTCTCTGCTCTTATTGGGCTTTTATGGGTTCTTGACCGGTAAGTTTGGGCTATCGCCGTGAATGGATAGCGTCAACGGCTAGCGTCCTGACTGCCGCTGTCATCTGTCCCATGGGAGAAAGCATGAATCTCCTTTTAATCCCCAGTCACTTATGGCCCGGTCACACCAGAACGTTTTAGGCCAACGCGTGAGTAGCGCGTTAAAAACAGTTGATACGCTGGAAAACGCTGAACTTCCACAACAAAAAGTCAAGTGGAACCGTGATTTCAGCGTGTCCATAACGCGTTGATAACGGGTTTATTGCGTTTGCCAGCGCGTGAGTAACGCGTTAGTAACGCGCTCGACAAAAGATGAACGACTCCCCAGCGCGTGAGTAGCGCGTTACAACGCGCGCTAGCGTACTGCAACGATCACACGTAGCCGACGCGCTACTACGGTAATGGTCTTGTCACATCAGAACGTTTTAGGCCAACGCGTGAGTAACGTGTTGGAATTTTGGCAACACGCGGGTAAACGTTGACCAACGCTAGGCCAACGTTCTCAACACGCTTAGCGCGTTACCCAAACGCTGGGACACGCTTCCACACGCTGAGGCAACAATACATTTTTCAACATACCTAATATTTCCAGCGTTTGCCAGCGTGTGACTGCACACGCTGGCGGCGCGCTGGAAGGTCGTTACTCACGCGTCGAATTCGCTAGACGATCGTTACCATCCCGCCACTAACACGCTGGCAACCCGCTGTCATATTTTTACTATAAATCAGTAATGCTTTCCTCACACACTGAGCGCGTTCCTCACACGCTACTCACGTGCTGGCATACGCTATGAACCCGTTATCAACCTGTATGGACATGCTGAAATCACGGTTCCACTTGAATTTTTCTGTGAAAGTTCAGCGATTGCAAGCGTATCAACTATGTTTAACGCGCTATTCACGCGTTGGCCTAAAACGTTCTGGTGTGACAGGGACACAACCAGCATGTTGCCAGCGTACGCCAGCGTGTGAGTAGCGGGTTGGTAACGATCGTCTAAAACGTCCTGATGTGACAGGTTCATTACCAGCAGTAAAAGTTGAGAATTATACCATCCAGCAAACCCAGGCAAAATCAGAGCAAAACCACCTAGCTAATGTCAATTTATACAAATTAATATAGAAACAAGTGATACATTTTTAGTTATGTTGTTGTTTGTTTAATGACGGATTGATGCCTGTTGGGCGAAAAAAATTAAACAAGTTATTGTGCACCTTTTTTGTTATTGTTTTTTGTTATCAGCATTTCTAGTTTAAATATCAGTATTAAAACAATTTAAAAATAGTACTAATATTGTGTTGTATTGTTTTGTTTTGTTTTGTTTAACACGTGCACCAACCACAAGCTTCAACTTTCTGGAGTGATGCGTCCACACCTGTTTTTGATGTTCGTTGAATATTCAATGTGATTATTGGTGTGGAAATAAACGTTTTTCGAATTGAATTGAATTGAATTAAGTTGAATTCATGGTCTGCAGCCATAAATGAATATAGCCCCCTCTGGTGTTTGTAACCATTGAGGGAAAGGAGATTATCTCTTCATGCGAATTATGATGCTTACGTGTTAGCGAACAAAGCTGCAGTATGGCGCATACGCTTTATTACAAAAGAACAACAAAACAACAATAGAAATCCAAGTCTGCAAATTCTGGGAAAACGATACAAACACATACACTAACAAGGCGTGTGATACGCACCTCTGGCCGGCGGCGGTAAATATGTTCACTGCCAATAATTGGCATTCAAACCCACATTTTTAAAGATGGCCGCCACAAGATGACTCAGCCTATATGTTACAAAAAGTGACACATAAATCGTAACATATCTGATACAAAGACATACAACACACTCTAAAAACAGATTGGTTGAAAATAAGCAATATATTGGTCGATTTCAACCAATCCAGTTGGTATAGATATGTGGATAACCAAAATATTGGTTAAAATAACCAATCTGATATTGGTTACCTAGTCAACGTATATTGGTTATAACACCAACCAATGCAATGTTGGTTAATTTAACCAATCCACAATGGACTCCAACCAATTTGTAATGGTAATTTGTATTGGTTATAGCACTAACCAATACATAATAGTAGGGCTGCATATTCATATTGGTTAACACGCAACCAATTTGCATAACACCAACCAATACAAATATTTAATTCAAAGGTTCCCACGCAACCAATTACATAACGTGGACAAATTACGTAATGAAATAATACCTTATTACGTATTACACATTACACATTGCAATTATGCATACATACAATAATAACCTATTCCTATTAAATATTAGCTACTGACCACTTACTACACACTTAGCTACTGCCGTTGTTAGTCTTATAGTTCGCTTTTTTGTCCACGACAAAGTCACAGCTATTTTTGTATGAATAATGTCAACAGTATGAAATTTAATGTCATTTTTTTTCACTATGTTAGCACAAACATATAAATTCAATCATGGAATCGTTTGAATAATTACATATTATTGTCAAAAAAGTGCATTTTGGACTAAATACCACAATTTAACATCGACTATTGTCAAAACAAATGTTCTCACTTCTGATTGGTCAGTTGCTGTAGGTACGTTTCCTACATTATGAATAACCAATAGATTGGTTAATACCTTGGTTACAAGATCAACCAATATGACTGGTTGAAGGACAACCAACATATTGGTTATAAATAACCATTAGATTGGTTGATACCTTGGTTGCAAGCTCAACCAATATGACTGGTTAAAGGACAACCAACATTGGTTATGATTGACCAATATATTGGTTGGAACCTAATTGGCTGCAAGCTCAACCAATATAACTAGTTGGAGGATAATACCTTGGTTACAAGCTCAACCAGGACTGGGATTGATTTTCTCTATGCATGGGATGTTAAAACACAGACTGTAAGCATCAAAGGCACGCTAAGTATGCCTTCAAATGTTCAGTAACGCAAATAAGAAAAAAAGAGTTAATCTTGGAAAGCAATTACAACAGTAATGGTAAGAATCTCAAGCCAGGTCGCAATTCTTGTAACCATTTTCGTCTTTTACTGTTATAAATTGGTATTGTACGTACGTGTTGGCAGCCATTTTGAAAAATGGCGGCCATCTTTGATTTCCAGTGATTTATGATTTGTTAATTATAAATGACCAACGAGAGGTAATTGCAGCTTTATTGTATGACCATTTTGGTTTATTTTGTAAAATAACCAATGTATGTCATATAATGAAAGCAATCTTGGAAAACATGGCCGCCATCTTGAAAAAATGGAAGCCATCTTGAAAGTTCAAGTTGTTTCTATTTTTGAATTGATAAGGGGTACATTTGGTGGATAATTGCAACTGTCGGTGCTTGTATGACCAATTAATCCAATGTAACATTAAGTGTTACCATTAAGTGGCGGCCATCTTGAAAAAAATGGCCGCCATATTGGATTTTAGTTTGGCTAACGGGGTTTTTGTGTACAGTGACCCCAAAAGAGTAGTTATGCCAATTTTGGTGCTTGTATCATCAAATGCAATATTGTGGTGAAAAAAATTATTAATCTGCAGGACTAATATGAAATACCAGACGCACGTGTTTACGCGCGCAGGGTTGAAAATGTAACAAAGATGTATGGCTCTTCGTGAAAACGCAAATCTCCCTTGACCTACTTTTACGCCTATACGTGCAATACGTTGTGTACGCGTTCAAGGGGCGGTAATGTTTTGTCTCTTCGTAAAAGCGCAAAACGCGTACGTTGATAATGGCCAAAACCAATATTAGGCTTTTGAATAATAAATTATTGTTGCTTACAATAATTAGACCAACGTCAAAATGCTTTCTTACCAATAATTTTGGGGATTTCCTTGAACTTCCACAAGTCTTCCACGCTAGGTAACCCTTAACCTACTGTTTAGCCCAATTTACGGACACCTCGTTTTTCCCCGTTTGTGTTTGCTAGGCTTATTATTTTGTATTGATCACATACATTTTCATTATGTTTTAATAGTGAGGTTTGGCATACTGGTGATATCTGGAGACAAGGTAAATGCGCGGAACTTTAGGGTATAATAACAGCCTTTTTGGATTGTTACTATAATTATTCAGATACTTGTGACTATGTTATTGAAGTAATGATGTGTAAGTATAATCACCAAAATAAACCTTTCAAAAATAAACAAAATATACCCAAATATGGGAATAAATAAATGAGATTTAAAGCTTTGCATGGTGGAGACTAGACTTAGAAAGATTTGCGGTAACACCCTGTGAAAGGATTTTAACACAACGTTTCCCATCTGAGGATGACCAGTATGCTCTGTCAACGTCGTGTTTAACCACCGGTTCTTACCATGCAGAACCACCCCTACCTCTTCTCAAAAGAGATCCTTTTACATGGTGTTACCGCAAATCATTCTAAGTAATAAATAATGTTGTACAGCAGGTATATTAAATAATTGATATCTCAAATGGCTCAAGCCTGAGACAGGGTAACCACGCAGATTCTTGAAGATTATAGTCTCCTGGTGTCGACGGACAAGCCAATTGTGTACATGCCATCGGAAATAGGCCATATCTTGAGACCAAATTAAGCTAGACCTGTCATTTTTGAAGATTATTGATAAACACTACTTATCATCAACACTAGTGTCAACACCAATACTCTTACTAGTATTGTAGGAGGTAGGTGAACACTGAACAATCACCTTAATTAAACTTGGGTTAACTTTTTGAACCACCCTGTATTTAACAAAAGGACGATTGAAAAACGTTGACTCACTTTAAATAATATTTGCTTAAAGCTTAAAGGTAGTATACACCATTGGTAATTGCTTGAATTATCATGAATGGGTAGATTTGGGGGGTTGTATTTCATGGTAAATATCGTTTAACTGACTTTTCCGAAGTTTTACCATAATGGATGCCGAGAAAAGCACGAAAAACAGCGTTTGTTTTCAACCGGGGTCCAGCAGTTATTCTTATGTTATCTTTGTTTTTTCGCTCTCGCCGTCCGGCGAGAGCGAATTTTTCTTTATAAAATTCAATTTTTTTGAATAATTACAGGATATCTAGCGCAATCCTTTTGCTGAATGCCTAGAAACATTATTTACTTTCAATTGAGTAAGGTATTTCTTAATAATTCAGTAGTAAATATTTTCGATATCTGCAAATGGTGTGTACTACCTTTAACTACACTGCCAAACTAAATCCTTTAGGTCACTAACTTACTATACATTGAGAATCAACGGAAAGGAACAATGCCATTGGGTGGGTATATCGCTGCATACTCTTCCACACCTAACATTCCTGAAAAAACAGCAAACGAAGCAAATGTAAGGATATCTTTTGCTTGACAACTAACCTGACAAAGTTTGAGCTCTGTGAATAATGGATATTCCGAGAAAACATTATCATAAGATTTCGATTTTAAGCCAACTATACTAATGGACATTTCAAAAATGTATCTCCGAGACGCAATTTTGGACTTTCTTTTATACTCTACAAAATGCCAGAAGGAATATTTTCACATGTAATTTGAGTCATTAATAACTTTACATCAAGCTTTTGAATAATAATTTGGTTGGTTACTTTGTTGATAGTTGCAAAAGGTATACTGTCATTTTAAGCAATTTATTTAGGCTGCTTAAATCTGACATCTGACATCTACATATTTCTCTTTCAATTTATAAACACAATGAAGTAAAATCCTCATTTTCCTAGTTAGAATCAAAATGTGGGTTACGGTAAACTGGTTCAAATGGTCATTGACCACTTGCTTTAAATATCATTTCAGATTGTTTGGGATTTATATAAAGTACTACATTAAAACGTCGTGAATGTGTTACTTATGTTTCCATGGGTTAATTAATTACGAATTAATTAAAGATTTAAGAAGAGTGTTACTTCGTGAAAACGAAATCTGCAGAAAATCCGTACAGTGCGCGTACACAAAGATATTATCAGTGCTACTTCGTGAAAACTAAAACTGCAGGAAAACTGTAAGTGCGCGCACACACAACTCAGTGCTACTTCGTGGAAACGAAATCTGCAGGAAATACGTACAGTGCGCGCACACAAGCATCAGTGCTACTTCGTGAAAAAGAAATCTTTGACTGCAACGTCGTTTTCAATAATGACCGTAGAGCGCCGTAGATTGAGTGCGCGTACAATTCAATACACTGTAAAATGTCCGTGTTAATGCACATGTGCGTGTACCCCTGGGGACGAGAGTAGAGAGTTACTTCGTGGAACTACACATACATGCAAAGTGCTCAGAATCGTTTTCACGAAGTAACACTCTATAGAGTGTTACTTCGTGAAAACGAACAATCCACTAAACCGCGTTATTTTACTTACACTCATTAACCTAATTACCATAATAATTAACTTTTTAAATTGTAGAATTTAAAATATAATAGTTGTTGTCTTACTAATATATTTAATGCATTTGTTTTACTGCATGGAAGTATGGTCGAGTGTTACTTCGTGGTGTCGGTGACGATTTGTGCACGATCAACGTTACAATTTGCGCAGTAGCGATAGGTCTTGGAGTATTTTTAGAGAGATAATGCTGTAATAATTAAGTATCGACAATGTGAATCAAAGAAATGTGCCCAACAAGCAACACGAAAGGAATAAATCATTTGTTTAACGTTCCAAACCTGTGACTGTAAAGTCGAAAACGAAGCTGGTGCTCAACTGGTACTATGTATTTAGGAAACTCCGCAATTACCAAGAGAGTATAAAGCGGGGCACCATGCTCAATTAACACGGGATGTGCCGCCCAATCGCGAACAACCAACTCGGCAACAACTCGGCCGCCAAGCATAGCAAGGGATACAATTATGTAAAGGCTTTGTGTAACGCAATAGCTGCCGCCCAAAAGCGAACAACCAACAATTCGGCAACCGAGCAACGGGATACGATTTCGGGAAGGCTTCGGCCTGAACTCCGGCAAGGAAAATGCAAAAATAATGAAAATATAACGCAATAGTTTACGCAAAAAGGCCCACACACATCAACAGGCAATCGAAAAGCGACTACACGTTTATCAGTAACGTTTGTTTCTCCTAAATCTCACCACGGACGAATATTAGGGTTTCTTTAAAACCTTATACCCGGGGGGATTCGTCGTCGCGAACGAGCAAGATGGCGCATTTTTCCTTCTTTATAGTATAGAATTTACCACGGACGAATATAATTTTTTTTTAAATCTTATTCCCCGGGGGATTCGTCGTCGCGAACGATCTGGCACCCCGCCGCACCGACGCCGGCTGCACACACGCACGGCGACGAGTCGCCCGACCAAAAGCGCCGCGTCTTCCCAACATGGCGCCAACTATGCGCCAAGATGGCGCGGCCCTGTGTTCCAAGATGGCGGCGCCCAGGGACAAGATGACGCATTTTTCATCTTCTATAGTATAGATTATAGTATAGATACTCCGTGTGGTTTGAAGTACACATGGAAAGCCCTCTATTGAAAACCTTTGTTTACACTAGACAATTCCTTGGGGTTGAACCATGGTTGAAAAGATGATGCGTTTCATGCTAGGAGTCCACTGGGCCAGCGCCAGTTGGTGCCAGTTTGCGCCAATGCAATTTGATGTGGCGCCTAGTGTCGCCAATAAGGTGCCTAGTGGCGTGTAGTGGCTCAAACTGCCTCCCAACTGGCTCATGGTGGCCCGTAACGGCACCAAATTTGAATGTGGCGGCAAGAAAATTTCAAAATGTTTGAAACTTTCGTCGCGCCACTTGCATCGAGCAATCAGCGCCAAGTGTCCGCCAAGTTTCCGCCAAGTGGCACCAAATGGCGCGAACATATCGCCCTTTGGAGCAAACAATCCGCCTATTGGAACCCACTGGAATGTAATGGCGCGCGCCAAGTTGCGCCATATTTAGTAGAGATGTTGTTCATACAGCAGCTGAGGAGGGTCTGAACCAGGTAGCCGATGGCCGGTATTTATATAGTCGGCAAGTAGCGCCAAGCGGCGGCAAGTTCAAACCAATTTGGCGACCTTTGGCACAAACTAATCACCAAGTGGCGCAAAGTAGCCGTCTATTGGCGCGAATGGCGCCAACAGGGTGAATTTTGGAATCAAATAGCCGTGTAATGGCGCGAACTGGCGCAAACTGGCGCAACATTTTGGAGCAAGCCGGGTGGCATTTGGCGCACGCCATATGGCACCCAGTTTATTCCACTTGGCGACACATGCCGAGCGGACATTAATTCGGCCCCACAGCGAGCCAATCACATAATCTTTGGCGCGAACTGGCACCAACTGGCACTGGCCCAGTGGACTCCTAGCATCACTCTCTACAATTTTTAATACCGCGCCAAATGCAACGTTCATCCCGACAATAATTTCGCCCCGAATTTGAACTCAACTTGGTTGGCTTCCAGACCGGGTTGAGATTTTCCAGCCAGTTTGAAAGTCAGTGACAATTTTTTGGGTTCATCCTAAATTTGAAGGGTTAATCATAATAAGCTATTTATTTAGGTACCCTTGCACAAAACACGTGTGATTACGGCTTGTGATCAGAGGGTCGGGGTTCGAATCCAGCTGCTGGCCATTATGTTGTGTCCGTTGGCAAGTCACGTCACCCTAATTGACTCACTATACACAGGAGTATAAATGGGTACCGGCATTCGCTAGTGAGTAACCTGCTATGGACTAGCATCCCATCCAGTGGAAATATAAATATTCTCAGTCGTTTTATGCTAGAGAAACCGGAGTTAAACACCGGCCATGGTGGCAGGCTTTAATTACACGAAACATTCAAAAATTTGCACTCCGTTGAACTTATAAAAGAATTGCGTAATAAACTTGGAAAAGCATTAACTTAACACTAAGCACTGTTCATACTACAGTCTCTCAACCCGGGTTGAATTTAACCCGCTGTGTAAACCCTTTTCCACCACCCTGTGACGAGGTTTTAATTGTCAACCTCGTGTTGTTTCACAGTTTGCTTTGTGCAAACTGAGCTTATTTTGCTCAGTTACTGGTACTACTATTTTGAACTATGGGGAAGAGTTTCAAACTAGGTTGGAAATCTGAACCCTTGTCTAGAGCCGGGTTTAGCCGGGATGTTAGAAAAAACATCGCGGATTTTAAACATTTAAACACATTTTAAAAAGAGCTCAACAGTTACATTTCCACAAAATAAACTTTTAATATAACACCCTTATTTCTCTTCAATAAACACATAACAATTGAGCTGTAGCTATTATTAGCTGTTTGTTTTAAGTTAAGATAAAAGGAAAACACATAATATTCATTTTCTAGCAATCAATACAAAACGTAAAAACTAGGTCTATGGGTAAACTGTGCGGTAAACTTTTAAGAGTAACTACTGCATGATACCATTGAAGACTAACAGTACCCTTCATAAATTATTCAAAGACTGTGTATAAAGACTGAGAATTGAGTTCAACGTTTACAAAATTGCAATGCAAAACATTTTTAAACGTGCTTCACTCGCATGTATATGTATACTGTACACGAGTGCGATCAGCGACCGCACGCGGCCAGGCTACCAAATGCAAATCAGTTGAATCCCATCCACGCCTTGTAACAATTGTTCGCCTTTGGTTATGCTTTTCCTTGTTTTGTCGCTGGATTTGACCGCATTGGATGCGAATACAAATTACTATTCAGTCCCTGGCGATCAAGTTCCACGATTACATAGATAGAAAGCTGGACAGTGTGGCTATACATTCTTCAACAAGTTTGAAGTCTGCATGGCGAATTTACCTGGACATAGATCCAATACGAAAAGTACGAGAGTTGCCCCCCAAAAAATCACAATCATAGCCGTTGTTTCAAGGCGTTTGACCAACTCAAACCGATTTTTATATCGCGGCCTTGCAAGGTGAGGTCGCTGTTTTGTAGTCTGGCTTCCCGACCCTTCCTCCGATGAAACGGGGCAAATTAAAGATGTTTTTTTAAATTTGGTAAACTGGGGGTAGTTTCTCAAAAATAACAGCACACTCATGATTTCACAGGACAGTTACTTGAGACTGTTATTCACTTTCAGTCAAGTAAGGTATTTCATAATGAGTCAGTAGTTTAGGTTTTTATGTTTGCAAATGGTGTACTATTATACCTTTAAAGGTAGGATTAAGAAATAACTCACTCACTCTAGGCATCTAGCAAAATTATTGCGCTATAGATATCCTGTATTTATTCCCAAAAAATATAAATTAATAAAAACAAAATCGCGATCGCCGGACGGCGATCGCGAAAAAACAAAAATAACATCAGAATAACTGCTCGACGCTTGTTGAAAACAAACGCTGATTTTCGTGTTTTTCTCGGCATCAGTGACAACACTTTGGACAGGTCAGTTAAACAGTATTTACTATAAAATACAACCCCCAATTATGTCACCCAATAATACAAAATCAAGAAAATCAAATAAGAAAAACTGCAGTATAACATTATTTTACTAGTTCTCTTACTACACTGGCCTATGAGAATTGAGTAGTATTTTGTAGTACTGTGCCGAAAAAATGTTCGCCCTGTCGGACGTAAACATTGTGGTTAACATTTTTTTGTTTTTTGTGTGTCTTTTCTCGGAACGGTATTAGATTGGTTTCCTCTTCAACCACTTGTTTACAATGGGATAAATAACGAATCCAAAACATGACATTTTGGGGGATTTCAGGACGTAATCCCCCTTTAATAAGAATATTATCGCATCACATACTCTTCCCCCACCATCTGGATCCCTCAACAACTCTTTTCAATAATCATTCCTCATTTCCACATATTATGTCAGCTCCCTTCCACAATACAAAGCTCGCTCACAGCGACAGCAAACTTGACCAAAAGGTCCTTAAGATGAACATACTGCGGGATTTAATTACGTTACGCGCTCAGCAGCCCGGGACAGGCCGCGCTTTTCCTCACTTAAAATGTTGACGAGTTTACTTAAGACGTTTACACCTTGATTTTGCTGGCGGCATCATTACCGTCAGAATTGCTTACGGAAAGCATTCTTAGCTGAAATTTGTGTTCTATGTTATACATCTAAAGGATATAATTCTTGCTCTTTGTCAGGGTGTGAGCCGTGTATTATTGCCTTTGTGTCCGGCCCTCGGAACAAATTCAATTTGGATCAACATTTCAACTACCACAATCCCCCTGATTCTGTTTGCACTTTTGTTCAAAGATAAAAAGAAGCCAGAATAGTATCTCTTGCACTTTTATCACAATCGCAATGGGTTTTGGGGACACAATTAGATTAAATTTCGTTTATAGTTTGCACTAGAGTACCGGTTGAGTTGACACGCCGTGCAGCAAACACAGGTGCTATGCAGGCCAACAATTGCAATGCCAAAGGTCACTCGATATTACAAAATGAGATTGGTTAAGGTTCAGAAAGCTTGGGTGTCTATCAAAGGGATTGCACAGGCAGTGATATAATGGTCCAATATCTCCGAATGCACTGAAATCTTTGTTATTTTCCGACTGCGTGACCCGCGACCATCCTTGATTGGTGGTTCGCGACCATCCCGGACTGGTGGTCCGACCATATAAGACTTGTCGGCAATCTCTTACGATTTGGAGTCGCAGTAACCTGACCATCAACCTTGCTGCGACTGATTTTCCTCTGGTGATCAACCACGCGCTCTTTCTACGATTTGCATGCGATATTCCAACAAGTTTTGGTCGCAGCTAGGTCGTAATCGGTCACAGGCACGGTGTGACTGGACCTTTAGGAATGGTAGAATAGGTAAAGGCCCAGTCACACCGGGCTTGCGACCAGGTTACGACCAAGCTGCGACCGAAAAATGTTGCAATCGCGGGCAAATCGTACAAAGAGCGTGCGACTGGTCGCAGAGGTCGTGGGTCATCGCCACAGCAAAATCAGTCGCAGCAAGGTCGATGGTCATGTTCAAAACTTCTGACCTGCGATTCCAAATCGTAAGAGGTTTCAGACAGGTCTTACATGGTCGTACCACCAGTCGTGCATGCTCGCACCGCCATTCGTGGATGGTCGCGGGTCCCACAGTCGCACGATTAGTCGTGCAACTGGTTGTAGGTATACACGACTGATCGTGCGAGTTGTCGCAGGTATACACGATTGCTCGTACGATCAATCGTGGGTACCTGGGACTAGTCGCACGATTACCTACGACTGATTTTGCGATCAATCTTCTCCAATCGCTTGTGATCGCACGACCAAGCGTGCCACCAATTGTACGTACCAGTCTTAAGAGCAATCACAGCATACGACAGCTATGAAGATCGTCGCAAAACATTGGCGATTGGTCGTACCTCTGCTAAATCGCACCAATCGCACGATCCAGAAATCGTACGATCCGGTGTGACTGGGCCTTAACTGGTTTGTTTGTTGGGGACACTTTCTGTTAGCACATCCTGTTTCTACATGTAGGCCTATGTATGCTACCTACTCGGAGAACCTAAAACGTAGCCTTTCCCACAAAACCAGAAACGTTAACAATTCAATTTGTTTTGGCGAAACTGATTGTTTGTTTACAGATGGAAAGATGACATGTTCCAGCTTTAATTTGACACCAACATTATTGTTACAAGTTGTTTGGTTGTAAAGAAATGTTGATTCTAGTACGGGTGTACAAACAAGTACAAATAAAGGCAGTGTTCAAAATTCTACTTATATTTTTTTAAAGACAAATCTGTGATGAACCTATAGCCAAATTTCTTTCTCATTGCATACTATAATTGTGTGCAAATTGTCATGCATTTATCCTCAAGTGAACAATACTATAATCACATTGTGCGCCAATCTGCCCTGCTGTAAACATTAAAGGGGTACTATGTCCTGAAAATCCACAAAATACCATGTTTTGAATTTGAATTTATCCTATTTCAAACATATGGTTGAAAGAAAACCAAACATTGTATTACCGTTCCCGAAAAAACACAACAGTGTACGCATACGTTTTTCCTGTCATTTTCATTCGATGTTCAATACACGTTGTGTGTTTTCCATAAATTTAATATGGCACCAATGCACAATTCGCAAAAGGCGAAAACTATCCGGCTATCATGACTACACCCAAAACAACACGAGTTTCAGGGGTCTCTTTTATGACCCCCGGTACTCGTTCTACACAAGAATGCAAAAACTAAACACGCCCAGTTTTTAAGGGATGGTTGTGTGGATGTTTATATCCTACTTTTAAATGCTTATTCCGATGAACACCATTTTGATCAAAGCGCGTTTTGTAGCCATGTTTGTTTTTAGGCGATTCCAGGACACAGTATCCCTTTAATGTCACCAAAGCCATACAAAAAGCTATACACAGATTTAAATTTTACTTAATTTTAACCCCCTTTTATTTGGACCGGTCGTAGAACAAAATTAGCCAGAGCGACTTGTTTATCAATACGGGTTTCGTTGGTGCGGATCACAAAAGGATAATCATTTCTGTTTGGGAACCCAAATTTGGAATACAAAAGTGGGAGAAGGGGGGGGGGGGGGGGGGGAGGAGTGAACGGAGAATGTGCTTGATGGACGAAACGCAGTTGTCCGCGTCAAAACAAAATTCATACAGCCTTAAAGATATTGCCCACCACTATCAGTGCGAGGGAAGCATTCGCCTGCAGATAACAATATTTTTAGAAGAAGTTTAGAGTCATTAATATCTTTACAAGTAATACCCCTGTCACACCGGAGTGTGATCTCACGGCAACCTTACTACGATGCAGTTTTCATCAAAAACGAAGTGGGGTCGCCTAAAACTGGCAAAAAAACCCTGAAATCTATGAGGTAGGTAGCTCACAGTACGCTCTTGACTCGCTCACTGCGCTCTCACTACGCTCTCACTACACTCTCACTGCGACCTATGCATTCCTTGCCGCGCTCTCACTGCGCTTCCACTACGCTCTACGCGATTTCGCTGCGACCAAGACGACCTCGCTACGACCTCGCTACGACCTTACTACGCACTCACTACGTCCCCACTACGTTCTGTGCGTTTGTACCGCGTTCGCGCGGCGACTATAAATACAGCGAGCTCGATGTTGCTGGATATCTGTTGTACAATTATTATGTTCTGCCTCTCTACAGCCGTGGTAATAACCCTGTCACATCGGAGCTACGCTGCCATTGCGCTCCCACGGCAACTAAAACAAGTTGCAAAACGCAGTAGAAGTGCAGTAGGATCGCCAAGACGGTAGTGGGAACGCAGTGGAGTCTACCTAGGTCGTGGCAGGGTCTCCATGGTCGCCAAACCTTGGCGATTGTTTTCATCCTGCTCAAAACAATCGCAGAAGGTCGGCGACCTGGTTCAAAACGCAGTGGGAGCGCAGTAAGAGCGTAGTGGGATCTCAAAGAACGTACTTGGGATGCGTGACGTCTACCTGAGCGTGTCATGATCGTAGCAAGAGCGAGTTGGTATCGCCGTCTGCCCAATCTACGACTGAAGTACGTCTGAAGTACGACCACTGTACGCTTGTCACGCTCTCACTACGCTCTTACCGCGCTCATACTGCGCTTCTACTACGTCGTATAGGGCTTCTTCACGTCCACACGGGGCTGCCAGTACGACTATGGCGCCCCTAATGCGTCCATGGCGATGTTACGGAGCTTCCTGTACGTTCACAGTGCGATTATACTTCGATTATACTGCGTGTATAGTACGTTCTGACTTTGACATGCGTAATGGCCACAAATGGTATAAATGCAGCCTATATCCTCCACACAACATACCAATGTACATCTCCTCTTTACCATGGATGTATAGAGGCAGAACATAATAATTGTACAACAGATATCAAATATCCAGCAACATCGAGCTCACTGTATTTATAGTCGCCGCGCGAACGCGATACAAACGCACATAACTTAGTGGGGACGTAGTGAGAACATAGTAAGGTCGTAGCGAGGTCGCCTTGGTCGCAGCGAGATCGCGTAGAGCGTAGTGGGCGCGCAGTGAGAGCGCGGCGATGATCAAACTGGGAACGCATAGGTCGCAGTGATAGTGTAGTGAGAGCGCAGTGAGAGCGCAGTGAGCGAGTCAAGAGCGTACTGTGAGCTAACTACCTCATAGATTTCAGGATTTTTTGCCAGTTTTCGGCGACCCCACTGCGTTTTTGATGAAAACTGCATCGCAGTAAGGTCGCTGTGGGATTGCACACCGGTCTGACAGGGGTATCAGTCGCAGATTGGGCAGACGGCGATACCAACTCGCTCTTGCTACGACCACGACACGCTCAGGTAGACTTCACTACGTCCGTAGTACGTTCTTTGAGATCCCACTACGCTTTCACTGCGTTTTGGACCAGGTCGCCGACCCTCCGCGATTGTTTTGAGCAGGTTCAAAACAATCGCCGAGGTTAGGCGACCATGGAAACCATTCCACGACCTAGGTAGACTCCACTACGTTCCCACTACGCTCTTGGCAATCCTACTGCGCTTCTACTGCGTTTTTCCACTTGTTTAGTCGCCGTGGGAGCGCAACGGCAGCGTAGTTCCGGTGTGACAGAGGTATAAGCTTTTGAACAGTATGTTGGTTGTTCTTATTTGTTTGATAGTTAGAAAAAGGTATATCCCACATTTAACTATACTACACCGTATTGGCATAACACCCAAATTAATTTGTACACCACATTTGTTGGTGTGATGTTTGTAGTTTTGATAATTTCATCAATGTTAAACTGTTTACCATTGTCCACTTTTGCGTGGAACTGCACGATATCTAGTCTTTGCCAAAGACAACTGAATTCGATATTTGATTGTGCACAGTAGCGTATTGCTTTCACACGATTATAGACCAGCTTCCTAACTCAGCTCAGCCGTCTTTGCAAATTACATCCAACGGTTTATCTTGTACCTTATTTTTCCGCAGGCTTTCCTAGGCAGCCAATCAACGATCGCAAAACGGCGATTATTAACACGTGCAAGCGCTAATTAAATATGCAACGCAGGACAGCACGACCGCTGAATGGGTATAGTTGACTGCGTGAAGACGCTGGGAATATTCGTAGGGTCGAATTTGCATGAAAAGGTCACGCCCCATTTAAGCGAGAAATGTTTGACTATAAACCGTGTGTATTCACCGTGAATACAGTGGTCTTTGGCAAAGACTAGCCAATATCAAGCTTCATAATATTTCAAAGCTATCCCCAAATTGGACACAGTGAACAAAACAGTTTTCAAGGAGAAACCAAAATTACTATCCAAAACAACTTTATAGTACAACAAATGCAACAGAATAAAAAACAACAACACTTACTTCAGAATAAACGCCCAAGATAACATAACCTAAACAAATTAGACTACAGAGATGAACAATCTGTCAAGTACAGTAATTCTCTTAACACGACGAGCACACGTTACCCTGATTTCGTTTCGGTCGAGTCGAGTGCTTTGTCCATGCCCCAGGCCGCGATTATGTCACTCACCCCGAAAACTCATTTTACAATCAAAATGAACTGGAGGATGCTGAAAACATGAACAAAAATGGAGAGGCATTTTGTATCCCCAACCCTGTTGACACGGACGCTTCAATGTTGCTCTCTCAAACATTTAAAGGGATAGTATACCTTTTACAATTATCCAACAAAATTACCAACGTAATTATTGTTCAAAATATTACCAGGTGTAAGATATTATTAACTCTGAACTTGATGTGAAATTCCTTCTTCTTACAAGCTGCCATTTTTTAGAAAATAAAGAAAATAAAGAAAATAAAGAAAATGAAGAAAATGACAAAAGCAAAACAAATGCGCCTTAGAGACGCATTTTTGGAAATGTCCATAAGTAGTTGATTTGAAATCCAACATCTTAATTTATATTTTTGTTCTCGGAATATACAGCATTCCCAGAGATCTTCGTCACGTTTAATGTCAAGCACCTTTTTTTTATATTTTGAGAACCGTTGCTGCTTCAAACGATACAAATACACTTGTTGTACAATGGTCTACTACAACTTTAAAGAACTCGTCGTAAATGAAAGGAAATTGGCTCGACTGTTTGAGACGACGAAATCAATTTTTCTCTCCTGCGTCAGTCTATACCTAGGATGCGACCTGGACTGATAATAGAAAAACGTCCCGCTGAATTCCAAGCTGCGCTGGAGGGCCAACGGCACTTTAGAAATATTGATTCCACTTGGGGTTCAATATAACATGGTGCCGGCGGCATTTCCATGTGACTCGGGTTGTTCCAAAAATTATCTCAATCGACTGGGGTTACTGTGGTCGGTTTGAGCCTCTGTATTTGTTTCTCCACATGTTTGAGAATATCAGGATTGTGCGTACTTCGGAGGCAATGCAGGTCAATGGGTATATAATGCAATCCACAAGCGGGAAAACAAGAACTCGGGTACAGTACAGGTACAGCTCAACATACCATTAGTCAGTGCGTGGTATATAATTATTGCAGCAGGGCAACGTTGGATGAGGTCGGAGTACGTACTGTAAAATGGAACCGGGTACCAAAACACCCGACTGCTGATACCAGGAACGGTTTCCTCTCTATAGTCTATACACCCACTGGTCATACGTCTCATTAGTCCTAGCGGTGCGTCTTATTGGTTCAGTTTGACTGGCATGTAGTAGGACAATGTAGTCTGACTACAATGTGGTGCATGTGTAATTTGGTAATAACTGATTAACAGACTTAAATGATATTCCAAGATACATCAACTGAAATTCCATGTATATGTGCATTCCAACACTTATAGTCAGGTGGCTTAACAAATTTAACGTTACCGGCCGGACAAAAGTACCAAATTTGGCATGGAGTTTCCTTTCGACCTATCTATTGATTTTATCCGTGGAACCCACTTGATCGGTTCCGATTTTCCAAGATGGCGACCAAAATCCAAGATGGCCGCCAGAAACAAAGGAAATGTCATATATCTGGCTGTAAAAATCGGAAATGAACAAATGAGGTGTCAATTCAGGTGTTTCCGGGGTCACTGAAACAGATGCTGGTCATGGCATGTTGCTCGGGTCACTCATTTCCAAGATGGCGGCCAAATTCTAAAATGGCCGCCCCCCAAAAAAGAACTTATGTATATCTGACTGTGAAAATCGGAAATGAACAAATGAGGTGTCAATTCAGGGGTTCCTGGGGTCACTAAAATATATGCTGGCAATGGCATTTTGCTCAGGTCACCCATTTCCAAGATGGCTGCCAAATTTCGGAATGACCGCCAATACTAAATTTAAGATATATGACGGAAATTTGTATATAGAGGTGTAAAATCATATTTATGTTCAGCACATCTGAACTTATAAAGTGGTAAGAATATGTCAATGTGATGTAGGATGTGACGGATTGACTCCGACAAAACTGGCGGTCAAAACTGGCGCTTTTTCCTGCACCAGCTTGCCGTCCAAATAGGCGTTTCTTGGTGATGGCTAACCTAATCCCTATATTTGGCGGGAAGCCTATGCTTCCTCTCAGGATACCTTCTTGCAGGTTTCCCAGTGTGTCACACCGAGGAAGTGGCCCCAGTAAGTCCACAGCCACTTTCTCCATGGGCTCGACCACCAAATACTGTTTGAGCGGGGAAACTCTTTACTTCGCAGGAGATTTCCTCCTCCCACACAGCTCGCAACATCTAGTCTGATAAATGACCTCACACCCGCGGTCATTCCGGGCCAATAGTATAGCAACTTGACCTTGGCCAAAGTCTTATTAACCCTTAAATGGCCACTCTTCCGGCCACCATGCAGCTCCTGAAGTACGACCTCTTTAAATTTCTCAGGAAATACTAGTCGCAACCTCACGGACTTCCCATCGCCGGGCTCCAAATTTATAGGACACCGTCCTGCACCTCCAACTAATCCCAAGAGGACCAGAGGGTCTTGTGTGCCGAGGAGGCGCCCGACTACTTTGCCCTAATCATCCAACCAATCACCAAGTTGACCCTCTCTGACTGCATCCTTAGGTAAGTGTGGTTGAGCAAAGATGCCCATCACCCTCGCCTCTGGGATTGGCACGACAGAGTCAACCTCATGGCGACATTCGTCAACCTCACTGATCGTTGTCACATTCGCCTTATTCGAAGCCTCAACGGTCTCTGGCGCTTTATCAGCGTCAGCACGACCACACTGTTTGCAGGCCTTCCGGGACAACCCATCAGCATTTCCATGCTTCCGCCCAGGTCTGTGTTGAATCGTCAAATCGTATTCGCTGATCACTTCCAGCCACCTGGCAAGCTGATCCTCGGGGTCCTTAAAATTAAGCAACCACCTAAGAGCAGCATGGTCGGTTCGGAGTAGAACCTTCTGACCATGCAGGAACTGTCTAAACTTCCTGAGGTAGACAACTCCCGCCAGAAGTTATATCCGGGTAGCACAGTAGTTCCTCTCTGCCTTGCTGAGTTTATAGCTCGCAAAGGCGAGGACCTTCTCTTCTCCATCATGGATCTGAGACAAAACTGCCCCAATCCCATCCCCACTAGCATTTGTATCTATGATGTAGTCGCTATCAGGAACGGGGTATGCCAACACCGGTGCTGTCTGCAGCCTCTGCTTAAACTCAACAAATACCTGTTGGAAGGCATCTGCATGTCCACTGGAACTCACGCGACTTTTCTGTCAGCGCATGCAACGGTTAATCAACCTCTGCAAATCCCCGGACAAACTTCCGATAATAGGAAGCGAGGCCTAAAAAGCTTCGAACTTTCTTAACACACTTAGCTGTTGGCCAATTGGCCATGGCCCGAACCTTCTCAAGGTCGGTAGCCACACCTTCAGGCGACACAATATGTCCCAAACAGCCCACTGACGTCTGAAACAGGAAGCACTTACTAGGCTTCAACTTTAAACCAGCTCACCTCAACCTGGAGAAGACGACTCACAGTCGTTCAATTTCCTCTTTCACAGACTTCCCAAACGCCATGACATCGTCCAGATATATCAGCAGGATGTCCCACTGAAGACCTGTCATCACCCTCTTCATCAACCTTTCAAATGTCGCAGGGGCGTTGCACAGACCAAAGGGCATGCAGCGCCAGCTGTATAAACCGTTCAGCACTACAAAGGTTGACTTCTGGTTGGCATCCTCATCGAGGTCGACCTGCCAATACCGGACGCTAAATCGAGAGTGGAACACCACTCTGCACCCACCAACGCATCTAGTGTCTCGTCGATACGGGGGACAGGGTGAGCATATTTGATTGTTACCTTATTCAGACCCCGATAGTCGACACAAAATCGCTTATTTTCCGTCCTTCTTCCGGACTAACACAACATTTGCAGCCCAGGGACTCGATAAACCCTCGCTTCTTCAAATCTCCAACCTGCCTCTATATTTTCTCCTGATTACACAAGGGGTGGCGCCGAGTCCTCTCCTTGAAAGACCTGGCAGAAGCTACGTGAACCGGTAATTGGTTGCTTAACCCTGATCATGCAGCCGTGCGTTGATGATTGGCCGCTGCGCCATGTATCACGCAGTATGAGCGCGTGATCTTATACATGAGCAAACTATTTTTAGATTAACTAGACGTACCTACGAGTCGGCATAATAGGCCCTACCCGGTTCCGTTACAATACATTGTATAGCAAAATTGTAGATAAAATTTCTGAATACTACCAGTATGTACTTAACAGTGAGAATGTGTATTTTTTGTTATATTGGCCGCCATCTTGGAAATTGGTGACCCGAGCAAAATGCCATGACAAGCATCTGTTTCAGTGACCCAAGAAACCCATGAATTGACACCTCATTTGTTCATTTCCAATTTTCACAGTCGGATATACCGGTAAGTAATTTTTTTTTTTGGTGTGGCCATTTTGAAATTTGGCCGCCATCTTGGAAATGGGTGACCCGAGCAACATGCCATGACCAGCATTTTTTTCAGTGACCCCGGAAACACCTGAATTGACACCTCATTTGTTCATTTCCGATTTTTACAGCCAGATATATGACATTTCCTTTGTTTCTGGCGGCCATCTTGGATTTTGGCCGCCATCTTGCAAAATCGGAACCGATCAAGTGGGTTCCACGGATAAAATCAATAGATAGGTCAAAAAGAAACTCTATGCCAAATTTGGTACTTTTGTCCGGCCGGTAACGTTAACCCTGAAAATTGTCGCTAAGCCACCTGACTATTAGGGTTCTTATCATGATTTTAGCATATTCCTATTGCATTTGTGGACATACATGTACATGTACATACAATTTGTTTTATGCAGTGACTTTTATGTGTACCGGTATTTGTTTTTCACTGCGAATGCTTAGGACACGTGTTTTTTAAATGACAAAAATGCCTGCCATTGCTTGTTATTTCACCCACATGTTTTTTAAACGACAAATCTGCAAAGGCCAAATATCTTTCTCACTCTCTGCCAAATGCTGATTTCATTAACTGAAAATTGTTATCATAATTCGCATCATTCTGCCTCACTAAAGGTGTAAATGTAAAAGAAGACAAGAAGACAACTGACTCATCTATGTAAACAAAAAACTCATGAGTAGCCTTCAGCCAAAATAACAATATAAATAGGTTGCCTACTGTAAGAATGGATTAAACCTCGCAGTGAACTACGTGTATAATACAAAATAAAGAGAAAAGTAAGAGATAACGACAAACATAATGGGAGAGGGGATATAAATTACTTGGCAGACTGATAGATTGTAACTAGACACCGAAGGAAAGTACATTTACTGCAATGAGAGAAGCTAATATGCAAAGACTGAAGACTCCATCTGCATCCCTGGCATGAGCAAATTGGATGGGTCTGTTTATTCCGCGACTCCTTAAACAAACCCTGTATGAAATCAGTTCAACGTAGAGCTACTAAACTGGTCCTAGACCCAATAGATAAAACCTACAATGAGAGATTATTGGTTCTGGGTCTGCCTACCCATTCTTAAATATTGAAAGCTTAGCTTACATCAACAAAATGAAACTATGTAAACGTAAAAAAACAACCTGCAACTACGGTCGGTGACCTTACATGAGCGTGACATGACCTTTGACCTCAGATATCCAAACAAGAACTGTGTCTTCCTTTCCAAGAGTCACTGCATTGAAGTTGAATAAAAAACACATTTAGAAGTTATACATTTCTCCCCATATACTAAATCTGAAACTTGAACATACAGTCATAATAATATGGACATACGAAATTTATGACTAATAAGTGACGCCCCTAAAACTTCGTTTTGGCGACACAAATATTATATATTCGGAAATTCACACCCATCACTTCTTTCAACATTATTATCGTATTAATTGAACTTTCACAGCTGTAAATCTAATCCAGGATATTAATTGCTCATCACCAGCTATACTTTTTGTTATTTCCATTCTGTAACCATTTGCTCCTTTTATCAGCTATTTTGTGACTGACTTTTGACCTATACATTTCAAGCAAGATTCAAGTAAAATAAGAATAGCTACGTGACAGCTGGAGTAAGGGCTCGAGCTTCATCATCTCAGATGACAAAAATCCAATTGAATTTGACAAGGAGTGTCGGTGGCGCACCTTTTCCAAGTTACTAATGTGGCATTAGCCCTAGGGCTTTAATATTTGAGGGTGAGGCTCATTTCATCATCATCCTTATAATCATCCATTCTCTCTCGGCTTGTTTATCACATATTCTCTGTTCATCATACCATCTTCCAAGAAATTTCCCGACCTATATTAAACAGGGTTTCAGAGTGAAACGTGTTACCTGACCCTGGGCACCTGTTTCCTGCTTAGAGATTTCCCCCGAGGCAAAAACGACAGTCTCCTCAAATCTACACTGTATGTAACAACCCGCCAGCCCGAATATTCAACTTGAAGGTATTACCTAACCAGAATGACACGGATGTTTAATAAAGCCATGTTTTTAAGCTTGCTTATTATTCTAAGCTTATAGAAGATCTGTTTGGTCCGTGCAGATCAATTCATTGCTCTTCTTAACATTTTAAAGGTAAAATATACCTTTTGCAAAAACAACCAAACTATTGTTCAAAAGTTTAAAGATATTAACAAATGACGCTCAACTCAAATTGAATATAATCCTTCTTGCATGTTGTAATTTTGAAGAAAATACCGGTAATGAAATAATACTATATCGGTTCTGGTCATTACCTCTGTCAGGCCCATGAGCCAGTTACCCTTCCAAATCCTCTAAAGTCAATATGATTTTAAACACACCATCGGGAGTAAGGGTTCCGGCAAACCACACTATGTGACCTGTCACTACGAAATGAGCTTACAGTCGGACATTTTCATTTTGCAAAACCAGAGTGATCGTGTTTTAGTTGTTTTTCTTCTGTCAAACATCTTTAAAATCTATTTAATCCCAATTGTCATACATTAATTTCACTGTAAACACAAAGTCCTGTAGAGTTTTATTGCCAGTTTCTCAAGAATAAGTGTTTCCACTTAAAGTTGTCCACTTAAGAGTAAGATTTAAGTGTTTCCACTTAAAGTGGTTGATCTATATATTCCATTACCGAATTCGCTACCCGTTGGAAAGCTCTATGTTCTGCATAATACAGATATATATTTAAATTCCGACTTTATCTTGAAAGTCTGACTTTAAGCTCATTTTACGGCGACTCAGGTCACACATTTATTCCCTAAGAGTAAGATTTAGACTCCATCATCTGTACTTATAAAATCCGAAAACCTTCCATGTACCAAAAGCCACTATGGCCGGATAGAGGCAAGCTGGAATGACCCACATTTAAGCAGATCTCTGGTACGCTAGCGCAGGCTAATGAAACAGTAACGAAGCCCAGTTACGTCAATCATTTTGGACTGAGGACATACACAACTTATGACAGTCCTGATGGATCTTGTCAATACACGGCAGTATCGAATTACCATCTACTTTAAATATTGCCACGATAGCCTTGATCTTGTATTCTACGGAAGCAATAACGTCATTACATTAACATTTACACGTACAGTATAATGAATCAAATGAGTTAAGAGGGCCTACTATTTCGATCTTAACAAGATCTTCTTTAGAGACATAATGGCTGTGTACAAGAATCAAACATATATAGGGCAATATACAGCATGATGTACATCAATATAGTGGTTAAATTTAGTCTAATTGACAAAAACATGCCTAGACAAGGAGGAAAACTTGATTAAAGGTATGATACACTATTGGTAAATTATCACGATTTGGTGGATTTGGGGGTTGTATTTTATAGTAAGTATCGTTGACCTGTTCGAAGTTTCACATAGACATGTGAAATGTCTAATGAAATGGGATGAACATGAAATAGGCATTCACATTTGAAGAATTGTGACCCCCCTCTAGAAGCTACCTGAAATTTTCCAGAAATACAAATATGATCCTATTGAATCAGAATATCAGGTTCGCCAGAGAGAAAAATTGCACATTAATTAGGCTTAACCAATTAAAATATCCAGCTTGAAAATAGCGCCCTCTGTTGGTCACTTCGGGAGAGGTGTGTACAAAACCTATGAGGAATTAAAATGTACACAAACAAATGACAGGGGGCGATTTGAACTCGTCTGGATAGAAATGACTGCTCTGTTTTTGTCTTCCCGATTTCCTGTATATTCTTTATTTAAAGAAATATTCCTAAACCAAGATTATTAGTGTTTTTTGTTATGTTATCAACAGTTCAGTTTTTGTTTTCATAGTTTCTTTTCATTTTATCAACCGAATGTTTGTATCTTGCCTGTGTTTCTTTTTGATTTTATGACTCCCCAAAAAAACAAATTAAACCCCCAAAAACACAAGAACAGAAGAAAAGAAGAAGAAACAGTTATAAGAACAATGACAAATATTTATTATACATTATTGCTAATTTTGTATCAATATTTTTGCTATTTTTTTCACAATATCAGAACTTCATCAAAAACCTTTTTAGAATGGTATACTTTTAAACGCCATGTGATTGACAATCTTCAACCAATTGTTATCCTGAAAGATACAGCAATATTGATTATTGCTTTGTAAGTTATATCTGTGCAGTAATTGTAATTCAATGATATTTTAAAGTTAGAACAGATTTGTGTAGATGTACAGTGTAATAATTATGCTTAAATGAGTTACAGGTAAATGTAAACCAGCACATCAGCTTCTATAAATGTGAGCAAGTGCTTTGTTTCAACATCTGAAATTCATTTTTAAATTTTGTTATAATGCTTCAGTAAACAAAATTATAACTGCATTTATATACCTGTAAAAACAAAAGGATTATCTTAGCCTGAGCTGAAATTGTAGGAGTGCTATAAATTATGAATTAAAATACGAAATTATGTGTCGCGATAAGTAATTATTTTTGAGGGCAAGACTTTCACTTTTACGACACTGAAAATTAGTGCCATTTTACTTATGTAAATCTTCTCAAGTTTTTTAATTTACATACTCCCATAAAACATGGAATAAGATAAGGCAGGTAAATTGAACCACATTTTTCTTGAATGAGCTTCTCCATTCCTGAAATGACAGTTGATAATCTTGCTGCACAGTGTCATCATTAGCTTTCGACTTGTACTCTCTGGCTACTTTGGTGTACTTTGGTAACATGTACGTTGGTATTTTACCTCTATTGATACTACATGTAGATTCCTATCCTGAATATCAATTAACAGTAGCTCATCCTGCCTAATATTTGCTGCTTTAAGCAATTTCCCATCCGGCATTGTTTCGCAATTAACTAGCCGTTTTTCTTTGTTAGTATATATCTTTACAAACGATGCACTGAACAGGCAAGACATGTTTTCTGCCTGGAAGAGGTTACACGTGTTGGTCACCAGAAGTTAAGGAACTCAGACCAGCTTGAACAAATTCAACAAAGGCTCCCCATCTTGTTCGTCTGCCGTTTTCTTCTTCAGCAGCTGAAAAATAACAACATATTACATAAATAAACTACAACAAGCTCTAATTTTAACTTGTTATCCATTTATCCACTCCCACAAAAAAACCACTTACATGTACTTTATCTAAAACCTCTAATGAAAGTGGTTAAGGATACATTTTTTGCCTTTAACTACAAAGTAGTATGCATGTTTTTCTATTATTTTATACTATTTTAATATTTCCCCCCAATTTATTTTAGGAATCCTCAGTTAATCTAAAGTTAGGATACATCATTGGCAATTGTTAGAATTATCAGAAATTGGTAAAAAAAATGGTGGGCAGTTGTTGTCTTTTCTTTCGCGATCACCCGACGACTATATTTAATTGTTGGTAATAAAATGCAAAGTTTTGAACAATTATGGGATATCTAGCGCAATCATTTTGCTGGATGCCTAGTATCATTATTTACTTTCCAATAAGTAAGATATTTTCCTAATAATTAAGTAGTAAATATTTTTGATATCTGCAAATGGTGTATCCTTCCTTTAACACAGAATTCATTATTCATCAAGTCCTATATTTATATTTGAATCTATTTATATTTAGATAAAAATTACATTAAGCAGATGCCAAATGCTATTTTGTGCTGTTTTATTTATATAAGGGATTTTACTACCTTGTTCTATTTGTCTCTGATCTGCCATTTTGTGTCTGTCTTCAGCCCGTTTGACTTGCAGAAGTGGTGGAGATGATCCCTCGGATTGTCGCTGTGTCTCCTACAGAATAATAATTTAAAACAGTGTTAGTACAAACTTGGCCCAATGCTCAACGTAACAGTAAAACACCAAGAACTGGAATTAGTTTCATACTTGGTCACCACCACATTTTATAAACAATAAATAATAAATTCCTAAAAACGCTTAAAAAAATGGTGACATTTATTTCTTTAGCCTTTTGGGGATTTTTAATTTATGAAATAAAATGCGGTGGCCAAATACGGAGTTCTTTCCCCATAGACAAAAGACACTATTTAGTAAGGGACACTTTGTTGTACACAGGGGTTAAGTACCCGCTTTGCTTAGAATAAATACAAATTAAAAAAATGGCCACTGACTTGAAATTGAACCTTACAACAATGATAAGGCCTGTGTAACATCACATTAACAATAAATTAACCGAATATTTGCCATATTGTCCCATTCCTCCATGGCTGTCCTAGCCATAATATACAAAATTCTACTTTCTTTGGGTACGTCCACGGTCCTGGAAAGCACTTGAAAGAGCAATGGGGTGGCTGGCGTCTTCACTTCCAAGAGGCACGGCTTGGCCTCTAAATCATGCTTACCCAGTTACCCGGCTTGCCGATGCCGAATACCCTCGTGCGTGGTCTATTTCAATAAACGACAACGTATAGTGGCAGTTTGGGGCAATTTAAAGCTTTGTCATCGCGTACAACACTCTCTGAATTTAGCCTAGCTCTTCACGCTAAATTGTATTACTTTAGATTTGGCATAAGTTGTGTGCATACAGCAATACAAAGGACTTTCGTCGCCTTCATCTTCAGCTAAATTTGCGTCCGATGAAGACGCTATCTTGCACAACGTGATCGGACCGACTCCGCTGTAACAAATCGTGACATTGGTCAACGTTGCATGAGAAACTCGTTGTGATTGGTTAGCAGTAAAAGTCATCGATTTATCTTTACATGGTTCGTGAAAATCATGGCTTTATTTCTTGAGTATTTTTCCAACTAAAATTTACTATTACTTGCTAATGCGAATGTTTTAGGCTTGGCGAGTTTTAGGGTGGTGAAAGACGGAATTTACACGAATTGTAAGCCCAAAAATGTAATAGCTTCTTGAGGGGGGTCACAAAATCAACGAATTTGTGAGATCATCCTGCGGCCTAACAATCATGGATGCTGAAAAAAGCAAGACAAACGGCGTTCGTTTCAACCGGCGTTGTTCTTGTTTTAAGCGCGATTGCCTTCCGCTTTTTTTGTATTCAATTTTTCGGAACAATTTCTGGATATCTCGCGCAATTATTTTGCTGGATCGTTATTACTTTCAAATAAGTAAGATATTTTCTAATAATTCGGCAGTAAATATTATTGATATCTGCAAATGGTATAGGCCTATCATACATCTAAAGGGAATATACAACATATTAATATATTATTAAATACCTTTCTAGACTGTTGGTGAATGTCTAGACTGTCTAAACATCCCATACAATTATGGCACCTGGTATACCGTGATTTTCAAGAAAATTGCTATTTTTATATATATTTTTATATCAATTTCCAACGCTAGTCGGCTGACCAGCATTGGCAAAAAAACACCTGGCTTCTCTTAACTGGCTTATTTATTCCGCATTTTGTTAGCGATCGATATGAATGGGTACTGGATACAAGCCAACTAGACTATTTTCGTGTAAACGTACAAATCACCGACGTTTATAAATTGCTCCGTTTCATCCTCAATTAGTGGGATCATGAAACCCTGACTACACAAAAAGGATCGTTTTTATATAGCATCTACGAATATAAACCTCCAAACAATTAAGTAGTGTAACAATTATTTTCTACCCAATATTAACCCCAAAATTCATCCATATTTTGAAAATTACAGCAAAAGCAAATGTTGTATATATAATGTATTATCTTTAAAAGCAGTAGGCCTACCGTCCAAGATCATGTCCGCTCGTTGCACGAACGTCTATAATAATGCGAGTAGATTCTCTGTTAATCAGTGCAAAGACGTTCGAATTGAATATACAGTATACTCGAAGGGATGTTCAGTGCTACGCTGTTGAATCAGTTTTCTAGCATTGGAATTGCTGAATACATGATTGGCCACGTACAGTTCGAGTTGTGCAACATAATGCTACAGACGTTTGGTTAAAATCGTCATTTGGGGAAATTTGGAGGACCAATAAGAGGAAATTCTAGAGTTCAATTTGCTCATGGGAAAGTTGTTCTTTCAGAAATTACTATATTTAAGATCTTGAGATGCAAGATGCTTTCTACATACACGGTTACCATAATATCATTTCACATCATCGGCTATTTGTTTGTAAGGGGGTATTTTATTAAGCTAGGATGCGCAGGGTCAAAAGGGTTGAATTCTGACTCAGGCCGTTTTCCAAACCCCATTTTTGTCTCCGACCTTGCTTTGTTGATCAATTTGGAAATTGTAATGGACCTAGAGCGATGACGGAGCATTAGCTGGGGTTTGGAAAACGGCCCCATTCTAACACAGGGAGAAAACAATGAGTCTTTGACCAATGCTGCAGGCGAGTTCGCAAGGATCGATGATGCATAGTGTAGAGCAATTCTTGAGGGGCAACTTGAGCCCGTTTGCTGCTCAGTATTGAATGTCTGCCTTCATCGGATGATAGCGTTTGCCTATCCTTCAAGTGCGGTCCGCTGTCTGTCTGTTTGCCTGTCATTGGGATGTCTATCTGCGTCTGCTTGTCTTTAGTGGGCTATTTACTCCATCCATAATCTTTGCACCCCATAATGTTCCTCAGTCTTCAACAATACATGTATGAAGTTGTACTGGCGTATAACTTAGCAGTATAAAGAAGCAGTCTTAATCGCCATGATTAACCCTATCTTCGGCATTCATTACACACTACTACAACATACTATTCAACTCTCATAGGCAATTGTGGTGTAAGAGTACTGCATATTGCAGTTGGGTGAAGTTATAATAATAATACAAATAATAGACAGTTCTCATATAGCGCACGTATATACCAAGACGGATACTCAAGGCGCCCTCTGGGGTTTTCAAAGACAGGTAATGGCCCTGTCACACTAGAACGTTTTAGGCCAACGCGTGAGTAGCGCGTTAAAAATAGTTGATACGCTGGCAAACGCTGAACTTCCACAGAAAAAAGTCAAGTGGAACCGTGATTTTAGCTGTCCATAACGCGTTGTTAATGGGTCCAATGCGTTCGCCAGCGCGTGAGAGACGCGTTAGTAACGCGCTCGACGACTGATAAACGACTGCCCAGCGCGTGAGTAGCGCGTTCCAACGCGCGACAGCGTACTGCAACGACCACATGATTAGTTGTATAAAAAGCCGACGCGCTACTACACTAATGACCCTGTCACACCAGAACGTTTTAGGCCAGCGTGTTGGAATTTCGGTAACACGCGGGTAAACGTTGACCAACGCTATGCCAGCGTTCGCAACACGCTAAGCGCGTTACTCACACGCTGGAACACGCTGTCACACGCTGAGGCAAAAATACATTTTTTCAACACACCTACAATTTTCAGCGTTTGCCAGCGTGTGACTGCACACGCTGGCGGCGCGCAGAATGGTCGTTACTCACGCGTCGAACGCGCTATACGATCGTTACCAACCCACTACTCACACGCTGGCGACCCGCTGTCGTATTTTTACTATACATCAGTGATACGTTCCTCACACGTTGAGCGCGTTCCTCACACGATACTCACGCGCTGGCATACGCTATGAACCCGTTATCAACCTGTATGGACACGCTGAAATCACGGTTCCACTTGACTTTTTCTGTGAAAGTTCAGCGATTGCCAGCGTATTAACTATTTTTAACGCGCTACTCATGCATTGGCCTAACACGTTCTGGCGTGACAGGGCCATAACCAGCGTGTCGCCAGAGTACGCCAGCGTACGCCAGCGTGCGCCAGCGTGTGAGTAGCGGGTTGATAACGATCGTCTAGCGTGTTCGACGCTCCAACGCTCCGCCAGCGTGTGCAGTCACACGCTGGCAAACGCTGGAAATTGTATGTATGTTGAACAAAATATGTTTTCCTGAGCGTGTGACAGCATGTCCCAGCGCGTAAGTAACGCGCTCAGCGCGTTGCTAACGCTGGCCTAGCGTTGGTCAGCGTTTGCCAGCGTGTTGCCAAAATTACAACACGTTACTCACGCGTTGGCCTAAAATGTTCTGGTGTGACAGGGCAATGAAGTTTATGAGAATATAAGGCCCATTATGTAGCACCTTTGTAAGTTTTACACGGTGCTATACAGCGCACTTTGCAGCCACTGCAAGAAACACCGGGTCAAACCCCTCCTCTTAGCGATACGTTTTTACTGGGTTATTTTACGTACATTACATAACACATGGGACCTTTATGTCCTATCCGAAGGACGAAGCAACAGTGGTTAAGTGCGTTGCTAAAGGAAACTCGTGGCAAGACCGGCACTCGAACCCACACTTCGCTGATCAAAAACACTGGAGTTTGAATCCGCATGTTCTTAACCGCTTGGATATGGTTAATGCAAGGCTTAAATGTAGTATACACCATTTGCAGATATCGAAAATATTTACTACAAAGTTATCAAGAAATATCTTACTCATTTGAAAGTGAATAATTATTCTTGGCATCAAGCAAAATGATTGCGCTAGATATTCTGTAATTATTCCGAAAAGTATAATTTTATAATGAAAAATTCGCGATCGCCGGACGGCAATCGCGAAAAAACAAAGATAACATAAGAACAACTGCTCGACGCCGGTTGAAAACAAACGCTGTTTTTCGTGTTTTTCTCGGCATCCATGATTGTAAAACTTCGGACAGCTCAGTTAAACGATATTTACTATAAAATACAACCCCCTAAATCTACTTATTCATGATAATTCTAGCAATTACCAATGGTGTATCCTACCTTTAAGCGCATAGTAGGCATTTCATGTTCAGAAATTTTGTCAACATTAAACACCAAGGAAAAAATGAAGGAAAGAAAAAAAGTGCATTTTTATTTGACTTCTTACAGTTTATCATCTTGCAAATACAATATTGCATGAGGGTAATAATTTGACGATGTACATGTTGATGTACATGTACATGTACATGCATGTTCATTTGTTCGAGAATTGTTTTTAACTCATTGAACAGTAAAAGGGAGGGGTTGGGGTTGCTCGACAGCAACCTAGCTGACAGATCTATCTCACAGTGTGCATAATCATATACAATTTATGTTTAGGGTGTATTTGACACAATTGATATGTGGTTGTTTTAATCAAAAGGAGGGGACTTCAGCTCAATTTAATTTATCCTTGACGTACCATAGGGAAATTGTATTCATCGGCCTTTAATACGTACTATAGGAAAATATAAAATTGCAACATGTTTACGAATGTGTATACATATTTAAACTAATACATGTACCATTAACAAATTAATACTACTGCATGAAATTTCTACTGGGTCTAAGGCAGGGAACCTAAACTAATAAGACCCGTCTTAGTTCTGCCAAGCAACCGAGTGCAGAGACTGAACTGACAAAAAAGGGAAAACTACATATCCATATAATTTATCGGCATTGACGTACCATAGGGAAAAATATAACATTGAAACATGTTTACAAATGTGTATACATATTTAAACTAATACACGTACCATTAACAAAGTATAAAACTACTACATGAAATTGCTATTGGGTCTAAGGCAGGGAACCTAAACTAATAAGACCCGTCTTAGTTCTGTCAAACAACCAATGGGAGAGACCAAACTGACAAAAATACGCTAAATAAGAAAAAACAAAACAATCGACGTCATCGAACATAAGGGCTGTTCATTTTCAAATAATTTAGTATTTGTTTATTCGAAAATGTAAATGACCGAATATTCGGGTTTTCGAAATTCTCCGTTCAAGTTTCACACACGCCAACTGGAGCTGCCGTCCACGCTGGTCAAAAGTTACATCCAAAGCGCACCGGTAAAAATGTGCATGCACGATATTTATTACGGGCTGCATGGAAAGCTATCAAGGGAATTTACCTATCTAAAAAAATGGAGCCAATGAATAGGAGTCTGCAAAAAAGTTGACTGTCGACTATCAATCAAAAAGTGGCATTTGGCAATACAACAAAATACAACACTTTACGATAAAAATGACATCACGGTCGTTGATGTACATGCATATTTGTTCTTTTCAAATATTCAATCCGGCAAAGAGCTATTCGAATATTTGGTTGATGATCAAATATTTAGTACCCTTGTATATTCGAGACAGTCCTATTGAACATTCACGTCATATTCGCTGAAGCCAGTAACCAAGGCAGCAAAACCACTTCGGCTTTCTAAGTTTTTATTTTGCCACAAAGCAGAAAGCAACAGAGATCAAGGCACTCTCAACAGATCGTGCATTTAACCCACTTCATGCAGCCACAGCATAACCCGGGTTCGAATCCCGCCTGGGCCAATATATATGATTGAGTTTTTAGTTTTTTACCCGAAACTGTGGGTTTTTCCCAAAATATTATTTCGTTTTTTTACTTCCTACCTCTAAAAAGTTAACTTCTTCTCATTGTCTTTGTTCACTTATCCATCCTGTAATTGGCGCGTTGGATGTTGAATGAAATTGAATAATAATACAAATAATAATTATTTGATCACATACAACAACAGTGAAACACCAAACGTTTCCGTGTACATCTCTTTAAAATAAATATTTTTTACATAGAGGACAAAACCCGCGTCCTCAGAAACAGAACGAGGTCGATCATGTTTATACCCAAGTACAAGGGTCTTGTAATTGATTGCACGATGCCATACATGATATGTAAAGGAAGGTGTTAACGTATTTTTGAAGTGTTTCGGATTTGCAGATTTTAATCTAATTAAAGTGCATTATTGTCCATGTTCCTGAACACTTATAGCCCAAAGCCGGCCAATTCATCAGCAATCACCCCTGATTAAATCCACTCACAGTCACAGATGCAATTATCCAGAGCTTGGCGTTTCGGCGTTTTACCCGAGTTACATACTACGAGTGAGTCTGCACTCACAGCAATCAAACCAGGTCAAAAGGGCAAACCGATGGAGGATTTTAATTCGCAATAGAAAACAGGCGCGTCCGAGCATAATAAAGCGAGATAATGGGACGGAGAGAACCCCCTCTTTTTGTGGTGGTCATTGTGCTTGCAGCGCTGAATGTTGCGGTTTCTCCGAAATTATGTTTATGTTTTTAGGGGGGTGCGTTAGGTAACAATAGTTAAGAGTGTGTATATCTTGCTAGATATACGTCCGAGTACATGATCGATTCGCGTATTGACTGTGCAAGTACGCAAAACGCTCATCGCGGGCGTGGCGTGCGCGGTGGGGGGGGGGGGGGGGGGGGGGGGGGGGGGGGGGGGGGGGCGCACGTTCGCAAAACGCGTGTGTTCAATTGCGCGGCCTATTTTCAGAACAATGACTACAACGATAAAAGTATACACATGTTGTGTCTAGCTTATCGCCCTCTTGCCGCCAAATTGTATCCAGTCCTGTTTTTCATAAACATAGGTTATGGCCCTGTCACACCAGACCATTTTAGGTCAACGCGTGAGTAACGTGTTGTAATTTTGGCAACACGCTGGCAAACGCTGACCAACGCTTGGCCAGCGTTAGCAACACGCTGAGCGCGTTACTCACGCGCTGGGACATGCTGTCATACGTTGAGGAAAACATATTTTGTTCAACATACATAACATTTTCAGCGTTTGCCAGCGACTACACACGCTGGCGGAGCGTTGGAGGTTTGTTACTCACGCGTCGAACACGCTAGACGATCGTTATCAACCCGCTACTCACACGCTGGCGCACGCTGGCGTACACTGGCGTACTCTGGCGACACGCTGGTTATGGCCCTGTCACCCCAGAACGTTTTAGGCCAATGCATGAGTAGCGCGTTAAAAATAGTTGATACGCTGGCAATCGCTGAACTTTCGCAGAAAATGTCAAGTGGAACCGTGATTTCAGCGTGTCTATACAGGTTGATAACGGGTTCATAGCGTATGCCAGCGCGTGAGTATCGTGTGAGGAACGCGCTCAGCGTGTGAGGAACGTATCACTGATTTATAGTAAAAATACGACAGCGGGTCGCCAGCGTGTGAGTAGTGGGTTGGTAACGATCGTCTAGCGCGTTCGACGCATGATTAACGACCACCCTGCGCGCCGCCAATGTGTGCAGTCACACGCTGGCAAACGCTGAAAATTTTAGGTATGTTGAAAAATGTGATTTTTGCCTCAGCGTGTGACAGCGTGTTCCAGCGTGTGGGTAACGCGCTTAGCGTGTTGCGAACGCTGACCTATCGTTGGCCAACGTTTACCCGCGTGTTACCGAAATTCCAACACGTTGGCCTAAAACGTTCTGGTGTGACAGGGCCATTAGTGTAGTAGCGCGTCGGCTTTTTATACAACTAACCCTGTGGTCGTTGGGACGCGCTACTCACGCGCTGGGCAGTCGTTCATCGGTCGTCGAGCGCGTTACTAACGCGTTTCTCACGCGCTGGCGAACGCATTGAACCCGCTAACAACGCGTTATGGACACGCTGAAATCACGGTTCCACTTGACTTTTTCCGTGGAAGTTCAGCGTTTGCCAGCGTATCAACTATTTTTAACGCGCTACTCACGCGTTGGCCTAAAACGTTCTAGTGTGACAGGGCCATTACCGAAGGACGTATTTTCAATAACTTTTTTATATTACAAATAAGTTGTTGATATTCGATATATAACAATAAATCGACTGAAAAAGGACTATAATGTGTTATCATAATAGACTATATAACTTTTCCGCAAGACGCTGGGTGAGAAAACACCTACAACAAATTAATCAAAGGTGTGATGTTTCATCAGTGTCTAATTGGAACGAACGATGTATCTTGCGATTTGTCGTCGTCTTGGTAATGGTTCGGTCACACATACGCGACGCACGGTCCGCGCATTGACAATTAATACAAAAATGTAAAATAAGATCAGTGCGTCGTTATGCGCCCAACTTTTGTCAGGATTTGGGAGAAGCTAGCGAGTTGACAACGAATGCACAACGTGTTGCTAGCGCGCTGCGCGTATACAGTCCGCATACAGAGCGTATACAGAGCGCACACGTTAACAATCAAACGAATGCACAGCGTGTTGCTAGCGCGCGGAACGAATGGCACGCGCACGCACCGCGCGATCAACGCAGAACCTCTGTCATCACCCATAAGGGTACGGTTGGGGGAGAAGTGATGATGCGCCAGTCACAAATAGGCCTACACGATGCAAGATGTGCGCACTGACAAATTAGCAATTTTGGCCAGTGCGTTGTCGTTCGCTGGGTGTGCGTGAGCATTCGTTACTCGTTCATCGAGCGCGCCGGACCAACGCTATGCATTAGTTGTCATTCGCCGTGTTCGTCGGGATTTTGTGGGCATGCACAACAAATAATGTGCGCGGATCTAGACGCATGAATGTGCACGCCGGGAGGACGCCAGACACGAGCCAAGCGCGCCGGACCAACGCTAGACACACGCGGAGCACACGCTGGATATTCGTTCGTGTATGTGATGGATATTCGTTCGTTCGTGTTCGTGTATGTTCGTCGGCTGAAGTCTAGCGAACAATTTCTTTATTTATTTGTAGGCGAGTTTTAGGGGTTTTACTTTTGAAACGAGCGTCAATGGAAAATGTTAAGTCTAAAAATATGTTTTCTCTAGTCTAAGATAAACTAAGAAAAGATAAAATATAAGATAAACTTCCCTTCTTGTAGAAACAAACATTTATTTTGGACTGTGTACGTTTGGTAGTGCCTCTCGTTTAACGCATTGAAAGGCCTTGGATTTAGTGGAATTTCACGTAACTGCCGACATTAAATACAATTTTACACACAAAGATGTGAACATGATTTATTTTCCCATCCTTTTTTGGGGTGAAACTTACTGCATAATTTTAAACACTTAGTGTATGAGATAAGTTTGTAGGAATGTTCAAGCATGATTTTTTTATTAATTCGTCGAGCTCATAAATAATGCATTTTATGATCAGCTCGATAAAACTAGCGCATGTGCATAAACCGTATGTCGCGCACGTAGCCTTTGGAACAGCCGTGATCCCCACTGATTGATAAACTTAATTAATTTCACTTTTCTTGAGAAGGCACAATCACTTTAGCTTCACTAAAAATGGTCATAACTCTTGAACGGGTGGTCTGAATTTGATGAAATACATAGGTTTTTTTAAAGACAATTTCCTAACACACATGCTTTGCCAGGATCATGAAGTGCATCGAAATAGTATGGTCATGCACTTATTCTTGGAGCTGTTGTATATTATTTCATAACAAAACATGACATTGTATTTCTGAGCGAAATCCACAGATTCAGGTTTGGACCTAAAACCCTTCACATTTCTATGACTACAACATTTCAATATTTTTGAGAACTCATCTGCTTGTTATGTGTGTATGTAATTTGGTTTCATTATTATACTATTGCAGGTCGAACTAAACCAAATGAGCCCAGTCTTGCCAGTTTACTGTACTTTTGTCTCTTCAGAAATTGCCCATAGCATTTTGATGTATTCATTTATTGTTTTTGGTTCTGCCCGTTTTGCTACCCTTTACCTTTTATAATACAACTCTCTTGTGAAGTATACCTTTTACTCTCAAAACATGTATTAACACTGTTGGTTAAAACAGTTGGTTAAAATGTTAATGTTCGAATTTAACCAATGTTGGGTACATTTTACCCAACATTGGGCAACATCTTTAACCATTTTGTTTACCAACCGTTGGTTACCAGATAAACAACACAACAGTAGGTTAAACACAAATGGAAAAAAAATGCCCAACGTTGGAAAAATGTACCCAACATTGGTCAACTTGCTAAAATGTACACATTGTTAGTTAACATCTTAACCAACCCTTTGTTAATACATGCTTTCAGATTGTTCTCATAGCTAGGCTGCGGCTTCGCCAGTCTGTTTGCCACTTACTTATCTTTATTAGATAGAGTACAGAAGCGCATTGTTAATTTGGCTAGAGGTTTTTCTGAATTACGAACTATTAATCTACAATCTCCCTACATTTGAACATAATCTGTCACCCATTTTTTTAATTTTTTAAGCTGTTTATCTCATAACTAGGTTGTCAGATTTGTATTACTAAATCCTTCCCCAACAAAAGATAGGGTGGGGGTACATATGTAAATGATGCACCATTTTAAAGCTGAGAACCTAGTGAATTTGGAGGGGGAACAACTAAATCTAAAAAACATAAATGGTCAACTTTGTTCAGGTTTCGTTGGAGCAGGTCAAAACCGTGACGGCATCATCGGATTAGAGGAAACATTACTTTACAACCAACAGAGTCAGCAAGAAGCCTAGGTGTAATCATGGATGACAATCTCGTTTTCTCGCAAATAAACTTTGCCGTGTGTCTTGTTTCTGTCTTTGTAAGATTGGGAAGATAAGACGGTTCTTGAATCAACATACGACAGAAACATTAATTCACGCCTTTGTATCGACCCATATTGACAAATTATTGTAAGAGCATCCTGTATGGACTGATTACCTGTGTTTCAATTAAACAAACTCCAACGCATACAGAACTCTGCAGCCAGGATCCTAACCAGAACACTTTAATTACGAACTTATATTATGTTGCCCCAGTCTTACTACATCAATTACATTAATTATTGGTGAAATACATAATATATATTTTACTTTTAGTTCTCACCTAAAAATGTAGCCACGGACTGGCTTCGGATTATCTCCACAAATTAATAACTGCACTGAAAAAAATTACCGTAAACTAAAAAAACTAAGCAATCGCCGTATTTTTAGTTTAACGGAATCTGGACGTAGAATTACGGTACTGTGCCTTGAAAATATCACGCGTCTGTAGTGTTCATGTGTTAAGGTTAATTTATGCAAAGATGATATATATTTACAAGAACAGGTGGTCAAAATACAGCATATTTGTGTAAATATACAGCAACACCAACAAAGTGTTGTTTATTTACAGCAATGTTACTGTTACCCAGCATATTTCAAGTCATTACAGCTAGTCATGCTAGGTTCCCACTGTCGTGCGATCCGTTACGAACGCCACGATTGGCCATTCGTAGCTGATCGTGAAATGTTTGTTTTCTTTTCAAACAAATTACGTTTGGATACGAGTTGATGCGAGTCGATACGTTCTGGTACGATTTGGTGCGCTTGGATGCGATATAGTCACGATTGGTCAATTTCAGGTGACACGATCTTTTACGATCTGGTTTCCCGTTCAGATACGATCAGATACGTTCCGATAAGATTTTCCCGACTGAGTCCACGATTGGGTCCCAATCTGACACGATCAGCACGATCAGGGTCCCCGATTTGGGACGATCTGGTACGTTTCGATACGTTCCGATACGATCATCACGAATCGATGCGCTCAGTTGCGATCAGAATCGATTGTGGTCGCGGTGAATTCACGATCGGGATCAAGAGTGATCACGATTTGAGCCACGATTGGACCCCGACGGGTATATATACAGCCCGACTGACCATGGACGTCATTGTCTCTTAAACTTTTACAGAGTGAAGACTACAACCCACAATCAGATCGCAGCGCATCTCAACAGAGGTGGTGTTTGTCTTGTCCAAGGTTGATCCCGATCACCACGATTTTGAAGCACGATTAGATGCGATATGTCGCGCTTTGTTACGATCCATTACGATTTGATGCGATGATCGTAGAAAATGTTTGAACCTTCCAGAACTTTTTTACGATCAACACGATTGCCACGAATGACCTCAAGATCTGATAGGATCACCACGATAACTCCACGATTAAGACCACGATTTCAATCGTTGCGCAAATCGTGATAGTGGGAATCTAGCATTAGCAGTTTGTAGTAGTTTTAATCTTATTCATATTATTATTTTCGGTAAAGATCTATCTACATTTTATAGGAGACTATAACAATTTAAGGATTTCAAGGGTAGCTCACACCACATTCTGGAAATAAATCAATATTTCGTGTGGACGGAATGCACCAAGTGTACCTATCGAGTGCATGGTGTCCGTCCCACACGAGGGATTTTAGTAGAAGGGGGGGGGGGGGGGGGGTGGTTGTGGTACAAGACTTCAACGGGACCCTTGACAATTTCCCATTGATGCTGTGTCAAGAACCAATATTGACCGACAACCCTTACCATCACGCTTGGCCCGCTGAAGAGTAGATCCCGTTTGGATATTTGAAACTACTTGCAATACAGTGATTCCTTGCTAATAATTATATTTCAATGTGAGCCGGGTGTTGTTGTTTTTTACATAGGTTAGAGCCTGGATTGAAAAATCAGTCTTCTGGGACGCATTATTTGCTTATAGGTAATATACAACAAAACAACTATACATAATGTTTACCCCCTCCAAGGAAATTATGTTTTTGACGGCATTTGGTTGTCTATTGGGGTGTTTGCTTGTTTATTTGTTAGCATGATTATAGGAAAACAACTGAGTACTATAGGAGTGTGCATATACGGGTATTTTGAAAACCAGATACCCAATTACAGAACAACAGGGTAACCGGATACCCGCATCAATGAGTTAATACAGCAAGATACACATGTTTACAATGAGCTTAATTCGCGAGCGTCATCAATTTGAAATATAATTTGTTTTCCTGTGGAGCCTGTTTTATTTAGAAAATTTCCAACAACTGACATTCATAACCTTAATTTGCTTTCAACGTCTGACGAATACGAATGTTGTTTGTAAAGGTGGCTATCGATTCCTTAATCTGGAAACGGTTTATGACATCAAATGTCGGGTACTCGACTACCCGGTTCCGATGCACAGCCCTACTGCGTACTGGAGGGATTATAACAACACTTGGTGGGTAGACAAGTACAATTGTAGCATTTGGATCAAGAACGTTTCCATTATATTTTCAAATTGAATACTTTGACAAATTTAAGGGTGATAATTAGTAACGTTAGCGCGTGTTTTTGCAGTTGGGGCAGACATCTGGGCCGATATTCATAAAAGCCTGCTAAGCAACCAACTAGGTATTAGCAGCCTGCTAAATCCGTAGTTTGCTGCTCCGTGGTTACCAACTAATTTTTGTATTCATAAAACTTTGCTAAGAATGTTGCTAGCTAGTTGTCAGCTAGATTATGTAAGCACGCAGCTAGGACATTAGGCAGTTCTTAAAAAAACACCGGCAAATGTTAATTTGCATGTCAATAGGGTTTGGTGATGTTTTGGATGGGCCAAATGACTTTTAGAACCAGCAGTAAATTTGACACATTAGGCCTATTATGTGTGCATTGAAATCTACACAAGCAGGGCGATGTGGAAGATAAATGTGGTCAAGGGAAGACACGTAAAGCTAATTATAATGATGGAAACAACTTATTTATAGCAAAAAAGTTCGATGAAATGAAAGACGTTCTTGTGAGTAAGCACAAAGATGTCAACACCAATCGCAAGAATAAGATGCTTGGTAATTTATCCTCAACCAGCATAGGGCTAGATTCCCCACAACCAAAAGAACACTGGGAGATCTAACACAAATAGGCTCTTACATTTCAAATCTGAATCAAAGAACCATGTTATCCAATGTAAAACGTCCCGTAACAAATGATTTTAGCAACCAACTGGCTTAGCAGGCTTTTATGAATATCGGCCATGCGCTCTATCAGTGTGCCCTTCTTCTAGTTATTACAAAACCTTACTTGGCTGTAAGAGAATAATAATAGTCTCAATCATTCTGTAAAATTATGAAACCTTGCATGCTGTCATTTTCAAGTAAAGATGATTTTTGTATCATTTGGCTGGAAAAGCAACTACGAAATGCCTGGTGCAGATTTTATAATGGGAATTTGTATACTGGGAAGGGACAAGTTAATGGCAAGGCTCCACTAAACTATAAACGACATTTTAGCTTACGGATAATTTTGACCTTTTCAATTTGCGATAATTAACAATCACAAAAAAAAAACAATCACAAAAAAAACGTAATAAAATGGCCTATTAACGATAATGCCTGGCAGTATGTGTCATTTGGTACTGCCCTTTACTCAAAACACTTATAATAATGCTACCGCGTTGAATATTGCAAAATGTAACAAAATTAAGATTGATTTTCCCCCGTCAATTTGTCAGTTGAATGGGACTTTTCTGATGCAACAAAATCAGCAACGATTACTCATTATTACATTTTAGAATCCATTTTGTTTCTGTAAATTTAATTTTAGAAAAAATACAATCACAATAAGTCCATTCCAACCCCCCCCCCCCCCCCCCCCCACCCCCCACTACATTAAAATAAGTAATAACGGCATAGAAAGCTGTCTAAACTCGGGCTGTTCGAGTATTCGATTATTCGACAACGCATTTGACCAAATATTTGAATATTCAAAACCTGTTGTTCAAGTTTACACATGCCAGCTGCAGCTGCCTTTCTCACTAGTCAACAGTTAGCGTGTATACACACCCACCACGTCAACACTGCATTACGGGAAATATTAGCGTGTATACACGTCTACCGTGGGTATGCCAGTAATATCAGGCGTATATACACGTGTACCGCAACGGGTTCGTACCGCAACGTCTTACACTACCGTCTGACGAGTAAACACGTCAAGCGCAACAATCAAGGCAGCGTGTATGTACACGTTCTCCACTGAAATAAACCGCCATGCCTGACATGCCAACGCGTCATATTTTTCCCGGCCTTGCCCGTTAGGTGTTATATTGTCATCCGTTTTGAATTCCGAAAACAAACTTTGCGTGTATAAACGTCCTCGGATGGTATAGCCCGCGCGCGCAGTACACACGCATAGCCACAATACTTACCTAGTCTTAAACTAAGCCTGTGTGTATAATGAGCCCGCGCCCTTCGGTATTGTAAGAGCTGGCAACCGCACTAGGGCAAGGGTGACTTTTCTGGACTCGAATTTGTTCATCGCGCATTGACGAGTCAGCGCCTTTAAGTCAGAAACGGACAACATCACACCAAATCAAGATGCTTATTAAATTCTGAGATACGTCTGCAACAACTGCAATCCACCTTCATTGTCAAGGCAGAGCCATATTTGAAAAAGAGATGGTGAATGATGTGCAAGCTTCCTTCAGGGAAAAAAGGCCTAAAATGTGACCACGCGGCACAATAAGTCATTTTCTAAATTACCATGTATATCATCTTTCTTTGTACACCAATTTGGAAAAGTGCCCCAAAAGACAAGGGGCGCAAACGCAGGTCAGTGGGTGTTTAAATGTGGCGAGAGGCATTCCTATAACATGCCGAAACCCGTCTAAAGATGCAGTCTTTGACTAAACAGATGGACGGCATGGAAACTTGGAGAGAGAAAGCAAGAACGTATGAATAAAACTAGCATTTGCTTTTACTACCAGTTTTAAACCATTTACTACCATCTGTATGAATAATATACTATAAGATTAGCATTTGCTCTGTGAATAAATAAATGCTTAATATTTGGAATATTTACTAGTCATATTTCATGGTTGGGTCGGGGCAACCTTGAACAAAATACGCAAAATAGGAGCTTACATTGTGTGATAAGGCAGTAAATGTATAAACATGGAAGAGGTATAGTGTCTAGGATCAAAATACAAACATTCGTGCCAGTTTTTGAGAAAGAAATGAGACGTGGATAGCCGAGCATTTCTTGCAAGGGGCAGCATGACTGCAAAAGCTTGAAGCGCTGATTTAATAATAATAATACATTAAATGTATAAAGCGCTTAATACAATGTTTCTAAGCGCTTAACAAAACAAGGTACAACGTAAAGTAAACATACAGCAATAATAATACATAATTCTAATAATAAAAATAACAGATAATTAGCAACTTACTTTAAACAAAACTGCCCCATAAATTACTACTAAACAAAAGTAATTCAGACTTTCCTTAAACGACTCTACAGATGGGGATTGATGGATACTAATTGGCAAACTATTCCATAATTTAGGGGCGGCAACAGCAAAAGCACGATCACCGTAACGGGTATTGGTACGGGGACCAGGGGCGTATTGGAAATTACCAGGTACCTGCAGGGGCGTATATTCAAACATTACAGGTTGTTCCGTGTGCGTGGCCGTACATACACACAGTAGTGAATAGAGACTGTATTGCTGTGTAATCAACTGCAAGTATTAAGCATTTTACTATTTCTTCAGTTAGCAAATGCTGAACAGTAAAACTGTATTCATGCGAATGGAAGCATTTGCTGTTCTTTATAATGCTTTTACTCCGAAGTAAATGCTTTTACTTTTTTCCTGTACTTATTTTTATTCAAACAGGCAGTTGATCCACCCTGCCTCTTGAAAGGGTACAGCCGTCTAGGGATCCAGACATACGACGAGAGGGCGATAGTGACTGCGATACAGTGCGCTAACAAGAGCCCGACTTAATGCAATCTGCTACGTGACGGGACTCGGCCGATAAGGTGCTCATGAAACGCAGTTTGATGTATTGAGGAGTCTCTATTGTTTTCACTTCTTATATCCTTCTTGTGGTGGGGGCAGAGAGGGGATCAGTTTGTCCAGGTGTTTAGGAGGAGACCAGGAGATGACGTTGATTATATTGTCCTGTAAGACGGAGTAAGTGGGAACTTATACTCGGAGTGTAGAGGAGTCAGGGTAAGTCAATTTGGTTCATTTTTACGCGGGGGAAAGGGGGGAAGGGGATGACAAGAAATTTGATGCGCCTTTGGGTAGATTACAAAGCAAGACTCTGTTTGTACGAAGCTTTTATAACATCGCTAAGTGATACGAAATTTGGTTTTAACGAGTTGGTTGTTTACAAATAGCCGTCTGAAGAATAAGAAAAGACGGTTTAAATTGTTAACTGCTTATAAAACAAATCTGTGTTAGTGAATGTGGAAAAGACAACTTTACCCTCAAATTTGATATTCTTGACCATTGATATATTGTGCATACAGAACCCGAATGCTAGGTCACAGTTTGTACACTGTACAGGGAGTGCACTTTACTTAAAGGTAGAGTTTACCATTATAAACAATATAAAAAAGTAACCGGCACAATTATTGTCCAAAAAGCTTGTTTTAAAGGATGCGTACCTAGTCCCTATGTTCCACAATCCCTAGAGGCGCTGGAAACTGGAACCAAAAAGCACTGCAAAACTTGAATGAAACTCATAGACAACGACGTAACTAGGATTCAACTTCCGGGGGCATTTGAGACTTACCAAAAAATAGACACTATAAGGCAAGTGATTATGTAGATTATGTGATTATGTAGACAAAGAAACATTAAAGGCATATTTGAACAATGACCTGTAATGACCCAATAAACAACCTTTGACCTAATTAATCCGTTTAAATCATATACACAATTTAGGAATAAATATGAAGCAAGATATATAAGGCAATAGTCACCCCTTTTGTGTTGGTCATTGTTTTCCCGGAATCACAGCAATTCTTCTCATAGGGGAGGGGGGGGGGGGGTATGTTAGGAACAATAGTGTTGGGTATAATAAACTTTATTCAGGCGACACAAAAACTAATTTGTTTAGGCGACACAAACATTAGCGTGGAAAGTGATAGTATATATATATATATTATGTACAAAATAAACCAACCCCAATACAATCGTATACGATTCTTAACAGTGCACCCCTCCATGTAATACACTGTTGTAAACAGTACATATACATGACGTAATCAGAACGTGACATCATCAGTATACTATTCTCCTCATTCATTTGATTGGAAGTACATTTTGTAATCTACTTAACATTGTTAGACTGGCTCTACAAAAAAAGTATTAAGTTACGCTGTGCATTATCGTGTAATGGCCCACTCAACAAGATAGGGTAAATAACATTTCGATGTGATTTACATGGTAATGAATGACTTCTTTAATACCTACAGTTTCAGGTTTCATTTAAACAAATGTTGATTTTGATGAATGAAGTGAAAAACTACCATTGTGTGTGCATCGTTATATAGCTTTAAATGTTAAATGGATTACAACATGTACTTACAAGCTCTATTGTTATACCAAATGAAAGCTTACGTTGTGGGTTTTCCAACAATGTATACAACTTGTTGTTACATAATACCACTTTTTGTGGAGAGTGGGTCACGTATATACACCATTTTCTAGCCATGAAATCTCCAGTATTGGAGCAGATTGCACATATAGTCCAGCAATTTACTGATAGCTCTAAGAAGGTGACTGACCCTTTCACGTGTGACGTCACAAATAAACAGTTCAAAAGAAATAAGTCCCCCCCCCCCCCGGGAAATGTGCATTTTTCTTGAAAACAGTTAGACTCCTTAACCTGTTACACAAAATGTAAAATGTAGTCTAAAATGTTACACATTTATTGTGCAATAACGTTTCACCCAACAGTTAATCTTAGCCTTGAAATGGTGCCATTTATTAAATGTGATGACAAAAACACTTTCTTGCATAGGGATTGGACAAATAGAGAAAATCATGTTTTTACAGATTTGTTTAATATTCTTTTCTCACTTCAATTAATTTTTCAAAAGTGTACAATTAGTGGTTGATAAGCAAGGACGGCCAACCCATTACTGAAACAAAAGGACCCAAAAAACAAACTTTCCATTTCCACAAAACCTTTATGTTAAGAACAAAATTGTTTTGCTTGGGTGACTCTAATTTACTGTACTTCGTAAATTTTGAAAATGTAAAACAAAAACATTAAACACATGTTTACATTTGTACACTTCAGGAAAAATAATTGAAGTGAGAAAATAATATTAAACAAATCTGTAAAAACATAATTTTCTCCATTTGTCCAATCCCTATGCAAGAAAGTGTCATTTTGTATTGGTCATCACATTTAATAAATGGCATTATTTTCAAGGCGAAGGTTAACTGTTGGGTGAAACTTTATTGCACAATACATGTGTAACATTTTAGACTACATTTTACATTTTTGTAACAGGTTAAGGAGTCTAACTGTTTTCCAGAAAAATGCACATTTCCCAGGGGGGACTTATTTCTTTTGACCTGTTTACAAAGAAAACAAGACATGTAATAATCCTTTCATTTGATTTGGCGTAAGTGTTCAATGTACAGGTGCAATTGACACCCACGGGTGTGAGTTTGTAGGCGACAACAACATAACGTCTCAACACTGTGCTCAGTGTAGATAACGTTAATCTGAAGCCTGTGATTCCGAGGTGAAGCATTTGTACCCAGAAGCGCGCGCTCACTGTAATTGAACGTTAAACTTGCCAATGAATCACACCGACTAACAAAAAGACAAAAGAGAGAAACGAGACAGATTTACATATAGTACTCAGGGATGACACATTTAAAGTTTATTTAGCCTGGGGTCTGCTCACTTTGAAGACACACAATTACAGGAACCGATTGAATACGTTGGGCTTAAGGGTGTTATTTAGGTACATAATTTATTATAGAAAGTTTAGCCAATTAGAGCGTGGTCGCCGGCGGCTCGATGATGAACTATAGGTCAATTTGGTGTCCATCTAGGAATAAGTAATGCAATTTAGTTAGAAGCGGTTTGCTAGGACACAACACATGCTGTACAGCGTTCTGACAAAAAAAGACGGAACAGGGCACAGGGCATAGTGGAAATAAACTGCGAAAAAAATTAAAGGTTGAATGTTTTTCTTCTTATAGATTTATAGATATATGTAATATTTGGTATGCCTATACCATATTTTGTTGAGAAATAGTATGGAAGTAGTATAATAACAGTGTTTTGAAGGAAAAAACAATGGACATTGTTCATATCACATGGATACAATTTCAAACTTTAAAGGCCTTTTTCTTAATATATATATTTTGCGATATGTTGATAAAGGTAAATTCTAAACAGCCACAACTTGTTATTGGAACGTCAGATTAAAATGCAAGAGACAGCATTGTAAGGAGAATGTTATCCCCTTTGTTAATACCAGAGAAGCCTCATTTCAACATCTGCGCAGTTCCATCTCATTTTGCCAGAACTCCTGAAGAATACCTCGAACAAGATCAGTAGTTGGTATGTTTTAGTGTGCAATTTGGATAGTATTGAATTAAAATGTACACCCTAAAAACAAATTGGTTGAAATAACTAATTGATTGGTAGATTTGTGTCCAACCAATAATATTGGTCACTTGTAACCAAAATAGTAGTCGAAATAACCAATATTTTGGTACAAATTTATTAGGGTAAAGCCAAATTTGTGTAATAGGCCTATACTACAACATTCCTTCTACCTTTCGAGAGACCAGCCACCTTTAGGGAAAACCCCCTAAAATTTGATCACGCGGCACATTAATTCTCAAATTACCATGTAGGCCTATAACATTTTTTTTTGGACACCAATTTGGGAAAGTGCCCCAAGAGACAAGGGGCGAAAACGCAGGACAGTGGGTGAAATGTGGCGAGAGGCATCCCTATAACATGCCGAAACCATCTAAAGATGCAGTCTTTGACTAAACAGATGGACGGCATAGAAGCATTGAAGAGAGACAGCAAGAACGTATGAATACAACTAGCATTTGCTTTTACTACTAGTTTTAAAACATTTACTACCATCTGTATGAATAATTATACTATAATATTAGCATTTGCTCTGTGGATAAATAAATGAGTAAATGCTTCAGATTTGGAATATTTACTAGTCATGTTTACTAGTCAGGGCTACCTTGGAAGCCAATACTAGTATGCAAAATAGGAGCTTACATGTGTGTAATTAGGCAGCGAGTGTATAAACATGGAAGAGGAGTGTCTAGGATCAAAACACAAGCAGTTTGTATTGGGTTTTAGTAAAGAAATGAGACGTGGATCGCCAATAATTTCTTGTAACATTTTGGGGATAAAAGGGGGCAGCATGACTGCACAAGCAGCAACTTGAGGTTCTGATTTCATTCAAACATTACAGGTTGTTCTGTGTACGTGGCCGTGCATACGCATAATAGAGACTGTATTGTTATATATTAGTTATATCATTAGTAACCGAATTTGCTTCATTCTGTTACAAGATTTGTATACACATTTAAGAAAGGTATAAGAAGCATACAGCTTTACACACAGGAATATATATTTTTTTGTCAACAGGTCCATAAGTTTCTCGGTCAATTTCGACAAATAAGCGTCCAGTTAAATCGCCGTTCGGTTTTGCGCAAAATGGAATGCTGCTCCAAAATCATCACTTAATTTTGTTTTCTGCGTCATGCGATTCAAACAAAACAACCTTCTAAATTAAAAATACGTGAACTTAAACAACATTCAGATTTGCAACAACAAAAAACCTTTTCAGACGAAATTGAATGTCTCTAAACGAAACTGAATGCCCTGAAAGTAAAAAAGAACCGCAGAACAATGGCAACATGACAACATTAGCTTGGATACATACATGCAACAACGAATTGTAGTGCTTTCGTATTACAAACTTGACCGAGAAAATGTTTCGACACTGTTGGTAGGCCTACCGATACAGTTATACCCAGCACGACATGAGACCGAAGGACTCACCCTTAGTACACCATACTATTATTACCTAATGCACAAATCTCACGATTCTCCAAACCTAATTCTTCGGATGTCTATAATTTCCTCCGTTTTGTCTGGAAGAAGCCAAGGAACCAGACTACAAAAACAGCATTACATTTATTGGTTTTTTTCCCAGCATATATAATTACAAATAGGTCAGCGTCACAATATTTAGGCTAAATACACACCCGCCCCCTTAACCCCCCTCCCCCCCGCCCCCTTAACCCCCCCCCCCCCCCCCCCCCCCCCCCCCCACCCCTTTCCCCCCAACCATATATTTTCGTAAATGACAGCGAATGCAAATTGTGTTACTACCTTCAACTTTAAAGATGTAAGTTCACTTTCGGGAGAATATTTACATATTCAATCAACTTGAAGATCACCAATTCAAATATATTGCGTTATTTGCACGAGCTCCATCCAAGAAGAAACCATTTTAATGTCGGGAACTTTCATATAAACCCTCTACTACTCGATCTAACGGTGGTGTGATCGTTATTAAATAAAGAAATCCAAAAAATTAGGCCATACAAGCCCGGAGTGTTTTTTGAAACCAGATTCTGCACACATTTGCGTTGCTCGGGGGGGCGTGGGGCACAATGCACATTGAGGGTTCCGAAGAACATTTACCTGACGCCGGTTACTCGTGGCCTGAACATTTGATCTGATGCAGAAGTATTACATGAGAGGGCTTCCCATATAGATCTAACATCCTAACATATTGTTTACAGGGTTTGGCCAGATTTGTACATTCAACAAATCTTATCACAAGACTACTGAATATTTCAGAAACAAATCAATATTCGTGGAAAGGGTATAATGTCCTCTTATTGTCATGGGTGACTGAACAAACAAGAGTTATTACAATTTCTAAAATCATCACTGCAAATGTGTTCACTTTAGTGACAAAGCCCAGGCAGGTGTTTTCAAGGACAAATTATTTTAATGTTTAAACACACTTGTAAAAGTGATACAGGGTGGGAGCCGGTGGGGAAGAGTAGGTAAACAACAATTCCCCTCCCCTATTGACCGAGCAGAAAAAGTGCGTTGGGTCATCCCGCCGACCACCTGCCGACCACCACATAAATAGTATTGGTTCTCTGCTAAAACAAAAATACAAAAAACTGTTGAAAACAATTGTGGTTTATTTGTGTAAAAAAAAGTTGAGTATAAACTTTGGAAAATGAATATGCCTTATTATTTCAAAGCTCAACTTGAAGTGTCATGACCAATGTATTATGAAATACCCTACTTGACTGTACATCAAGTAAGTCTCAAACATTCTTGTGTCCTGCCATATTCAAGAAAAGTCGAATATTTGTATCAAGTTCCAACGATGGTCAGGCAACTAACGTTCGAAAAAAACGAGTTTTTATTTCTATTACTGCCCCCAAATACCAAAATAGTTAGTCCACACTTTGTTTGCAAATCGGTTATAGTCTGGCTCCCTGACTTGACAATCCCCCTTTTGTCAGAAATTGGGTCAGGGAACCAGACTACAAGAACAAAATAAAAAAATTAAAAATCCCAACATCGTGAACACAAAACTTTAAACGGAATAGTGTTACAACATTTTCTATAAAGTATTAATCCCCAAACCCATTAATTTCTGAAAATTACAGCAACAGCAAATGGGGTGCGTACCTGTGCTCTCCAATCCCTATATTCCCCAAATCCTTATAGCCTATTCCTAATTCCGTATATTTCCTAATCCCTATATTTCCTAATCCCTATATTCTCCAATCCCTGTGTTCCCCAATCCCTATGTTCTCAGATGCCTATGTTCCCTAGTACCTATAATTCCCAAACTGTTACACCCTAAAACAGATTGGTTTAAAATAACCACTTGATTGGTAGATGTGTCCAACCAATATATAACAATTTCAACTAAAATATTTGATATTTTGAGTAATAATTTATGTTAAGATACCCAATATCATTGGCTATTTTGACAACCATATTTTGGTTAACATTTACCAATATCATCGGTTAGACACAGATCTACCAATGTGTTGGTTATGTCAACCAATGTATTTTTAGGGTGTATGTTCCCCAATCTCTTTTTTTTTCATGCCTATGTTTTCCTGTTCCTATTTTCTCCAATCCCCATTTTCTCTATTGCCTATGCTTCCCCATACCTATGTTCCCCAATCCCTATGTTTCCAAATCACTATGTTCGCCATATCCTCTTTTGCATAATACACCTATATTCACTAGTCTTTATATTCCCCAATCCCTATGTTCCCTAATCTCTATGTTCTCCAGTGCCTATGTTTTCCCGTCCCTATGTTCCCCTGCAGTCTCTGTATTCCTCGGTCATTATATGTTCCCCAATCCCTATGTTCCCCGTCCCTATGCTCCATGGTCCCAAACCCACACCCATACCCTAAGGATTGAGCACTATTATAGACATAGGGATTGGGGAACATTTGGACTGGGGAACATCAGGCTGACCCCAAGCAAATGTATATGTTGTACTTCCTTTAAAGGTAGAATACACCATTGGTAATTGCTTAAATTATAATGAATGGGTAGATTTGGGGGGTTCTATTTTATAGTAAATATCGTTTAACTGACCTGTCCGAAGTTTTACAATCATGAATGTCTGGAAAAGCACAACAAACAGCGTTTGTTTTCAACCTGTGTCGAGCAATTATTCTTAAGTTTTTATTTGTTTTTTGCGATCGCCGTCCGGTGAATTTTTATTTATACAATTATTTTTTTTTTAGAATTATTACAGAATATCTAGCGCAATCATTTTGCTGGATGCCTAGAATCATTATTTACTTTCAGATGAGTAAGAGATTTCTTAATAATTTGGTATTAAAGATGTTTGATATCTGCAAATGGTGTATCTTACCTTTAAGACTAATAATAAGACTTTAAGTCAAACAGTGCTTACTTTATTCCCCTGTGGGGGCCCCTTTTAAAATTATGTGCCGCCCTCAGTACAAATTTGTAACAGAAGTTAGAAAATATTACAAGTCCCAATCCTAACACCTTATAACAATTTTTTTTTTTAAACGACGTTAGTATTTAAGGATAGCTGACGGTCTTAGTTTTGTCTGGCTTCATTTTAACTGGGAAATACAAACAACAGAGATCGTTTCAAAAACTTATTTTTCAAATTTCAGTCTTTAATCACGAACTGAATATAGTAACACTAAACGAACTGTTAAAACAGTGTGATACGCCTATGTAAATAAACTGTTAGTGTTTCGTACAGTCTGTATTTGGGTAAAAGGGATAACGGATGACGTCGACCATGCAGGTAAATAACGAGAGCAACATACCGTTGTGATGTCATTTACCGTCCGTTACCGTGACAACGTTTCCAGGCGCAATATGTACATGTTTACAACTGTTTACAGGTAGAGGATTTTGGCAATTTTGCGTGAGGTTTGGCAACGAGCAAAGGGCCGGGAAGAATGATTTTGGCGTCATGAAAACGACCACTACGTGGATATTTGTTTTGGCATGGATACAATGTGGTGCGATCAAATAAAATAAGTCTTAAGTCAATCCTGGTCAACTGAGCTTCTTATATTTTCATTTGCAGGGCACTTTAAGCTTTAATTTGTTGAAAACCCCACTCTGATACACCTTTTCGGTTACTTGGGTAACGACACAAATAGAGGAGTGTTTCTCTGTCTGCGGATATTATGCAATCCACCATGCCACCTGCCTAGTTTGACGAAAGGCTTGAATCAATGTACCGCCTGTGGCCACAATGTGCTGACGTATTGTTCATCTCATTGGGCGGGCACTTGAGTTGACGCGAATCCTACAAGACAGGATATTGTACTGAGCCTATAACTCAACATTCCCGGTACCAGGCGCTTCAAATAACGATTGACAGAAGGGACTGAGTTAGTCTTGCATACGCACTGTGGACCTCCGAACAATATAGGTCCACACGATGCGGGAAGAGGTTACGGTTTGTGGACTTGCACACGTCCACAATCCGTTTTTTAGTTTCCGAAAAAGAGCGCTAGAGGAAAAACGGGTTAGGGTTATATATATAAAAGATAGAAGGGACAGCTGAGAGGCCCATAATCCAAATTTGAGGGTAAATTTGTTTTGGAGAAGCGAGAAAAATGAGTATTCAGTCAAAGTTTGTTAACTACACGAAGACAAAGGAATGTCCACAGTACGTAAGGTAAAGCTGGGTGTGTGCGTTTGTTTTTGATTGAAATAGGGGACGTATGACAAAGGGAACAATGGGGTCCCCTATTCCGCAAAGGTCCCCGATTCAGACTCGTGTGCAAATCCTATGGCGATCATCCGAAAACGTTAGAGTACAAACAAAAGAGGGAAGACGGTCGGACAATGCCCCGTCCCCTATTGACGGCATTTACCCACTTGCGTGCGTGTGTTGTGATTGGTGATTTGTTTTGTGTGGACGGGAGGAGAATCTCAGTTTTTGAGATTAAAAGTCGTGATCGCTGTTGAACTTTGCAGCCAAATGCTTAAAAAGTTCTAACACAATAACACGTCCTATTGAAGCTTCTGGTTTGGTCGTGGTTGTAACATTGTTTTAAAAGCAGTCCAATATACTGACTCCACAAGTTAATTTTAATAGAACAGTAATCAAACAAAACAAACATAATTCACTTCAGACTTCATTTGATGAAAAGTAAGAAAGCTAAACATGCTAAAAAGATGTAACAAAATATACAATAGTGGGACACCATCCTTTACATCCGAGTTCATTGATTTGTAAGCCACCTAACAGTAAAGAAGTAAGTGAGATACTTAAGATATGATTTATTAAAAAGGTCGTATTCTTATTGAGTGACCTCCACCATGTCGTTTCCCAGGTTGTATCGTATAATCGGGCGTGGTCGCTGGCCACACGGCATTCTTGTCTTTAGGACTGTTGATTAGCGCCCTCGGTAAAGATACTGGCAATTTGGGAGAACGCCATCATAGGGTAAGATAGCTCAGTTGGTAGAGCGCCTGTCCGTTTTTCCGAGGTCGCAGGTTCAAGTCCCGCCCTGTCGATTTATTTGTTTACTTTGAAACGTATATGCAAATTACCTAGTCAGTTTCCCTTGTGGTTTATTTTGAAATGTATGATTTATTGTTTGTTAAGTAGCGTGCAGTTTTGTGTAACCTCCCATGTAAGAAAAACAAATAAGATGACTTTTTTCACTCTAGGCCTATTTGTACTTTTTAAGTTTTTATGTCTCAAAATTCCCCCAATTTAGCCTGGGACACCATCACATTTGGCGACAAAACAAAAATATATCACGTATAATACCGTAATGCCCCATAGGCCTTTTTTTACCTCTACATTACGACCAGAATCATCTTCACAGTCCGATTTCGTTTAAACAAGAAAAGCAATTACATGATCAAAAAATGCCAAAAGGTGTGCGTGTCTCAATGTCAGGAAAAGATAAGACAATCAAAGAGAAATTGCAATATAAATCAATAAAATATTTGATATAAATTATATGGACACAGAAAGTTACAAACTAAGCAAATTAAGTGACAACATAATTGTATAAGTTTAGGCGTATAATGCTTTTGTGCCCTATAACGTATGGACATACAAACATACAACCAAGGGACCATGTTTGATGTTTTCCACTAACATAAGTCATTACAAGATATCGTGTTGTTGGTAAAAAAAGCTGGACTTTGTTCTCAATTATTCAATGAAAGCGAGCAAATGTACGACTAAAATAGAATTTGAATTCTCTAGTCTGAAGCCAACAAGAAAAAGGTGCTTGACTTTAAAGAAAATGATCATTATAATTTTTTTTTTTAAATCCCAGATTACTTTAGTCCTGCAAATTAAAGGGGGGATAGATTTTCGGATATATCTCCTGGGGGAAACTAAATCTTCTTTCCCCCACAATTAAATTCCCCTCGTGGGAATCATGAATGCCAACTGAAATTAGTGTCAATTCGCTGTATAATCGGGCGGCTTATCAGTTGGAGACCGGCCACATAATTGTATCATTCCATTTCTTTCTTTATACTTCGTTTGGTTCGCTTCTTGATCTGTCTGCGGGCGTGGGAGGAAATTTTAAACATCTCGGCGAAGGTGGTCAGAATAAAAATAGCGAAAGCGAGAGTCTGTGGCAGACACAATTATTGGGCCATCAGCAATTGGGGCTGCTTCAGGGGAAATGGATAGTGTGTGCTCATACATTTAGATGATCTTTTTTAGCCGACTTTGGGTCTGCAGAGGTTGCGGTTTAGCAGGAGAATAAATCATTGGTGGTGGTGGTGGGAGGGGGGTGGCAGCATCGTATGGGCTCCGTGCACAAGTCTCTCTCAGCAGATTTAGGAGTCAATATCGATGCAATCTTAGGTCCAATCCAAAATCGTATCTAGGGCTATTGTCTTGGTGTGTGTGCCCATTACAACTATAGGGAAATGCTTACAATAGCTGTAGTTGTGTAGCTCTTGAATTCAAATGTCTGGTTCCCGCTATGATATTCTAAATACGCAAGCCTTAATTGATTGTTAACGTGTGTAGTTACTGTATAGTATATTACAAGCTCTTAGCTCAGAATATAATTATTATTTAAAGTGGATAAGCATAATGGGCACCGGGCACAATTGTATGAGGGCGCTGTTCACATAGCAACCGTACTTCCCATGCGTAATATGTCGCTGGTATTACACACCGCGCTCATCGTTGATTTGATACTCATACACCATCATACACCTGTGAGATTGCTTTGTCTGTTCGTGAACTCTCCTAAGGAAATATTTTCCGGTTATGAAAACGTAAACTTGATTTTCTTTGGATAATTAAAATATGTTTTCTTGGTTTGTTTAGGTAGGCATATACATTACGTTTACTCGCTGTACATCACTATGATCACTTATTTGCATGCGACTTGGGGTGCGTAGCTCACATAGGTCAACACAATTAGGTTAGCCCCGGGTCTAATAATCTCTGTTATTTAATAATATCTGACGTCATACACGGGGCTCACCCGAATCAGCCACCAAAATACCTACTATTTGTCTAAGACGGCCGTAATCGTTTTATGCAGTGCGCCCGCAAACGACATGGTTATTAGACCAGCTCTCCTGCTCTTACTATCGTCTTTACAAACCTGCTAAAATGGGACGTGTCCTTTGTATGCAAATTTGACCATAACTATATCCGCGGGCCTGCATTGCTTATTTAACTAGCGCTGCTTCACAAAGGTATTTTGTACGTCGCATAGTTATACCCAGCAAGCAATGGGGCCTACAGACCCCCCCCCCCCCCCCCAACCTTTAGTCCCCTATGCACTTTGTCCACTATACACTTTCTAGCTAAAAACAAAATATCTAGGTATCATTTTCTTCTAGAACCATCCATTGGTATAGGTAGTTTTAGTGAAAGTGCGCTTGTCCGTCGAGATATGTTTGTCTGTTATTGGGGGGCCAACCTGTATACACATAATTATTTGCTTAAAAGACCAATTTTATTAAACTTTAGCCAAAACGACACATAACATAATGACATGTACATAAATAGTGATTGCATAGTCTCTTTTCGAATTTTGTTTAGGCGAGACCAAAACATTTCTGCATGTTATTTTAGTTCTCATTTTAGTTCAGTACCTGAAATCAAGAGCCGCCAGAAACTTAGCAGCGTCGGAGTGGCACGCGACGCACACACTCAAAGGACCAGACGACAAGTGAAATTAACGCAGGTTCTCGGCAGACAGGAAGGAGCCAATACAATGTCCCGCGTGACCACTCTCCATGAATGACCAACCAGCGATAATACGTTATTGGCTAGCACTGCTCTTACAAGAAGAAGTGATTTTCATAATATTTGGACCTTCCTTTTCTGATCAGATTGGTATCTCGGAGTTCAAGTACGAAGTGCACGGGAAAAAATAGGTCCACCTTTGGTATTTATACAGCAGCAATAAGTGAAGTATAATTGAGATGCTCGCAACAACAAAACGCTAAATCAAAGGTAGGTAAGGATGGCTGCAAACTTCTATCCCCCCCCCCACACCTTCTGCAGCTTATTTTAACTGCACTTTCGTCACTGTCAATACAACAAAATTGTACTGACATTTACGTCAGAAGGTGGATCTATGTCCAAGCCTACCATGAATGCACATTGCTCAGGGACCATCACAATTATTAGACAAATTTCATCCTGATTTAATCAAGTTATCATCTATTGGCGAGTCAAGCTACATATTTCCCCCGGAACATGCCCGGGAGAAATGCCGAGAGCTTCCTCCGGAGAAAGTTAATGGGTCTCAGAGTTGTAAGGATTGTAGGGAGTCAATTATTTTTGAAAGTCAATGATTTTTGTGACTCAAATCGAGTCGAGTAATTTTAACAAGTGATCCTCGGATCGCGAATGTCGCATTTACTTGCAATCGATTCATGTACGTTTTTTGTGTGTTTTTGTTTAAGTCAAATTGTGTGCATGTGTAAACGACAACATCAAAATACCCCATACTTGACCTTTGACCTCAATAATCCGATGAAGAATTGCTTATTCCACAATAGGGTCACTACATCCAAGTTTAAATCAGTTACATGAAAACATACGTATACGTTTTGTTTTACAAAAACTGAACCTGAAACGTTAACAAACATGTACATACGGGTAATTTAGAACGGGTTCAGTGCCCTAAAAACTGTGTTTAGGCGACACAAAAAATGATGTAAGTCAAGTCATTAGGTCAGGAAGTCAGGTCTGGTCGTGCAAAGTATTGCTTTTATTTCTGGGAGTCGAGTGTTTTGATGAGGGACTCGAATCTAGTTGATTTGAGTCATTTGCCTGCAGTAAGTCGAGTTAAGTCATTTATATATCGGGACTCGAGTCGAGTTATATCGAGTCGAGTTGAATCGAGTCGAGTTGAATCAGGTCGGGTTGAATCGAGTCGGGTTGAATCGGGTCGGGTTGAATCGGGTCGGGTTGAATCGGGTCGGGTTGAATCGGGTCGGGTTAAATCGGGTCGGGTTGAATCGGGTCGGGTTGAACCAAATTGTGGCTCCAGTTGGACGCAAGTCGAGTCATTAACTCGAATAATTACAACTTGCAACCAGCTACTTGTCCGGAGCTCGACCTGGATATGAATTGAGGTGGACCCTTGACTTTGGTCAGCAACATGTAACTAGCTACATAGGAAGTGTGACAATGCCCCCCCCCCCCCCCCCACCCAACAAAAAAGACAAGACGGCAGCATCCCTTTTAACAAAACACACAATCATGTTGCTCGACGGATCGCATTCCGGCACCTCTGTGGGATGGCAGCTATAGGGCACGGTGTGAAGATCATTATGAGACAACACATGCGCATAACATGAATGCCTGGTGAGGATGACTGCACGGAATAGTATCTCGCCTCTTTGTTTAACCGCCGGACGTACCCACTGATGATTGTGATCCAGATTGTGATCCACATGTAGCATATAGTAACCCTAAATTAGCCATATATGGAGCCAATCTGTGAAAAAAATTAAAAGAAAATAATTTCAACTGATTTTGGTGGGTATGGGTATGGACAACTACCAAAAAAAAAGGAAGGAGGGATAGGGGTTGGGGAACTTTTTTTATTAGAGGTCAAAGGTTATTGACCCCTGCCTAAATCACTAAAAATTATATTTCAGCAACAAAATATGGTATATAGATGATCTTGGTGTCAAAATGCACAGAATTACAAAAGAAGATGACATCAAATAATTATTGACCCTTGGGACCAAATCCTGACTTCCGAAAATGAGGTCAAAGGTCAAAAAACTATTTTATTACTAAAATGTCATATTTATAGCAGGAAAATTATCATTAAATAAAAATGAGCACAAACAAATCGAAGAGACTAATTTTAACTTACGTGGCGGGTATGGGAGTTATTATTTATTCTAGGAGCAGAGGTCAAAGGTCATTGACCCTGGACTAAAACACTATAAATTGTATCTCGGCAACAACATATGTACTTGTATGATCTTGGTGTCAAAATGGTCATAATTACACTGGAAGTAGAAAAATGTCAATTCTTATGATATAAATGTAGGATACAAATTGACCGCCACATATGACGTCAAAAGGTCAAAGGTAATTATTCGAAGCCCTATATTGAATCCACAAAACACCACCCTAGAGATATACGTATAACATAAAACAACATGAATTATGTCTTTGTTTAAGAAGTGATTACTCATAACACCTAGTTAGCCTACATGTACCCTGACTAGTTACCCCAGTGAAGTGAGATGTCCCAACAGTTTCCTATTAACAAGAAGAGGAGTTTGATTCATCTTGCAGAGAGTCTTGTATACAGCAGAGAGATTCAGCACACCCTAAGTCGGTATTTGGCAGCTTAATCAAGGGCGAAGTGACTGGAACAACCGTATATGTACCCATTTAAAATACTTTGAGGAGAGGGTTGAATTATTCAAGGACCAACTTAAAAAGCGCGGATACACAAACGAAGACCTAGCCCTTCCTCAAAGGGGCGAGCCTTCCGCGGACTCTAAGCGTGAAAAAAACACCACAATACCCCACTGGTGTTCGTCCTACCATACTACCCACGAGTCGCGCCCCCAGCTCTCAAACGGGCCCTCCTCAAACACTGGCACTGGATTAGTGAAAACGAATACCTAAATACATGTAGGCTATTTGATACCCAACCCTTGGCAGTGGCATACAAACGGCACAAAAACATAAAATATGAACTTGTTCGATCTAGGACTAAAGCATCTCCACAATCCAACCAAGAAGAAAACAACCTGGATGATGAGAATGTGCAAATCCTATTGGAACTATTGTAAGAACAAAACAATGATCAAAGAAATGGCTCTCAAGACTAAAACAAAATAAATAAGTCAAGATGCCTTCCTTTCGATCAATACCCCCCAAAAGCCGGTATTTGTTCTTGCAATCTGTCATATAAACCGACACACAAATAAAAACAAGGAAAAAGAAAAGTAAACTGAAAGAATAAGTGCATAATATAGCACAACAAATATGCCCTGCTCCCCTTCCAAAAAAGGAGAGAAAAAGGGGACGGCATATTATTACCGGTAATAATCCATCACTGAGTGAACTAAAAACAAAGGACCACTGTTGCAATACAAAAACCACAAACCCGAGTTACGCTTCGGGAAGGCCAGTCAAACAACCACTCTCTGGCATACCGGGCATACCCACTAGATAACGTACAATTACATATTTAACTCTGCCAGTCACAAATACAATCCATATGATACTTGTCAGCAGAACCGCGTCTCAAGAAAATAACGAAAAACACGGAGGTGTTCTCTTGAAACTTATACACGTAACCCCCCCCCCCCCCCCCCCCCCCCCCTCCTCCTACCGACTGCAATCTCGCAGAAAAAATGTGGCCAGAACTGACTTCCCAGAAGCGTATATCACTAAGAAAAAAATTACATTAAGAATTACGCTCTGGGCAATATAGTTACGCAACCACACTGCTGGCATACCAGCAAATCATAAACAGATTTATCTCTGCAGACCAGCAACAAACATACAATCCTATGATACTTCACGCAGCAGAACTGTTGCAGCATCTCCAAAACAATAATGGAAACGATGAGAAATAGTTCTGACTTGTGACAACTTCCATAAACACCCTCCCCTTCCCATAGTAGAATGAGTTCTGATTCACTGCAGCTAACTCTGGGATTGATCAAACAAACAACAACAAATAAACTGATCATTCCTTGAAGTATGCCTGCATAAACCGGTTTCCCTTTGCTATTTTCTTGCAAAAGCACTTCATCTTTAACTAACAAACCTAATAGTCTCACAGAAAAAGAAAACAATTCCATATAACCCAGCGTTAGACGTCCTTCAATTTAATGTCCTTCCCATGTGACCGAGAATCGTTTTAATAATACAAAAACGTAGGCTGAATGTATGATTACGCTCCTTCCCAATAAACACCAAACATGATTATAAATGCACATATACTTTACATACACAAACTATTTGACACTAATGAACTTTAACCCCCCCCCCCCCCCCCGCCCAATTGCTCATTTTGACCTTTAACCTCGTATTTTGGTGGTGAAGAATCCATTTCATCTTGTGTTTGTCTCCTAGTATAATTCTATGCATTTGGACACCAATATCATCTAGGCCTATGAAAAACATACTGCTGCTGAGATACAATTTATAATGTTTTAGTGCAGGGTCAAATACCTTTGACCCTCAGAAAGGGAATTTCCCCCTCCTTCTTTGCTCTTGGAATAAATAATAACCCCCATACCCGCCACAATAAGTTGAAATTAGCCTCTTAGATTTGTTTTTGTTCATGGTAATTTTCCTGTTATTTTACTAATATGACATTTTAGTAATACGTCTATTTTTTAGCTTTGACCTCTTTTCTAAGGGTAAGTAGTTATTCTATGTCATCTTCTTTCATAATCCTGTGCATTTTGACACCAAGATCATCTATATATCATTTTTTGTTGCTATAAATATGACATTTTAGTAATACAATTGTTTTGTGACATTTGACCTCATTTTCGGAGGTCAGGATTTGGTCCCAAGGGTCAATAGTTATTTGATGTCATCTTCTATTGTAATTCTGTGCATTTGGACACCAAGATCATCTATATTTCTGAAATATAATTGACCTCTAATAAAAAAAGTTCCCCAACCCCTATCCCTCCTTCCTTTTTTTTGGTAGTTGTCCATACCCATACCTACCCAAATCAGTTGAAATTAGCTTCTTTTAAATTTTGCACAGATGAACCTTAAGTTAGGGATACTAATATACATGTATGTTTTTAGAGATTGCCCGCGGCAAACTTGGTACACATTCTCTTAATAATGCTCAGTCTTGAGAGAACAACCACAATCAATGTCATTTCCATTTACAAAGCAATCAGCCTGCCTCTGTCTCCCTTGTATTGAGATAATGTAGAATGGCACTTCTAAAACTCAGCATATTCGTAATGAATTGTTGTAGCAGGCAAAACATTTGATACTAGGCGATTACCCGGTTTTCGCAGTTCGTATAGGACGCATTACATGTAGAGTTGCTGGAGGGAGTGAGAAGATGTCCCCTACTGCAAGCCTGTTGCCGTTACAATGACGGGAATCCGAAAACAAATCATGCCAGTATATCAACCTTGCTTATGCCAATCAACTTCCAGAAAAGAAAAACAAATACCCTGTTTTTCAACTTGACTTCCAATGACCTTTGACCTCAATATGTAACCTTCAATATCACCATCACATGGAAGTTTCCACATCTATGGTCCAAGTTTGCTAGCAAATGAGACAAACTTGGTTTATTTATTTATGTCCTGCTTGTGTACATTAGTAATGCAGAGTACTGTTTGTTTGTTTGTTTGTTTATTGTGGTGTGTGCCTGTCTGTTTGTTGTTTGTCTGTATATTTGTTGTTTGTTTGTATTTTAAAATCATATCATTTGGAGCCAGACTCTAATATTATTCTGGTTAGAAAGCTTCAAAATATAAATTTTAGAAAAAAAATAAGATGGATATAAGACACTAACTTTAGTCTAAGAAGTCTAAGCCGTGGCGATTCGATACCCTATACAAATCACCCCGAGGCATGCCAATTCATTAACTCACTAGTGGAGGGGTAATGTTTTCTGAACATGACAGATAATGTTCCCGCTACAAATTGACTTTGACACAAAACGCGCAGGGCTTGAATCGTATATTGCTCTCATCATCCCGACAAAAGTATTCGTTCCACTTTGATGTTAATTACCTAAGTCATGTACAAAAAAAACCGACCCGATGCTACGAGTGGGTCTCGGGGAATGCCTTTGTAGACCAAATGGTACCCGACGACGATCTGATATACGGCAACAGCGATCTGTCACGGATACCAGCTAAATTGGCCGGCAAAGTGGACGATGCTGTTTCTAACTATCGGTTTTGTTTGAAGAATAAAGAAGATGACCGAGAAAGATAATGGATTAGGGAATGTAAAACATTTGCACCTGCCTTTTGCGTGGGGCGTTGGTGTTTATCCAACCAATTTGATTATTCCGGTTGACTTTTGCATGAAAATATGTAGTTGTTTTTGTCTCAGACGAAGATTTCATTTTGGGAAAACAAATTCTAGTCTCGTATAAATATGAAGCAAGAAATGAGACGGAAGAAATCTCCCCCCCCCCCCCCCTCTTTTGTGGTGATCATTGTGCTTGTGGAATGTTGTAGTTTCTCAGGTATTATGTTTAGAATGTGTATAGGTATGGGGTACTGAGGGGAAGTCCTTCGGTCTCATATCGTAATGGATATACTCTTGTGGAATATTTTTCTATGATTTATCCTGTATATAATATATATTGGTCATTTTTATGATGTTGCGACACAAAAAGTGTAACATGTTGCTACATTTCTAGTAAATATGTGCCATCTATCGACTGAATTATTTTAATATTTAATCCTGATATTTGTCAAACTGAATGTTGGACAGAAATGGGCAAGTTTTTACCATTTGATTCGAAAATTAGTTTCCTAATAAAATTGACATTTCGTGACAAATGTATTACTCCCAAACAGGAGACATGTATATATATATTGTTTGGCTGCGTAGCAAGATAATATGTATTGTACAAACCTTCTCTGCATATTACTATACTAACTAACCACAACATGGGATTATGCGTTTCAAAGAGTATGCATATCAATTACAAGGGATATGTTGAACAAATATGTTTCATTGTAAAAAATATCACACTAGGGTACACTGTGTTAAATTGTTTTTAGCTAATGATTCACTTGTATTTCAGGTAATAGTATTGTATGTCTGTGTATACCTAATTATGCATGGCAACACTGTGCAGTAATATGTACAAGTACTGAACTGAAATGGCCTCACAACAGTTTCTAGACATAATAGGGACGCCATGTTCCAACGTGCTGGAAGTACAATTAATATTGATGAAGATTAACAATTTATTGAGGAAAAAAGGGAAAACATTCCATACATGGACATCACTTGACACATTTTTTTCTCAAATACAAAATGCTTAAATATTTAAATTTGACTTTGAATGACATGTTATCGCTTTTAAAATTCGTCACCGTTTTCACGAAGAGGCAAATTTAGCCTTTCACGGTCTAAACAAACTTTCGAGAAAATCGCTTGTAAAGTTGGTCCTGTTTTCGTTTGGCAGTTTAAAACATAAAGATCCATAGAATATACAAATTAAGGGTATCATGGGAAAGAAGAGATTCCAATCTTCCTAAATATCGCAAACGTTAAGAAAATTAGGTGATTAGTTTTGCAGAATTATTCAATTAGTAGAATTGCCTCTTCGTGAAAACGAAAACAAACCGATAAGTTAGCAAATTCGCCCGCGGCTGTGAAATCTTAAGTATACAATTCCCCACTGCGCCCCAATTTGCCTCTTCATAAACAACAATATTTTATAATTCGCCTCTTCGTGAAAGCGCAAAACGTCATTTCTCTCAAATCGCCCATTCGTTAAATAGGTTAATTTGGATTGTAATGATTTGTTTGATGTATAACTTCACCAGGTTGTAGATATTGCAATATTTAATCGTTTTCATCAAAACAAATAAATATCTATAAATATACTATTTTTTCATGAAATTAGCCCCTTCGTGATAACGGTGACAAAATGGCTGATAGGTGACTGCAGGAAAACAATTAGTGATGCCGGTGTTGAATTATTATTTTGTTAAAGTGATGTCCATAATACGGAAATGTTTTCCATACATTATCAATACGTTTTTCCTAAAACGCATCATTGCATGTGACATACCGTACATTGAACCAAGCCCTGTCAATCTATAGCCCACATTTCAAGTACATGTCGTGAGTGAGTTGATATACAGATGGCCAAAGGAGGAGAAACAAATATCGGTCAAGCGTTTTCGGTTAGAAAACCCCTTCACGGCATATTGATCGTAGGTGTATTTGATCGTAGGTGTATTTGCCAAGAGTCACACTGCACGACAGTCAAGTCGTGCCTAGCCACACAAGGCGTATATCCTGTCCAGTACTACGCTCGCTACCACTCTGAGAATACAGCGCCACGACTACAATATTAATTCAATGAATGTTGTATAAGCGCATGCTGCCAGAATTTGTCACATTCAGGTTGAATACATGTACATGGGAGGTCGCGGGTTTATATTCCGTGCTTTATTCAGGTACGTGTATTTATAAATTATATGGCATACACAATATATACTGTCATACATATTTTTGGTTGGGCTGTCCGAAATATTATAATGAATATTCCAATAGTGAATTCTTCAAACGAATCGGTGTTAGAATATAATCTATGCACACTGTGGTGTTATTTTTACTGTAAATTGTGGTGTTTTTTAAGCGTTAGATGCAGATACTTGTTGACAGTAACTTTGTATTGGTTCCATTCTTGTAGCTGGCTAAAGTATTTTGATAGGTATACAGCACGTATAATTATGTTTACTCAGCCGTGCCCAACATTTGCATTTGTTTTGCATGTTATGCTCAATTGCCATGATAGGGAGGGTTCAATGAGTTCGCTGGCTTGCACTTCCATAGCCCTTAATTATTCCTAAAAACCTCAGTGTTTTGGGGGGAAAATCAAAACAAAAAAGAGTAATTAACGCTTGCAACAAGAATTCTACAACATTTGAAAACAGAGCAACAATGATAATAAGAAGAAACTGCTATAAAATACTAACCACCAAATCCACACATCCACAGCAACATTCACAGCAACACCAAATGTTACTTTACAACATCTGAATCAATCCCTGTCATCCGATTGGTGAATAGTTGATCACATACATGAAATATTCGTACCATTATAAATTATTAATAATAATAATAAATATTGTTGTGTTTAACCATGGTTATATACAGCGGTGAATATAACTTCCAATACACGGTCACGCTCTGACCAATCAGATGGCGAGGGTTTATTCATGTGTTGTATAAAACAAATATTACATGTGTTATTATTCGGTGACAGATGAAATGTTCCATTCCACTCGGCTTCGCCTCGTGAAACAGAACATTCCACCTGTCACCTCATGCAATTATTCTTACCATCGCGCTGACAACATTCATTATTTGTATACACATATAAATCCTAACAGTGCTGAATCCATCAATTTATATACAAATGTTCACTCACCCTATGACTTAGGATTTTGGATGAAATTGCATCCGAAAATTCTTCCCCCATCCTCAACAACTACTAACCCCCCCCCCCCCCCAAATAAAAAGGGAAAACAAAAATTGAAATGACCGCCTGTACCCTAAAACTGCAATCAACGATACAACGATACAATAGGCATATTCCCCTTGGTACAGCCATACACTAAAAGTGCAATCATTAACTTTTCCAATTTGTTTAAGCAAACAAAAACAGCATGACCAAACAGAATACAACCCTCCAGGTTGTAGATTCCAATGTCTTTTTTTTCGGGAGTGGAATTTGGAAATATAATCACGAGTCTACAATTTTACCCCCACTAGCTGCTTTGGCAGTAACCAAACACATGACAATTAATGAGGGGCCTCAATCGCTGATGAGTCTGGACCCAGAGGAAAAACAGGTCAACTTACTGGATTTTTGGTCAAGTGCTGTTATGACTGTGGTCTGGAGGATGTTGATATACAGGAAATGGAGAACGTGAGAAAATATATCGCCATCAAGTTAATAAAGAAATATGTCTGGATCACATTCAGGTTTTACTTAAAGGTGGTTTGTATTTTGGGCTACCGGCATTTGGAGATGTGTAATTGTGTTATACAAAACTGTGAATACTTTTTTAATTGATTTTTGTTTGGGAGGGGTAATCTTTGTTTTTAATGTAATGTACCAAAGTAGTAAGAACGTTGTTTCTTATAACCCATTGACGCTGGTAGAAACTATTAATGGCGTCCCTATTTCCTTAATGCACCGGAGTATACACATGACTGCACACAAGCCTTTATCCAGTAGCTGCACTGCATAATGAACCGAGCGTGCAGCTGCCTCACATGCCGTATTTTACGGAAGCTGGCCTCATTATTCCGGACTGCGGCTATATCATGAAGACATCTGGCGACACTGACATGTATTATTACAGCGTATTTTAGAACATGTAGGTACACCATTTGCAAACAGCACCTAGTGTGCTGTGGTTTTCAAGAACAATGGAATTGTGTGCGTACCACTGTCTAATGATTGCCAAATTGTGTGTCCCCGTTACACGTAGGACAATGTTTTTCATCATGTATGAAGAAGATAAATTTGATTTGTATGATTCATGTTTTGAGTGACAAGGATAAACCATTACCACATACTGAAACTGCAATGGGTGCAGAAAATACTTGATTTACAAAGTCATGCATATATACAGATGCATTGGCACTTTTATTTAAGGAAATACCCATATGGGTACATGTGAGGGTATGAAGACAGTTATTGTGGTTGGTTTAGCTGCCAAAATGGCAGCATCGAGCTGTATACTCTCTAGGGAGCTGAGATGGTATTTGGAATGTTCCGTGCGCCCAATGATCACCGGGATAAAAATGGGGCATCCTTCGCAATTCAGCTTCACAGCTGCCGGTAAGGATGGTTAGCCCTATTTCACTTAATGATCACTTAAGGAGACAATTAGCGTAAGTTTTTAGAACATAAGGAGACAGTGACAGTTAGGGAGACATTTCAGTGTCTCCCTAAACTAGTTTTGCTCTAGAACGATAGACTGGGGTCTTAATAGCTAAGCATAAATCTCGAATATCTTAGATAAAAGGGTTAGGGTAAACAAGTTAGAACTGTTTTAGGTTTGTGTACAGTACATCCCTATGGGATTGGGCTAGGCCCTTCACTGATTTTCATAAACATTGTGAACAAAAACCAACCATTTACTCAGGTGGGTCTAAACGATACAGTGTTTATAAAAATACATGTACCTTTATGTCGGTGAAGGGTAAAACCTAAATTAACATTTACATCACCCCAAAAGCAAAATTGCATCTTAGGAAAATACTTTTAATTCTATACGGTCATTCCAATAAGTTGGTCCACAAGGTGTCCCAATTATGTCCAGAAACTCTTGTGTGGCAATTTCAGCACATGTACTATGCATGTTTAGGTAAAACACACATAACGAAACCCACACCAGATTTAGTTAGTTACCTAATAATACCTTAGGATACACCATTTGCAGATATCAAAAACATTTACTACATAATTATTAGGAATTATCTTACTTATTTGAAAGTAAATAATTATTGAAGGCACTCAACAAAAGGATCGCCCTAGATATCCTGTAATTGTTTCGAAAAATTGAATTTGGAAAATAACAATTTACGATGGCCGGACGGTGATCGCGAAAAAAACACCAAACAAACATAAGAACCACTGCCTGCCGCCGGTTAAAAACGAACACCGTTTTTCTTGCTTTTTTCAGCATCCATGGTTGTAAAACCTCGGACAGGTCAGTCAAACGATATTTACTATAAAATTAAACCCTCCAAATCCACCCATTTGTGATAATTCGAGCAATTCGAATTTGAAGGGTCGTGAGTGACGCCATGCGGCAGCACCTCGGAAATAGCTCACCGTACTTTCATCTGTTTTCCCGTTTGAGTTCTAGTTTTTATCGTTCGTTTTGGACTGTGTAAGCAGGGTATACTGTAGATCCCACAGGGAACACATGTGAGTTGCAGCTGATGTTTTTTGGCCACATTTTGCATCTTAAATTTCGTTATAACTCTGCGAATTTCGTCAATAGTTACTCAACCATGAAAGGTTACTCTTTGACCCAGCTAAGAAACATTGGTTTAACTGCTGGCAGCAAACGCCCTCTACCAGGTACCATATGGCAAAGAATTAAATTACTTGGATTGAATTGTGTGAAACCTACTCGCAGAGGCTACCGGGGTGGTGTCAAAAAAGTACACACAATACCTACTAGAATCACGCTCGATAGACTGGAGAACTGTTATGCAAATTCAGCTGGCATCAATACTTCCAACCTGGTGACCTTAACTAAGAAACAATGGGATTTTCCATGCGTTCGGAATCTTAACGCGCGTTCCTTGAGCATTGAGAAATCCGACGAATTGCTTGCAGTTATCCGTAATAACCAGGGCCGATATTCATAAAAGCCTGCTAAGCCTAGTTGGCAACTAAAATGGCATTTAGCTGCTTACTAAGCCTAGTTGGCAACTAGTTGCTATTCATAAAAGCAAACTAGTGTTGGCAACATTCTTAGTTGGTAGCTAAATTTAGCAGAGAACAAGAGCGCCTCTAACTCCCTAGTTGCCAACTAGAGTAAGGCCTACATGCTTTTAATCATTCCTTCACTGATCACGGACCTGACAATTTTTTTATTTATTTATTTATTTAAACAAAATGGCACGGCGAATCATGGAATTGGTAGAACTCTGTCGTGCTAGACGCAGAGAACGGATATTTCGTGACAAAAGGAACCCATTGGACTTTTTCAGTGATATACAGTTACAACAGCGATATAGATTTTCACGAGAAGGGATAATGAGAATCACTGATATAGTTACACCCGATATTGAACATGCCACAATAAAGAACCATGCTCTCCAACCCTATGAGCAAGTCCTAATTGCACTGCAGTATTATGCATCAGGGACCTTCCATATGCTTGTAGGAGATCCAATCCAAGTGTCCCAGCCCACAGCCTGCCGAGCGATTCATTGGGTGACCAATGCACTATGTAGGAAAATAGACGACTTCGTGAAATTCCCAAATGAGAGACATTATGGAAGATGTTGAGTCCGTGGTGTTGTATCCTTGGTGAAAGTGCGTATCCATGCCGCAACTGGTTAATGACACCACTCTTGAATGTGCAAACTGCTCAAGAACGTCGCTATAACGCAGCACAAAAAGGTACAAGGGTGTTGGTCGAACAGACAATTGGAAGGTGGAAACGTAGATTCCATCTATTACACTTGCAAAGTCGAATGATAAACCCAGAGTCCACCTGCAGAGTTATAGCTGCAACTGCTGTTTTGCATAACATTGCAATAGAGAGAGAAATGAGCCATATGGTGAAGACATTGCAGAGGTCCAAGTGCAATCGCTGCATGAAGACTACAATGGAGAGTTCAATGGACCAAGATCAAGAGCAATGTTGATTGCAATAGGTTCTAATGAGGATCTTAACACAAACATAACATTTTAGTTACAGAACATTATTTATTTAAACAAGTTTTAATTATACTATGTTTCAAACAAGATGTTTGATCAATAAATTAGATATGCATAGAGTTGTTATACTCATCTAAAGAAATGGGCTTTGTGGACGCACAAAAGTGCTTCCTAAGACTGCAATTAAAGCAATTTGTGATCGGATGAACAAAAAGGCAACTATCAATTATTAATTGTGTAAATTTGTGTTATATTGCTTTATTTACTTCTTTCTCGTGTAGTTGCCTCAAAGTAATAACCGAAATGTATTTCCTTCGGTTTGAGAAAATGAAAAACATATTGAAAAAACAATGAAAAACAATGTATTATTGGCCTATACGTTTCAACGTAGATATTTCATTGCATGCAGTATAGGGCTTATACAACAGTCGGTATGTAGGACCATTCTATCATTCTACTGTATCTATTGTTATTGCATTACGGAAAAAACACCCAAAACACCTAATTTAGCCAGCTGGCAACTAGTTAGAAGGATCTTAGTGAGGTTTTGTGAATAACAATTTAGTTGCCTGTTAGTAAGTTGGTAACCAAGCATTTTAGCATCCAACTAGGTCCTAGTTGCCAGCTAACTTAGCAGGCTTTTATGAATATGGGCCCAGGTGGACATTACATGTGTGTCTGAGATATGGTTCAGTGGTCATGTATCTGACGATGCGGCGGCACTACCTGGGTTTTCGTGTGAAAGGAAAGACAGACACCCGAAGAAGGCCGGTGGCGTTGCATGTTATATAAGAAACTCAGTTCCTTATAAGCGGCTGCAAAATCTAGAGGATGATACTCACGAAGCAGTATGGATTAATTCCAGACCACGGCACCTACCAAGACAGTTTTCATGTATTGCTGTAGGTTGTATATACCACCCACCAGATACAGACAATACTTCAATGCGTGATTATTTGATCAATTGCATCGATAACATTCTCTGTATGCACCCGTCATGTGGTGTAATATTGACGGGTGACTTTAACCAACTAAGAGATTAATTTCTCAGATCTCACTATGGTTTTAAACAAATGGTTGAACAACCTACTCGTCAGCAAGCAATCTTGGATAAGATCTGGACAAATCTGTTACCAGTGTACGATAAACCTATCGTACTCTCTCAACTTGGGACATCCGACCACAATATGGTACTATTTTCGCCATCAAGCGTCCCGTCTCTAGACACCGGACACACCGTGAAGATCACAACCAAGTGTATGGGTCGTCGAGAAAAGGCTGCTTTTGCATCAGCATTATCGGGGATCAGGTGGGACGAACTGTTTAACGCTAATAGCTGCCAGGACCAGTTTATGTATTATCAGTCCACCATAAACACATTGATGTCATCGTGTTTCCCTCTCAAGGTCGTCACTCGACACACCAACGACAAACCTTGGGTCACTGATGCGTTCAGAAACTTAGTCAGGAGACGGCAGCGGGCGAGGATGGCAGGGAACGTAGATCTGGCAAGAAATCTCCGCAACAAGGTGAACCGTGCTTCATCACGTTTGCGGCACAACTTTTACGAGTCTAAGATTGCTTTATTGGAGAAGAGTTCCTCCAAGGACTGGTGGAAACACATGAAATCACTAATGGGGTCATCATCAGGCGGGAACAGTGGATTACAGGGTCTTGCTAATACGGTGACTGACGGCGACCTACAATTACTTGCTGACAACATCAATGATTTTGTTGTATCTGTCAGCAGTGAACTGCCTCGGTTGGATGACGCTCATCCAATATTCCAGACACCAGATCCTGTACCAGATGACTTCATCATCAGCATCGATACAACAAAAAAGGCCCTGGACAAGATCAAAGTCAATAAGGCAACAGGGTCGGACGGTATACCTGCATGGATCTTACGTGATTTTTCCTACATATTTGCTCCTCCATTGACTGCCATTTTCAACAGCTCTATGAGAGAAGGGGTTGTTCCAACCAGCTGGAAAACCGCAGATATCATCCCACTGCCCAAGAAGCATCCTCCGAGGGTAGTAGAAAACGACATCAGACCAATAGCCCTGACCCCCATTGCTGCCAAAGTCTTCGAGTCCATCGTGCTAGACTGGGTAACTCAAGGGATTAAGGACAAAATAGATCCCAACCAGTTTGGATGTATTAGTGGGACCAGTACTACAGACGCCCTGGTTGAAATGGTTCACCAATGGTACAAGACTACTGATAAGACCGGTAGTTTTGTTCGAGTTCTGCTTCTGGATTACTCCAAGGCGTTCGATCACATTAACCACCACATTCTCATCCAGAAACTGGAAAACATCGGCCTTGAGCAGCATCTGGTACGCTGGATGGCTGCCTTCCTGTTAGACAGAGTCCAACGTGTGAAAGTATAGATCAGTGATGTCGGGGTTTGGATATCCCAACGGTGGTGTCCCACAAGGGACATTGTCGGGTCCGAAAGACTTCCTAGTCCAAATTATTGACCTTACCACTCCCTGCCCAATCTACAAATACGTGGACGATAGCACCATCTTCGAGATCTGCAAGAAAGGTTCAGCGTCAGTACTTCAGGAGTCTGTCAACATAGCCTGCCAGTGGTCAGTGGAAAATGATATGAAGATTAATGCTAACAAGACTCAAGAACTGCTTATATGTTTTTGCAAGGACTCATTTCATGCCACGAACTTACCAAACATTGTTGTAGATGAAAAACCCATAGATAGAGTTAGTCAAGCTAAGATACTTGGGGTAATACTCTCCTCAGATCTGACATGGAATGCCCATGTGGACTTCATTGTAACTAAGGCTAGTAAAAGACTGTACATGTTGAACCAACTCAAACGTGCTGGAATTGAACAAGGCGACCTGTTAACAATTTACAAATCGGTGATCAGGCCTGTTTTGGAGTATGCCTGCCAAGTGTGGCACAGTAGTCTACCTAAGTATTTGAGTGATAACATTGAAACCGTCCAAAAAGAGCTCTGAAGTCAATTTACCCAGGCCTAGGTTATGTGAGTATTCTGTCTATGGTAAATATGCAACTACTTAATGAGAGACGTCACGATTTATGTAAGTCATATTTTAGTAAACTTAAGAATAAGGATCACAAACTACACCACCTCCTGCCACCCCCCGTGAAATGAAATATTCATTAAGATCTGCCCCTGAATTCCCTTGCCCACGCACCCGAACAAATAGGTTTAAGAATTATTTTATTCCTTGGTGTTTGTTTAATCAGTAGGTTTTGTTTATAATCTGATTGTGGGTTGTGCAGTGTATACCCTGCTGATAATATTTTAATAGTTTTTTGTTATAATTCATATATTCTTGATAGAAGTTTTAATAATTTTAAGTTTTTCTCAAAAATGTGTATGTATTTAAAAAAAAAATTTACACGTGTAAAATCCAACTTGTTATGGTTGCTAATAAATACATTATCTTATCTTATCTTAATTACCAATGGTGACGCAGGTTCGTCAATATGCGCGACGGACAAATTTGTGCCACGAAAAGTCACCTTTGTGTGGTGGCCCTGAAGGGACTACGCAGATCGTGAATATTGACGTCAATATTCACAACAAATTTCACGACTTTCCCCAAAAGTCGCAAATATTGACGTCAATATTGACGTCGATATTCGCGTCAATATTCGCGACTTTTGGAGAAAGTCGCGAATATTGACGTCAATATTCGGGACAAAATTCACGACTTTCCTCAAAGTCGCGAATATTGACGTCAATATTGACGTCAAATTTGACGTCAAATTTGACGTCAAATCTGACGTCAATTTTTTTTACAGCAAGCTAGGTTTTGGCTAGTCTTGCTCCAAGACTGAGTTTTACATTTGTCCGGGGCGCGCCGTCCGTCTGTCTATGCAGTTCATTAATCCTCCATACTCCGAAAACGGGCTTATTAAGGGCGCCCTCGATTGTCACGGGAGATCAGTGAATTTGTTGACTACCGAATTATTAAGAAATATCTTACTTATTTGAAGGTAAATTATGATTTTAGGCATCCAGCAAAATGATCGCGCAAGATATCCTGTAATTATTCCGAATTTTGTTCTTTATAAAACTAAATTCGCGATCTCCGGACTGCGATCGCAAAAAACCCGAATAATAACAAGAATATTCAACTGCCCGACGGCGGTTGAAAACAAACGCAGTTTTTCGTGATTTTCTCGCCATCAATAAATTATTGTAAAGGTCAGTTAAACGAGATTTACTATAAAATACAACCCCCAAAAATCCACCCATTCATGATAATTCAAGCAATTACCAATGGTGTATCCTACCGTATCCTGCCTATACCTTTAAAACAAATCCACTGATCTCTCGTGACAATCGAGGGCGCCCTCAATAAACCCGTTTTCGGAGTATTGATGATTGATGAACTGCATGGACTAGACGGGCGGCGCGCCCCGGAACAAATGAAAAACTCAGTTTTGAGCAAGACTAGCCAAAACCATGGAGGAATAAGAAGACAACCTAGCTTGCTAGAACAAAATTCGCGTCAAAATTTATGTCCGGTCGTGAAATTTGACGTCAAATTTGACGTCAATATTCGCGACTTTGGAGGCAAGTCGCGAAATTTGACGTCAAATTTGATGTCAATATTCGCGACTGTTGGGGAAAGTCGTGAATATTGACGTCAATATTGACGTCAATTTGACATAAGTATCGATTTGAAAACGAAGCGTGCTATTGCAAAGCATTATAACCGTCTTGTTTCCATGTGCAAGTGTCAACAAAGGGTGTAAGTAATCTTCACAAAACAGCATAACAACATTCTCAATACGTCTTTCCCACGCATTGCGAGTGACCGAGGGCGCTTTAAAAAATGTTGCTCTCTCGTTTGACGAGCCTGCGTCTTTAAATACAAGTTAATCAGTATATATAAACAATTTAACACGGTGTTCCCTAGTGTGACATTTGTTACGTTGTAATATATTTGTCAACTAATCACTTGTAACGTATCTACAATAATCCTATAACTTTGAGGTCAGACAGTTTAGTATTCCTAGCTCTACCATATCTTGCAACATGACAAAAGATGTTAAAGAGATAGGGCATTCCCTGTTACATCGAAGCACTACATTTATCATGAAGTGTCAATTTTCTCAGAAATTCACGTTCGAATGGTAAACAACTAACTGCCCAATTATGCCCAACAACTAGACAAATATCAGGAATATCTATCTATTCAACAGAACTCTGTTTCCAACACACTGATGTTTGCCATTACAACAAATAAAATACTGCAGACTTGTTTGCCTCGCCCAAAGTCAAGAACGGTGTTCATCATTCTGGAATGCATCATTCGAAAGGAAGAAATATATTCATCGCACGTGCCTTGCAGGCGAAACAAAAACTTTACAAATTATTAAAAATTCCCGCAGATCAAATTACTGCTGCGATGATATGAATAGACAGCAATTCGTATTGCTTTTGGTTTTAAACCTGAGAATTGATTTTTGACATGATAGAGATGGATTGTGTAGATGATGCGTTATAAGTACTGATTGAGACTCCCCATCTGTCCCCAGGGGAAAATGGACTAATCCTCCTTTCACTGTGGAAGCCTGTCGGCTTTGTAATTTAAGAGGAGATACATTTTCTATACAGCCTGCCTCAATCCTTTTGGGAATTGGCTTTTGATAGTTGAACATGCACTGGAATATCTTCATGCACCTAGGCAGTAGGCATGCATCGTAATTAAAAGTGGCGCTCATTTGCTCGACCGAAAATGTCTACTTCAAAAGAGCCCTTGTTATCACTACGACCCATGGTACAGGACATTGCACAAATCGAAGAAAGGGGGGGGGGGGGGGTCGGGGGTGGGGGGTAAGAGTACATAACTGTTACGGTAATTTCTGTAATTTGTTGTGATACTCGATCATGTCTTCGGCATCGTAAGCCTCTTTTGACATGTTCTGCACTCGCAACACTTGTGCTCTATCTGTATAGTACTCTTAAAGCCCTTCATTGTTTTATTATTTCATATGACAGTATGTAGCACTATTCTGAAAAACACTCAATGAGATTTTATTTCAGGAGCAGGAAAATGTGGAAAAATAAGAAGTAGGAATATGTGAAAGCTTGCCACCACTACTCGTTTTAGTATTAAAGGTAGAGTACACCATTGGTAATACATTTGTGTAACTACATTGGTAAAAACATTTTAGTGTGTTCCCGACAGTTGCCGAATTTTAAGCAAGCACTGGGTTTGTGTTAATTGTGCACCATCTTTTAACTCTTCCAGAATGATGTCACTGTAACTGGCTATTTAACAACTCTTGGGCGCTGCAATTCATTCTTCAATATTACTGCCATCACCGTAGTACAAACAAATATCATTAAATTCTCAATTGAACATTGTGAACTCTTTATGAAGAAAATGTTACCCTTGGTCATAGTTATGAAAGTCCGTCGCGAGCGACGACGACGACTCCCAATAACAAAATGTGATTTAGTATGTGGTATTGCGCTGTTGATGCCTTCGCTGATGGGCCTGATATCGAAAGGCAGAGGCGCAGCAACGCCCATAAGTAGGGCAAGAGATGCCATCTCCAGGTCGTGGGGCCTAAGCTGGATGGCAGATGGTGCGCCACACTTGACGGTTAGCTGCACCAGTCTCGAGCTCTGTGGGAGAAATGTTACATTTCTTCAAGAAGGCGTTAAGGTGGTCTTTGAAACGTTTTTTCTGCCCTATACGTTAGCGCTGCTTAGAAGGAAACTTGCCGTACAAAAGCTTGCCGTATACAGAAGCTGACGAAGCCGACGGTTTCCCAGCATTAGAAGGAAGCTTGTCGTACAGCAGCTGATAAAGCCGACGGTTTCCAAGCTTCCTGAAGACTGCCATAACGAAGCTGTCGCTGATGTACGAGGGTCTTGATGCTGCAGGTGCTGGTCTTCTGTACGATGTCCTCATGCGGCACGCGATCCTTCCAGGTAATTGCAGCGTGTTCAACGTACTGAAGGTCGAAGAGGGTCGTGGAGCTGGTATTGGTCTTCGCCTGCAGTCTGTCAAGGTTGAAGACGCTGCCGTCCGTCCTGTATCCAGGGGCGGATCCAGGAATTTCGGTTAGAGGGGGCGCCAAAAATTGTCAACATAATATATTGGGAGAAGATATGGGAGCGCAGGAGGCGCGAAGCCCCAACGCCGAGATTTTCTCAATCTTCTCGAGATTTTTTTAGGGGGGGCGCGCGCCGGGTGCGCCCCCCCCCCCCCCCCCCCCCTGGATCCGCGCATGGTATCTAATGGTTATGCCGTTACCTTGGTTGGGGCTGTGTCGAGATAGTAGGGTGACGGCAGCCAGATAGATATTACAAATATTAAAGATACTACGAAATGGTCTGACAAAAGACCGCCCGCAGTGGCACGAGCAGACATGTCTGTGAATAGCAGTATTTCAGCACAACCATGAACATGATTGGGTAGCCACTTTTTGGCAGGATCTTCCAGAGGATGCCACGGTCAACGCTGTCAAACAAATGTGATGTAGAGGTCTTGATGTTGCTCCTTGCATTTCTCCTGAGGTAACCTGCAGTGAATATCATATCAGTGGTGCATTGTGACTCAGAAAGAATGACTGCGATGATCGGGTTGAGAAGTCGGACAAGGATGACACAGGCGAGAAGGGAGATCTCACGGTAATTTCCGCAGACTGCCCTGTCTCCTTTTTGTTTTATAGACGGTGACGATATCAGCATTATTTTACTGCTGAGGTAGGATCTCCGCATACCAAACCTTGTGATGAATTTGTGTAGATTACGGGTCACAATGGAGCTTTCATACTTTAAAAATGTTAGGCTCTTGCACACCTTGTGAAGTTCTACGAAGGTTGGAGTGCAATCTAGCTCCTGCTAGCGAGCAGAACCCAGACAACGGCCGAGTTCAGCGACGCTCCGCCATCTTGTGTATACACCAACATACATCGTACTATTTTCGATAGTCGCTTGTATTTCGTGTATACCCCCAAGCTGTTTTGGTTTTACGGCTTTATATGTTCACACAGCCCTTTATCATAGGTCAGAGACCCAGAAACCAGCTAGTGTTTTGTTGAGTAAGGCAAGACAGCAATAGTACGATTGATTGCTTGGGAAGGTCTCGCGGTGAAATCCAGATCTCAAAAAGCTGCGACGACGTGCCGCCATATTGTTTATACACCAAATACTACGTACTATTTTCGATAGTCGCTTGTATTTCGTGTATACCCCCAAGCTGTTTTGGTTTTACGGCTTTATATGTTCACACATTATTCGGCATGCTTTGAACTAGGAATACATGTAACATGAGATTTATTGACCTTTGACATTTGACCTTTGCCATTTGACCTTTGAACTTTGGCTTTTTGACAGCGAAGCAACTATCAGAAATAGTACGGTGGCACGTCGGAGGGTTATAGAACGTGCCTTTTACGTCTCCTGTCAAAGGCAGGGTCGAGGCATATGCGCTGAGTGCGGTGGCGAACCTCTTTGATGCAAGAGGTATGCGAGAAGTCATGAGCAGTTCGTTGAGACACATGAAAGACACACGAGAGACTCTGAGAACTGACGAAGATGCGATGACCTGATGGCAAAACCAACTCCGAGGATTTTGTCAGAATCTTTAGGCTGGCCTTTCCAAATGAAGGTGTAGCCTTCCCGACCTCTTTGAAAAGAATGTTTTCCATTGAAGCGTGTCTCACTGAGCGTTGCGATATCTACATTGTATCTGCCAAGTTCACACGCTATCAGAGCGGTGCGATGCGGTGTCGCTAGTCAATGTGGCTTTAGGATCTAGAAGAGTCCGGACATTCCAGGCTGCGACTTTAAGATTCTTGTTGATTCGACCGCGTAGAGGGATGCCTTAGTGGGCGCGGTAACCTACTCAGGACTACTCAGGATTGAAACACATTTTTTATATAGGCCCTCCTAAGAGTAAGGTAGGCAGTGTGATCTCTAAACAGGGCTGCCTAGACATGCTGCTTGAATCCACTACCCCCGTGACCATTTGACCTGCACTGCCAACGTGCTAGTCGCCATTGTACTTGTAGATAAATTATATATGGTGAAAGAGGAGGTGAGCTGAGAAGAGAACAGTTTCATGTGCGATGAATAGCTTTGGGTTGAGAAGTGTTTGCGCAGTCCGCCAACCCAACAAACTTGACCCAAATGAGCTGTGGTAAGGAAGAATCCAAGACGACTGACGGCTCCATTTGCTGCAACGCAAAGCCAGAACCCGGTTTTCATTTGGGGCCTGCCTATAGTGGTGGCTTACCGCGTCCGTAGAGAACGAAGTTGTTCTTCCTCTAGGCAGATTGCCGAACAAGGCTAACAAGCTAGACCTGCCCAGGTTTGTGATCAGACAGCCGAACTCGGGTAACGAGCTTTATCTATCTTGAGCACCCTCAGTCATTCAGTTAGAACGGAGTTGGCACGAGAAACCAGACAGTAGGATTTTGTTAGGAGAGGCTAATGTTGAGATGCTGTGCTATAATATGGCATATTCCAGTGGGAACCACGCTGCTCATTTTGCAATACCACTCCAGCACAGTATAACCCATAAGTTGCATCATCATGTGAAGTTCACCACGTGAACTTTGGTTAGTTGATTTGGGGAAATATATTGCTTCGAAATCATATTTGAGATATTGGCGATAAAACCCTACAAATGAATACTTTATGAATGATTTACAGGCAGTGTATGCAACTGAGACAAGTGCTATACAGTAATTTGTTTTCAATATTTTATTATATAAACGTACACCAACACATTTTAACCATTAATTAAGTTTGGTTTGTTTCACAAAGGAAAAAAACCAAAAGATTAACGTTTAAAACAATCTTTAGCCTTCTAAAAGAAATTGTGCAATGCATGAGTACATTAAATAAATCTACAACCCATACCAAAAAATTATATAGAATTCTATAAAAAAAAAATCTATAGAATTTATATAGAAACATTTTATAGTGTTTCTATAGATTTGGTTCTAAAGAATCCTATAGAATGTGTATATAAATTCTAAAGAACTTCTATAGAATCTTGGCCCATTTTCTTTATAATAAATAATAAAACCAGCTCTTATATAGCGCAAATCCAAAAAAATGATCATTGCGCTTTACACACAAACAAAAGCAAATCATTTAAATACACTAGAATAAATAAGTTTTGAGGTTGCGTTTGAAAGCAGAAACTGTTGGAGAGGACCTTAGGGTACGTGGTAATGTGTTCCAGAGAGTTGGCCCGAAAACACTGAACGATCCATCGCCTATCCGCCTGCTACTCTTTGGAATGGAAAGACGAATAACGTCCCGGCTCGATCACAGGACTTCCCTAGATGGTACATGGGTGGTAATGCAGTCTTTCAGGTAGACAGGCGACAGATCGTTCAAAGCTTTGTAGATGTAGAGAATTGTTTTGAACTTGATCCTTTTGTCAATTGGCAGCCAGTGTAGAGAGTTTAACAGAGGAGATGTAGAATGACGACGTGGAACCTGGAATACAATGCGGGCTGCCCGATTTTGTAGGCGCTGCAGACGAGCCACATCTTTGTTCTTGGATCCCAAAAGGAGTGCATTGGCGTAGTCCAGCTTTGAAAGTACAAGAGCCCGCATTGCATTTGAACAAGCATCACGGTCCAGAAACCTGCGAATTCTCGCCAAGTTCCACAGAAGAAAGTTAATAGATTTACACAGCGATGTAACGTGATCTGACATGGTCATGGCTGTATCGAAAGTGACGCCAAGGTTCTTGATAGTAGAAGATGGAGTAATTGTAGCTGACCCGATCTGTATGGTGGTGTTGGATAGCCTGTTCATGGTTTGTGGGGAGGCAGCAATGAAGAACTCGGTCTTGGAGTCGTTAAGTTTGAGCATGTTGTTCGCAAGCCAAAGACGAAGCTCCTCCACACAAGATGACAGTCTGAAGATGGCACAAACTGCGTCACCTGGAACCTTAGGATTGACAATTATGTAAATCTGCACGTCATCTGCATAAATGTGAAAGTTTAACCCATGGCGTCGAATTACACAAGAAACATGTTGAAAATACTTAGTGAAAACACTAGGGCCAATGACTGACCCTTTTAGAACCCCACAGTTAAGACCAAAATTATCTGAAAGTTTACCTCTAACAGTAACTCTAAACTGGCGGCCAGTAATGTAAGATTTGAACCACCTGTGCACTGTACCCTCGATACCAAAGCCATGTTCCAGGCGGTGAAGAAGGATGTCATGGTCAATGGTATCGAAGGCAGCAGAAAGGTCAAGTGCAACTAAGAAGGCAGCTCTGTTATCATCAAGGGCCTGGGTGATATCGTTTTTCACCTTGAGCAATGCCGTTTCAGTGCTATGCTTCTTTTTATAAGCTGACTGAAACGGCTCATCAAGATTATTTGCTTGGATGTGCTCATTGACCTGGATAATGGCTGCCCTCTCAATTACCTTACCAATGAACCCGATGTTAGACACAGGCCTGTAGTTGTTTAACTCATTACAATCCAAGTTGTTCTTTTTCAAGATTGGAGTAACAATGGCTTGTTTGAGGTCCATTGGAAACATACCGCTTGAGAGAGAAGTATTGACAATATCAGTAAGCACTGGCAGTACAACATCAATATTATCTTTAAGTAACCATGTTGGGAGACTGTCAAGAATACAACTTTTGTTAGCACAGCCCTTTACAATGCTACTAACCTCACTTTGATCGAGTTCTCTAAACCTTTCCATAATATTCTGAACTACAACATCATTGTACAAATCATGATCAATACTACCATAGTTCCCTAGTATACTGTCAACCTTTTCGACAAAAAAAGTTGGCAAACTTGTTGCTAAGCACATCTGGCGTGTGCAGAGTAGGAAGGATTTTTTCATTCTGGTTTAACAGAACACCAATGGTACGGAAAGTGTCTTTAGCCCCAGCTTCACGCAGTTTATCATTGTAATGCTTTTTCTTTGAAAGCTCCAACAGTTTATTGTAGTGTAAGTGTTGGGTGCGATAGGCATCCTTGTCAACCCTAAGCCCACTCTTCCTCCGCTTCCTTTCAAGCCTATGTTGCACCTGTTTCTCGGTTCTGATTTCCTCGGTATACCAAGGAGGTCTTGGTCGAACTACTATAGTCCTAGTACTCATAGGCGCATGTTTGCTGAGCACTTCAGTAGACACCTTGTTAAAATGCTGAAGCATTTCATCTATAGTAGTACCCCTGGGTGATTTAGCATTAAGTTGAGCTTCCAGATCACATTTGAGTGCTACAACATTAACTTTCCTAAAATCCCGCATAGTAGGCCTACGCACAACTTTCAGAGGAGGGGGCTTTCTCTGCTGCAAGACACATCTTATCATGCTGTGGTCTGAGTCATAGTCGGTACTCACATCACACAATCTGATTAGATTTTCATCAAACCGTGTGAGTATCAGGTCCAGTATATGGCCCGATCTATGAGTAGCGTCTTGTACATGTTGTCTAAGACCAAAAGATGACAAAAGGGTCATGAAAGAAGACACACCAGACTTAGTGGGCTCATTAACATGGACGTTAAAGTCACCCAACATGACAAGTTTGCCCGGCAACAGAGATAGCTCCTGCAAAAAATTATCAAACTCTTCAAAGAACTTAGCTACAGTAAACCCATTTGCTTGAGATGGAGGTGGGCGGTATATTGTGATGTAATGTATACCATTATTGGGATCCAACATACTGGCATGCTCAAAGGTAACTGTGGTCATGTTTAATGGATGTGACCGAAAACCAAGTTGTGATTTACAGAGTATCCCAATGCCACCATGGTTGCTAGAGCCACGTGGAAAGTTAAAAAACACATATCCGTTTGGCTTTAGCTCGCCAATAACAACTGGGTCAGTAAGGGCTAGCCATGTTTCAACAAGGAACATTACATCAACATCATACTCAGATACATAATCATTACAAAAAGTAGTCTTATTTCTGATTGATCTAAGGTTCCACAGTCTCAAGTTCATGAGAGGTTCTCTGCAGACGTGTGGAGTAACGAGAACTCGGGGCACGTGTGATCTATCTGTCTTAGTTCTCGAATTCACACGGGAACCGAATTGGCCATTCACAGGCCTACTGGTGTCGAATGTTTGAACCAAATTCCGATGGTGGGTGTCCGTGGGTCCATTGGGTACGTAGTCAGGGTGAGTTGGTCTATCCAATGGTCCATCGGTGGACTGGCGATTGCCGATGAGAACAGGTATAGGTTGGTACTTACTCTTTCTTCGTCGATGCGTTCCAGCCTTACATCCACGGTGGGTAGGGCGGTTCTGGCGGATAATGTGACGTTTTGAGCACACAGTTTCTTGGGTTCTGTAGTGAAATACACACGGTCGACGAAGTAGACCGTGGGAACCGATTACACAGCAAATGTTTTCAGGAAAATGAGTGTAGATAAATTGGAGAATATCTTTGCTGAGGGCCTACAGTGGGGGAAGTAGGCATTGTTGGCTGGTGTGATATACACAATGAGATAATTAGCATAAGAAGCCTCTTATCTCCACTAGTGGTGTGTATGGCATCAATTTCCAATGGGTTCATTAGCATATGAAGTGCTTCGTTAGAAGTAGAGGAGCATCCTATTGTCATCAGACAATGCGATCCACTGGCGACAACTGACATGGAGTTGTGTGGGTGTTCCGTCAAACTGTTAGCCCCCAAAAGGCACAGGATAGGAAGACAAACATGCCGTAAAAAGCTCCAAAACCGGAATATGTTACATGATTTATGGTAAACCATGGTGATCAGGGTACACAAATGTTTCACATGTTGCATGAAAATTCTCATGGAGGCAACCATAACAGGAAAAATCTGCGATTTTATGGAGAGCAAATTATGGAGCTGCCAAAACAGTAGCGCACCCAATAATTTCTATACAGCTCTTTAGAATTTCTATAGAGACCTTTCTATAGAAATCCTTTAGAAATAATTGTACTTTTCTATAGAATTGTTGTAGAATTTCTATAGGATCTATAGATAAATGTATAGAATTTGTATAAAACGCTATACAATTTCAATATAAACGTCCTATAGAAATCCTTTAGAAATAATTGTACTTTTCTATAGAATTGTTGTAGAATTTCTATAGGATTTCTATAAAACTTTATAGAATTTCTATAAAACTTTATAGAATTTCAATAGAAACGTCCTATAGAAATCCTTTAGAAATAATTGTACTTTTCTATAGAATTGTTGTAGAATTTCTATAGGATCTATAGATAAATGTATATAATTCCTATAGAACTCTTTAGAATGTCCATAGAAACGTCCTATAGAAATCCTTTAGAAATAATTGATGTGGAATTTATGATAATACGATTTCCATAGGATCTACAGTTTTCCTTAAGAAATTGAATGCTTTTTCTATATAATTTATATATAAATTTTTATTTGGAATCTCACGAATGCCCATACAATGTTGGGGTATTAAATCGCTACAAGGAGCCTTCTTAAATTTGACAGAACGCATATACAAGTACATGGTTTATGAAGTAAGCATTTAGGCCTAAAGCACCATCAATTTTAAATCATATCATATACGGGTCAGTACAAGTAGTACATTTCTGTTAATTCTGGGTTGTAATCTTTTGAAATGGTTGTACAAGCACTTACTTTCTGATTCTGTTAAGGGAATTTTGCAAAATTGCGAATTTATGTTGTACATGTAATGGCAATCCCTAAAGTTTTAATCAACTTTTTTTAAATATTAAATTTAAAGGGATCGTATACGTTTGTTAATTGGAACCCATTGTTTGTTTCAATCCTATATAGTTATAGATACATGTATATATATACCATAAAACTAACCTGTAAAAATTGCATTTCCAAAGGTGGTAGCGATTTTGAGATACTGCCGAAAATCTGGAGCGGTTATGTCCACGCAAGAATGATAATCTGCATTGGAATACACAGTCTGAGAAACATCACTGCAGTAACGCTTCTCAGATTCAATTTTGTTGGGATACAGCGTGTCCTTTCAAAATTGGTGCAAGTGTGATTTTGCTCATAAAATGTTAAGCATTTGTAATTGATGTTTGTATGAGCTTCAATATAACACTGTGTGGCCCGAAAACGTAAGAACCATTTGTGGTTAGAAGGTAAGAAGTACAATAAGTTTCCATTTGTATGTGGAACAAACATTTATAATGGGGCATATTTACTTTTCACATTTTTTGTTCAAACAAAAGTTTTCTGTATCTTCGGGCTGTATAGTGTAAGTAAATTAGCTTTCAAATGTCGTTTGTTTTACCATTTGCTTTTGTCAATTCAAAGATATGTTCGATTAACCACCAGCACTCAAAATCAAGTGTGTGTCACTTTAAGAGAAAGAATGCTTCTAAGCACCAAAACGATACCAGGATTTTACGCATAGGCGATTGTGTAGAGAATATACAGAGGTCTAATGAAAATTTTGTTTAAATCCTCTTCATAATTACCTGAACCATTTCAATCTCAAGATTCATTGTGCTACAAGCATCACATAATACAGTTTCACACCTTTCTGATCTCTTACAAGTCCACCTATACAGGTGTAACATGTCGTCTTCGTAATGATTAAACTTGAAAGTGGCACAAGATGGATCTTGGGTAGCTATAGGTAATTGGGTATATCTCTGGACTGAGATTAAAACCAAGTGTGTAGCTTTTTGAAAGCAATTTTCCTTTACAAAGGATGCGTTCCACTTGCACCATTGTTTGTGGGACACAGGTATGTTGGGTATGCTCGTGCCGCTTCAACACGGCCGACTTTCTGCCCAGTAATCGACAGAAAATCCCAACATCCAAGACAGCCAGTCAGCACCCCGCTTCCCCTCCCAATCTCCGTTTACTGTAATTTAATCGGCAAATTTACTTGGCAAAATTGGAAATGTGGATGAGGAGGATGAAGGGGAGGGGGGGGGGGGGGGGGGGGGGGGGGGGGGGTTATGGTGGTGGTTTAAGCCAATGCGGATATTCACGGGGCGCACTTTAGATTTCAAATGCAAAGGAGACCCGTTTGGCACGGAGGAAACCTAAAACTGCATTCGTGGCACCAGGTTCATTGACTGCCTGATGTAACGTGCTTAGTTCTCTTGACGCGTAAGCAATTAGTTTTTGATTGGCCCTCACAAAACAAGATATCCGTGGATTCGGGTACAGGCTTTTGGACTCGTGCAACACATAGTATACCGTGGATTACCGGGGTTTACATTTTGGTCTGATGCAATTATCCCTTTGTGCCTCTGTTTGGCAAGAACAATGGTGTATCCTACCTTTAAGGACCTTTTAATAAAGAATTTTATTGCTGGTGTCATACCCCTAAAAATTGCTATATGTTTCATTAGTATGACTTGTGGCAACTCTATTTCACAGAGTTGGTATGCCACAGTTTTCTCCTCAGTGCCCCTTGGGTCCACCCTGTGTCAGGCATGGTCCACGTGTAAGATTTATTATTACGGCCATGTGGGAGAGGTTGGTTTGTGTGGTGATGTGGCATTCCGTTCCTGGCTTTGATGTAGACAACATCGCTAATTTTAGACGGAATCACCATCACCCCGGTTTTATTAGCACAAACCATCTCTTGCCCACAGGTAAGCTTTCCTCAAGTTATCTTATTGTTTAGTAAGTAGTTATTCATTAGGATTAGGGACATTCAGTTATTGGACAATTCTATTGTTTATTTCTCAGATATTATATTCATATTGTGGATAAGAATGCAATTCCTTTTCATTCTCAACTTCCATGCTTGATGATGAGTCCATAGATTGTCCTCTATGAAGTGTGTGTTATATATTATTTAGAGGTTTTTACTTTGCTTTATGAATACAATTTTATAGATCCAGTGATTTCATGAGTCAGAATATATTGTCTGATCTTATTTTGATGCTCTGAGTTCTATTCGAACTGTTTTGAATTTAAGTTGTTAGACAAGATTGAGTCAGTCATGAAGACACAATGTTCAACCTAGATATAGTTTCCAACTTTCCCAGTTGAGGATGATTAATGATTTCACATCATTAGGTTGTTTGAGCTTGTTGTAATTACTTGAACTTCTTGTTGGCTTATTGATAGTTGATTAGTTATTTTGGTCCACTATAGTTGGATACTGTATTATTTCCTTTAATTATTAGGTTAGCTTTAGGCGGATACTTGTGCGAGTCGTATTCAAAACTATGACAGTTTATTCATTCATAAATTGCGTTGTTTACTGCTGTGCCTGATAATGAAATGGTTTTGATCTGATTCACATAGTTTAATATTATTATTATTATTATTATTATTATTATTATTTTCTGGTAATGAAACCAAGGATCCTTCAAAAGCGCTCAAGGCACTGTAGCTCGTAAGCCAGAAGAACCCCATAGACAGAGGCTGTGTCAGCCAGGAACACCGGGGCAAACCCCTTCTCTTAGCGATAAGTGTTCTGGGTTCTTTTACGTGCATTATACAATTTTATAATGTTATTAGCAAGTAATGTTTTGTATTTCCAGTTGCACTACAGCACTGCCACTTTAACTTAGACTGGGCGTCACCATAGTAACCATGTTAAGACCCTTGTATAGGTCCAGTAGCACTGTACATATCTTTCTGGCCACAGATCGTATTTCGCAGTGTGGGTCCATACCCCAGACCAGGCCAGCTGGTATGCAAGTTTCGGCTGACCTTGTGCACTCTGTAATAGGGTTTTGTGCCCTTATTAGGGAATCAACTGTTTTATTACCCTTTAGTTTTTTGCTAAATGCTAGACTGTACTCTTTGTATTTTTGTTTGTTTTTTATAATAGAACTATTTGTATTGATCTTTGGTTATTCTAATACTTTTAAATAGGTTTGGTTTAAATATAATTTAGTGTAGTGATGTGGAACATTTCCGTTCCTGGCTTTGATGTAGACAACATCGCTAACTTTAGACGGAATCACCATAACCCCGGTTTTATTAGCACAAACCATCTCTTGCCCACAGAATCTCCTGCTGTTCATCAGTTTGAATGAAGATGAGGACTTCTGTGTTCTGACCACTACTGTGCGTGATGTTTCTACCCTTTCATCTCTAATCATCTCTACTCAACTTTTCATCTCCCTGATGTTCTCTTCTTGACGATTGCTGGAGTCGTTTCATCGTTCCTGTTTTTCTGATGTCCCCCCGTCGCTCCTTACGGTTCCGTTCATTCGCGGTTCATGAACTTTGTGCTCGCGTGTACTCGTGATGTTCGCGGACGGGATTCGATCTGGATTTTCGCAAGACTCAGGATCTACGCATCATCTACAATAATTTATCCTTTGTACAATTTAAAGTTTCGAACCTCTGTAATCTTCTTTTCTTTTCATTTTGTGATGCACTGCCCCACTGTTTAATTTGTATATCTCTTTGATTGTATGCTGATTATCTTGTTGAGTGTATGACGAAACTGAATTAAAAGTCCTTTTTAATTCGAACTGTAAAAAGACCTATTTCTGTAAATTGAATTTATTTGATTATTTTGTCGATCGAAATGAACCGGTTGAGTTTTATGGCTTTGGGTTTTTTCTAACTGAATAACACCCCGTGACACTGGTATAAATTGGATTCAAGTAAAAGTGTTGTGCGGATCCTGCGTCTTGGATAAAAGAAAGACCGTTTAAAAGACCAATTTGCCAAAAACGAACGACCGTTTATAGGAGACTGAGCAAAGCCAAATGACATCAATCGTGTTGACAATTACTTGGAAAGTGTAATCACACAGCAGGTGATGAAATCAATTTGCAGTATAAGACAAACATTTTCATCGTGGTAATATAAATGACAGTCAGTAACTGAAGATTGATACGAACAAGCCCTCGTTTGTAACAACCTCTTGACTTAATGTGAGGTGTTCTGGCAAAATGAGACAGAATTGGACAGAAGTAAAAATGAGAGTTTGCAGGTATTAGGAAAAATAATACAATACAACTTAAAATGTACCATTCGTTCTACTTTAATATCTGACATTGTAATGACAGATTATGGCTTTTTAAAGTTGTTGTCAAAAATGTACAATACCTAGAACAAGTTCTTGGTTTGTAGTCGTAAAAGTTAAAGATGCTAATTGTATAATTGTGTTCCTAAAAACTCTAGTATTCAATGTTTTTTTGACTACATTTATACATATTTGTTATATTTCTTTAACATATGTGAAGTACACATATTACCCCGGCATCTGAAAATGGAAAACAAAATCACCGCAAATTGCATTTTAGCCTTTTTCTCTAGTCCCGTCTCATTTTGCCAGAACGCCTTAATGGCGAGCCATTGCAGAGAAGGTTTAATCATATAATGTTATAATCTGTGATTGTACAACTTCCTCTGCAATCCAGCGACTTAATATGTTAACCATTCTTCCTAACTCCCTACCCCATGTGTCCTACAGGTGACCTGAATCATCCAGTATCATCTAATATAATGAGGAACACTGCCTGAATCTTGCTAAAACCTCCAGCTCTATTGAGAATATGCATATATAGGGAAAGTAACATTCTGCATCTTCCTCAATCATATTTTGGTTAATAATCGAATTGCTTTAAAAAATGTTTGAAGGGATTGTTTAGGACCATGTTCCTATTAGGATAACACAAATCCACGTTTAACGCGGTGGCCTCAAAGAACACCGTATTGAGTATATGCAGGATTAATGTTGTGGGAAGAGGGCAGCGGTGTTTTTTTAGGGAAATCAAAATACGGGGTAAAAACGATTGACAAAAATGATGAAGGACAGATTTAACTACAGTCCCCATAGATATGGCTAAACATTGATAGTGGCCATGCAGCAACAAAATAAACGAAACAAAACCATGTCAACAGCACACAAAATTGGCATCCGTAGTCCCTACTGCTTTTTTAAACTTGGAAATCAATTAAGAAAGATACATGTTCTCACAAAATTCTGATTGTTTTTTAAAAGACAGGGTTAATATAATAAAGCCCATGTTACGGGGATCAATTACGAGCATTCGATTTATTGTACACCTGTTTGCTTGTACACTTGTTTTCTAGCCAACAAACCTAAATTTACTCGGCTCAATGTACATGCATGCTTTCAGGAGCCCACTCCCACACGTTTTGCTTCTTTAGGGGCTCCTCCGCAGTATCATCCATCTTTTAAACAATGTACTTATGTTTATAATGATGTTGGTACTGTGAAAATAAACTACGGTAAACTGAATTGAACTGAACTGAAGTGAAGATTGCCTGAGGTCTCACATGTGATTTTGGAGTAGCACAATCGTTTTCAGAATAGAAAAACAAACATTTCACAATGCCCCGAGAAATTAAAACACAATTAAGTGTATTTTAAGGTTGCTAAGTATAACAAATAAACACACTGTAAAATCAGGGTATTTGTATTCGGAGTGATTGGACAAATGGGGAATCCGTTTAAACGATCAATCCACGAACATCCTGAAAATAAAGGTTAGAAAAACCCACACAACCTTAATCCCCGCAGCGAGAAAAACAGAGTCAGAATGTTTCTGTTGACCAAGACTAAAAACTATATAGGAAAAAAAACAGCTATAGGGGGTGGAAAACAAGACAACACACGTTTATGCCCAGATCGATATGTGTAATTATAGCCACTATGTAGGAGGTCGTTGCGCAGATCCTAAGCATATTCCGATTAGTCCCGTATTGGTGTCAGTGGGCAAACACTGCTTGAGTCGGGGGGGGGGGGGGGGGGGGCGGAGGGGGGGCCCAAGAAAGTGCGCCACCAACGTTGAAATGTATCTCATTCGTTCTTCCACGCTCATGAGCCACACATCTCACACAGTAAATACGTATAGATCGCTACCGCGAAGCGCACCATTGAAACACGTACAGATTTGCTCTGTGTATCGCTCTCCGCATTTAGTGATTCATACAACGTCCGCAAAGCCAGGTACGCAGGCACGATCTACACGGATTTTGTTTGGGGCGATGTCATTTTCTGCCATTTTCGTTCGAAAACAACACGATAAAACGCAAGGGGGTCACAGGCAGATTTTTTTAAAAATTCAGTATATCACTGCTACATCCTTTTTTAACGTATCCATGTAAAAAAATGAGTGGGGTCAAAGCACGATTTTTCACAATTTATCGATTATTATTGCCCTTTTTAGGGGAGGTATTTGTTAACGTCGTTTGAGTATTTGTGCACAATCTCCACGCGCATCAACGGTACGTCAACGCCTAATTGTTTCGACTGCTTTTTTCATTTTTAATACAATTGTTGTCATTGGATGATAAACATTAAGGTAAATAACAACCTTGTACAACTACAAAAGACAAGATGTTAAGATTGGATGCCAAAACCTTTTTATTTTCCGAGTGAGAAAATTGTTCCCCCCTATTTTGAGAATGGACGGTACCACAGCGTTTCGCAATCACAGCCTCGAAGGGCCCCCCCTCCGCCCCCCCCCCCCCCTGGCTTGAGTGTACAACTAAGGAATCGTCTCATTAAACGCCATTGGCGCGGTTCAGGAACTTGACCGAGCGTCGGGAACGTGTCCTGCTTTATGTAATAAGGGAAATGGGGATGGGATGGCGACGACTTATGGTGTGAAAGGTGTGGAGGGGCGATTTATATGCATGTAATATGCATTAAGAGTAGTGTACTGTGGGTAGATTTTGTACAAAGTAATGTAAAATTAAAGGAACAGTATACCTTTTGCAACTATCCAATAAATAACCAACCAAATTATGGCATTATTGTTTAACAGCTTACTTGATGTAAAGACGTTAATAACTCTAAACTCACTGTGAAATTAGTCATTCTCAGGCATGCTATCATTTAGAAGAAAACAATGAAAGAAGTCCAAAAATGCGTCTCAGATAAATTTTTTGTATTATTTTCATTAGTGCATAGTTGGTTCAAAATCGCGATCTTAGAATAATCTGTTCTCGAAATATATTGGCTGTACATTTGCGCGCTTTAGCTCGTGCGCTATAATACACAAATAGCTGGCACTGGTAGTCCAAAGTGTGCACAGTTTCGCGGATATAATGGGCTGAGTAAACTGACCAGTGGCGTGTATCGATCTTCCACCATGAATTTCTGATTGTCACTCTTTTGTTTGTACATCCACAATATCAATCTCGGACGTCGCAAACGATATCTCTTTTGGTCTCAGTATTTTTGTATGCACGGTGTGAATATGGAAGAGACCTAATACTAACCGATGTAGTGGTTCGTGAATGTATATTCATGAGAAAGAGCAATGACAACTCGTATACATTAAAAACATATAAATAATTATAAAGAACGGCTTCCTGAACCAACTCGCCAATATCATTGTTGGTAGAGAGAGGAACTATGGTTTGAAAGGTTTGTGGGTCGAATCCGACTATCGTTAACGTTTGTCTTTTATCGACAAATTGTCTAATGAGTTATTTTAACCACAGAACAAGGTTAAAGGGAAAATGAGGTTGGGGTATACATACGTGCCTTGAAAAATACAACAATAACCGCTAGTTTGTAGTGACTTTATGTGAATACTCCAACACGCCAATACACACCCAACCCACAAACGTAGCCAAAACAAATCATGATTGTTCCCACCAACATACACGTATCCAACTTGTCAACGCTAATCTGTGCCCCTGTGTATCTCTGTAATTAAACTTTGTATTAAACTTTAAAAACAGGCTGTCATAATTGAGAACTCCACCTTGGCAATTTGAATGTATAGATATGTAAATCATTAGCAGTTTTACAGGGCTGCTGTCACACCCGCGGTAGGGCGGGGCAGGCATTTTGTCAAAATAGCTACCTGCAGCGGCCCTTCGTTTATAGTTAGAAGTCAAGGGGGGTTTCTGAAATTGAAATCGGGTTTGTGTATCCAGTGTGACACAACACATCGAGGTCATCAGACTTAAAATTGACGTTGTGGGTATGGACATTCTAATTAGAGTTTAGGCAACACAAACAATTGTTTCTGTCAAAATTACATTTCTCCGACAATTTCATTGTTTTGATTGTTTACGTTAATATCCTATTTCAAAGGTCTGGTTAAAAGGAAATTAAAATGTCTTCGGTTTCTGGGAGAAAATGAACAAAATAACTAGTTGTTTAGATTTGACGCGGCGGAAATTATGTGGCATACACAGTATTTTAAGCCTTAAAGGTATGGTACACCATTTGCAAATATCGACAAATTTTACTACCAAATTATTACGAAATATCTTACTTATTTAAAAGTAAATAATGATTCCAGGCATCCAGCAAAATAAAATTAAATTGTATCAACAAAATCACGCCGGTCGAAAACGAACGCCGTTTTTGTTGCTTTGTATTCGACATGATTGTAAAACTTCGAACAGGTCAGTTAAACGATATTTACTATAAAATACAATCCCCAAAATCCACCCATTCCTTATGATTCAATCAATTAACAATAGTGTTTCTAACCTTTAAGCCTAAAATGTATAGAAGTCTCCTTCATACAGATGATTCAATGTATATCGGTACACAATACCAATACACAATGTTTCTCGCACGTATGCATAATGTAATGCACTGGTGGATTTTTCGGAGTCACAATTTTGACCCCAGAAATGTGTTTTTGTCCGACTATCGCAGGTAATAACACACAAACGACAAAGGGTGGATGTTACAATTGATAATGTACGTAGTAACCAACGGATGATGTACAGTGCATATCATCAACCGATACTCTCAGACAATTTGATCAGTTTGTACGTATCACTGACCGATAACGTTAATGTACTACACTCTCGGTCAATTTATGTTACATTATGGGTCCTAGGACCGATAATGTAATAACACTTTACTGATTTGTTGTTACATTATCGGTTAGTGATACAATATCGATAAATCTATCTGACACTATCGGTTGATGATACATTATTCATTGGTTACCATTTGTAACAGTGGAATGAATGTGTCGATGTTTATGTCCTACATTTAAATGCCTTTTCCACATAATAACCACGTTTTGTAGCCCAATTGGGTGCTTTCGGGATGGAATACTCCTTTAATCAAATAAATAGACACATCGGCCAACCATGTTACTTGTATTTCATTAAATTTCATTTCAGAGGCTACTTAATGACATCCTTTTCCTCTGGGTTGAACGTTAGCCCCATGGAGCTTTGCAGAAAATAAATCAATTAATGAACAGGAGTTTGGGGGTTCTATGCTATCACAAGTCAATCTTGAATTGCCTGCTTGTTGTGTGTGTTTGCCACAACAAACAACCTTGAGAACTGACCCTGTTTTCACAGTTTTCCCATTAGACTATAGACACGGTCTCCCAGAGTTGGCCACTGTGGATTGACATGAAACAATTTGATTCCGTCAGAAATCATACAAAAACTGTCCAACAAGTCACCAAGGCGACTATATTCTTTAAGTCATCGACAACTTAATGGTATATTTCTGTCATGCTGTGGTTAAACGTATTTCTTCTTCTTAATTGTTGTGTGAACTGGTTAATCACAAGTAGGTCCAACAGGTGAGTACGAACGAAGTGGACTAGGTCTGTATAGGAGGGTGATGAGCCATGTCGGGATGTGAATACAATCACAAGTATTTTGAAAAGTAACCGGTAATTCATTGGTAGCCAGTATAGTTGCATAATTAAATCGATTATACAGACCTATAGTGGCATGATTTTGTAGGTGTGTGGTCTGGTTTGCGACTGGTTTGCAAGGGCAATTTGGAATCTCGAACTTGTTCGACAGATGGTCAGATGCAAACTATTTCACAAGACGGCAACCATACACCAAAGGGAGCTGTAAAGTATTTTTTTTTACTTTTTAAGTTTGATTTTAGTGAGTACAACACCAGCTTCAAAATGATAGCAGACTTACATGAGTAAGTATTCAATGTATTCGAAACAAGAGGCTCAACTTGTGATGTTTTCATGTGAAATTCGTAAGCTTCTTTAGATTCATGTGAATTTCTAAACTGATTGCCCCCCCCCCCCCCCCCCCCCCCACCCAACAAAACAAAATACAAGAAAAAAAACCATGGTTTTCACAAAACTAAATAAAACAATGATCATTCTGAATTCCTCTAAACTACCAGATTAAAGTATAAACTATTCATGTTTCGAGGTGTTGGTCCCTCTTACAGAATCAACGTGTGATTTTACGGCCCGTTCACGGTATACGGTCATAAATTATGGAAACAGTCGCTACATTTGTGATTTGTGTTTTACTGTCTACACTACACTTGTGATAGAAACAAAAACAGCTTTTCTTGCTCGGCACTTTCACTGTCTTATCGTTTTTGTAATCATGTCCCCAAACACAGCTCAAAAAAGGCGTAATCTCGCCCCCCCCCCCCCCCCCCATATTGTACACAGGGAGGTGAACTTTCTAAAAAGCTTATGCATCGGGAACTGGGGTAGAGGTTGCCTGAAACCTTGGGCTATTATGCAACCAGATTGCAGATTGATCCGCAGTTGTTGTGCAAAACGAAATCTGTATGTGTGTGTGCCATTCCATTGTCCGTGATTATACGCTCCAGTTAGAGCGGCACGTTACTACCCGGGCTATTAAGGGTATGAGGTATGATGTATTTTTATGTTGAAATGCTTCTAAAATTATATATCTCAAATAGACATCGCATGGCAATTCTTCATATATCTGTTCTGGGGTCTACGTTAAAGGTAATACAAAAATATATCGAATTATTATAATAATACTTTTCTTGACTCCAAGTCATGAATAATACTAGTCTCAAGCGTGTCAAATCATGTCATCTACATGGTATGATGTCGTTTAAAAAGGGGGAATGTTTGTACCGACCATCATTGGCAACACAAATTGCTCTCTCTCTGTAATAAGGTGACTGGTTGTGTAAAGTGAACTACACATTTAATTGAAATTGCAGTGACCCCGGTTCGAATCCCGCCTGGGCCAATATATGTCTGCAATTTCAGTCCCGGCCCGACTGTGTGTTTTTCTCGGAATATACAATTCTTCTGGGGTCTTCTTTCCATTGTCTTCCCTTCACTGGGCCCCATGGCGACCGGTGGATTCCACTGAATTTGCTACCCACTTGATAATAATTAACGTTTTGCTGAGTAGTCGAGGAAAAAAAAGTTTTGACTTGTACCCCTTTTCACCACACTTCTATAAGGTCCCTAGAATTACATACTAAAAGTCTACAAAAATCCAAGTGGTGGAAATATGACTAATTTGCATACATCGTTAATCCCTGCCGCGATTTTGTATTTGTTGAAAAGTTTATTTTGGTGATTCTACTTACATGTCCTTACATCAATAACATTTGCTAAATCATATAAGTGACTGAATAATTTTGAGAACATAGTAATTATCAAAAATGACAACTTCGTGACCCTATAAATGTGCGCAGATTACACTGTCTCCAGATATCATCAAGTAGTCAGTATTGGTGAGCTTCCAATTCACCAAGTTGCTTACTGGCACAGTTATCATATTAAAACCTTATAAATCATAGTCACAATGATAGCGTTGTGATAATTAGCCCAGCAAACAAAAACTGGAGGAAAATGGTGTGTCCATAAATTAAAAAGTAGTTAAAGAGTTGCCTAACATGGGAGACTTGAACAAGTTCAAGGAAATCCCCAAAATACATTTTAACGTAGATATGATTATTGTAAGCAACAACAATCTTTAATTTGGGAGGTTTCCTTGAACTAAACCACACAAGTAAACTGAGTAGGTTCATTGACTGATGCGCGGCTTGAACCAGCGACTTCTGGATTATTTCTGTATAGCCTATACTACATACCTCAAAGTGTAATTGATTGGTCGCAACATCCCTTCATTGTTAAAGCGATTTCCCACCACCGCCCCCTGAACAATAACCATCCCGTTTTCATTATCACTCATTCTACAAAAAAAATTGTGAAATACTTTCCGCTTTAAATTGATAGCTTTTCGGAGGTACTGCCAAAGATGTATCGGCTGACATTCTGGCGGGCTGATTATAGTGAAGTACCGAGCCATCATCTGTTAAAAGCCACAAGGATTCCGTTCCATAATTTACGAGACGGACGGAGAGTAATCGACTTTCTTGTTAGCTGACGTGACCAGCTTCCGTCTCGGACTTTCGGCTCTGAAAATTTCTCATTTTGTTTTAACCATTCGATCTTGTGCCAGAATCTTTAAGAGCACTGATCATTTTGTTAGATTGATTAAATATAGATTTATAGTTTAAGTTGGCGCGATGAAGTTTTTTTCTTTCTATACAGGTCAAAAATGTACTGGATTCGGTTTGGGAAAGCAGCAGGAACTATTAAAATGGAACACCTACGTGACAAACACTCTAAATTCCCACAAGACAACTGGAATGAGACTTGGTGTGTCCCTTACATCATGGTGCGAGTGGAACGCATCTTTTTTAATCATAGAGTTATGGAAATTGCTTTCAAAAACGAAAAGAATATCAGTTTAGCATTTAGATGATTATTTGTTCATCTGATTTGGTTTTGTCAATGCAGAGATATGCATGTACCCAATTAAACGCAGAATACATCATTTGCAGATTTCGAAATATTTTACTACCGAATTATTTAGAAATATCCTACTTATTTCAAAGTAAATATTGATTGTAGGCATCCAGCAAAGTTATTGCGCTAGATATTCTCATTTGTTCCCAAAACAAATATTATTTTAAAAATCGCCGGACGGCGATCGCGAAAAAAACAAGAACAACATAAAAACAACTCTCCGACGTCGGTTAAAAAACGAACGCCGTTTTTCTTGCTTTTTCTTAGCATCCATGATTATAACACTTTGGACAGGTCAGTGAAACGATATTTACAATAAATCCCCCCCCCCCAAAAAAAAAATACAAATATTAATAAAACAAATTATAAAAAAATAAATATATATATACATTCATGATAATTCAAGCAATTACCAATGGTGTATCATACCTTAACCATAGTTACCCAACTAGGTATTGGGCCACTTTCCAGTTTGATTGGTATAATCCCGAATACAAAACACATCTTACACCCTATACTATGCTGTTTAAAAATTATTGAACACAATGATAAACAAAAACATTTCAATGTGCGTGGAAAAAACTGCTTGAAATTGATGGTGTTTTATATTTTCTCATTTTTAACATTTTTAATTCACCCTTTTCGCCAGTATATAACTTCAGTCACCAGTTTCTACACCACATTCCCACACATGTTAGATTGTGCATACATTTTGAAACGTTTTGAGATTTACATTCAATAAGTACTATTAGAAAATGAATAAATTAATATGTCACATACGTCCTAACACTGGCCAAAATATACACCGCTGACAGAAAATTCCCCTAGTGTTCGGCCTAAGTGATTTTCTACGTAAATATTGAAATATTTAAGTTTTGTTTAAGCTTTATGGGCTTGAAAAGCAACTGGTGCTCTGCACCACGATCCGCAAACATCCGCCAAGCTTGCTCTATAACCAGCTGCCCACCCACACCCCCTCCCCAACAATGAGTGAATGACATTTGTAGAGATCTAGAGCCTCCGCCGATTTTTTTCAAAGCTAGAGATTCGTGTTCCAGCTCCTCGCGACACAATCAATAGACCCCCTTTTGTTGTATTATAACCCTCCTAGCAACACTTGCTAATTCGCCAGTATCTCGGGATAAAAAAATCGCCATAGACACATCAATGCGTTTGGTTGGCAAGGCTGCACAAATAACCAGCCAGGCCTCAATTTATTCACTTCCATGGTATTGTTTACACTTTTTTGTTCAACCCGTCGGGCAATATATAGAAATTTCACTGTGGTGCATGTAGTGAGCACAACAAAGACTGGCTGACAAGTGTACCCAAAGGTTTCTGAACACTCACCTCCCAGCTGAACACATTGTGCACATACATTTCAAATACATTTCAAATTAAATAAAGGAGGAAGAACGGGAGTTTTCCTAAGAGAAGAACCAACAGGTAAAATATGCCGCCTTCTTTACTTAAACTGTACGTTCAGACTATAAGCATCACAAAAACAAAATGTAATTTTTAAAACTTGTAACAGACGAGCGCAACAGTATTTGTGACCGGCTCTACAAAAGGGTGTATTATGTCGCAACAAATATTAATTGAGTTAATTATATACATGGTTGCAAAGCCCACAACGTCAGCTTTTATTTTGTATATAATATAGCTCTATAGCCCCTCTTATTATGGAGATGTGACGTGTTTACATATTGATTACTTCCTTGGAGTTCAAATTACACAACTGAGAAAACGGGCTTTGGAATAGCCGGCTCTGTAGTACTACAACAGAACGATGCACACAAAATGGTCGTTTTTTCCCACTTTATTTATCAAAATCAACATTGCTTTGAATGAAACCTGAAACTGTAGGTATTGAAGATGTCATTCATGGCAACAAATTAAAATCACATTTTCATGAAATGTTTACCCTCTCAATGTTAAGCGGGCCATTACATGATAGTGCACAGCGCGACTTAATACACCTTTTTGTAGAGCCAGTCACATTAACCATACTAATACCCTAATCCATCCATTTAAGTCCGATGCCTCATAAATCCGACGCCTCGTAATTTCAAAATCTCTGACTTATTAGACGTCGGACTTATTAGGCGTCTGAGGAGGCGTCGGACTATACGATACGACCCCGAATTGCCCTTATAAAATAATAAGATAGAAAGGTTCCGTGAAGAAGATACATTTGTGAATTTTGGTCAAACGAGCATGATACATTAATATGTGCACAGATAACACTACAAATTGACTCTTGAACTTGATTCCTTTATTGGATTTCCAATGTAAATATGACAATGATAAATAATAAAGCTTTAGGACTCTGCTTGTCTTCCGTTGGACAAATCCCACCCTTGGCCATCATTAATGACCTATACATATAAATATGTTTTTGTCACACAACCATCAACTGTGGAGAACCGAAAATACCGCTATGAAACAATGAATACTAATGTGTTTCTGTCAATACAGGCTCATTTTGGAAAGTTTCTTAATACTGGTAATTACACAGCTTGAAGGCTATTGAAAAGGAAAGTCAGACGTATACTTTTTGCAAGTATAAAAAAGTAACCAAGCACATTACTATTTAAAAGATTATTTGCTGTAAATATATTAAAGGTAGGATAGTACACATATTGGTAATTGTTTAAATTATCATGAATGGGTGAGTTTTGGGGTTGTATTTTATAGTAAATATCGTTTAACTGACATGTCCGAAGTTTTACAATCATGGATGCTAAAAACAAACAAGACAAAAAACGGCCTTCGTTTTAAACCGCCGTCGGGCTGTGGTTCTTATCGTCCGGCGATGGTAAATGTTCAAATGGAGAAGGTCTTTAAAATGTGTGTCTCAAAGATGCATGTTTGGGGAATTCCATGCAAACAGCGTGATACTTATTGACAATAATTTCATACTTCAAGTGCAAATAACATACACGTTTATGTTTTGAAGACATTTTTGTTAACAGTTATTACTACATGTACTACAACATTTCAATACAGCACAAGAACAAAACTGTTCGTAGTTTGCGTCGGATGCCGTGTGTACACGCAAAGGTTTGGATATCCAAACGGATGACGGATAAACACTCGCAGCGAGCGACCGAGCCTGGAAATATTAGGGTGTGCTACCCACATATACCAACCTGAACATGTCTCGTATGGTACCAGCACGATGGCAAGAGCGCGAATGTCGGCATAAATAGCACATCAAATCCAATGAAATACTAAACCTAAATTGTGTTCAAAATTTACACTGTTAATATTGTGAGGTTGCGAAGTTCACTAAACTCCAAAACTTCATGATAACATGTTGCATGTTAAAGGGAAACTATCGGTATGTTCTTGAATTTCCCGATTGGGCAATAACACTATTGATAAATGCTTGAATTATCATGAATAGGTGAATGGGTGAATTGGTGGGGTTGTATTTGTATAGTAAATATCGTTTAACTGACTTGTCCGAAGTTTTACAATCATGGATGCTAAGAAAAGCAAGGAAAACTGCGTTCGTTTTCAACCGGCGTCAGTGTTGTTCTTTTTTTCGATCTTGCCGTTCGGCAATCGAGATTTTTTTTATATACAATTCAAGTTTTCGTAACAATTAAAGGATATCTAGCGCAATCATTTTGCTGAATGCCTACAATCATTATTTACTTTCAAACAAGTAAAATATTTTGTTATAATCTAGTAGTAAACTGTCGATATCTGCAAATGGTGTATCCTACCTTTGAGGGTGAAACTACATTTCCATTGTTCAATAACTCTCATAGTGTCTGATATCTCCCTAACATCCAGCTTCATTTAATAACCCACTACAGCTGCCATACGAATACTATGTTTGCATTGCGCGTTTGCTTTATTGATTTTGGAATAGATACATGAAGGAAAGTATCGTACAACAGCTATAGTTTTCTCTTCTTTTTGTGTGACTCTTTGGCTCTCTCAAACCCTAAAAGAACTTGTATTGCTACAACTGCAGTGGTGAAAATGGAGAGATGTTAGCTGGAATTTGTGTAATGGATACATGTTTATCAGCACCATACGTTTAAAGCCATATGTATACCATTTGCAGCTTTCCAAAAAGTAACCGACTAAATAACTGTTGGAACGTTTACTCGATTTTAAAGTTACTAAAACTCCCAATAAAATTAGTCCTTTTGGTCATTTTGAAGAAAGAATACAGAAGAAGGTCATTATAATGATGTGTCTTAGGACGCATTATTGGAAATGTATGTTAGTAGTTGGTTTGTAGACCATACATAGTGCGCACAGAAGCATTTGAAAGTTGCACAGAAGCACATGGACGTTGTTAATTATCAGTTCATTGCGTGATGTATGCGCGTAGCTACAATCAGCTGAACGCAATTTAAATCTTGAAATTGAGATCTTACAAATATTGGTGTTTTCGGAACATACAGCATTCACAGAGTTGTACGGGTTAGTTGTCAAGCACCTGTCTTAAAAATGTTACATGCGGCTATTGAGACACGCGACACAGTGGCACCGCACCGCACCGCACGTCAGATTTTTTTTGGGGGGAACCAAAAATAACCCACCAAAACAAACATTAATCATGAAACTAGATTCATTAGATAAAGCGGACTAAATCTCAGCACACATTCGAACCCGACTGTTTCCAATCCAGTTGCACTTGACATTTTGATGTATACAGTGTACATATTTGAGATCATTCACTATAAGGATTTGAACAATCTTCCAATCCCATACATAATGGTTTCAACCCTGGCCCTTTCTTGCTGTACTTTTTTATACGAGTAAGTCCAAGATTCACCCCCCCCCCCCCCCTAAATATTCAGTTACAGTCACAATAAACCCCAAAGCACACCCTTCATAGACAAGCTCAATCAGACTGCCTGGACTTTTTCCACATTGAATGCCAACTTATACTTAACTGTCCGTGACTATAATAAAGACTGGGACGATTCGGGGCAGGTTTAAAACAGAACACACAACAACTAAGTCTTTATTTTGTTCTGAATCTCTGGTTACAACAGGGGAGTTTTTTAGTTCATTGCAATAAGTCTATTAAGTCTATTAAGTCACAGAGTATTTTTCTATTTTGTCTCTAACAAAGCAGACGTGATGTGTTGTGTATAGAGCAGAGAAAAGGTGGGGATCAGTGAAGAGTTGATGAAACAGCCTTTCCGGCGTATAGGCTACCAATACAATGCAAGAAAAAAAAAGCTTTCGGACAAAGGAGTACTGTGATTGGCTTGAAGCTGCTGGGCACATTCACCTGTATCTCGCTTCCTAATTACCAAACATAATAGATGTAATCTACATACTGGTACTTTCCTACTGTATTGTTACATGTACTACTAACCTAAATACAATATGCGCATACAGAAACATATTCAAATACTAACAATAAATTGATCACAGCATTATTTTGTATTACAGTTACATTCAAATTCAACAAATTTGAAATCTTAGTGTGTGCCAGAATAACAAACATTATAAATAAATAGAAAATTGACTAGATGCATTAAAGGCAGTATACACCATTTGCAAACTTCTAAAACAAAAACTAGTTTTAAGCATCCTGTAAAATCACGGCACCTTGTGTGCCGTGGTTTCCAAAAAAACCAGAATTTTGTAGCAATTTACAACGATTTCCGGCCGGCAATCGTTGGAAATACGGCTGCCGGCCGGCAATCGTTGAAAATACCTGACTTTTAGAGTTGGGGGACAGAAAAAGTAGGAAATTGTAGGGATTGCAAGAAAAAAGTAGAAACAGTAGAAACAGTAGGAAAACTAGAAAGCACTTGGGGGAGGGGACATTGTCATAATTACGGAAGTTAAATTAAATTCAGAGCCTAAAATCAGTTTAAAGAAACAAAGTAAAATACTTGCAGTGAAACATTTTTGTTGTAGTGGAATACAATCGTTTTTAAGGAAAGGAAATTGGCATTTTCCCTTATCACATGTACAACACTCGAAACTGTTTAAGGTATGATACACCATTTGCCGATATTGAAAAATTGTACTACCGATTTATTAAGAAATATCTTACTTATTTGAAAGTAAATAATGATTGTAGGCATCCATCAAAATTATTGCGCTAGCTATTTCTTCTTTTTTAACATTCGAACAACTGCCCGACGCCGGTTGAAAACAAACGCCGTTTGTCTTGCTTTTCTCGACATCCATGATTGTAAAGTTTTGGGCATGTCATTTATACGATATTTACGAAACAAATACAACTCCCAAATCAACCCATGTATGATAATTCAAGCAATTACTAATGGTGTATCCTACCTTTGAGGCCTTTTTCTTAACATTTTACTTTGGTAACATGTCAATAAATGCACATTTTAAACATGTGTAGGATAAATCTCTCCACGTTTTGTTTTATTTCCAGCCACATTCACTTTTAGTGGAATTTCCCAGGGCTAGATACAGTACAATTAGGTTATGAGGAAAGAAGAATAACTCAAAGACGTTGAAGTACAACAACCAGAAGCCGACGTGCTTCCGAAGATCGCACCAAATAATTGTAACCAAACTGAGCGGTGCTCAACTGCGAGACTAATCAAAATAATTAGCCAGATGAACATCCCTCTTTAAATTTGAGAGTGGGTGATTTGCGCCGAGTGGAAAGCCATTATTCAAATGCATTCCGCCAATGTCACAAGAGGTAAATGAACGACAAATTAATGCTTCAATCCAAACGTGATTAATTGGACCCATTATAGGTCTCTGTCAGAGCCTAAAAACATAAAACTGTATCAAAGGAATGATCTTGACTTTGACGTTGCCAAAACTTAGCGCCGGAATTGGGGTTGTGGCGGGTAAACTTATGCAGCTTGCATATCGTTAGTGTGTATTACTTCCCTAATTGGCTATACATAATTGGCTATGCAGCAAATCCAGAAACAGTGGAGCATGTTCCTTCTCTTTTACGATACGTGTCCTGGGTGTTTTATGCCCTATCATGTCCCAAACAAGACACCAACCAGGACAATACGTGGAATGGTCTCGTAGTCAATGATGCCTAACTTGGCATACCATCCTCTAACAGTCGGACATGTATTGAATGGTCCAGAGTTGAAAAATTGCTCGATTTGTCAATTTAGAAAACTTTGACAAGTGAATACAATGTTTAAACCCTGACAAGTGAATAAATGTTCAAAAATTGAAAATTAAATACATGTACTTTGACAAGTGAAAAAATGTACTTTGAACAGTGAATAAACGTACTTTGACAAGTGAATACTTGTACTTTGACAAGTGCATAAATGTTCAAACTTTAACAAGTGAATATATGTTTAAACCTTAACAAGTGAATACATGTTTAAACTCTGACTAGTTAATAATTGTTACAGTAACATTTGACAATGACAACATTGAGGAAAAAGAAAAAGCCGAAGCTTTTATTCTTTTCCCTATCCGCCCACCCTTTCCCCAGCCCCAGACATATAAACTACGGACAACATACAATGACTACAATAAACAATTACACTTACAGAACTTCAGGCCAAATAATAAATGAATTAATTAGCATCATTGAGCAAGTTAAGTTTGAGTGTTTTTTTCAAAAAAAATTGAAGGGAACCAGATTGCTTGACAACGCCCGCCAGACTATTCAAACATTCGATTCCACGTTGTTGGGGACTATTTGTAAATAGAGATGTACGATTAAAATGTTGATACAAAACTTTCCGAGATGTGCTTTTAGTTACATAGCAATGAACATCTGAGGTTAAAATGAAAAGATGATTAAATCAATGGGGTAATAAATTATTCACTTGTTTAAACATAAATATGCCAAGATTAAGACAATAAATACTAGTCAACTTAAGCAAGTTCAAATTGGCAAATAGAGGAGCTGTGTGATCCAAATAACCTGCTTTAGAAATACTACGTACAGCTCTTTTTTGTAAGATAATAATGTATTATGTTGTGAAATCGAGCCACCCCAGACAATAACTGAATATTAAAAATAAGGAAGTATGAACGAATTTGACAATGTTAATAAAACATTACTGGGAAGAATTTAATCGATTCATAACACCAATATTTTATGAAACCTTAGTAGCCAAAGTATTAATATGATTGGACCAACTTAAATGACTATCAATGTTAATACCTAAACCTAACTTGGTTGTCACTATAATGTGGAGCCAGATGGGAATTTCCCCTTCTCTTTTCCCCCCCAAAGTTTTTTTTGGGGCGGGTTTTTAGCATATTTCGTAAATCAGAATTGATATCAATGTTTTGGATTCCTGTAAATATGTACTGTTATTTTATTTAACGATGTATACAAGGCCCCAATTAAAACCAATTTTAAACTGTTTGGGCACACCCTGGGTAAAGAAATGGAATAAATAAATGTTTCAACCCTGACTGGTGAAAAATTGTTACAGTAAGATTTGACAGTGACAGATTCGTTTTAATGCGCTTGCTGAGGGGCGCTGGCAGCCTTGATACACGATTTACAGAACAAACAGATTGTTGGTGAAACAGTACGTACATGGTGAAAGCTCGCCTTCCAGTTTCAAGTTTATTCACACACGTATTTCAATGTTGGCAACAACAAAACAACCATTACAAGTAAGCACAGTTGGTATTGAACAGTTGGTATTGAAAACTTGTTGAAGAATGATAGGCCTACCATTTAATACCAAGGAAACAGTTTGATAATATTTACAATTACCAGAACTGAAAATTATATAATTTGTTTTTAAGAGATTGACAGGTAATTTATTATATAACCACTTTTGAGTAATTAAAACTTAAAATAATGTATTAGCCCGAGACAGCTGGGTATGTGGGATCACGGTTATTGGGTGTTATGTTATTATGGTAAATAACTAAAACATGATTGATACGTTTTAATTTCGCGATTGGTACAATGGCGCTATCATTGGGTTTTCGTAAGTACGGAGACATGATAGTATTGCAACTATTATTGGGTTTTGTGTTATTTCGGTAAATAACCAAAACATGATAGTGATACGTTTTAATTTTGCGATCGGTGCACTGGCAGTCCGGCATTATTATTGGGTTTTCGTAAAGTGCGGAGACATGCTAATGTTGGCATCGCTATTATCGAATTTTGTGTTATTTTGGTAAATAACTAAAACATGATAGCGATCGGTGCACTGGCAGGCAGTCTGACATTATTATTGGGTTTTCGTAAAATACGGAGACATGATAATGTTGGCATCGCTATTATTGGGTTTTAGGTTATTTTGGTAAATAACTAAAACATGATAGTGATACGTTTAATTTCGCGATCGGTGCGCTGGCAGTCTGGCATTATTATTGGGTTTTCGTAAAGTGCAGAGACATGATAATGTTGGCATCGTTATTATTGGGTTTTATGTTATTTGGGTAAATAAATAAAACATGATAGCGATACTCGCGCACCGATCGGAAGCAAACTTATATACTTTGTAATATACTATTGTAATATATTGCTAGTTGGAAATAATAATATGTTTTGAGATCAACCTGGCAATAAACTGCTTCGGCCTTACGATACAAAAAGAAATTAAACTCTTTAGCCAATGCATGAATATTTTGATGAGGTCCTGTCGCATGGGATGATAACAATCAAGGGAAATCTTAACATCTTCAATCTTTAAGTTTTGAATACCAGTATTAATATCATTATGGTCATTCAATCAACTTGTATCATCTACAAATAAGTTTTAAAGACATTTTCATAGTAGGAATAGTCGTGCTTCCCATTTTGTCGACCGTACCCAATTCTCAGTTTCCAAAGTTGGAAATTTGCTAGCCCGTGTCGTGGTTCAATTTCGGGGGTTGCCGACCGTCATCAATTCTCGCCGACAACATGCATCCAAGCATCTGGATCTGGAAACGCTTCAGAGGGGAAGGAAGCCACGCGGCAGACCCCGTTCTTCTCGGTCCAGTCGAAGCCTAGAGGCTGCGGAGGCGACACCGACTGTTGTCACTGTTGCTGCCGATGGTCCGGCGGCGAGCCCTGCCGATGTCGTTCCCTCGGATGGACTGCCTGATGTCCTCGTGCCTGAAGGGATCTGTCCAGTACTCCGACACCGCTCATAACTTTCGGGTTTGGTAAGTCCGATGTTAATAATATTGTTTGGATACCTGTAATGTTACCGCCCGCTCCCCACGTAATTTCCGTTAGCTGTCCCACTACTACCAATATGCTAGCACTCGTTCCGCATTGCCTGTGTCTTCCCTTCATTTACTTCCAAGTTCTTGTCTTGCGCCTCTACAAGACTGCCCAGCGATGACTAGCGTTTGTGACGATGGGGATGGGGGTTTTTAAACAAATTCAGGAAAACAATTGGAATGGGGAGTTTATCGAATTTCGTTCTCTATTGCGGCCGGCCCGTGTTTAATACGTTATAGTCCGCTCGTATGATTCAGCCGCTTGGCAATTTTGCTCCGACGCATGCGGATACTATACAGTGGTTTGAATATCTTAAAAAATGTTTTCATTGATTTTTGTATATTTAACTTGGGAAGGGTTTTGAGCCTTTGTTTTATTACTTTGGAACTGGTCACACCGACCCAAATCCCAGGGTAGCCCATTTTTGGAATAGCGTTCATGCATGTTTTTCGTGGACTTTTTTGAAGTAGATTTCCTGTAAGTTCAAACTTAAGAGAGTAGGTTTTGTATTTGATTTTGTTTGTTTGACTTTTCTAACGCAGCGAATTTTCAGAAGATCTTTTGCATTTGTGTTGAGTTTTATCCACGAAGTTTACTGTAGTATACAAATACAATGTGTTAGGGCGTCCAGACCAGGACCTTGCTTTGTGGTCTGAGCCATGGGTGGACATTCCTGAACCATATGGTTAGGTCATTAACTCCCAACCTTGGCGCTCTGGTAGTCGCTAGTACTAGCTAGGCTAGCCTGGGATAGTATGTCTCTGACAGAGGTCAACTCGTTCTTTTTTGTTTGTTTGATCTAGAGGCAAGTGCCAGGCTAGGCAGAGTCGGCATTGTTTATTGGGAAAGTTGAAGTCACTTTTCCACTGTTTATCTATCTTATGTTTTCTATTGAAGTCTTTGTTTAGATTTATGGACCCAGTTGTGGCCAGAAACGGGCCACAGGCCAGAATGTATTTATATATTTAATGTTTTGTTTTGTTTTTATTATTCGTGTTGGAGAGACCCCATCTTAAATTAGACTTGCCCAGTCCTGGCTGGAGTCTTGGGATATCTTGAGCCATGTTTTATTTTATTTTATATTTCGCAGGTTTAGTTTTTCATTTCTTCTTTTAGGACTGTTAATAGGAAGCTTTAAAAGTAATTTTTGCTGAAGGTTTAGTTTTTCATTTCTTATTTTAGGACTGTTAAAAGGAAGCTTAGGTAATTTTTGCTGATTGAGATTTTGTTGTTTTATTTTTCCTTTTGAAGTACCTTTAGAGGTTAAATTCATTTGTTTAATTTAATTTTATTTCATGGTTTTGCTTTTATTAGGTAATGTATAATTAGCTGTTGAAGTTAATTGCTAGTGGTTTCTTGTAATTTTCGAAGAAGGGTTTGATTTGTTCATTTGCTTCGATCATGGCAAACCTAGATAATGCATTGGGTAGACAGATCTAGAAACTGACTCTGCGGGTATGGCGTGTCAAACGTTGCAATATTCGATGATGTACAATATATGTGCGATGTTTCTCATATATATGCGATAATTATCACATATGTGCGATATTCGTTTTATGTATGCAATAAATGTAATATATGTGCGATAACTTGTAATATATGTGCGATAATTTGCAATATATATTCGATAATTTTTAATATATATGTTTTATGCGATCATTTGTATGCGATATTTTGCGACGATATACATATGCGATAATTGAATATACATGTGCGATGTTCGTTCTTATATATGTGCGAAAACGGAATTGTGGGATATAGTATGGCTTCCTGTCCACTTGATCCCCGTATCCTTAATCAGGCCAGACTATGGATGGTATAGAATGGTTCACTGAGGTGGGCGTACGGGTTCTAGACTGAAATATGGTCAGGGAATGAGACTTGATTTGCGTACAAGGAAATAAAATGGCTGCGGAAGCAGTAGGAGACCCTGGACAGTTTTTTGTTCTTTACTTGATTTCATCAATTTTTGTGAAGTGAAGTACTCTTCAAACGAATTTTCTGATGCAGAAGATATTGTGCTGAGATTCGAGCGGTACGTGCGTGCTTTAGTTATCATCCAGGACAACCTACGGGAATTATCTGACGTAAGCATAAACGATAACGATGTTGACGTTGACACTGATGACCATGTGGATTTCGGGCCAGGCCGTTCACTATCAGCAGTAAATGCAACTTCAGAAAAAGATATCATCATTGTTGAGAGTAATGCAGGAAATCAAGACCTTGTGGAATGAGACACAAGCGTCTCCTTGGGCAGTTTTTTCCCGACCAACGGCACGTGAACTGCCTCCCCGTCCAACTTCCTGGCAACTCGAACTCGGGAGTCCGACATAACGCGTCGTCGTTGGGCAACTTAGACAAACTCAGTGACAGCCAGTGTCCCTTCTGCTTCTGCTTGGTTACTGCGTAAACACCCGTAATATTAATAATAATAGCACTAGCTCTATGATAATAATAGTCACACTGTCACTCAGTCTAGTGGCGCACGTGTGGAGTGTCAGTCAGTCTCGTTCCCTGACTATCAGTTAAACCCTAACGCCCATCTCATTGAACCATAGGAACCATACTATACCGTCCACAGTATAGTCTGGCCCGATCTAAACATTAAGGATACGGGGATCAAGTGGACAGGAAGCCATACTATATCCCACAATTCCGTTTTCGCACATATAAGAACGAACATCGCACATGTATATTAAATTATCGCATATGTATATCGTCGCAAAATTTCGCATACAAATGATCGCATAAAACATATATATTATAAATTTTCGAATATATATTGCAAATTATCGCACATATATTACAAGTTATCGCACATATATTACATTTATTGCATACATAACACGAATATCGCACATATGTGATAATTATCGCATATATATGAGAAACATCGCACATATATTGTACATTATCGAATAATGCAACGTTTGACACGCCATATGCGGGAGCTTCAGTCGTTGTTGGGGAGTTCGAATGTTATCGGTAAGGCCGTTCGCGCCCAGGCCGCGCCTTTTTGCGTCGTTTGTTGACTTAACTGGTGGCGTTCAAAAACCACGTCATCGTGTCCGTATTTCATCGGGGGCACGAGCTGACATGTTGACCTGGAAGCAGTTTTTACACATTTTAACGGTTCAGTCACATTCCCCGACCAAGATTGGCGCGTACTCGAGCGATAATCTGCATTTGCACACATTAATTTTATGTTATATGCTGATGACACTCAGTTGTATCTAACCTGCAAAAATGCTAATAACTCAAAAGTTCATCTTGAAGCATGTGTTGAGGAACTTAGACATTGGATGCTTTTGAACAAGCTTGTCCTCAATGATGCAAAGACTCAGGTGATTCATCTGCATTCGTCGTTTCGTAAATGTGAAATTTTGACAGGGATACGTGTTGGAACTATGGAGATTAGTCCTACACCAGTCGTTAGAAATCTCGGTGTGTATTTTGATAGTCATTGTAATATGGCTGCTCATGTTTCTAAGATATGTCAATCAGGGTATTTTGCTTTACATCGTATTAGCAAAATTCGTAATGTTCTGGATCGCGCTACTACTGAACGACTTATCCATGCATTTATTACGTCATGGTTGGATTATTGTAATAGCCTTTTTTATGGTCTCCCGGATTATTTAATCCATAGGTTACAAATAGTTCAAAATTCAGCCGCTCGTCTTATAACCCATACTAAGAAATATCAACACATTACCCCCGTTCTTCAAAGTCTTCACTGGATTCCTGTAGCACAGCGTATTGAGTTCAAGATCCTTATTTTGTCTTATAAAATCTTGCATAATCAAGCACCGGGATATTTGTCTGATATGTTGACAGTTCGAGAAAGTTCTATAGCCACTCGCTCTTCCACTGAAACACGCTTAGTTCAACCTCGTTATAATCTAGAACACTATGGCAGACGTTCATTTTCAGTATCGGCACCCAGTGTATGGAATAGACTTCCTTATTTTATTCGAAATGCACCTTCTCTCTCATCTTTTAAGACAGCACTAAAAACGTATTATTTTCGACAGGTTTTTAAGTAATATTCCAGTGATTGTGATTTTAATGTATTTCATTAATGAATCTTGTGATGTATTTTAATGATTTTAAATGGATACATTTTTAATAACGTTTCCGTGATGATATTTTGTAAAGCGCGTTGAGATTATTATATAATGTAATGCGCTATATAAGAATAAAATATTATTATTATTATTATTATTCCACGGACGCTTTATCAGAGATAGGTTTTGGTGCATTCCCAGTCAACATTCCCTAGTGGGGCCCACATTGGGCCCACATGGGCTCCCTCATGGGTCCCATGTGGGCTGCCCAGTTGGGGCCAACAGAGATTTGTCCGCCGGCGCCACTTGAGTCCCAAATGGGCAAGCCCACATATATTCATATGGGCCCCGTGTCGGTCCTATGTGGGTCCTGTGTGGGTCCCTTCTAAGCTTTAACCGGGTTATAAGTGGGCCCCACATGGGGCCCAGGTGGGCTCCAAATGGGCTCCCTCATGAGTCACACATGGGCTGCCCGGTTGGGGCCCACAGAGATTTGTCCGCCGGTGCCACTTGGGTCCCAAATGGGCAAGCCCACTTAAATTAATGTGGGTCCCGTGTGGGTCCTGTGTGGGTCCCTTCTTAGCTTTAACTGGGTTATAAGTGGGCCCCGCATTGGGCCCAGGTGGGCTCCAAATGTGCTCCTACATGGGTCCCATATGGGCTGTCTAGTTGGGGCCCACAGAGATTTGTCCGCCGGTGCCACTTTGGTCCCAAATGGGCAAGCCCACGTAACTTCATGCGGGTCCTATGTCGGTCCTATGTGGGTCCCTTCTGTGCTTTAATCGGGTTATAACAGTATGAGTTATTAAACAATGGAAATACAGTTTCACCCTTAAAACACCGTGACATTTCACAGAGATTTCACGGTGATTTAATGGTGAAACTGCATTTCTATTATTCAAGAACTCATAGTGTAAGTGGGCAAAATGTACGTATAATGTGGGTCACATTAATGGGCAGCCCAGCGATCGTATATGAGTTCATCTGGGCCTTGCATCTCTTGTACAGTTAGCATGGGATCGATCATTATTCAATTTAATTCGACTCATTTCATTTAAATTAAATTAGGAGCACCCACAAAATGAAATCGGTTTATTGCGGGCTAGTATTATAGCAGATTCAGGTCATGGGAATAGAAGCATGCAAAACCAGTGACAAACAGTTGTACGTGTGTATTGTCAAAACGTACTTTAATAAACCAGAATTCGCAATGGTAATAATTATTTGGAACTTATTTAGAATTTAGATTATTTTAAAACATGATTTGTGAGTAAAATTCGATGCCATATATTATAAGAGAACTGGGCTTACTAACATTATCTTCTTCTTCTTCTAAGTGTTGTACAGCGATCAACGCAACTACTGAATAATTCATGAAATTGTGCAAACCTGTTTGGGAAAAAAAATTCGCCACCGGGCCCACCTATATCCCACATAGGTCCCATGTTGGCCAGTCCTATCAAAACCCACTTACAATACAGCCCACCGGGCCCACCTATGTCTCACACAGGGCCCACTTGGACCAGCCCTCTCAAAGCCCACTTAACAACACAGCCCACCGGGCCAACCTATACCCCACACAGGACCTAGGTGGGCCGGCCCTTCCAAAGCCCACTTACAACACAGCCCACCGGGCCCACCTATGTCTCACACAGGGCCCACTTGGACCAGCCCTCTCAAAGCCCACTTACAACACAGCCCACCGGTCCCGCCTATATATCCCACACAGGGCCCACTTGGGCCAGCCCTCTCAAAGCCCACTTACAACACAGCCCACCGGGCCCACCTATATCCCACATAGGACCCCATTGGGCCAGCCCTCCCAAAGCTCATGTACAATACAGCCCACCGTGCCCACCTATATTCCACACAGGACCCACTTGGTACAGCCCTCCCAAAGGCCACTTACAATACAGCCAACCGGGTCCACCTATATCCCACACAGGACCCACTTGGGCCAGGCCTCCCAAAGCCCACTTACAATACAGCCCACCTGGCCCACCTATATCCCACACAGGGCCCACTTGGACGAGCCCTCCCATACAATACAGCCCACTGCCCTTACGAAAATGTCCTGTGGTATTCCTGTGGTATACCACACAATTACCACAGGACAGTCAAATACCACACAAATTTGTGTGGTATGTACCACAGGACATTGCTGCCCTGTGGTATTCCTGTGGTAATAAAATTAGATACCACACAAATTACCACAGGACAGTCATACAAAATGGTTTTGTGTGGTAATATACCACAGGGTAGAGATGTTCTGTGGTATTCCTGTGGTATTTACTTGGATATCACACAAATTACCACAGGACACAAACATGTCATACAAAATGGTTTTGTGTGGTACTGTGTTGTAAATATCAAGAGACCACACAAGGACAGTAAGTACCGCAATATTGCCGTTCTGTCCTGTGGTATCCCTGTGGTAAATGCTGAGATAACACACAAATTAAAGACACTGAAGTACTACATAATTAGTTCCCATCTTGTTGCCCTGTGGTATCCCTGTGGTATCCCTGTGGTACAAACTGAGATACCACACAGTACACATCGTACCACATAGATTGGGTTTCTACTACATCTCTGTCCTGTGGTATCCCTGTGGTACTCGAGTTAGATTTACTTTTGCTGTAATTTTCATAGGGATTTTAATTTTGAGGGCAGGTAGAAATGGTAAATTGTTTCACAGAACTGTCTGCGGGTTTTTTTTGTGGACGCTGGAAGAAGATACCAGACAGGAAATGCTGTTCTTATTCCAGTTAATACACACATCACACAATCTCAAACTAAATGCTTATCTCTCAGTCATTGTGTACATACAGTGTACACAGCTCTGGTGCAGTGTAGGCACACAATGGCTTGTGGTTGTCTTGCAAGGACATGTGAATGCCCTTTGACCCCTATACAGTGCATGCAAGTCTCAAGGTGCAATGACCTTGCATTAACTCTAGGCTTGGCTACTCCACTGCACATGCTGCATATTTTGAATTGGGTTGGGGAAAGAGCAGTTTATCAGTGGTATATGTACATCAATGTTTGCTAGAAAACTGCAACTATTCATAGTATAATGGTGACCCAGAACTGCCAAAATGTATCTCACATGCCTGTCAAGATATCATGACCAAATGACTTGAGTTTATGTATGTTTTGGTTGAAAACATAAGGCTTTCATTTGGACAGAACTTCACTGCATTCTGCATATAGTCCTGCTGTCATGGCTGTCGGTTGACTCGGTTGTGTGGTAAGTTTTTTTGTATTGACTTCATTGTTTAACATTTATATCGTGTTAATCTTGTATATACTTGTTGTGATCCTGTAATGTTATAGTCAACTGATTGCTTATTCCAATATGCAACTTACGATCAACACATTTTTGATCACATTGCATGTACTTTAGGGATAATAAGAAGACTTTATTAAAAACCAATGTAATGGAATATTAAAACATCATCATGGGTGCTTAAACAACTACAAACAATGTCAATGTAATGACTGAAAATTTTGAAGGCTGAAAAGACTAGGTTTGTGATTGGTGCCATTCTTTAAGGTGTACGTCTTAAACTACGTTTGATTCTTTCAGATTATAGTCTTTGTTTTTTCCCTTGGTTTTGAACTTTGTTAATGATTTGTCCTTTTTGTAATTTTTATTTTTGTTCTCAATGCCAGGGAGTTGGTCAAGATTGAAGATCAGTTCAACCGTACTACTAGTGAAGAGATCAAATTTGTGGCTGCATGGTTGAAACAGATGTAGATGGGGGAATTCAGCAAACACCGAGAGGAGCATACGTACAGAGACTTTATAAATGAAGTCTTAATTGTTGATGTGATCGAACAAACTTGTGCATTATAAGGGTAAACTCTGGACACTAAGAAATGTTGAAGGACTTTTTTGAGTATACATGTTCATTATTCCTTTTCGCATTCGCACCACAAAGATTTTAACAGCTACCGTAATTTTACTTGAACATAATTGTATTTGTAAGTCAAATACATTAGGTTTGAAACTAAGCAATCAGTAGTTTCTTTCCTCTTCTTGAATCAGTACAATTTGCAAATATCAAGCGAAGAGACTGTTCTATGACTTTTGTATCATCACATGTAAATCAAATGTGACAAAACCTAAATTCATTTGTTTAAAAAAACCCAATAAACCCTTCCACTTTACTTAATCAAATTACGCACAAGTTGACTCAGAAATATATATAAAATAACTTGCTGACTTGCTGTTATTACCGTCATTATAGTTTAAGGACATGAAACTTCATTGCAAAGAAATGTATGAATGCAAACAGTTGCTCCTTGAATCCAAAATTTGAATGTAACCTGAATCTACTTTGTTTGCTGTATATCTTAAAAATCGACACAAGTACATGTAGGATTGGTGGTGGTAGTGGTGGAAGGGCTTTCAATAAACAACAATCTAAAAGAGCATATTTAAAGGGTTTTAGTGCATCACTTTAATTTCAAAGTGCCATGTTTTTACAGGAATATTCAACAGAAGAAAGTGGTACTCATTGAAAGGGAAATACCACATGATCGATACCACAGGAACAAGTACTGGGAACATGTATCACAGAAACATGTTACCACAGGAATGGTACCACAGGAATATAGTACCACAGGTACCACAGGAATAGTTCAACAGGTACCGCAGGGAAAAAAAGTACCGCAGGAAAAAAAGTACCGCAGGAAAAAAAGTACCGCAGGAAAAAAAGTACCGCAGGAAAAAAAGTACCGCAGGAAAAAAAGTACCGCAGGAAAAAAAGTACCGCAGGAAAAAAAGTACCGCAGGAAAAAAAGTACCGCAGGAAAAAAAGTACCGCAGGAAAAAAAGTACCGCAGGAAAAAAGTACCGCAGGAAAAAAGTACCGCAGGAAAAAAGTACCGCAGGAAAAAGTACCACAGGAATACCACAGGAATTTGTCCTGTGGTAATGTCCCAAAAAATGACAGGACATTTCCTGTGGTACTGTCCTGTGGTATTTTTTGTGGTAATACCACAGGACATTTTCGTAAGGGTGGGCCCACTTATATCCAACATAGGACCCACTTGGGTCAGCCATCCCAAAGCCCACGTACACTACAGCCCATCGGGCCCACCTATATCCCACACAGGACCCACTTAGTACCAGATGGGCTGTATTGTAAGTGGGCTTTGGGAAAGCCCACTTACAATACAGCCCATCGGGCCCACCTATATTCCACACAGGGCCCACTTGGGCCAGCCCTATCAAAACCCGGTTTATAAACAGCCCACTTAGCCCACCAAATCCCCACACTGGACCCATACATCGTGCCCATGTAATGCCCACGCCCACTGAAAACCCACCGTCACCCCACACAAAACCCACGCGGGCAGCCCATTTCAAGCCCAAGCCCACCTAAGCCCATCAAGCCCAACCACAACCCACATGGGGCCCACTTGGGCTTGCTGGCTGGGTTATTTGGTGGTAGTTGGACACACGGACGATGGCCCTTGTCAGTGCGTTCCACAAAGTTGTCCATTGCTTTCCTCGAGCTTTTCCCCGAGCTTTTCCCCATTGTGGAAAGGCCGGTGTTATTAAATAGATTCTGTCGCCCCTCGTATGCATTCGGTTTATCAGCGCGCTTAGCAATTCTTCCCCCTACACCATACCCCCTGTTGTTGACCGCTTTTGATGTATATAGTTTGCATGTATATTTCTTTCTAGTGCTTAGTAATTTGATTATTTCATATGTATATTATGTGCGCATACTATTTAGTTGTTTTTGTGTATTTATCTTCCTTTCGTGAGCCATGGTGCAACGGGAGTACAAGCCTTCAATGCGGATTGTGGGCTACGTTGTCGTCAATTGGACCTGCCGAATTGCAGTTATTACACCGGATTGAGCAGATCTGCACGCGTTAGCGACGTCCGTTGGCTGCACCCGGGAGACACAGCCATCCAACCCAGACTAAATAACATTTAATGTCGATTGTACCGACCTGGGAGGTATTGCCGCACACATACAGAACTGATGAATGCTATCAATCACTATTATTAATATGTGCCACTTCTCTCTTCCTTCTATTATTTAACAAAAAAATGGGCCTATTTGGCGGCGGTCAAGAATGACCGTTTGGCGGAATTGCATTCGGGACGTCGTCATGGGCCCCAATAACTTAACTTTACACCAACGTACGTAAGCAATGCCCAGTATACGAATTTTAAGTTCAAATGTAATGATAATTTTTGCGGCTTCCTGTTTAGTAACCTTAATAGTAATTTACGGCTATGTTAAGGCGGCTATGTTAACGGTACGTTTTTAGTTTCGCTATAGCGTTATCACGGTTATTGGGTGTTATGTTATTATGGTAAATAACTAAAACATGATTGATACGTTTTAATTTCGCGATTTGTACAATGGCGCTATCATTGGGTTTTCGTAAGTACGGAGACATGATTGTATTGCAACTATTATTGGGTTTTGTGTTATTTCGGTAAATAACCAAAACATGATAGTGATACGTTTAATTTCGCGATCGGTGCGCTGGCAGTCTGGCATTATTATTGGGTTTTCGTAAAATGCGGAGACATGATAATGTTGGCATCGTTATTATTGGGTTTTATGATATTTGGGTAAATAACTAAAACATGATAGCGATACTCGCGCACCGATCGGAAGCAAACTTATATACTTTGTAATATACTATTGTAATAAACTGCTAGTTGGAAATAATAATATGTTTTGAGATCAAACTGGCAATAAACTGCTTCGGCCTTAAAAATAAATTAAACTCTTTAGCCAATGCATGAATATTTTGTGAGGTCCTGTCGCATGGGATGATAACAATCAAGGGAAATCTTAACATCTTCAACCTTTAAGTTTTGAAAACAAGTATTAATATCATTATGGTCATACAATCAACTTGTATTATCTACAAATAAACAAAATGAAATAATTTTCGAGGAATTACAAATATCATTTATATAAATACAGATTATTAATGGGCCCAACACATATCCTCGAGGTACCCCACATGAAATATATTGATCCATGGAGATGGCAGAATTATAACACATACATTTATTACACAGATATTTTAAACCATTCCAAAGCTATACCACGTATACCATACTGGTCTAATTTCCGAGTGAGGATGTCATGATTAACCGTGTCAAAGGCCTTTGACAGGTCCAAACAAATTCCAATAGATAGTTTATTATTATCAATGGCACCACATATTTTATTAACAACCTGAACTATAGCCATCTCAGTGGACCTGTTTTTCCTAAAACCCAATTAATAATCAGACAATGCCATTGTTGTCCACAAATGATATCGGACGCTTAAAAATCAACTTCTTAAACACTTTACTGAAAATTGACAAAATTCATATGGGTCTGTAATTAACAATTTCATTCTTATTTTCTTTTTTGTATATAGGAACGAAGATCTTATGGAAGCCTTTATGTGCCAGTGGCTCGACCACGTTGTAGCTGCGTTCTTCGCAATTCAGAATTGCAGCTGCGAGTATGAATAATTAGCCTCCCCAATTATTATTATTATTATTTTTATTATTATAAGCTGGGACTTTAGCAATACTGCCCCCCCCCAAAAAAAAAAAACATGTCCGTGTGTGCGCATCCACCGTATTATGTGATTGGATTTGAGTATTGTTCAACGTCCCCTATTTCAATTAAAAACAAACTTATAGTCACTGTATATAATTATACACTAAATATTACGTTCCATGGGTACTGTGGACATTTATTTGTAATAGTGTAGTAAAACAAAACATCGGCTAAAGAGTAAACACTATTTTTTTCAATTCCAGAAAACGTGTTCACCCTAATTTATTTTATTTTGCGCCTCTCGTGTGCCCCTTTAATTTTCGACACATAACCCTAACCCCATTTCCTCCCATTTTTTTATTAACATGTTAAAGTCTACAATCCGTACCATCTTTTACTAGTATCCTCTGGATGTCTTGTGTCCACAGGTTCACAGTGAATGAAGGTTAGTACGTGTACACACATGTGCATAAGCACGGTTCTTAATCTAGGCTCATTCAATAGCCGGTTCCCTCATTATATAGTCCATTTGTTCGCTCTCCGGACGCCAGTCGACTGTGAAAACGGAGCGCAGGACACGACTTGGGTGATTGAGTGGTGGGGCGGCTGTGGATGTTTACCGAGGGACAACCGCTGAATGGGCAAACAGATCGGGGCCGGAGGGTGTCACGGTGACACTTCCTGGATTGGTACGGTGCCTGTGTGCATTCTGAGATCAAGAGGGTATGGGTGAGGAGTACAATGAGGGTAGAGTGGGAGTTGAGGAGGGAAGAGAGGCTTGGGGGGGGGGGGGGGGGGGGGGGGTGTCTTGCACAAAGCACATGAGTTAGCATTCAAGTGTATGTTGTGATGCCGGCGTGGCATTCTAAGTTTATACGGATCAATGACGTCGTAGGACGCAGACAATATACACCGACTTTCATTGTAAACTGACACCGACAACAGGCTTCGACATTTTTAGAACATCCTATCATACAAGAAATTCATGCTATGCTTCACTGTTCAATAATATAAGATCGCAACGCATCCAAGTATGTACACTGCTTGTCATAATACGAGAAGCCAGTTAACTTACTGATACATAAGCTTCAGAAACACTAACACGACAAAAAACTTGGTATTTTGTTTTTATTTGTCCCCCCTTCCCCACCACCCAGGTATACAAACCCTGAATTTTGGAAAAGCCCCAACAGTATGTGTAATTATGTTTCTCCCTGTAATAAATCTGATCATTTCTTGTCAGTGCAGACTCAATACACTCAGGGTGATAAAATTAGGCTCGTCTTTTAAACCTGACATTTCTACAGAACAGCAACAATTGCAGTTTTGGTCACAAGGCATGTATTTGGACAACACATATTTATACTTGGGCAACATTTGTTTACTAACGCTTGGTTTAGATTAGTTTAATTTAAAATGTACACTGACCTGTAGGTATCTGTGCACAAGTACCCACTCGGCGGAAAGAAAAGGGGAAGTGCAGGGGAGTAATATCAACACCATCTACGGAAGGTCTCTACTTGACACGGAAAACTCGCGGATAGATGGTGTGTGATCATGTGATTATGTGACTCAGGCTGACCGTAGCGGTTCTTTTCTCACCTTCCATCGCCCTGACCCGGGTTTGAATCCCGCCTGGGCCAATATGTGGATTGACTTTTCAGTCCCTGCCTGATTCTTAAGGTTTTCCCTAGAATATTCTTCTAGTGTTTTCCTCCCACCTCTAAAACTGTAACTTCTTCACGTTGTCTTTTCTCAATTATACATCCTGTAATAGGTGCGATTGGATGTTGAAATAAATCAATTAATAAATGAATACATGAATGAATGAATAAATGAATACAGGAATGAATGGGCAATGTTCTTGGGTCGCGTTCCCACCGTTTGAACTCGAGAACGAGTTTCGCTTGTCAAAAGCACACCGCCCAAACCCAGCTTAAGTGTCTGATTCCTGCTACAATATTCTTAATGAAAAACGCAAATAAGAGAGTCAGTGAACAGACAAAGCAATTCCACTGGTATATACGATTATGAAATTAACGAGAAACACAATGCGCACTACCAGTCAAATTGTATTCATTTCACCCATGTGAAGTACGGTTGCTAGGTAAAAAGTGCCTTCATACGAGCTCGCACGGAGCCCATTTAGGCTCGGGCTAGGATTTGCGGCTGTCATTTTGAGGCTTCGCACCAAATGACTACGCGACGAAGCCCGAGGCTCTAATTTGGGCCAAAATCAGAAGCCTATTTAACCTACAGAAGTAGTGGCTACGAACAGGCTTGATGGCGTCACGGTGTAAAAGCTTTCATCGAATCACCGTCTTGAAAAACACACTGTGTGCGGTAAAACGCTTTTGTATTTAATTTTGTGCCGACATGAAAGATTCTGACGATGATTAAACAACCTTCAGCCAGAGGAACTGAGCCAGGCAAAGCGAAATTCCAGTGAAAGTAAATGCCAATATTTTGGGCCACAACTCGGCTGTTGTTGTCGTCGTGTTTGATTCGCTGTCGTACGTTATTGCACTATTCGTAGAGATGTGAACATATTGCGGATAGGAAAGTTCACTGCACTGTTGAATTGTTAAGTAACGCATATAACATATATAAGCGATTAACCACTAAATGTCCCTATAGGAGTAAAAACAACCATTCTGCAAACAAGTAAACGACAGTCATTGCCAATATTACTTGAACATGAAAATGTATAGAGGAGAGCGGGGCTAGACCACCCCTTTTCTTTCTCACTAGCCTAGAAATGTAAATTTACAGGCTAGAAAGCCATACTTTTTACATGTGAAAGCACTATGACTTGGCTTAATACCACCACAAGTTTTGGAACGACAGGTCTTACAGTAACAGCAGGAGTAACACATAAAGACAAGCGGGCGAACTTACCCCACACCCATCCTGTTGGGGCAGGTTCGTCCACATGGTGGGGCAAGTTTGCCATATTCAAAAATAAGTCAAAACAATGCACAAACTACCCTATATTGCACATACCTGTACTTAGAAATGTTTATTTGAGACTCTTCGACCTAGATGTAAATAATAGCTTGTGTTTCTTTTGTATTTAAAAGTTCAGTCTCGTTTAGTATCTTAAAATATATAAATAATTATAAGCAAACCAAATGGTTATGAACCACAACTTGTGATTTCTGAGCAACAGTTCTGTCTCATTAAACTGTTGAATACTAAAAGAAAAAGATATACACTAAATAGTTATAAATCACAACTTGTGATTTCTATAATATTTGAGAGTAATCTTTTCTCATATTTAAACTGCTGAATGTAAACTAAAAATACTAGCAAACTAAATATGTTTGATCGACAACTTGTAATTTGTAATCTACAGTTTATTTAGTGATTGTACAACGTGGAACAACTTGTCATGGTAACCCATAATGTTGTCCACCTGTTGCTCTTGACATTTTTAAAAATTGATTTATCAAAGTATTCTGGTTTTATATGCATCTTAGCATGGGTACTAGTGCTAGTTTTGCAACTTGACATTATTATATATAAGGATATATATCTGTATATGTTTATTTCACCTTAAAATATGTATATTTAGCTTGCTTAAATAAATAATAGGCATATAAATTTGATGGGGCAAGTCCGCCTATTACTGTGGGGCGATTCCACAACAAGGCGAACCTGCACCACTCTATACCGGGCGAACGTGCCCCAATAGCTCACCTTGTGTTTTACCACGTCGTATAAGTCATTAACACAGTAAACCGAGTTCATAACTGCATAGTTATTTTGGCAATTCTATTATCTTATAAAATGACAACCACTATAAAACAATATTTGTTTATTTCTTGGGGTTTATACAATATTATTGATGCAGGACATGTTTAATTACATGACATGTAAACAGTGTTTTAGTGATAACTTTATGAGCTTGTTGAGCCTGCTCGTGCAGCTATTATAGGAGGTTTAGCATGTCCTGCGTAATCTAATCACATCAACAAAACGTCCTCCAGGACTGTAGTGGTGGAAAATCACGTGGTGGGCGGATTCGCCCTTAGGGCGGACTAGCCCCGCTCTCCCCTATTCAAACAGTTTAAAACACGCTCCTCTCTTTTATTTCTATGGGGTCCATTTGAACTAATTGGCAAACATTGTAGTTATGTTTTTATTTTATTATAATTTGTCTTATTATACTTTTCATGTATTGAAGCCCGCTCGAAAAAAAAGCACTACTGGTTTCGATTGGTGTTCATCACATTGCTAACGGTCCTGTCCCTTGTGATTTTAAAGATAAATTTCAATTTAAATATGAACCTATTTTTTAATGTGAATGCACTACTTGCATTAAATAATATTAAATAATATTAGTGCTAGATCTAGAAGTGCATGTACATATATAACGCTTTATGCAATGTGAACTGCTTAAGAGTGGGTCCACGTAAATATTTCATATGTGTCCTCGGCATTTTTTATTTTTTTTTAAATATGAAAGGACTTGGTAAGCAAGTAACTAAAATTGAACTAATTTTTTTCTTATGCCCGTTGCCATGGTATGTTTTGGGCATTTTAAGCCACTTTGGTGGCCGTAAAAACAGTTTGTTTGCTTATTTAAAACAAATCACCCAGCCAAATTACAAAATGTTATCACAAAATTAACTATATCATTACAAAGTATCACCCTTGCCCTTACTTGAGAACAAAATAAAATTGTTTAAATTTCATCCATATGCTATTTTTAGAACATGCATTAAAGCATGTTTTCAGAACTTGTAAAATTGACATTTTTTACAATTTTTTGTCCCTCAAAAAGTCAACTTTCCAGGGGTCTCAGAATATTTTCCTTTTGGATTGGATTAGTATGGTGTTTTATATGTGCCAACGATTGAAGAAAAAAAACGTAATTTTTATTTTTAGTGTCTTTGTTTTTTAGTGTATTTGTTTTGTTTTTTTTTCAATTTTTTTTTTTTGGCGTCGCATTTTTTTTTTACGGCGTCGCATTTTTTTTTTTCAATTTAAATTTTTTGTTGGCGTCGCATTTTTTTTTTTTCGGCGTCGCATTTTTTTTTTTTTGGCGTAGAATATTTTTTTTTGGCGTCACATTTTTTTTTTAGGCGTCACATTTTTTTTGTCGGGAGTCCCGAAAGTACGGAGCCCCTTAAGGGACATTAAAAACAAAAATGATATCGTGCACACGACATCATTTGTAATTATATATCGCCAATTACGGAGAGACTTACCGGGTATTGTTCCCTGTTAGTGCAAACTGATCCACCCTTTGACGCTAATGGAATCATCCTCATTAGTATTCAAAACTTCCCAATGCTGCTATACATATACCCGATGATGCCAGGAATGGTTGTCTTTTGTTACTTGTGTGCAGACTGATCGTACGTATCAATCCCTTTCTAGTTCTATACTACTATACTGTTCTATGCTATATATATTTGTTTGTTTGTAATGTTTTACTACGCGTTATGCCTGAGGAAATAACCAAGCACCGTGGGCGTTCTTCAGCTCCCGCTACGGTGTCCAGACCACCACCGGACGACGACAAACAAGCCCCCGTGGATATTTTGGCTTTGGTAGCCAAAGAATCAGCGAGTGAGCCTGGGCCTGGCAAACCGGGCCAACCCAAGTCTTGGGTTGGATCCGAGAATCCATTTTGCCAAACTTCAGTTCCGTCGTGTTCTGAAAGTTTTTTAGGTAGCGGGTTGTTGTACCCAAAACCTTCACCGGCCTATATTTCTTCAGCTACACGCTGGGGAATCAGGGAATCGATGGCGCAAGCCACCGGCACCTTTTCCCGGGACGATAACTCCGGGTATATCCAGTCGTCAGTCCCGGACTGCAGTCTTGGGCTCAACATCATCAGCGCGCGGCCGGTCTAACCTTCACCTTCAGTTCCGTCATAGGGACAGATTCAGTGGAATTTTCCACATCATAATGTACCTCCAGTCCTACTATTTCTGCAGGTATGTTTCCTAATCATATGCCATATTATGCCAATCCTTGGTTGGGGCCTACCTCCTTGGTTGGGATATGATCCCACCGCAGTTTCCTCCATCCGCTCAACTCCAACCGTTCATCGAACAGCCGTTGTGCTTTCGATCTCGAGCGCCTGGGCGTGAACGAAGTCTTACATCCGGGCCTCCTCTGTTAGAGGCGGCCACGGCGGAGACGATTTCGAGTGATAGTGATGGCGAAAGATCGTTTTTTTTCTTTTCTGCAGCAATAGCTTCATTTTCTTATGGTAAAATAATTTTGTAATCCTCATCGAGGAGTTGGGCAACCCCATTCTGTAAAGGTTTTGGAATGGTGGGAACAGCTTAGAAACCATAAGCTTTTGTCAAATAGTCACTATCGATGAGAAGTTATGTGTGTATCCCACAACAAGTTTTGAAGGCGGCTCTAGCTGCCCCTTCTGAATCTTTTCGATCTGTTGTGGATCCTGAATGTCCAGAGAAAATCTCCAAGGATAATGTTCTAGAACTTCTTTCTTGAGGCATATAATATATAATTATGTTGGGGTCATCAGCCAATTAATAAGGCCTAGCCCTCTCCCGTCAACATGCATTGATTTGACTAGTACTATAGTTCTAGTATTATGTACTCGACAAAAGGTTATTAAAAAGAAGAATGCACCTTCTCTTAATAAACTCTTTGAGTCCTTTCTTATGAGAAGACATCGAGGAGACGGAGAAATCCTACAAATTAGCAGCACAGGTAACCTATTCGAAGTCCAAGCCTTCGAGCCTCGACGACTTCAAAGAAAAGCTTTTTTTGCCATATTGTTCTACATGTACCTTTGCTAGATCTTTTACTTTGCTAGAGCCTCGCGGCGTTTCTCAAGCAACACCAGAGGAAAACTGTTGCTGTATAGTAATTATCCACACTTTTCTAAGAGTGGCAGCGATTTATGGTCCGACAGACCTAAACAGGGCAGGTTTGTTCTCATCCCGAGAACACAAAAACTAAGGTTTAAGCCTAGTTAGCCTGACGTGACCTCTGTAGATAATTTAAATTTGTGTACATCTTCGATTGTGCTCCAATTTTTCTGCATCTCTTGCTAGAAGGCTTCAGTTCTTTACTTTTCGTTGAATTTTGGTCACTCATGACCTTTGGATCATTAACAGTTTCAGATATGAGATAGAATTCATTTATACACCTTCTCAGTTCGTTTTTCCTCCTACTCGAGTTTTTTCTAAACAAAATTAACAAATTATTGGACAACTGAGGTGCCATCACTGTCCAAGAACCAGTTTCTGACCAGTTTATTTCTTTGTTATTTCTGGTTCTCAAGAAATCAGGAGATTTACCCTCAGTTATCAATCTTTGTCCCTTAAATGTTTGTATATCATACCAGCATTTCAAGATGGAAAACATCACGGATGTCAACGATCTTTTATTGAAGGACGATTGGATGACCACAATCGACTTAAAGGGTGCCTACTTCACAGTGCTCATCCACACCAATCATCGTAAATTTCTTCGCTTCTGTTGGAGAGGGACAACTCACCAGTTTCCATGTCTCCCCTTCGGGCTTTGCAGTGCATCCCGCACATTCACACATTTTTTGAAACCGGTTGGGTCCTTCATCAGGGAACGAGGAATCAGATTTGTCATTATCTAGACAACATTCTAGTTCTTGGTTCGTCAATAGCCATAAGTGTGAACAACACTCGAGATACAGTCGATCTCGATCCTTTAGCATCTAGGTTTTTTAATAAACCACGACAAACCAACGTTGACTCCTTCACGGAACATCCAGTACCTGGGTTTCGTCATAGATTCTTCTTCGATGACTCTGTCTCTTGGTCGAAAGAAGATGACAAAATTGTCAACCACTGCCAAGAGATCCTGGCTGCAGATTCGACATCAGTCCGGGAGATTGCCAGTCTCGTGGGCAGGTTGTGTTCACGGCTCCTATATTTTATCGCAACCTCCAGTTCGAACAGATCTTGGCTCTTCATCAGGACAACGATTACGAGTCCACATTAAGTCTTCCTCACTCCAGAGACGAGCTCGTAGCATGGTCTCGGTACCTGCGAGCATGAAAATGGTCGCAATATTTTTCGTCACTCTCCGAATGTCACCATTCAGAAGGATGCATCGATTTTGGGTTGGGGTGCCTGTCTCAAGGACCGCAAAGTAGGAGGTCGATGGTTGACGCAGGATCAGTCGTCCCACATAAATATTCTGGAATTTATGGCAGTTCTTCATGCCCTCAAGACTCATGAAAGATCAGCACGATCTCCGCGTTCGTCTCCAAGTGGACAATTTGGTAGCTATTGCTTACATCAACCACAAGGGCGGTACTCATTCCAGGGACCTTTCCCAACTAGCAATCAAAAGCTGGCTCTGGTGCCTCAAAAGGACATAAACCTGTCAGCGGAACACATTCCTGGGTCTCTCCATGTCACGGCGGACGAGTTGTCCAGAGTGTTCAACGACCGAGCGGAGTGGCAGCTCAATCCGGCGATATTTCACAAGGTCATGGGTTGAATTTCTCGCCCCAGGTGGATCTTTTCGCATCCAGTCTGAATGCCCAACTGGGAACTTTTGTCTCCAGGCAGCCGGATCCTCTAACTTGGAGAATAGATGGCGGGACATGAAGGAATACGTGTTTCCTCCCTTTGCCCTGTCTCCAAATGTCTACACAAAATCAGCGAAGAAGAAGCAACAGTAGTCCTGATTGCGCCGGTGTGGAAAACACAAACATGGTACCCCAGGTTGTTAGGGTTTTTCATATAGTTTTTTCTCTTGTCCTACCAAGGGCAATATATCTTCTTCGACTCCCTCACAATCATCATCTGGTTCATCCATTGGCAAATCATATGCAGCTGGCCGCATGGAAGTTATCAGGAAGAACCTGCAGTCAGACGGTTTTCGCAAGCAGTGTCCTCCACTATTATCTCATTGGCGTGAAGGAAGAGATAAGCAATTTAACTGTGCTTGGAAGAAGTGGAACAGTTGGTGCGTTCAGAGGCAGGTTGATCCAGTTCGATCATCTGTAGCCAACTTCCTAGTTTTCATGCAGAATATATTTGATAATGGTTTACACAACATAACCATTAATGTTTACCGGTCGGCTGTTCCATCGGCACAAATTTTTATAGATGGAACTCCAATTGGTCAGCATCATTTGGTCACCCGCTTTTCAAGGGTATCCTCACACTTCGTCCTCCTTGCCCTATATATGTTTACCTGGAATGTCTCTACAGTTTTAAACTACTTGCCAGACAATATACATTTATCTCATTCTTGGGCAGCTTACTCTTAAAGTCGCTATGTTGCTTATTTATTTATTTATTTATTTAAACTTATTTATACACGGTAACCATTCAACCAATGTTGTTTTTCAAGGGGCCGTGTTTCGTAAAGTAAACAGTACACACAAATAAAACAAATTAATTTAAATCATATGTGAAACACATTAAAACATTAAGTTGGTGTGCAAACATAAGATCAAAACTTAAAGTTATTAAAATAAAACAGTTTTTACTTTTTAAAAACAAATTTATATAGAAACACAATTATATAAAAACAAACAAACAAACATAGATCACAGTAAAAACAATTATAAAAACAACAACTCAAAACCAGAAATCACAAATAAACACTAATCACAGTAATTTAAAACATAATTTAAAATAAAGAAAATATATAATTTTGTTAAAAACTAAATAACCAAAAACCATTAATAAAATAATATATAAAAACAAAATATATATACATATACTCTGTAAATTTAAATAAAACAAAGTTAAAAGCAGATCGAAAGCAGCAATTATAGGTATAAAATAGTTTGTCAACATACTGGACTTAGAGAGATCTTCATTTTAAAACATTTCAGACTGGATGCACTTTGAGTATTGGCGTGTAAGGAGTTCCAAGTAGTTGCACCTCTGTAATTAAAACTTCGTTTTAGTGACTCTGTTTTTGGCTTTGGGATTGAAACACACAAGTTACTTCTCCTCAATGCATAGTTTGACTGGACGATGTTAAATTTATCAGTCAAATATTGTGGCACTTGATTATTGATAATTTTGTACATCATAATGGCATCGTGCTGATGTCTTTTTGCATTGAGAGAAATCAAATTAAGTTCTTTCATGTTGACACTACTTGGAACACTCCAGTCAACATTTCTGATAACGCGGGCGCTTCTGTTTTGGAGCTTTTGCAGCTTTTCTTGGAGTGTAACCCCACAGTTTCCCCACACTACGTCACAGTAATCAAAGTGTGAGGAAACGATGGCATTGTACAAAAGATTACGGGTACTCTGGGGGATTATATTTTTGACTTTCTTAATGACATGCTCTGGTTACCGCTAGTTGTGTTTCGTCCTTGACGGCCATTCATATCAACCACATGTCCAGACGTACCGATGGTACTTATTATTATTTTTGGCTGGGATGGTCAATCCTTCCAAAAAAATTCAGTATCCAAGCTTTTTCATGATTTTGAAATTGCTCCGTTTTTCTGCTTGCAGAAATCTTTGTCCAGCTCGTGTTATTAGGAGTATCTTGACAGAACTCTTCTTGTTAGAGGCAAGGGTAGCTCGAAGATGACTCAACTTCTTCTTTCTCACACCAAATCCTATCCATCCAGTAGTACCTTCTACTGTCTCCAGATGGCCGACGGAGGGACATATCATGTCCATATCATGTCCCTGGCTGGAATTAACACTTCTTGTTTTAAAGGTCACTCTACTAGAGGTGCTTCTACCTCTACAGCAGCTCGTACAGGGGTCTCCTTGTCAGCTATCCTAAAAGCAGCAGACTGCTCGTCCACCGACACTTTTCACTACCTTATACAACAGACCTTCAACCTCTTCGGAGTTTGGTCGTGCGGTTTTAGCGTTACCATCTGGAATGCTTTGAAGTCTACCCGGTAAGTCTCTCCGTAATTGGCGATATATAATTCCCCAATTACATAAAGGTACTTACCTGCAATATAATTAGAATTATATAAGACAATGGAGGAGAGACTTAGGTTTTCCTCCCTATGTTTGTTGTCATTTGACTTCCATTTCTACAGGTCTTGTGACTTTAGCTCCCATCCCAATTTCGATGAGTGACGCTATTTCCATACATCAAGCTTCAAAGAGACAACCATTCCTGGCATCATCGGGTATATGTATAGCAGCATTGGGAAGTTTTGAATACTAATGAGGATGATTCCATTAGCGTCAAAGGGTGGATCAGTTTGCACTAACAGGGAACAATACCCGGTAAGTCTCTCCTCCATTGTCTTATATAATTATAATTATATTGCAGGTAAGTACCTTTATGTAATTGGGGAATTTTCCGGGAACCCTTGATGGAAAACCATGTTTACTGATTACGATTGGCTAGAGCGTGGAGGCAGAATTTAAAGTAAACAGTAAGTAATCATATTAGTGAATTGTTTAGACAGGCATTTAGTAATTAGGCCGTACCAAGGTAATATTTTCATGCCAGGGGAAATATGTTTCCAGCGTACTCTGAATCTGAAATATGTGGTGAATTTATTATTGAATGTTGATGATAGGGACGAACGGTATGTCACTCTAAATAGTCTAGTGGGATTTCTAAAAAAAATGCCTTGCATATGGATCAAGGGGCACTTTGGGACTTTTTAGAATAATTCGGGTATGCTGAATCCAATAATTGTGGGACTTTTTAGGATAATTCAGGTATGCTGAATCCGATAAACCCGGTTTTTAAGCAAAATTTTGAGTTTTTAACCGTCTAATTTGCATCATTTGCATAACCGCCAAATTGCCATTTTTGGACAGTTTTTGAATCATTTTCTGCAACAACTCTGTAACCAGGGAGGTAAAAATGACAAATAAAGTGTCTATACCTATGTTTTGAAGGTAAGGGAATGTAATAAATTCATTTATCACATTCCCTGACCCTCACAACATAGGTATAGACACTTTATTTGTCATTTTTACCTGCCTGGTTAGAGTTGTTGCAGAAAATGATTCAAAAAGTGTCAACAATTGGCAATTTGGCGGTTATGCAAATTATCAAAATTAGACGGTTAAAAACTCAAAAATTTGCTTGAAAACTGGGTTTATTGGATTCAGCATACCTGAATTATTCTAAAAAGTCTGTTTCCCAACTTTTACCCCCAAAGGCCCCTTGATCCTTATGCAAGGTCTTTTTTTAGAAATCCCACTAGACTATTCGTTCCTCCCTATCATCAACATTCAATAATAAATTCACCACATATTGCAGATTCAGGGTATGCTGGAAACATATTTTAAAAAAATATTCAAAAATAAATAAAAAATCTTAAAAAAAAATATTACACTAAAACAAAATAAAAAATCTTACCAAAAAAAAAAAAAAAAAAATAAATAAATAAAAAAATAAAAAAAAAAAAAAAAAAATAAAAAAAAAAATAAGAAATAAATAAAATTACGCTAAACAAATTAATATAACGCCCGATTTTTTTCTTCAATCGTTGGCACATATAGAACACCATAGATTAGAGCCAATATTGGTCTTTTCATATCTGGTGAGAAAAGTTTAGGAGATTGTATCCTCTTGAGGCAGTACTGCATCAACAATTGTCATTTTCCCAAAATAAAAAATGAATTGGAACTTTTTCTTTAGTTCAAGGTAATAATACACACAAACAATAATATTTGTATGAATCTTGCGCCTTTTTCAATTGTAGGCCTATCAATTACTCCTATTGAATAAGCAGCATTTTGGACGGCGAAAATCTAGATTAATCCCCTCCACAACATTTCTTACATACCATTTTCTGATAACATTTTATTAGTGACATATAAAAAGAGGAAACAATACTTGTTGTGAACTAAAACATTATTTCTACAGAACCCAACAGCCCCTTTAAGCACGTCACCCCTCAAAAACACAGCTTTATCGCCTGCAAGTGTATCCAAAGTGTTGCGTTATAGCGCCCCCTATTGGCGGAACTCGAACCTGCGACCTCCAGAATAACGGACCGGCGCTCTACCAACTGAGCTATCTTATAGTCTTTGCCAACGACCACTGTATTCGACAGTGCAACCGCACACGATTTATATTTCCATCAGCTCCCTCGATCACGCAATGGCTTTGCAAATTGCTAAAATGGGGTGTGACTTTTTAATACAAATTCCACCATTCGAATATAGGCATAGCTTCTTCACGCAGTCAACTACCATTCAACTATGTTTGCAGTCTCCCAAATTGTCAGTATCTTTGTTCGAGGACGCCAGTCGGAAGTCACAAACACCATAATGCCGTGTGGACATGGGATCACACTCGATTTTACGATACAACCTGGGAAGCGACATTGTGGGGATCACTCAATGAGGATACAGCTTATTATCTTATACTACACAAATAAACCACGTACATTTTTTAGTTTTGATTGGTTTAAAAAAGTTGTTATGGTATAATAGTTCAAATATACAAAAATACAAGTGCAAACAAGCCCTATGTTTTGTTCTTCGAACTGACATAGCTCTAAGGGAGCGCTATAATGTAACACTTTGAATACACAAGCAGGCAATACAGTTTTGTTTTTGAGAGTTGACGTGCTTAAAGGGGCTGTTGTTTTTGTTGTTGAAATAATGCTTTAGTTGGGTTCTGTAGTAATAATGTTTTAGTTCACAACAAGTATTGTTTTGTCTTTATATATACCACTAATAAAACGTTATCAGAAAATAGAATATAAGAAATGCTGTGGAGGGAGTTAGTCTAGATTTTCGCCATAACAAATGCAGCTTATTCAGTAGGAGTAATTCACAGGCCTACAACTCACTCTTATAATTTGAAAAAGGAGCCAGATTCATAAAAGTACAATTGCTGTGTGTATTATTACTTTAAACTGAAGGAAAAGCTCAAATTTCATTTTCCCAGATTTTTTGGGAAATTACCATTGATGCAGTACTGCCTAAAGAAGATGCAATCCCCTAAACTTCTTAGGCCCCTGTCACACTTGTCCGAATCTATAATTCCATTCATAAACCGATCTGAAATATTATTAATTCGAACACGTTCGGAGAGAAATGTCACAAAACCAGCCAGAAATGAAAATACACCGATCATAATCCGTTCTTATTCCGGATCTAATAAGTTGCTATTCCGATTGCAATCCGTCTATATTCAGAACCTCTCCGATCATCACCGGACATGCCACTTTGAAAAATTTATTGATCTCAAGACCGACCGCTTTTATATCAATTTTGCCGTCCCCGGATCTCCCGCTGAACCGGAATTTATTCGTTATATGATCGTTATATATATGGTATTACATCGTGGTAATTCAGTATATCGTCGGATTTAGATATGCGTCCGTTTTTTGATCGGCATTACAATGGTGTGGGTTCGGAATGAAATCTAAATACATACGGTTATCGATCGGAATCGGAGACCTTTTCCGTACCCTTCCGTACCTATTCCACATTGCAACGAATGGCAACGAATGAGTACAGTGCACATTCCGTGTGTATACCGGATACCGTCCGTATTGAGGTTGCCGCGACAATTCGGATAATTATTAAACGGGTTCAATAATTTCTCCGAGTTCCTCAGTGCATCACCGAACGTACACGCGTATATAGCGTTGGAAAACCGAGGGAAACCGGGGGAAATCCGTTTGAGTTCAGTTCAAACCGATTAAAATGAAGAAAATAAATGCCGAGGACACTTATATGAAATATTTACGTGGACCCACTCTTAATACATGTACGTGCTTCGCCTTACATACATGTTCTAATGCTGTATAGTCCTGCAGATTAATAACTTTTTTTCACCACAATATTGCATTTGATAATACAAGCACCAAAATTGGCATAACTACTCTTTTGGGGTCACTTTACACAAAAACCCCGTTAGCCAAATTAAAATCCAATATGGCGGCCATTTTTTCAAGATGGCCGCCACTAAATGGTAACACTTAATGTTACATTGGATTAATTGCTCATACAAACAGTTGCAACTATCCACCAAATGTACCCCTTATCAATTCAAAAATAGAAACAACTTAAACATTCAAGATGGCGGCCATTTTTTCAAGATGGCGGCCATGTTTTCCAAGATTGCTTCATTGAATGACATACATTGGTTATTTTACAAAAAAAACCAAATGGTCATACAATAAAGCTGCAATTTATCTCTCGTTGGTTATTTATAATTAACAAATCATAAATCACTGGAAATCAAAGATGGCCGCCATTTTTCAAAATGGCTGGCAACACGTACGTACAATACCAATTTATAACAATAGCGGGTGTCAGTAAAGAAGAAAAGGGTTACAAGAATTGCGACCTGACTTGAGATTCTTACCATTACTGTTCCCATTGGGCATTTTACCCGATATTACCCGGGTTGTAACGAGTTATAACGAGTAATAACTCGTGGTTATTACTGGGTAATAACGGGAAAATAGTAGACCAATATTTCCCTGTTATTACCACCTGATAATACCCCATTTACCCAATATTACCAGAGAAAATGTAACCGTTATTCACATTATTATTACTAACCGATATTACCCAATATTACCCAATATTACCAGGGAGAATATTACCTATATGTTTAGCATTGCATTGTTATTACTGTGGCGGGAGCTCCCCGGGCCAACCTAAGGCTGTTAGGATAAGTCGGACACCTATTAAAGCGACGACAATCTTCCCAACCTAAGGCTCTTCCCTAGACGAGAGATCACTCAGAGCGACCTAAAAGGCTAAGGGTGCAGGTCCGTTTTGGAGGAAATATACCGCCGATTATGATGATTGCGATTACTCTCTGTTAATTAAACAATAAACCTGTGAACAAAGACTCCTTGACAACTGTATTGTCGGTACAAAGATCAACAATGATAATTTATTCTCAACCATTAATACAATGTACAATAATTTAAGGATTTAATTGGGGCTGTTTCGTTACCTGAGTCCTTAATTACTGAATGGGGGAAAGCCTACTACTCACAGCAGCAACGCGCGACCGCATCAGCAATGTGCAACGCCATGCGCAACACGCGACAGCATCAACAATGTGCAACGCCATGCGCAATGTCCAACACTACGCAATGTCCAACAGCATACGCAATGTCCAACAGCATAAGCAACGTACAACAGCATACGCAGTGTGCTACAGCATAAGCAACGTACAACAGCATACGCAGTGTGCTACAGCATAAGCAACGTACAACAGCATACGCAGTGTACTACAGCATACGCAGTGTACTACAGCATACGCCATGTACTACAGCATACACAATGTACTATAGCATACACAATGTACTATAGCATATACAATGCACTATAGCATATACAATGCACCACCGCATATACAATGCACTACTGATATGCGCAATGTACAACTCAGAACACAAGTCGTGAACCTACTTCTTACCGGTGGCTCGGCACTCAACCAACTGACCACGAACCCGCATTACGTACCACCCAGGTACACCATGTAAACACATACATGTACCTAAGCATATGGGCTTTGTTACCCAATCGCGTGCAATCACGCAGCGAGTCACTGAGCGGTAAGCTCCGCCCAGCCAGCGCGCGCAACTACAGGTCATGTCTGCCCGTGGTTACAGTTCATTCATAAACTTTAGAATTACAATAACATAAACTGGCACTAAGTCCTTGCACTTTCCGTCACACAGGCCCGAGCATGGCAGAGGATGTCCCCATACTCTATAAGCCATACAAACTAAAAGGAAAGTGTATATTTCTTAACTTTTTCTTTAACATTTAATCAAAAAGTTAAACTCATTAAATATTCACAGGATTTAGGGTTGATTTCAAGATCGCTAAAATTTAGCTCATTGAATATTCACAAGATTTTATACGTTATCTAATGGGGATATTTTTGCCGAAATTCCACAAATTAGAGATTTTACCAAATAAATGCTTACGAAGTTTCGCAAAGAAACCCTAAACTTGTTTCTTCAACGGAACATTTCTTAATGCACTTTTAGCTTCCTAATGCACAAAATGTATAATACAAGATAAATCAAGCGTCGGATTTAAGCTCAATTTAATATGCACAGAAAATATCTTATAAATTTCAAGAAGAATCGCCTTGTAGAAAGATCTTACAGATTTTACAGAATTTAACTGTTGAATTTTAGATTAATTAAACATTTACAAGATTGCGTACAAAATGGAGGGATTCTGGCCGATTAAATATTACTAATATAAAAAATAGACTGTCAAATTTCTGGAGGATTCAATTTATACAAAATTATGGGTTTCTCAAAGATCAGATTTTTAAGATTCGTTAATACAAGGATGTTTTCATACATAAAGATTATTTTACACAATTTACGTCAGCATGGTTCAACATAATTTATAATTGTAATGTCATTTCTTTTATTTCCTTACCAACTTTTACTTTCCTTTTCTTTTAAACACAACTAGAACAAAAAAACAACAACTTTACTTTGCAAACTATGGCAACTTAACAACAACGACAGTTCTTAGGCTTCATCGGGTTGTGGTTGGACGCCCGTTCTCGTCGACAGCCACTTGCCTAAAGTAGACCCTGTCGTGTTCTCCGGTGGCAACAATATTGCCGTCCAGCCACGTCTGCGTCGTCGTGTGCTCCCGTACGGTCGCTGTCTTCATCCTCTTCTTGGGTGGAGATGTCTCCCCAGGCTGGGGCACTTCTGGCGGTGGTCGGGGTGGGCCTTCCACCTCTTCTAGCGAGGGCAACGATGATGCAGTGGATGACCCAGGGGAGGCCTTGGCCTCATCCCTCATCAACTGCATCATTCCTCTGGGCTTTCCCCCGGACGGATGGATGTACGGCCTAGTAGCTCTTGGAGAAGGAGACAATATGGACATGGGGGACGGGGCCAGTGACAACTCGTCACCATCTCTCTGTGGACTGGAACCTGTGTCCTTAGGGAGCACCTTGAGCCCACCTGGAACATCTGTAGCCACGGTCGTAAGAGCAACTTCTGCCTGGCCAAAATTACCCGTTTCTGTCGCCGGTGGATGTGCTCTCTCCATGTGCCGCATCAGAGTTTCGACTTGCCCAGCAGCAAAACCGCATTGGGCACAACGCAGGACGTTCCCCTCCTGATGTGCATCCTTAATATGCCGCCACAGGCTCGTGCGGTGCAGGTACCAAATTGGGCACTGCTTACACTTAAACTTTCTTGTCTTCATTTTACGAGGTACCTTGCTCATCTTGCGATTATTGGACTCCTGCAGCCAAACACAAGAAAACACAAAATTAAGTTCAGTTAATTTATGCTCTATTCAACTTAAGCATAAACTTCCACACAATTACAACCTTCATCAATAAACCCACACCAACAGCCCTCCTATCTATACCGTAGGGGTAACATGTGAACCCGTTTTGGGTACCGTCTTGGCGGCGATTTATCACACCCCTCTAAACTCGACTCTTCTGTAATGGAACCTTCCATCACAGGAACCTCACTTTCGACCTCGCCTGCCAAATCTTCCGATAAACCGTTGTCACCCTGAACCTGTGTCAACTCATCAAAGGGGAGGTCTCCTGTCGCCTCATCCCTGGATTGACAACCCCAAGGTTCGATTGCCTCACCGACATATGGCTTTAGTCGGTCCACATGAACAACCTTCAGCTTGCCACCACGCTTAAGCTGGATTCGAACCGTCACATCTGACAACTTTTTGAGAATTAGCCATGGTCCTTCCCACCTCAGTTGCAATTTGGGGGACATGTGCTTCTTCTTTGCCGGGTTGTGGAGCCACACAAATTGGCCTTCTTTCAACCCATGTTCAGACGCCCTCCTGTCAAAATTCTTCTTTTGCCTCCGGGCACTTTTCCCGAGACAATTCCGAGCCCTTTTATGGGCTTCCTGCATATCACTTCGCAATCTGTCCGCAAAGTCCGCAGTCACCTCAACCTCGACTTCAGGACACCCTGTCACCAGATCCACTGGGACATTCACCTCTCTCCCCAACATCATCATGTTGGGGGATTCCCCAATCGAGTCTTGCGGCGTGCACCGGTAAGCGAAGGTGGCAAAGGGGAGAAACTCATCCCAATCTTTCTGCCTTCGCTTAGGGTCAATCAGCATCGCCACGATGTTGACCAAGGTTTTGTTAAACCTCTCAACCATGCCATCCGATTTTGGATTATAGGCGGTTGTCCGAGTTTTCGATATGCCGAGAATTTGGCACATCTTACCGAACACCTGGGACTCGAAGTTTGTGCCCTGATCAGAGTGAAGTTCTTGGGGCACGCCGAATCGACAAACAAACTCAGTCACCAATGTACGTGCAACTGTAACTGCAGTGGCGTCAGGAAGCGGAAATGCTTCCATCCACTTTGTGCAGTAGTCGCCAACCACCATCACCCAACGATTACCATTGTCTGTAACGGGCAATGGCCCGAGCAAGTCTATTGCTATTCGTTCCATCGGAACACCAACTCGATACTGCTGCAGGGGTGCAACCCTTTTCTTAGCAGCCGATTTCCTCCTGGCACATACAGTGCAGCCTCGGAGAAATGACCGCACGTCCGCAGACATGCCTGGCCAGAAGAACCTGGCTTTGACTTTAGCCAGAGTTTTGCTGACCCCCAAATGACCACTTAGTTGCCCACCGTGCAACTCTAACAGAATTTCTTTCCGGGACTTTGATGGTAACACCAAAAGCCACCGGATAGATTTTCCGTCATCGGAGTCCCACCGCCTGTGCAGAACTCCCTCACGGACTTCCAACTGGTCCCACTGCGACCAATAGGTCTTGCAGGTTGAAGACAAGTGGGAAATTGTCTTCCACTCAGGACGACCACTACCCTCTTCCTTCAACTTTATGAGCCAACTCATGGTGTCATCCTGTGACTGTGCTTCCTTTAAAGCACTACGAGACAGGGTTGGTTGGGCAGCTACGCCCCTAACCAAAAACTCACTCCCCTGAGGCTGACCCTCGGGTACCACACCAGTTGCCTCACCATCATTGACCACCTCATCACGGCCGCACTGTTTGCATTGCCGTCTTGACAACCCATCAGCATTACCATGCTTCTTGCCGCTTCGGTGCTCAACAACCAAATCATACTGTGACAGGACCTCCATCCACCTCGCCAGCTGACCTTCGGGGTTCTTAAAATTAAGTACCCACCGCAATGCGGCATGGTCAGTTCGAACCGTTACCCTGCGGCCGTACAAGTATTGTTTGAAATACTTCAAGTACACAACCACAGCCAACAACTCTTGACGAGTGACACAATAATTCCGCTCAGGTTTGCTGAGCTTCCGGCTCGCATACGCAAGCACTTTTTCATCACCACCCTGGATCTGAGACAATACTGCCCCGATACCTTCACCGCTGGCATCGGTGTCTAAGATAAAATCGCCTTCGGGCATTGGATATGACAGAATTGGGGCGGCTTGAAGCCTGCCCTTTAACTCGTCAAATGCCCCTTGACAACTCTCAGTCCACACAAATTGCCTTGCTTTCTCAGTCAAGGCATGCAGTGGACTTGCCACCTCTGCAAACCCCTTTATGAATTTCCGGTAGTACGATGCGAGGCCTAAGAAACTTCTCACATCTCGTACACACCTTGGAACTGGCCAATTTGCCACTGCTTCAACCTTCTTAGAGTCGGTTGCTACGCCCTCTGAGGACACAATGTGCCCCAGGTAAGCCACTGACTTTTGAAACAAATGACACTTGCTGGGCTTGAGTTTAAGCCCAGCGTTTCTTAGCCTGCCCAACACTAATCGGAGACGGTCTAGGGTCTCCTGTACCGACTGACCAAACACGATGATGTCATCCAAATAAATCAATAGGATTTCCCACTGCAAGCCGGCCATGACCTTTTCCATGAGGCGCTCAAAGGTCGCCGGGGCATTGCACAGCCCGAAAGGCATGCATTTCCACCGGTACAACCCGCTTCTCACAACAAATGTTGACTTTTGGCTGGCGTCCTCATCCAGAGCGACTTGCCAGTACCCCGACGCCAAGTCAAGTGTACAAAACCACTTTGCCCCATGCAATGCATCGAATGTTTCATCAATGCGCGGCACCGGATAGGCATCCTTGATGGTCACCGAATTCAACTTTCTGTAATCAATACAGAAGCGTTTCGTGCCATCCTTCTTGTCAACCAAAACGACATTTGCCGCCCATGGACTGTCGGAAGGTTCAATCACCCCCCTCTTCTCCAAATCACCGACTTGCCTCTGGATCTCCTCCTGATGGCAATACGGATGACGCCTCATCCGTTCTTTCATTGGCCTAGCATCACCTGTATTTATGTGATGCCGGACCACGTCCGTGCGACCAATGTCATGGTCACCCTTGGACAACACGTCCTGGAAGTCTACTAAACATTTCCGGACATCCCCGTGGTACATAGCCTCCACCTTGGATGTACCCCTCTCAAACAAATCTTGCAAGTGTTGGGGTAACTCGTCACCAACACCTGCCAACCCGTCCAACTCACCATGAATTGAACCAACTTCCACCTGGGAAATCACACCCGCTGTTGCTCCCTCACGGGCAACCCTTTTCTCCCTTCCGGGATTGAAAACCCGCAACGGAACAACATCGGCCCCAGTCTCCACTAGTGATCTGGCCAACACCAAACCCTTTTTGGCTAGGTCACCGCCACCTTCCATCGGTTCCACCATGGCTGGCCCGACCAAATCGGCAACCTTCCGGACAATTATCCCCGGGACCACGGCTTCATGGCCTGGTGGGATAACCGTAGTTTTAAGAACTACAACGCGACCCACAAAGAGCTCACCTGCACCATTTGTGCACTTAATTCGCTCACCGTTGAGCCTCCACTCTTTCGACTGGAAATCTAAATTTCCACCTGTGGGTACCAGGAAATCCATGCCCAGGATACCACAGTATTTCATTTCGACAAACACTGCCCTGACTTGGTGTGTGGTTCCACCCACTTGCACGTCTACCCAAGTTATACCCAGCACGGCTAGTTGACTACCGTCAACTTGCTTCACCTGAACATCTTCTGTCTCCAAGACAGGTCTTCTCTCCTTTGGGATTTGGTAGTACACCGTGCTACTTATCAAAGTGTCGGTGGACCCCGTGTCGATCAAAAATCGACACTTGGTTGCCCTTACCGTCCCATCAACAAATAAACCATAACGAGGTCCGCGAACTGGGCTAGGCAGAGTTATTACTCGCTGCCCGTCCCCTTGTTTGGACCTTTTTTCACCATTACCATCGCTGTCACCGAGTCGCCTTTTGGACCCTCCCGGCCATGCAGCCTTCCCGCGGGTCCTACGGGGGGCTGTCTGCCGTTTCCCTGCTTTGGAGTTTTCTTACACTCCCGGGCGAAGTGCCCTTCCTCACCACACCTGAAACACCTCAGGGTTCCAGGTTCGGCTTTCCATGGCTTGTGTGTCTGGGGAGACATCACACCCTTGCCGTGATCCTGGCCCTTAATCTGACTTGACAACGACTTTACCAACTCGGCCACGGACTTCAATGTCCTGGCCTGTTCACTCAGACTACCCTCTAAAGTCACCAACCTCTGCTCGATTCCAGAGTCCAAAGCCCTCGCATATTTAGCGGGCTTTCGGTCAAGCAACCTTTCCTGCTCAACCTTTTCAAAGTTTTCAGTCTCCAGAGCAGCCTGGACCGCTTCGTCCAAAGTTTTTGGACGGGCCCTATTGATGCCCTCTCTCACTGAATGACTGTCAACAGCGTCCATGAAGTGGTTCTTAGCCAACCTCTCACGAGCATCTTCCTGCAACTCAGGGTATGCTCTCGCCGTCAATTCGTGAATTGCTTGCCCTAATTCAAGCAAATTTTCCTTCGGCTTTTGGCGCCGATGTCTCAGTTCGACGAGATAGTTTTCACTCTGTCGAGCTGATCCAAACCTGCGCTCCAGCAGCTTTACAAGCGCACCATACGTGTACTTGTGGCCAGAGTCACCTAACAACCGTAGAGCGTCCCCTTGCAAGCTTGCGGCTAACCACGTTGCAGCTTGTCCCTCGCCCCACATGTTCACCACACGACACGACTCAAAATGGCGGAAGAACTCTTTCCAGAGCACTCTACCGCTGTATCGATCAGGGGTTATATTTGGCCTGCGATTTAGTCGCTCCAAACCTTCCTCCCGACCTACATCACAATGGACCCGTGCCTCTCGTTTCAGTGGCCATGGACCCACTGACGAGATGTCGGCTTTAGCTGAACTGTTGTTCTTCGCCTCGACTGGTCGAGTAGCGAAACTTAACAATTCGCCATGTACCTGTTTAGGGTCTACCATGTCGCAAACGAACGGGTTGGCGCTCGCCTTAGCCCTTTCCATGCCACCTTCAGGGGTTAACGATATCAGATCATCATTTGGATCATCTGTCTCCCCGGCAACAGGCGTCGACTGTGCTCGGGGGAAAATCCCCGAGCTCCGTCCTCGCCAAGGTGTACTTTCCCTGAAAGTTACACCCCTCCCCACATAAGGGGCCAACTCAGGCCGCATATCTGCGCCCAAGACTCTCTCCGATGTTCCGGAGTCATACCCGGTAGTCTCTTCGGGTACCCTAAACTCAACATCGGTGTCAACCTGATGGAACACACGCCGGCCTTGGCCTGGCGTGTTCATGTTTCCTTCCCTTGGGGAAACACCCGACTGCAACTCCATGGCAGCCTCCAACTTCTTTGCAATGAGGTCATTTTCCCATTGCAGAAATTGGGCTTCCATGCGCAGTCTTTGCACCTCAGCACTTGAGGTGCCCACTCGACCTTTCGAGCCTTCGCTCATACCTCCAAAAAACCAACAACAATTCAACTATTCAACAGAGGAAATCAACCTAATCAATCACAATCATCCCACTTCTGACACCATTTGTGGCGGGAGCTCCCCGGGCCAACCTAAGGCTGTTAGGATAAGTCGGACACCTATTAAAGCGACGACAATCTTCCCAACCTAAGGCTCTTCCCTAGACGAGAGATCACTCAGAGCGACCTAAAAGGCTAAGGGTGCAGGTCCGTTTTGGAGGAAATATACCGCCGATTATGATGATTGCGATTACTCTCTGTTAATTAAACAATAAACCTGTGAACAAAGACTCCTTGACAACTGTATTGTCGGTACAAAGATCAACAATGATAATTTATTCTCAACCATTAATACAATGTACAATAATTTAAGGATTTAATTGGGGCTGTTTCGTTACCTGAGTCCTTAATTACTGAATGGGGGAAAGCCTACTACTCACAGCAGCAACGCGCGACCGCATCAGCAATGTGCAACGCCATGCGCAACACGCGACAGCATCAACAATGTGCAACGCCATGCGCAATGTCCAACACTACGCAATGTCCAACAGCATACGCAATGTCCAACAGCATAAGCAACGTACAACAGCATACGCAGTGTGCTACAGCATAAGCAACGTACAACAGCATACGCAGTGTGCTACAGCATAAGCAACGTACAACAGCATACGCAGTGTACTACAGCATACGCAGTGTACTACAGCATACGCCATGTACTACAGCATACACAATGTACTATAGCATACACAATGTACTATAGCATATACAATGCACTATAGCATATACAATGCACCACCGCATATACAATGCACTACTGATATGCGCAATGTACAACTCAGAACACAAGTCGTGAACCTACTTCTTACCGGTGGCTCGGCACTCAACCAACTGACCACGAACCCGCATTACGTACCACCCAGGTACACCATGTAAACACATACATGTACCTAAGCATATGGGCTTTGTTACCCAATCGCGTGCAATCACGCAGCGAGTCACTGAGCGGTAAGCTCCGCCCAGCCAGCGCGCGCAACTACAGGTCATGTCTGCCCGTGGTTACAGTTCATTCATAAACTTTAGAATTACAATAACATAAACTGGCACTAAGTCCTTGCACTTTCCGTCACATTACTACCCGATATTACCCTGTTTACCCAATATTGGTTAATTGATTAATTATAGTATTACGATACTACCGGAACAATACTACATTACTACAATGTATAAACATATAAACATAAACATTCACTCTTCTGAGCTTGCCAGTGCTACAATCTTAGTGTGTACTTAAACGCTATATACGTGCCCAATATCACCGCCGTCTGTAATCACAGTTTGCAAATAATTTGTTGTTAATTTATTTGTGTGTTGGCTTTTTGGCAAATTTGTTTATTTGAGACTTGGGGTAAATCAATATTACAATATATTAAAAGTGACAATAATGTTTCACCAAGGTTTATCACGCCCACTTGGGGTCAACATGTAAATCGAGTTCACCTGATATTACCCTATTTACCAAATATTACCAAGGAGAATGTAACCGATATTTCTGGCATTTCCATGTTATTAACTCGGTAAAATGTTAACCATTACTTCTTAGTACCCTGTTATAACTTGCTAAAATGTCGGTTTCAACAGGGTAATAACAGCAATATTTGAACTTTGAAATTTGGTAGACCGGTGAACCATTTTTCAAGAATTGTTCTCATTAGAAACATATCCTGTCGGTCTCAAGGATCAATTATATCCAATCCTTATATTAAAAAAACAAATATTAATTTATAACAATTTCATTATCACACAGGTAATATCATTTGGGTAATAACACGGTAATATTGGTAATATTTAGACTTAGTCAACTTGTGGGGTGATATTACCGGTAATATCGGTAACCGGTAACAAATTGCCCAGTGGTTTGTAATTGCTTTCCAAGATTAACTCTTTATTTTGTATTTGCGTTACTGAACATTTGAAGACATACTTAGCGTGCCTTAATGCTTACAGTCTGTGTTTTAACATCCCATGCATAGAGCAAATCAATATCATCAGTCCTGGTTGAGCTTGTAACCAAGGTATTAACCAATATATTGGTTATCCTTTAACCAGTTTTATTGGTTGAGCTTGCAACCAAGGTACCAACCAATATATTGGTCATTCATAACCAATGTTGGTTGTCCTCCAACCAGTCATATTGGTTGAGCTTGCAACCAAGGTATCTACCAATCTATTGGTTATTCATAATGTAGGAAATGTACCTACAGCAACTGACCAATCATAAGTGAGAAAATTTGTTTTGACAATAGTCGATGTTAAATTGTGGTATTTAGTCAAAAATGCATTTTTTTGACCATAATATCTAATTATTCAAACGATTCCATGATTGAATTTATATGTTTGTGCAAACATAGTGACAAATTGACATTAAATTTCACCCGTATTTAACAAAAAAAAATAGCTGTGACTTCGTCGTTGACAAAAAAGCGAACTATAAAACTAACAACGGCAATAGCTGAGTGTGTAGTAAGTGTTCAGTAGCTGATATCTAATAGGAATTGGTTATTATTGTATGTATGCGTAATTGCAATGTGTAATAAGTTATTTCCATTGGTATTATTTCATTACGTAATTTGTCCACGTTATGTAATTGGTTGCGTGGGAACCTTCGAATTAAATATTGTATTGGTTGGTGTGATGCAAATTGGTTTGGTTGGTGTTATGCAAATTGGTTGCGTGTTAACCAATATGAATATGCAGCCCTACTATTATGTATTGGTGCTATAACCAATACAAATTACCAATACAAATTGGTTGGAGTCCTTTGTGGATTGGTTAAATTAACCAACATTGCATTGGTTGGTGTTATAACCAATATGGATTAACTAGGTAACCAATATCAGATTGGTTATTTTAACCAATATTTTGGTTATCCACATATCTACCAACTGGATTGGTTGAAATCGACCAATATATTGGTTATTTTCAACCAATCTGTTTTTAGAGATGAGTGAAAACTCCCCAATTATTGGGTCTACGTAAGAATAGCCACAACATTCCCCCAAAAACACGATATCATTCTTACTTACTGTGTTGATGAGTGTGTGTCTATGTTCGCCAACAATTCTTACCAGTATTACTCTTTACACATTATTACTCTTTACTGATACACATTGCTCTTTTACACGAAAAGCTTCCAAAATATAGCACCTTCCGTTCCCAAGAAAATCCATGAAAAAAGGTCGAGTCCGATATAAACATGTTGCCTTTTGGGTTTGCCGCGATTGCCGAAAAACCTTCGCACGGTGCCCCGAATCCTTTACCTGGAAATGGCGGTAGTGGAGACCATCCAGCTGGGACCAGACTTTTTGCCACGCATGGTGAACTCGCTGAATGATGCGATTGACAGCGAGGTCGCCATGCTCGACAAACAGTCTGGTCCAAGCTGGATGGTCTCCACTACCGCCATTTTCACGTAAAGGATTTGGGGCACCGTGCGAAGGTTTTTTCGGTAATCGCGGCGCGCACCGGCCAAAAAAGCAACACGTTTGCATCGGACTCGACCTTTTTTTCGTTAATTTTCGTGGGAACGGAAGGTGCTATATTTTGAAAGCTTTTCGTGTAAAAGAGCAATGTGTATCACTAAAGACTAATAATGTTGGCAACCATGGACACACAGTAAGATATATTGCGTTATACGCCACGTTCACGGGTCTATAGCCCGCCCTAGGCTATAGCGTTAGGCAATATCAGAAAAAAAGTCTACTCACTCTCCAAAACACCAATGGTGTTCTCGTCAAACTTTAAAAGTTCCAGATGCTCACGGAGAGACATGACGATCTTCTGTCCCCCTCCCAAATTCTCCGATTCGCCGCTCGTTCGCTGTGACATTTAAGTGTCGGCCGCGCCCGGTCGACTCGATCCCGTCGCTAATGGCGTCGCGAAAAATGCTGAGGTCTGCAGTTATTCCCGCGCGAAGCTTGCTGAAATCGTGGTCACGTGATAATTGATTCGGTGTTTCATTGGTTTGATTTCTCAATCGAATTCGTTAATGCAGCTTTGTGATTGGTTAAATTTTTCAAAACCTATTAGAATGAAACAGCTTGCAATCCTTTTCACGACTGACACGTAGATTCTGCGCAAGGCGATTTTCTCAACCTATTTCAATCTAAATTCAATCTATTAGATTGGGAAAAAAATCAATCGCTTCAAAGATCGAAATTTTCAATCTTACGAATTAAGAGAGTGTGTTGTATGTCTTTGTACCAGATATGTTACGATTTATGTGTCACTTTTTGTAACATATAGGCTGATAGAGTCATCTTGTGGCGACCATCTTTAAAAATGGTAGCCATCTTGAATGACCAAGTGGTTGACAATTTTAGCATAATATTGGATTCAAATGGAGATTAAATGCCCATTTTGGTCCGTGTATTACTGTTTGATCCTTGGTAACACTACTACTAGCCATTCAGTGGCGACCAGTTTGGAAAATGGCGGCCATCTTGAATGTTCAAGTGCCTAATATCCTGTTTTAGATATGCCAACAACAGGGAGACCAAACAGATGTTAAATGCCAATTGTTGTGCTTGTATTGCCATTCTATCCACCCGTACATCATTATTTCGGTGATATTTGGCCTTCAATGGCGGCCATCTTCAAAAATGGCGGCCATCTTGGATTTCAATTTGGCTAACGGTTTTTTTGTGTAAAGTGACCCAAAATGAGCATGTGTGCTAATTTTGGTGCTTGTATCACTAAATGCAATATTATTGTAGTAATCTGCAGGACTAGTACAGCTTTAGAAGAAAACAGAGAAGAAGAAGAAAAAAACACCTATAGCTTTGGCATTTTGTTTACAGATCTTCTACAGTCTAAACAGGCCTAGTGTGACAGATTTATCAAGGAAATGTGATTTTTATCACTCATTGATCGAGCTGGTGGTAACATAAATAGAGTGATGTACGCTCAATGTGTCGATCAGACCGCTCACTAACGGGGTGTGTTTCCTACACTCAAACCACAGAGTGGTTTTATTTTAAGTGCAATCGCTGAATGTAACGAGCTGTAACATTGTCAAGGTGATGCACTAATTTTGTTTAACCTTGATTAAAAACACAGAACCTGCGAGATTGTTACAGGACGTGGTAGATTTTGTAGACTGTGATTACTTTGATCCGAAGGATATTTTTAAATGCATTATCATTTGAAAATTATAAACAGTTCCCCTACCTAACCCCCCCCCCCCCCCAAAAAAAAAAAAAAAAAAAAATTAAATAAATAAATAAATAAAAGAGCTGCCTTGCCTCAACAGATTGTTCATTAATGTGCTCACTTTAGCCTATTACTAAAACAAATCCACTATACCGTTTTCCCCATTCACACAATCTACTTATTTGAGCAAGGTCTACCTTTACTTAATTAACCCTAACCGAAGTTAACCAACCAGAACCCAACAACATATTTGTCGGGATGATACCAAAAGGTACCTTTAAATTGGATGTATTTTAACACATTGGGTTAGGCATGCCTCCACTCACAAACAGCGCATAGTTTGCCATGATGATACTAATACAACAACTTCTTGAAAAGGCAGACAAGGTGCCAGGATTTCACAGGATGCTTGAGACTATTATGTACTTACTCTCAATTAAGGTATTTCATAATAATTTAGTAGTTCTGCTTTTTTATGTTGATTTGATTGTTATTACCAACCGATATTATCAAATATTACCCAATATTACCCAATATTACCCAATATTACCAGGGAGAATATTACCGATATTTTTAGCATTGCATCGTTATTGCTACCCGATATTACCCTGTTTACCCAATTGGTTAATTGGTTAATTAAAGTATTACGATACTACTGGAACAATACTACAATCCTACAATGTATACACATATAAACATTAACATTCACTCTTCTGAGCTTGCCAGTGCTACAATCTTAGTGTGTACTTAAACGCTATATACGTGCCCAATATCACCGCCGTCTGTAATCACAGTTTGCAAATAATTTGTTGTTAATTTATTTGTGTGTTGGCTTTTTGGTTTATTTGAGACTTGGGGTAAATAAATATTACACAGTTATCTCTACGAAAACACCCTAAACGTATCGCTATTATGCAAAACATAACGTTCATGTAGAAAAAGTGACAATAATGTTTCACCAAGGTTTATCACGCCCACTTGGGGTCAACATGTAAATCGAGATCACCCGATATTACCCCATTTACCCAATATTACCAGGGAGAATGTAACTGAACACAGAACCTGCGAGATTGTTACAGGACGTGATAGATTTTGCAGACTGTGATTACTTTGATCCGAAGGATATTTTTAAATGCAATATCATTTGAAAATTATAAACAGTTCCTCTACCTAACCCCACCCAAAAAAAAAAAAAAAAATATAAAATAAAACAAAATTAAAGAGCTGCCTTGCCTCAACAGATTGTTCATTACTGAGCTCACTTTAACCTATTACTAAAACAAATCAACTATACCGTTTTCCCCATTCACACAATCTACTTATTTGAGCAAGGTCTACCTTTACTTAATTAACCCTAACCGAAGTTAACCAAACAGAACCCAACAACATATTTGTCGGGATGATACCAGAAGGTACCTTTAAATTGGATGTATTTTAACACATTGGGTTAGGCATGCCTCCACTCACAAACAGCGCATAGTTTGCTATGGTGATACTAATAACTTCTTGAAAAGGCAGACAAGGTGCCAGGATTTCACAGGATGCTTGAGACTATTATGTACTTACTCTCAAGTAAGGTATTTCATAATAATTTAGTAGTTCTGGTTTTTGATGTTTGCAAATGTGGTACATAACATTCAATTTGTTGTTTTAAAGAACGAGTTTTAAGCGTCTGGTTTATAGGCCTACTCTGAAAAAGTGTTTCCAAGAACAATATCAACTTTTTAAATTTCAAATGAAACGGAGGGCGACAGTTCAGTCTGTCCAGTCGATAAAGTATATTGGCATTAGATCGCTGAGCCAAACAACGGCATTTCCGGATACCTCATAAACGCTAGTACAGCAGGTGGCAACGTTGCGTCAAATCGTTTAGACATATCACTGCTTCCGAAAACAAAACAAAACGCACTTTTCTTCTTTATCGTTATCAGATGAACTGTAAAACTTCACTCAATTTGGACATGTCCTGACTCCAAACCAAATCAAACAAATCTCATCCTTTTTTTCTGTTTCAGCTTCATTTGTTTGTTCTCTTTTTGGTTCCCTTTTTTGTTTTCCCCTTCTCTTGCCACGCACCTGTTCGTAACAATCTCGCCTGATTTAACGTTGCCAGAAGCCAAACGGAGCGTTTCTCCACGCACGAAGCTATTGCTATCGATCACCGTGGGCCCCAATGCTGCGCTGCTGCGCGGCAACCCCCCCCCCCCCCTTCCAATACCACCACCAGATTTTCATTAAAAACCAGCCTCCCTGTACATGATACGTTGGCAGCCAGTGTCAGTCTAGGAAGAGACGGCTTATTGGCTAATCTACACCCCATTGCTGTGTGGAACGGAGTTGCCCGCAAGGGAAAAAGACAAGAAAAGGTGAGGTAATTATTTCCCTCAACTGGTGATAATCCAATCTACTCACACGCAGGCTATGTGGAGAGACCCTGCGCGGATAGCTAGCCCGGGTAGTATACCTGTATCGTTGCGTGAGGGAAGCAGGGAAAGCGATGTCATGCATTGGGGTCAGTGTGTGTGGTGATGAGACCATCACTGTTGAGTGCGGCACACTCCTGAGAGGGTGGCATAACAGGTTCCGCTCTGCTCTGGCATGCTACGACACACGCGTATTATAGAAATCGTCTCACGTCGGATTAGGGTTTTGACAGTCTGTTTTGCTTTGGGCTTTGGTCGATTTATACGCCAAGTGTGGACTGATCGTGAGAGAGAGGCGTCTGGGAAAGAAAACTGCAAATGAAATGTAATATTTCAACCTGGTGTGATTTACAGACCGGTGTCTCGGTGACTGGACTGTGTTGGACTTTCTTCCCCCCAAAAGTAAGACAATTTTTCTACCTTTTGTTTATTTCATTTTTTGGTGGTGCTACACAATGTATATGAACTGAAAACAAGCTTGATTGGAGCACGAAAGCTGCAAGTCAACGAAATTACAAAATGTCGTGTCCTCGCTTTGGGCAGCCTTCAATGTTTGTTCAATGGATAATAGATGTTTGCCGTGGTGGTACCTTTTATACAAAAATGGTTTTGTTTGTTTTGCTCAATTCTCAAGTGGAACGGGTAGCTTTCAACAACAAAAATAGGTAAAATACTAGTTCGAATGTTAAACCTATACAGTTGAAATACTTGAAAAATTGCTTTCGCCGAGAGATGATTTAGAGTTTGTCTACAAACTGCTGCAGTAAGCACGGTTTTTGAGCGACTCTCTTGCACTCTGTACTGGCGTTTAACCAACTAACACAGTAACATAGGGACATGCATGGTGATTTCTTGAGTTACGCACCTACAGCTAATAATGCTAGTTCAGTCTCAGTTATTTATTTTAAGACTCTCAAGAAAAGTATAAAACAATTGTCATTTTCCGAGCTTGCAACATTGCTAATGTTGCCAGAATTGTGACTTTGGGCGTGACCCCCTGCCACATGGAATAGTGGGTTTTATGGCTTCTGAATGACTAGCGCCCCTTGAGAAAAAGAAGAAGATATTGACACATTTGCGAAACAGCCAACACAGGGCTGAATAGCTCAGTTGGTAGAGCACTTGAACGACAATCCGGAGGTATACAACATTTTAAAATATATTATCGCAAAACTACAACATATTTCAGAAAAAGACAAATGTCTGTGGAAAAGTAGAAAGTCTTTTGTCCAATTGGTAAAGGTTCATTGTTTAATTGCCATTGTGTCATTGAACAAACGAGACCAAAAGACACTGAAATCAGCCAGACCTCTGTATTGCCGCGCATTGTTCATCCGAAATCTTCTGAACATAACACCCTTGGCATTCATTTGGGGTACACTACACAGTACTACAACATACTACTCAATTATCATAGGCCAGTGTAAGAGTACTGCATAATGAAGCTTAGGCTTTGCAGTATTGGGTGACGTTAGGGTAGAAGAATCTTCAGTATTTGGCAGTTATCGGCTCTAATGTTCTCAAGGCTTCATTGTTCTCAATAGAGAAGTGACCCATTTTAAACATTCCTTTACAGGCTTTAAAGCAGACCCAGGTAAAATAATGTAGGAGAAAAGTAGAAACCAAATTTTCAACAATGCAAGAAACAACGTCGAACTTTGTAGGAAACAAATCAGGATAATGTACAATGTTAGATTTTTGCTAGCTTTCAGAAGCAGTTTGTGTAGATACTGGCACCCACCCGTGTCTACAGAAGGTTCATTTGACATGTTTTGTACTCGCAACATTTGTGAATCATCCTCAACTAAGCTCTTAGAAACTTGTACAGCTGCAGTATACTCTTTTGCCCAAGCCTGTCGTTGTATTATTTACATACATGTATGGCAGTGTATAACACTGTTATGGGAAATATTCAGTGAGATTTCGTTTTGTTTGGAGTTGAGGGGAAACAAGTAGGAACAGTAGAAAATAGTAGACCGGTGTATAGCTGAACAGAAAATCCGGACTCGTTTTCAACCAACGGTGACTTTTGCAGCAAATAGTTTACGACGTCATATTCGCTTCTCATAATGAACTGGCGCATCACGCTCACTTTTCCAACAGTAGCTCATATTCCGTCATGCCCTAACTGTCACAAATTTGCCAAAATGTATTCCCCCACTTCGTTGGATTTTGGTGGACTTGGTCCTCAAGGACTGCCGGTGCAATGTATGACTATTGTTTAGGATCCAGTTTGGTGGTGGTTACATTAGCCCATCTATAATAATAAAACTGACTGAAAGATTTTGGCAGATTTGGTTCACTACCTAGGATAAGCAGTATGGGAGTTAGTACAACACATGTATGTACGTCCAAATGTTACAATAATGTTCAATTTCCTTTACAATTTTATTAAAGGTCAATCTAGGAATTCTAGAAAGCTTTAGTTTTTAACGATAAAGAGAAGACATCCTTCGTTGTCAAATATACGAGAAATTTAAATCATCAAAAGTGCTGTTCAAGAGAAAGTATGCGAGACGCACGATAGACGAGTGCATGTAGGCGCACCATATTGACACTAAAAGCACGCGTGTCACCGTTCATGCACATCAACATCAAACAAGGCGTGTGAATTGTGTGCAGAGTGCAAATTGGCAGTGACTTGTACAATAACCGTAGAGCTATATTAAATTACTAGAGCGCTGACTGGATGTACAAAGTGATGCGAGCTGGGCGCATCCATGTTTGTGCACAAACCTATGGAAACCTCAAACTTGTGTACGGCTTTTGTACGGCTATTTGCATACCTGCGTTTGTATTCTATACAACGCGTTACCATAGCCGACACGCCCAAAACCGAAACGCATGATCAGCAAATGAGCGCAAACATCGCAAATGCGCGTGCGTATTCGCGCGCTGCAGTTGATTTTGCCGTGACTTTTTTTAACTGACATGACGCGCGTAAAGTTGTTCGCGTCTGTTCTACTTGCACGCGCGTTGCATTTAGAGTACACTTTCAAAATTAAATCCATCTATTTTTTTTTATGTTCTGCAACACGCACATGAATTCAAAATATCGGCGCGCAGGATGGCTTTAAAGCGTTTCCGCGCGTAAGAATGAGGAGTTAGCGCTCTAGTAATTTAATATAGCTCTATGACAATAACCCATTATCCTTTTTAAGGTATGGCTGACACAATATGATGGCGCTGTTTGGTTTGGGTAAATACAACATACTTTACCCACAGACATATAAACGCATAGACCGTCAGTCGTGTGCAAAACACGTGATTAGAACCAAAGTATGCGCAAAACGACGAGTTGATGAATGGTTGCGCGTAACCGTTACCGCGCGAGTTCTACGCGCCTATTGCTCAACGCCTTCGGGTGCGCGTTCGTCTAATTGTGTACATTATCTTTCATTCGACGGGCAACGCACTGGGCGCTTTTTACATTTTGTGCGCATACTGGGCAATGCGTTTACACACAAATGGACCTACAAGTCTTCATTTGAAAGTATCAAGATTGACACTGAATATGCTTAATATACATGTCATATATGATATAACATTATGTAATTTTCTTTTAAATCGATTAATGCTTTCATATAATTATTTGACTGGAACTCTTCGGGTGTGTACACATTTTCTATATTTGCCCCAAGTTGGTATTTTAGTAGGGCGCCGCGCGAATCCCGAAATCACCATGCAGTTTTTAATAGGACCTGGCGGTCTGCGTATTTTTTTCAGATGAGGGTTAGGGGTAATTATCACAAATGGGCGTATCTACATCACAATTAAATTTAACTCACTCCAACAATAGTCCAAAGTCAGACCAAAAATAGTCATTGAAAAATTAGCAGAGACCGAAATTGAACCCCAGTCGAACGATCTATAACCTAACCCATTATCAACTAAGCTACCGTGAGAGGTCTACATAAGCCGTTAGAAGTATGATTATGCAAATTTATAACACATAATATAGTCATGAACAAAACATATTTTTTCTTGTAGAAACCCAATGTTAACTATAGTAATTTCAGTACACACAAAATTGCTTCAATTATGAATATAATTATTTGGCTATTGTAAAATGCCTCATTTTTTTGTGTGTGTGGGGGGGGGGGGGGGGGACTTCTTGTTGTGTCAGTACACGGCAGTAAAACAAGAATCAACTTTTTCACAAAATACTTTCAATTAATAGTTCACAATTTGTCTTCCCGAAATAACAGCAACAGCGCGGAATTTTGAAGCACCAAAAAACCGCACTTTACAATACAATTAACAAAAACGGAAAGTTAAATTGTTTTCATGCATTCAAGAGGTGTACAAAATATGTTCCTCGATTCATCGATTGTCACTTTAACGAACTTGAGTCAATATAATTGTATGGACTTCCCCCCTTCAAATGATAAAGTATTTAAAGATATCATATGCTAGCAGTGATAAATTGCCCAATATGTAGTAAAATTACTACCTTTTTGAGAGTAAAAAGGGAACATGTAGACCATGGGATGAACATGAAATAGGCATTCACATTTTAAGAATTGTGACCCCCCTCAAGAAACTACCTGATATTTTCCAGAAATACAAATATGATCCTATTGATTTAGAATATCAAGTTCGCCAGAGGAAAAAATTGCACATTAATTAGGCTTAACCAATTAAAATTTCAAGCTTGAAAATAGCGCCCTCTGTTGGTCACTTCAGGAGAGGTGTGTACAAACCCTATGAGGAATTGAAATGTACACAAACAAATTGCAGGGGGCGATTTGAGTTCGTCTGGACAGAAATGACTGCTCTGTTTTTGTCTTCCCGATTTCTTGTATATTCTGTATATAAAGAAATATTCCTAAACCAAGATTGTCATTTTTTTTCATGTTATCAACAGTTCAGTTTTTGTTTGTAGGCCTATAGTTTCTTTTCATTTTATCAACCGAATGTTTGTATCTTGCGTGTGTTTCTTGTTGATTTTGGGACTCCCCCCCCCCCCCCCCCCCCCCCCCCAACAAAAAAATACAAGAACAGAAGAAAAAAAAGGCAGGTAAATTAAACCCCATTTCCCTTGGATGAGCTTCTCCATTTCTGAAATGACAGTTGATAATCTTGCTGCACAGTGTCAACATTTGCTTTTGACTTGTACTTATGGCTACTTGGTATTTTACCTCTATTGCTACTACATGTAGATCCCTATCAGAATACCAAGTAACAGTAGCTCATCCTGCCTAATATTTGCTGCTTTAAGCAATTTCCCATCCTGCATTGTTTCGCAATTAACTAGCCGTTGCACCTTACGCTTGTGCGTGCGTTTTTCTTTATTAGTATATCTGTACAAATGATACACTGAACAGGCAAGACATGTTTTCAGCCTAAAAAAGGTTGCACGTGTTGGTCACCAGAAGTTGAGGAATGCCGACCAGCTTGAACAAAGGCTCCCCATCTTGTTTGTCTGCAGTTTTCTTCTTCAGCAGCTGAAAAATAACAACATAACATACATAAACTACAACAAGATCTAATTTTAACTTGTTATCCATTTATCTACTCCCACAAAAAAAACACTTACATGTACTTCATCTAGAACCTCTACTGGAAGTGGTTAAGAATACATTTTTGTGGCCTTTAACTACAAAGTAGTATGCATGTTTTTCTATTATTTTATACTATTTTAATATTTCCCCAATTTTTTTTTATGAATCATCAGTTCATTTAAAGTTAGGATACATCATTGGCAATTGTTTGAATTATCAGAAATTTGTAACAAAAATAGGGGGGGGGGGGGGGGGGGGGGGCAGTTGTATTTTTTTCGCGATCATTTTTTGAACAATTATGGGATATCTAGTGCAATCATTTTGCTGGATGCCTAGTAAATAGTATCATTATTTACTTTCCAAGTAAGATATTTTCCTAATAATTCAGTAGTAAATATTTTGGATATCTGCAAATGGTGTATCCTACCTTTAACACAGAATTCATCAAGTCCTATAATTATATTTATATTTTAATCTATTTATATTTACATACAAATTACATTAAGCAGATGCCAGATGCTCTTTTGTGCTGTTTTATTTATATAAGGGATTTTACTACCTTGTTCTATTTCTCTCTGGTCTGCCATTTTTTTGTCTGTCTTCACTTCAGCCCGTTCGACTTGCAGAAGTGGTGGAGATTATACCTCGGATTGTCGATGTGTCTTCTGCAGAATAATAATTTAAAACTGTTAGTACAAACTTAGCCCAATGCTCAACGCAACAGTAAATTAAAACACCAAATACTGGAATTAGTTTCATACTCGGCCACCGCCACATTTTATAAACAATAAATAATAAATTCCTAAAAAGGCTTAAAAAGTGGTGACATTAATTTTTGGGGCGACGATCATTTCTTTAGCCTTTTATTAGTTTAAAAAACATTTGGGGAGTTTTAATTTATGAAATAAAATGCGGTGGCCAAATACAAAATCTTACCTTCTTTGGGTACGTCCACGGTCCTGGAAAGCACTTGAGAGAGCAATGGGGTGGCTGGCGCCTTCACTTCCAAGAGGAACGGCTTGGCCTCTATGCTTACCCGGCTTACCAATATAATGCCGAATACCCTCGTGCGTGGTCTATATCAATGAACGACAACGTAGTGGCAGTTCGGGGCAATTTAAAGCTTTGCCATCGCGTAAAACACTCTCTGAATTTAGCCTAGCTCTTTACGCTGAATTGTATTACTTTAGATTTGGCATACGTTGTGTGCATACAGCAATACAAAGGTTTTTTTCGCCTTCATCTTCAGCAAAATTCGCGTCCGATGAAGACGCCATCTTGCACAACGTGATCGCACCGACTCCGCTTAAATGAGCCGTGACATTGGTCACCGTTGTATGAGAAACTCGTTGTGATTGGTTAGCAGTAAAAGTCATCGATTTATCTTTACACGGTTTGGGAAAACCATGGCTTTATTTCTTGAGTATTTTTCCAACTCAAATTTACTATTACTTGATAATGCGAATGTTTTAGGCTTGGCGAGTTTTAGGGTGATAAAAGACGAAATTTACACGAATTTTACGCCCAAAATGTCAAAGCTTCTTGAGGGGGGTCACAAAATCAACGAATTTGTGAGACCATCCTGCGGCCTAATGGTCGTCCATTTGTGTAAACGGTTTACACAACAGCTAGAGTGTAAAAAGTACTAATTTCGGCGTAACGTTTTACCCATTATTGTGTTACATATTTGCACAACAAAGTTGTGTAAGAAGTTTACCCATGTGACGACCATGTTCCCCTTTTACTGATTACTTGTGTAAACTGTACCCAACCCTGATTTTACCCATGTGTTGTGTCATTTTCTTACCCAGATATTGGGTTTTAATTACCAGTGATTTATGATTTGTTAATTTTAAATGACCAACGAGAGGTAAATTGCAGCTTTATTGCATGACCATTTGGTTTCTTTTGTAAAATAACCAATGTGTGTCATTCAATGAAGCAATCTTGGAAAACATGGCCGCCATCTTGAAAAAATGGCCGCCATCTTGAATGTTTAAGTTGTTTCTATTTTTGAATTGATAAGGGGTACATTTGGTGGATAGTTGCAACTGTTGGTGCTTATATGACTAATTAATCCAATGTAACATTAAGTGTTACAATTTAGTGGCGGCCATCTTGAAAAAATTGCCGCCATATTAGATTTTAATTTGGCTAACGGGGTTTTTGTGTAAAGTGACCCCAAAAGAGTAGTTATTCCAATTTTGGTGCTTGTATCATTAAATGAAATATTGTGGTGAACAACAATATTAATCTGCAGGACTAAATATATCAGTCTATAAATTAAGGTCTAATTGTTTATGTTTTTTTAATTACATTTTCAATCATGACACAATCTTTGATGCCTTCCATCTCTAATGAGAGAGATGAAATAGTAAAATAACAGTATACCTTGTGTAACTATCGAAAAAGTAACCCACTAAATTATTGTTTAAAAGCTTATTTTGATGTAAAGATATTAACCTCTCCAAACTTCCTGTGACATTATTCCTTTTGGCATGCTGTCATTATGAAGAATATAACGAAATATATTGCATGCATATTAAACAATACATGTCACACACATATAAACCAGAAATGTCACCCACGTAACCGATCGGTTACGTGTGTGTCACATTAATTAAGACCATTTATTAATAATGTGACAACATAATGTGCATTATTTGTTGTATCCAGTAAGGCCTTACTAAACTAGCTGTTGACAGAAAGTTTGAACATTATTGTTAATTGTTAATTAGTAGTACAAACTGTTTCCATATTTCAGTTACGTGTGCGACATGGACAAGTCGTTAATGTCGTTGTTAATTACTGATTAATTCTGACATTGAATGTCTTGTATTTGGTTTGAAATGTATAGCATGCAAGCTAAATGTACTCATCAAAACATGTTAATGTTTATAATAAAAGTGCATGCTAAACAATCCTGATAGTAAATGTAGGGACAACCATTATATTTTTAACATTCAAATTAACTTTATGTTAATTTATGCAAAATAAGGATGTCTGTTTGTAAATTTAGAGAAACAAATGTGGCTTAAGTATCTTCTGGCATCGCTTTAATAAACACAAACTACATAATGTTAATATTATAAACTTCATTTTTGTTTTAAGTTTTAAAGAATGGCCCATAATTATATGAGTGCTCACATGAATTCCAAGGATTAAATAACCACGGTGATTTACGGGCGAAACACCACCCAGCTTTACCTTACATACGCACTGTGGACATTCCTTTGTATTCGTGTAGTTAACAAACTTTGACTAAATACTCATTTTTCTCGCTTCCCCAAAACAAATTTACCCTCAAATTAAGATTATGGGCCTCTCAGCTGTCCCTTCTATCTTTTCTATATATAACCCTAACCCGTTTTTCCTCTAGCGCTCTTTTTCGGAAACTGAAAAACGGATTGTGGACGTGTGCAAGTCCACACACCGTAACCTCTTCCCGCATCGTGTGGACCTATATTGTTCGGAGGTCCACAGTGCGTATGCAAGACTAACTCACCGTCACACACTTGTCATCACACACATCAGTCATCACACACTTGTGCGCGACATTATCCATGTATACCCCACCCCCCTCATTTTTCTTCACTTGTACCAGAAACCCTCACCAATTTCTTCTCCTTTTTTACACTTAAAAAAGCGAAAAAGGACACATTTGAAACCAAATGCATAGTGAAATAATGTGTATCCACGGAACATGGACCACACATTTACTTTACATGGAATTTAAAGGGGTTGTGTTTTTCAATAAATTTTCTTGGAGCCGGTACTGACTCGGAACTTGTTCTTTTTAGAGAACCGGAACCGGCTCCATACATTTTGGAACCACCAAAGCCTAATCCTAACCCTTAACATTGTCTAGTTTCCGTTGTTTTCATGTCTTCACATGGTACCGGGTAGTAAATAACAGGACAACAATCACAAACATGTGAATGTTACATGTATTTGCACTCGTAATATGAAATTCTCAAGTGTCACGCTGATTGCTTGGAATAGCAATCGTCCTGATCGTGGTATGCAGCGCGCGTAGGCCGTCGATGCGGGCGCCCTCTAATGGCCCTGTCATACTAGAACGTTTTAGGCCAACGCGTGAGTAGCGCGTTAAAAATAGTTGATACGCTGGCAAACGCTGAACTTCCACAGAAAAAGTCAAGTGGAACCGTGATTACAGCGTGTCCATAACGCGTTGTTAACGGGTTCAATGCGTTCGCCAGCGGGTGAGAAACGCGTTAGTAACGCGCTGGACGACTGATGAACGACTGCCCAGCGCGTGAGTAGCGCGTTCCAACGCGCGCCAGCGTACTGCAACGACCACATAGTTAGTTGTATAAAAAGCCGACGCGCTACTACACTAATGGCCCTGTCACACCAGAACGTTTTAGACCAACGTGTTGGAATTTCGGTAACACGCGGGTAAACGTTGACCAACGCTAGGCCAGCGTTCGCAACACGCTAAGCGCGTTACCCACACGCTGGAACACGCTGTCACACGCTGAGGCAAAAATACATTTTTCAACATACCTAAAATTTTCAGCGTTTGCCAGCGTGTGCCTGCACACGCTGGGGGCGCGCAGGGTGGTCGTTAATCATGCGTCGAACGCGCTAGACGATCGTTACTAACCCACTACTCACACGCTGGCGACCCACTGTCGTATTTTTACTTTAAATCAGCGATACGTTTCTCACACGCTGAGCGCGTTCTTCACACGATACTCATGCGCTGGCATACGCTATAAACCTGTTATCAACCTGTATAGACACGCTGAAATCACGGTTCCACTTGACTTTTTGTTTGAAAGTTCAGCGATTGCCAGCGTATCAACTATTTTTAACGCGCTACTCATGCATTGGCCTAAAACGTTCTGGGGTGACAGGGCCATAACCAAGGTGTCGCCGGAGTACGCCAGCGTACGCCAGCGTGCGCCAGCGTGTGAGTAGCGGGTTGATAACGATCGTTTAGCGTGTTCGACGCGTGAGTAACAAACCTTCAACGCTCCGCCAGCGTGTACAGTCACACGCTGGCAAACGCTGGAAATTGTATGTATGTTGAAACAAATATGTTTTCCTCAGCGTGTGACAGCATGTCTCAGCGCGTGAGTAATGCGCTCAGCGTGTTGCTAACGCTGGCCTAGCGTTGGTCAGCGTTTGCCAGCGTGTTGCCAAAATTACAACACGTTACTCACGCGTTGGCCTAAAATGGTCTGGTGTGATGATGATGATGATCATGTATTTGTAAAGCGCCATCTATCTAGTTGCCTATTCCGAGGCGCTGCCAGGAACACCGGGGCAAACCCCTTCTCTTAGCGAAGAGTGTTACTGGGTTCTTTTACGTGCATTACACAACGCACGGGACCTACAGCTTTACGTCCCATCCGAAAGACGAAGCAATAGTGGTTTAATTGCCTTGCTTATGGCCCTGTCACACTAGAACGTTTTAGGCCAACGCGTGAGTAGCGCGTTAAAAATAGTTGATACGCTGGCAAACGCTGAACTTCCACAGAAAAAGTCAAGTTGAACAGTGATTTCAGCGTGTCCATAACGCGTTAATAACGGGTTCATAGCGTTCGCCAGCGCGTGAATAACGCGTTAGTAACGCGCTCGCCGACTGATGAACGACTGCCCAGCGCGTGAGTAGCGCGGTCCAACGCGCGCCAGCGTACGGCAACGACCGCATGATTAGTTGTACAAAAAGATGACGCGCTACTACAGTAATGGCCCTGTCACACCAGAACGTTTTAGGCCAACGTGTTGAAATTTCGGCAACACGCGGGTAAACGCTGACCAACGCTAGGCCAGCGTTCGCAACGCGCTGAGCGCGTTACCCACACGCTGGAACACGCTGTCACACGCTGAGACAAAAATTCGTTTTTCAACATACCTAAAACAATTGAGCGTTTGCCAGCGTGTGACTGCACACGCTAGCGGCGCGCAAGAAGGCCGTTACTCACGCGTCGAACGCGCTAGACGATCGTTACCAACCCACTACTCTCACGCTGGCGACCCGCTGTCGTATTTTTACTATAAATCAGTGATGCGTTCCTTACACGCTGAGCGCGTTCCTTACACGCTACTTACGCGCTGTCATACGCTATGAACCCGTTATCAACCTGTATGAACACGCTGAAATCACGGTTCCACTTGACTTTTTCTGTGAAAGTTCAGCAATTGCCAGCGTATCAACTATTTTTAACGCGCTACTCATGCATTGGCCTAAAACGTCCTGATGTGGCAGGGCCATAACCAGCGTGTCCCAAGCGTACGCCGGCGTACGCCAGCGTGTGAGTAGCGGGTTGATAACGATCGCCTAGCGTGTTCGACGCGTAAGTAACGAATCTAAAACGCGCCACCAGCGTGTGCAGTCGCACGCTGGCAAACGCTGGAAATTGTAGCTATTTTGAAAACAAATCTTTTTCCTCAGCGTATGACAGCGTGTCCCAGCGTGTGAGTAACGCGCTCATCGTGTTGCTAACGCTGGCCTAGCGTTGGTTAGCGTTTGCCAGCGTGTTGCCAAAATTACAACCCGCTACTCACGCGTTGGCCTAAAATGTTCTGGTGTGACAGGGCCATTAAGGACACACGTGTCGACACCGGGACTCGAACCCACGCTCTGCGGAACAGACAACCGAGTTCTTAACCGCCCGACCACGACACTCCACAGGGCCATAACGTACGCCGTAAATCACGCCATGACCTTCGAATAGGACGTATTGGCTAACTGACATAATCGCTCCGAGCAAAAATTCCGAGCAGGATTGTGTCGTATTTGCATGCGCGTGTGACGTTGCGTGTATAATCGCGTGACGTAACATTAATAATCGCTGACTCATTGGCCAAATTTATGTTACGTCACATAATTATGAGTGCAACGTCACACGCGCGTGCAAATGAAACACGGTTCATGCGAATAAAGTGTATTTGTTGTAAGAAAATTAAGCACATTTGTTCTGAATAACCCAAGAACCTATAACTGTCAATTTAATAATCACCAAGAATAAGAATGGCACAGTAATGCTTTATAATTTGTAGACCAACATAACCAAACAATACATTAATTTTAGCATTTCCTCATATAATAAACTTAACGGTTTTTCAACCCATAAAGTCCAAAATATAATTGGCCGTCAATTTATTGTAATTTGTGAATAATTCCCGATTGTAGTTTATTTACACAGAAAAAAAGTGACTTGGTTTACAATCAATCAGTTTATTTTCGCAACCCGGGGTGACAATTGCAATCCGCCACAGTCGCCACAAAGCGATTAATGGTGACAATCAACGGTGCTACCCATTATACGACGTACTACGAGTAACCCCCAATCATCGTTTTGCTATTTGCACATAACAGTACTCTTGGCAGAGGCAGATCAAGCGATGATAACACTAAGCAGTCAATTTAGGAAATATACAGGAAAGCCAAGTAGAAGTGCCACAGAACACAGGGAGCTCGCAAATGTAAACACCAACTAGCTGGGGCCCGGCACGGTACTGCGAGCACGCCACGAACCTTCGCCAAGAAATGTCATCAATCAAACGGCGGATGCCTCTTTATTACGAAGTGAAGCGAGTACTGCACGTGTCACACATGCAGATGCACACATTGCCTTGGCTATATTGGAATGATCTGGGCTAGTTAAAGAAAGGTAATTTATACGCGGCAAATATCACGTACTTGCGTAACTTTTGGGATACGGTTACCTTATTGACGAGAGCATTTCGGGACTATTATGTTCTCCTGCTAAGACTGAGCATGACTGAGCTAACACAATTAATTACCGTTATTGTCAATTATGTATTTTAGTCTAGTGTGTATACATGGTTATTTATTATACAGTGTTTATACGTGCACATGGTCCCAATGTTTTGGGGTGTGGGAAGTGAACTTACATTGTACATGTATAGACCGAATGATTTGAATATTTACTCCCGATATTTGTCCTAGATGTTGGACCAAGAATTGGGCAATTAAGTTTTGTACCTGAGAAATTGAACATTTTATGAAAAATAGAGGATCCGAATAACATTTGTTTGTCATGTTGCAATATTGATTGTACAACACTTCTCTGCATATTAAACTGACCACAAAATGAAACACACGCGTTTTATAAGGTTATTGTAAATACATGACAAGGGATATTTAAAAAAATTATGTTCAGACGTAACAAATGCCCCACTAGGGTGAACCACGTTCAAATGTTGACAGCTTTTGATTCACTCGCCTTTCGCGTAAGAGTACGAGTAGGATACACCAATTTTACTACATAATTATTAAAACAATATATTACTTATTTTACACTAAATAATGATTCTAGGCATCCAGCAAAATGGTTGTGCTAGATATCCTGTAATTGGTCGGACAAAAATGAGTAAAAAAAAAAACAATATTAATAAATATCTATGAGAGTTGATAGCTTCTGATAAGTCGAGACTCGATCACGTGGATGGCATTATTCTGTGGTAATGTCCCCGGCTTTCAAGAATAAGTGAATACATGTCCCCTGAACCAGCATTAATCAAGTATCATGTAAGCCAATAATTAGCAGAATTCCACAGCTCTACGGTAACTTATAACTTGTAAAGGACGCACCAAATCTTGATACTGCGCGCTATAAATGTACGCGTAGAACGTTTGTATCTATACGCGCGGCATATTTCAAAATGCGCGTGTCGTATGTTAACGCTAGCGCGTTGCTTTTGCACGGTGGCCATCAGTGGTTAGCTAGTTTGGTCTTAAAGTTCGGGTAATAATAACACTGGGGCAGAAAAAAGGGCAGAAGAATGCCGGCAACGAAAGGTCTTCCAAACTTGTTTGCCATTACTGTTCCATGCGATGCGTGCGTATTAGTGGTTCACATAGTACCAGCGAAAATAAAACCGCTTTTCCACGATTGCTTATATTAAACTTGGTTTTGTTATTGCAGAAGGGACCAAACGCTGAGAAGGATCAAGGTAATGTACTCCCCGGGAACATCACTTTTGGAGTAGCACATGAACGTTTGCAACAAACTATGATTGTGACTATTTATTGACACAATATCGGATCTCACAATTTAATACTTTGGTATAACAATATCCGTTTGTTACTACATAATATGGGGTCAATTGTGTGTAACACTTAAACATAGTGATACGTAGACGTAACAGGGATGCCGTGTTCCAACTTGGTTGAATACCATATAATATGCCATTTGGCCAAGGATCACACCTAAATACAACATTAGCAATGTTGCAAACATTGGAAATAGCAGATGGGAATCACTAAAATAGTATGTTTTTTTGTTCAGTCAAAATTATAGCGATATTTTTTGTAAAACATTTATAGTAAACTTCTTTTCCGGTAACATATCTTTGAGTAACATCTTCTGTTGTTGTCAGGGCAGGTTTGTAGCCCCGACTGAAGTGTAAACGTTTACAGTTGTGTCGGTAATTTTGTTAACATTAGCGAAACGGACAGCGTTCGCTTTATATTGCTAAACATGTAGGCCTATCTTGATAGCGCACAATCTGTTCCATTCACCTTCGTTGGCAAATTGTTCGCGGTAGTAGAACTAGTTCTTTCTTGACAAAACAGGGTTACAAATCAGATTTTTAGTTGATTGTATATTGTTTGTGACTGGTGATATTCAGTTGATTTGTTGCTTAGCATAAAAAGCCAATGGCGTTTTGGCTGGTAAAATAACCTGTATTTACTAAGCAAGACTTGTAAATACACCATCAATTTGATTCCCCCAAAAGTGGTTCGGGCCTCCAGCCCGTTGCAAGTTTGCCATTGCATCAATAGTCAAGCTAGGCCTTTAAGACCAAGTCCCTAAAATCTACCGAAACAAGACAAATGTTGATGGAGTCGGAAAGGTTACGATTAACTCTATAAATCCTCGAGATGAATTCCAAGTTGTGGTTACTGACGAGCCAGCCCCTAGTAAGGGTGGGTTTTCACGGGGCACGCGAACAAATTGCGAAGGATTAAAATTCCGGGGAAAATGGCAAAGTCCAACATTCGTATTTTCGGCTTCAACAGTTTGCCAAACATGCGCGGGGGTTCAGAAGCGCCGTTAATTGTTCGCGGGAGTTGTTTTTACAATTTCTTGCAAACGTTTCCAGCACTCCGGGTCGTGATTTGCTCGTGATTTGCCCTCAAAAATGTCATAAAAAATTTCGTCATATGCGCAAGACCTACTCACGACGTGCGTGATGTTTCGCAAAATCGTCGTGAAACCCGAAACATATTCCGACAGTTTGAAGAATGTATCGCGCATGTCTCGCGAAAGCAGCGAAGTTTGTCCGATAATTTCTCGAGCTGTTCAGGAACTGTTCGCGTATTTCTTGAGAACAGGTGACTTCGCCAACGAAGCAAACGCGAGCCTTTCGCAAGATAATCGCGCGACATATGTACGAATGTCGCATGAATGTCGCACGACGTTCATTATTCGCGAAATATGCGCGAACAGTTCGCATGTGTCGCATGTGTCGCGAAATGTCCGCACGAATGTTGTCCGAGATTCGTGCAACATTCGTGTTATTCGCATTTTAGTCGCATGTTCTTCGTGTATGTGGACTGGCCATAGTTCGGCAAATCTACACACGACATTCGCACATACGTTGTGAGAAACCGCATTGTCGCGACACATTCGGAAAAAAACCTCTCCGATGTTGGACTTTCGCATCCTGCGCGAATCGTTCGCGTGCCCCGTGAAATCCCACCCTAACCCGGCTTGACACGAAATTATTAATCACAGCTTCCTCGGAACAAAATGCACATGTCGTGATTACCACAATACTTCTGATGTTTGATTAAGTAAACAAATTGAATGATTTTGTTTTTACAAGCAGATGCAGGGTAGCAGTTCCACGGATCACAGTAATTAATTTGCTTTTGCTCCCTCAAGCCCATCTGAAAGTAGTGTTCTGTATTAATTGTTGTTGTTAATGTTTGTGATGGCTGAATACATAATAATAGTAATAATAATACCCGGAAATAGGTAAATAGAGATACCTTCCCATAGACACATGCACACAATTGTTACTGTCACCTAACCCGTTTTTACCTAGTGCCTTTTCCACGAAATTTGGCATTTATACATTTGGGGCCCTACTTAAAATAGTGATTAAAACAGTTAAACGTGGTCCTTACACAGATAAACAAACAAAGATACACTCTATAAAGTCTTCCTATTTGGAATAGTCTCACTATTACCAAATTATATGCCCCAAAGTCCTCCTTCTTGGTACATTTAGTAATATAATACTAATCATAATAATACTAATAATAATCATCGGATCACGTGTGTCCCCCTTTCTGTGATCGGTTCCTACATGTGTATATGTATAATTTTTGGGCATGTTTAAACGACGACTTCAAAATGACCCCTACATGGCATTTGACCTCAGTAATTCGATGAAGAATTGTCTTTACCCAAGGGTCACTGCATTCAAGTTTCATCAAAATCTATGAAAGTATGTAGAAGTTATACATTATTTGTGTCAACAACTTGGAGATAACCTAAATTAATTACATATACGAAGATATGCAGAACGGAATTTGTTTTGCCAGAAAGAGTTAGTGAACGAGAAAGGCAATAATCTACTCTCCACGTCTTGGGTGAGTGTTCCCCAGCGAATTATTTTGCCACGGCGCGACAAGGTTACAGCGGAGTTGATTTGAGCTCGAATGACACTGGTGGGTGAAAATTATGTGCTGGATTCAATTTCGGGACGAATTCGATTAAGATCGCAAATTCTTAAATGCAGAATGTTTGTTTTAATTTCCTGAAAAGACTGTTTATCTCTGTACCCAAAACTGTAAAATCGCTTAGAACCCCAAACATAGGGCAACATAGCTCGGTTGGTACACGCTTAAAAACTAAAGTGTTAAATCAACATTATAAGTGTGCTGTCAGTGACTACTCTTTAACAGTTTAGATTTTAAACATTAAACAGATGAATTCAGCACATCGAGTGTTGAATTCGTTAGTTGTATATATGTATGGAATCCCAACGCCAAAAGAACAACAAGAACAACGGCCCGACGACGGTTGTTTCTCGGTAACCAAGATTGTAAAACTTTGGACAGATCAGTGAAACGCTATTTACTATAAAATACAACCCCCCAAATCCAATCATTCATGATAACTCATACAAATACAAATACCAATGGCGTATCATATATTTAAAGGCAGTATATATTTACAAACATCAAAAAACAAAACTACGGTATTCTCATGAAATACCAGTATCTTACTTAAGTTAATAAAAGTCTCAAGCATCCCGTTAAATCACAGCATCTGTGTGCTGTGATTTGCAAGAAAAATGGATTTTAAATGAATTACCGGCAATCTTTGAAAAACTCCAGACTATTTTAAAAATGCAATTCGGTTACACAACAGTGAATGGGTGCAAGGCAACTAGTCTGGTTTCCTAACCTGATAAAATATGGGAGGGTTTAAAATTATTGACACCCCTTCGCGCGAAGGGGGGGGGGGGGGTCTAAAATTATTCTGTAGTTTGGATAAGAAGTTATGTTTGTTCATCGGAATAAAACATGGCGTCACAGCATTGTTGTTATTTAGTTAACTAGTTACATTAAATCACTTTAAAGAACAGCTTATGTCGAGTTGCTATATACGTAGTGTAGTGGATAGTGGGATGGGCTATGGAGTATTTTTAATTTAAGGGGAAAAAGAGACCTACAACCTAAGTGTTGTACAATGATCAATGCAACTACTTAGTAATTCACGAATTATGACTCACCCACCTATACGGAAACAAAATTCAAATCGTCTCCTCTCCTTTCCTCCTATTTCAGGTAAATCGTTTTCTCGTTTAATCAGTAGTTTTTACCAATAATTAAAATGATCGTATTATTTAATCCCTGTTTGTTGTTTTTCCTGAGAAGTAATATTTTGTTTTCTGGGCAATTTTGATGACGCAGTTTGATAAGTTACATTTATTCATTTTCGTTTACTTCTAATCTTGCGTCAATCCTCTTGGCAATATATTGTATATATATGTTGTAGTTTCATATGGTAAAAATGCCCGAGAAATAAACAAATTCTGATATTTTGTTATCCGCAAAATGGCGGCCTTCGCTAAGGTTTCGACGCAAATTGCCATTTTTGTTACGTTTCTAGATTAATAACTTGCTTTCAGTCAATTCAATAGCTTTGATTGTAATAGGTAATACTTTAATAGTTAAGACTTAAGACTTTAATAGTTGTTGGTTAACAAGTTTATAGTAACTATATTTATTTTACTTTAAATATTGTTTTTATTGTTATACTCATTTCAAGAAGACAACATCGTAACAATTTCTTTCCTAGAGAGACAGCGCCGTATCCAGGACCGTTTTATTGTTCGCTTCTTTGACGCCGTCATCCCGGTGTCACATGTGTCACATTTGTCACAATATTTCACAACGCTGAATTTAACATCGGGGTATTGGCAAGTCGAGTTAAAAACAACATTCACCACTGCAATGGGTCTCTTATGAGTGCAACCGGGTGCCCTTTGTTCTCCCGAACGCTCCGGCTAAGTTCCAGCGGCTGATGCAAACCTGTTTATGAAACCTCAACTATTCCACTGTGCTACTGTACCTTGACGATATCATTGTATTTCCCTCAACATTTGAAGAGCACGTACAACGCTTAGAGAAAGTATTTTCATGTCTGAGACAACACGGTTTAAAGTTGAAACATTTTAATTGCCATCTTCTTCGAGAACGGGTAAACATCTTGGCCACTGACAACCATCAAATCCCCCAGACTTAGTACTCAATCATCACAGAAGTCCAACGTAGTGAGTGAAAACAAGACGAGCATCTTGTAAAAGTCATGTTGCACTTTGCTGTATCAATTCAGTTGCTCGATAGAGAAAGGACTGCTCGAAGTGTGCAGTTGAAACATTCTCGATACTGAAATACTTTATAATTATTTTGTCCGCTTATTGCTGATATCTTAAAAGCTAAAGTATACTTTTTGCAGCTATTTAAAAAGTATAACCCACCATTGCATAATACTGTTCAAAAGCGTGTATGGTTCCCTGACCTGACAATACCTGACAATGTGTAAATTAAAGCCCAGCGACAAAAACAAATGATCATGACGTATACTGCAGGTCAGTCAGTCCGCAGCGCACTGAAAAGCCGTTCATTTTATGTGCGCTTTATTCATGGCACTTTGTGCGTGACCTCGTTTTTGAATACTTAATGAGCTGGCGACGACGCCTGGAATTTGGTCCAAAACATCCGTTTTATTCACCGACTGTCAATATTATGTATATTTTCTTTTGGATAAGGAAACATTCTGGTATATTATAAAATTATATTCGAAATTATATGACATTTAGAAGGTGAAATTTATAACGTAAAAAAAGCTTCCGAACCAACAAATTGACCTTTAAAAAATGACTAGATTTTTCTATTTTCTGGCGGTGGCCACAACCCAATTTCACACTGCTGTTAAAGATAATTTCATATTCTATCAAAAGAATGTAGATTTGGGGTTGAATTTAACTTAGTCCGGTCAGGGCGGAGGAAATCAAAACGTTCACAAGAAAGTAATGGTCCTGTCACACCAGAACGTTTTAGGCAAACGCGTGAGTAGCGCGTTACAAATAGTTGATACGCTGGCAAACGCAGAACTTCCTCAGAAAAAGTCAAGTGGAACCGTGATTTCAGCGTGTCCATAACGCGTTAGTAACGCGCTCGATGACTGATTAACGACTGCCCAGCGCGTGAGTAGCGCGGTCCAACGCGCACCAGCGTACGGCAACGACCACATGATTAGTTGTACAAAAAGATGACGCGCTACTACAGTAATGGCCCTGTCACACCAGAACGTTGTAGGCCAACGTGTTGGAATTTCGGCAACACGCGGGTAAACGTTGTCCAACGCTAGGCCAGCGTTCGCAACGCGCTGAGCGCGTTACCCACACGCTGGAACACGCTGAGGCAAAAATACATTTTTCAACATACCTAAAATGTTCAGCGTTTGCCAGCGTGTGACTGCACACACTGGCGGCGCGTTGGAGGTTCGTTACTCACGCGTCGAACGCGCTAGACGATCGTTACCAACCCATAATTACATTCTAGTAAAGCTAATCAAAGGTTGTACTTCTTGAGAAAACTCAAAGAGTTCCATGTTGACAATAGGATTTTAAATCTTTTTTACCAGTCACTGATTCAAAGTATTCTCACTTTTTGTTTGATTTGTAATTTTGGTAATCTGTCTAAACAAAATGTTAAGAAACTAGAGAGACCAAGGAAAATCGCTCAGCGTTTAATTGGTACTGATCTGGATTCAATTGGTTCACTGTATGTAAAAAGACTAATGCTTAAAGTGCACAAAATAATGCAAGACATCTCTCATCCACTTAACAATTGTTTTACATTCAATAGGTCGGGTATTCGTCTCTCTGTTCCTAGGACCTCACTATGCCGCACTAGACGACCATTTGTTCCTAATGCTATTCACATGTTCAACAACAATGCTAGCAGGGTTACTAAGGGTTGTTAGCACTTTTTGCCATGGTCCGTTTTTTTAATGTACTGTCCGCACTGTTGGAATGGATTGGTCGGGGCAGCGTTAGCCGGTCACGGGTGGCTACACGGGGGTTGGAAAAATTCCCAGCCTGTTGTTGTCTTGATGTCCTTATGTGACCGGTTGGTGTTGTAAGGCTGGTGCATTTTTGTTAGTGTGTGGGTCTTTTGTCTTTTGTTGCTTTGTATTTCTAACTTAACTTATTTTGTAATTTATATAGTTTTTATATTTATTGTGTATACTTGTATTTGGCCAGTGGATGCCAAGTTTCTATGTTTTTAACGTGGACAAATAAATAAATCTAATCTAATCTAATCTAATAATGGCCCTGTCACACCAGAACATTTTAGGCCAACGCGTGAGTAACGTGTTGTAATTTTGGCAACACGCTGGCAAACGCTGACCAACGCTAGGCCAGCGTAAGAAACACGCTGAGCGCGTTACTCACACGCTGGGACACGCTGTCACACGCTGAGTAAAACATATTTTTTTCAACATACCTACAATTTCCAGCGTTTGCCAGCGTGTGACTGCACACGCTGGCGGCGCGTTGGAGGTTCGTTACTCACGCGTCGAACACGCTAGACGATCGTTATCAACCCGCTACTCACACGCTGGTGTACGCTGGCGACACGCTGGTTATGGCCCTGTCACACTAGAAAGTTTTAGGCCAATGCATGAGTAGCGCGTTAAAAATAGTTGATACGCTGGTAATCGCTGAACTTTCACAGAAAAAAAGTCAAGTGGAACCGTGAGTAGCGTGTGAGGAACGCGCTCAGCGTGTGAGGAACGCATCAGTGATTTATAGTGAAATGTGAGTAGTGGGTTGGTAACGATCGTCTAGCGCGTTCGACGCGTGAGTAACGACCTTCCTGCGCGCCGCCAGCGTGTGCAGTCACACGTTGTCACACGCTGGCAAACGCTGAACATTTTAGGTATTTTGAACAATGTATTTTTGCCCCAGCGTGTGACAGCGTGTTCCAGCGTGTGGGTAACGCGATAGAGCTTGATCAAAATAATGAGCTTCTATCACTTAAGAATGTCCATATTTGCAACAAATGGTGCAAAATAAATGAGAAAAACCAACATAACTAGTGGGACACCAAATAGTTAAACTGATGATTTATGTTTAATAATGTGATATCTAGACCTGTGATATCTATCCCTGTAATATAATCCGAGGTGTTCTGACAAAATTTGACGGAACTGGGAACAGGCCATCGAAAGAAATGTACACACAAAACTGAATAGATGATTTTTGTTTTATGATTTTCAGATTTACATAAATATACAGCTATGGTCACAAATCAGAGCAGCGACCGACCGATCAGTAGCCTGCTCGGTCGCTGCTGGAATTTAGGCATCGCCCAGCGATTTTTGGAAAAGTCGAGCAGGCTGTAGAGCCCCAGCGATGCCTGGGCGGTGACCTGTCGATTTCCCCTCGGTCGCTGGTCGATTTTAGGTCAAAACTGGGCGAAATCGGAGCTTTTTCGCGCGGTGTCCCGGCAGTGACCGACCGGTGACCCTCCGATTGCCGGGCTGTCTCCCACCAGCCACCGGCTGATTTTTAAGAAATTGCCCGGCGGCCGGACGGTAATCGACGGGGCATCGGCGGGTGTCTCGTAGGCGTACTGGCGGCGGCCCACCAGGCTCTGCCGAAAATTTCTCACGGGCAACCTGGGATGTGACTTCCCCAGACTGGTCATCATCAAAACCGCTTTTGCTTTGTCATTGCCATTGTCATTGTAATTGTCAGCCATTATCGGCTAGACGTCGCGGTGAATGGAGCTGGCGCTGCTGGACGCCGACCGATTTTGAACTCGCCTCCCAGTGACCGATTGATCCCCCAGCGGCGACCGGGCGGCGACCGCTCGGCAGCCTCTGACCTAGCGGCTTCGATTTTTGACTTAAATCGCTCAGCGGCGAACGCTCGATTAGGTCGGTGCCCGGGCAGCGACCGCCCAGGCACCGAGCGTATTTTGGGCGGCGAGTGGAAAGTGAGCAGGCGCCGCCCAAATTTTAGCTCCGCGCTAAAACTTCAGCGGCGACCGAGCGATGCCCTAAAAACAAGCGGTGCCTGGGCGGCCGCCGCTCGGTGGCCGGGCAGAATTGGTTAAAAACTCGCCGCTCGGCCGCCGAGCAGTTTACTTTTGGGTAATGTGACCATAGCTTTAGTGTAGGATACACAATTTGCAGATATTGGAATTTGTTACTACCGAATTATAAAGAAATGTATCTTACTTAATTGAAAGTAAATAATGATTGTAGGCATCCTGTAAAATAATTGCGCTATATATCCTATAATTGTTCCAAAAGATTGAATTATATTAAAAGAAATCCCGATCGCGATCGCAAGAGAAAAACAAGAACAACTCAAGAACAACTTGAGAACAACTGACCGACGCCAGTTAACAACGAACGCCGGCATTCTTGCTTTCTGCGGCATCCATGGAATTTCCGAGATGATATCTCATTTATTATGGTATATCTTGCTTTGCAGGTTAAGAATAATCATCTTTACCAGATGTTTTTAATTAGTTAATAGTAAGCATAAACGGTTGTACAATAAATCTTGCTTAATGACAACAAGATATAATAGAGACGCGGCATTCCTGATACACCCGAGTCCTACATTTTGTATAAAATATCAAATTTCTAAGGAAACCAATGTTGGAATGATACAAAACTTGCCCAAATCTGTCCAACATCCAAAACAAACATCAGGACTACAATTCAAATAATTTAGTTGATCAATACCGGTACAAAAATGTAGATGGCATGTAACTAGAATTATACCAAAATGTCACACTTTGTTCCAATCTTCATGAAATGAATAACCCGGATGCGCGAATTACTTCACATAGGTTATCTGCGATTGATTCCCTACTGTCGGGAGCACGTTCAGATCTAGTTGCAGGCGAAAAATTGACTTTGGAGAGTACACAACTTTCACAGGCAATACTGAATTAATAATGACTAACAATTTGGGAGGCTAATCATTGGGGTGCTGAATGTTAAGAACGCGGCTAAAAAGTGGTCGAGCCGCTGGCACATAAAGGCGCTTCTGGCAGCCGGCCACATCAACTTGTATACTATGGAGCACAACCAGATGTCTCACAACTCTACTCACACAATAGTCCGGGCCGGGAATTGAACCCGGGCCACATTGGTGAGAGACGAGCACTTTACGCACAAGCCACCCATTCCACCAATTACATCATGGGCTTGGATCCAGCAGTAAGCATTCACACTCCCAGGCAAAACCGAATCAATTTATAAACTCAACTGTACTCCATTCTGGCTGAAATCCCAAACCTTACAGAGACACACACAATACGAAGAATATCTCCAACTAATGCCTTTTTTATGAAAGCTGTCACTGGTTCAACGCTCTGGACAAACATTGGAAGGCTACTAATTTCCGTCTTTATTGTCGAGCAGCACCTGATTACATTCGCGCCAGCACCTCCCTCGCCGGTTGTGCCAATACACACATCATTTGCACCCCTGGACAAACGCCAATTCCCGGCACAGCTGTGCGCTGCATTTGGTGCCATTAACGACTTCATAATGGTAGAAATAACAGTATAAATTGACATTTTAAACGTTACTTTGTCTAGGATACATGCAATGCTTAAAATGTGCCCAATGTCGAATTGGCATATCCACGTTGCGTACAAGCCTCTGGAGGATTTTTAAATTGTGTTGGTCGCTGCGATGCTCGTTTAAAAATTATTTATACATTTAGACTCCAGGTAAAACCTAACCAGCTTTATACAGGCGTGCCTTTTGATTAAGTTAGACCATCTAGGATGATCGCTAAACATATTTAAAACCGTGGTGCCCATTTTGCAGCACACACAACTAAAATCCGGTAAAAATTTGTAAATGCCAACCAAACGATGTGGCTTATCAAAAGTCAAGCAATTTGTTTGTATTGTTGTATTTTATATTTAAAAGTAATATATAATTGCTTGAATTGTCATGATCAGGTGGATTTAGGGGGTTGTATTTTATAGTAAATATTGTTTAACTGACGTGTTCGAAGTTTTAAAATCATGGATACCGAGGAAAAAGAAAAGAAAAGCGGCGTTCATTTTCAACTGGCGCCGGGCAGTTGTTCTTATGTTGATCTAGGGTGTTTCTTGTGCGATCGCCGTCTGACGATCTCTTCTGTTTTTAAATAAAAATCAATTTTTCGGAACAATTATAGAATATCTAGTGCAATCATTTGTCTGGATGCCTACAATCATTATTTACTTTTAAATAAGTAACATATTTCCTAATAATTCGGTAGTACAATTTGTCAATATCTGTAAATGGTGTATACAAAGAAATAATGATCATTTGGCGATCTAAATTTTAGAAAAAAGGTACACAACACGTCATCTTTCAGCCCGGGAGTCTACCAATAACAACCACGCAATGACTAGCCTCTTTCATATACTTTATACACAACCCTTTAATTTATACAAAACGCTCCCACATGTTCTGAAGGTGAAACAACACATCAACGTTTCAAGTTATAATTCTAAAAAACAAAAATCTCGGTTAAATGCACTTTGTGTCTGGCAGCAACAACATATTTATTTTGGTTTAATAACACCGGCCTCAAAAGGTAACGAGGAGTGACAACACTCCACGTGTCGAGTGTTATATGTAAGCCCTTGCAGTTTGCCAGGAAAGATCTCCTCGGATAAAATCTATTTCAGAAGCGAGAGATCTGTGATCACTTTTATTCGGAAGCCACTTACTGAGGAAGAAAGTGTATCAGTTTAATAGAGAACATGCTGTGATAAAAATAAGGATGGGATCGATGTGGGGGTGTTTTGACAGTGGCTGACAAATGTCACATTCTTAAGATGGATTTTCCTCTCTGCAGGGAATCACAGCAAGACATGAGTCGTGTCTGTGTCGTCTTCTTTTCTTTCATTTTCCTACATGTTTGCTAGTGTGAAAATATAATGTAGTATCCTGCCTGCCGCTTCTTTGGTTGTGTGCAAACTCTATCGAGGGTCAATGGGAGGGGTTATGTACATTGTATCTATATTATATACATATATCAAATGGAAACTTACATATCAAGTACGTTTTGACCAAAATGACTCAAACGAGTTTTTAAATGAGACAAGTTTTACAATTCAAGTCTTTCAACTTTGCATGGGGTTATGTAAAACCATTTTTGTGAATAGTTTATAACCAAAATGCCACATACGTGCAAATTCTATGGTAACAGCACGACACGTTAGAAGAGGATTTTACTTTTCAAGTGCAAATAACACACCTATTTAAACAAATAGATATACTAATGCTGTAATGACCTTTAATTACAACGCGAGGGAAATGTTCAGGCCCATGATCTATGAGCCGGGATGAAACATCCTTTTGTCATACCGGCCAACCACAATTTGTATTCCTATTGATAAATACCTTTCGGTCAACAAATCAAAACAAGTAAAAAAGATACATCGATCGTGATTTTTTTCTTTTATAAGATTAAATTTGTCGGCACAATTACAGGATATCTAGCACCTTCATTTTGCTGGATGCCTACACTCTTATTTTACTTTCAAATAAGTAAGATATTTCTTGTAATCAAACTTTTGCACGATATATATGCCCCAAGTGTTCGGTCTAGACTTGCCTAATATCGACATAAACAATTCTGCATCAAGTGTATATGAGTTTGTGTGGAATTTCAGAGTCTGTATTGTCGGTATTTCACTCACCTGTGCCATTCTGATGTAGGCTAGGGGCTCCTTGGCCTGGTCTGGTGGTGTGTTGGGGTAAGGTCGTTTTGGGTAGTTTAGCAGGTGCTTATACATGGCATTGTGGAGTTTACGCTCCCAGCCTGTGCAAAATAAGAACATTGAAATCACCGATGATAATTCAAATGGAACGTGTTATAAAAACAAATGTACACACTGATTTTTATAGTAAAACTGCGACAAACCATTGATTCTTTTCAGTATTACAACATACCGTCCACAAATGTTTAAAGAAAATCATATTTTAGTGTGTAGTAGATAGAGTTGTAATGACTTGGGTCAATGACTCGACTCAAGTCCGACTCGAGTCACAATTTATAGCAACTTGACTCGATTCGAGTCCCTATGAGTATTAAAATGACTCGACTCGACTCATACAGGCAAATGACTCAACTCGACTCGAGTCCCTCATCAGAACGACTCGAGTGAAGGCTAATGCCTGAGTCCCAAAAATAGGAGCAAAACAATGCAAAAAATATTTGCGAAAATTATTTGCATTGACTGCCAGTTGTGACTCTAATTGACTTGAGCTATTTACTTGACTTGACTCATTACTGACACTGTGAATCGACTCGACTCAAGCTTCTTGACCAATAACTCAACTCGACTCACTTCTTTGAAATGACTCGACTCAGCTCGAGTCGCACAAATCAGTGACTCGTTACAACTCTGGTAGTATATGAAACACATCTATTTTCACACATACTAGGGGGTTTGTAGATAATTGTTTCATCTATCACAATAATCTATAAGTTCATGAATCTAAGTGTTTCTGTTTGTGTCTGTCGCGCTGTCTGTCAGGCTGTCTGTCACTGTGTCTTGGTGTCTGTCTGTCCACATTTCAATTATTTCTAGGACCGGGCATAGTATATGAAATATCTTCTCATTGGACGAGCGTCTATGATATAAGGACAGATTCGGGGATTGATTATGCAAACAAGACTGCATCTTGACCTTAATATTCTGTCCATTCAGCACGCCCTTTATATCGCTTCTTTTATTTTCAATTGCTACGTTACAAAGACAGGGCAAATTTGCCAATCAGCAGCTTTGTCCACATTTCTGCACGAAATAACGTCAGTCGACTCCGATTGGCTGGCAAACGGGGTCGCATAAAATTGACATGTCTAAAAAAAAACATATACACTGTATGTATATCGTACGTTATCCCGTATAGGTATAAAACTATGAGTTAATGAACAATGGAATTGCAGTTTCACCCTTAATGGTGAAACTGCATTTATATTGTTCAAGAACTCATAATATCTGATACTGAGACAGAGAAGAACAAATGTGTTATATTGCTCAGGACACAAACAAAATGCGAACAAAATGTGAACAAAATAAAGTTGGTAAATTCCGGACAATAGTATTTTTTATTTGAAAAATCGTTGGAAATTGATACAGAAATATGCTTCTGAAAATAACAACACACACCAGGGGCCGATTTCATAAAACATGTAAGCACAAACATTTACTTAGCCTGAAAATTCTTCGTTGGCAAAACACAGGACAACAAACCAAATGTTCAGGTGATGTTCACCTGGTATTCAGCTGGTTTTTGCTTAGCATGAAAAGAACAAGACTGAGCAAGACCTGCTTTGTGCTAAGCTAATTTGTTTGCTTACATGTTTTATGAATTTGACCCCAGGTGCTATGATTTCACATGATGATTGAGACTATTTAGGTATTTGGTAATTTGGTAACTTTTGTTGGTTATTGTTTGCAACGCTATTACTTTTAGTAAATCAATGTTAGGCACTCGCAAATGTGAGTGGTTCTGGCGAAATGAGACGAAAATAGGCAGAGGTTGAAATGAGGGTTCTTAGGTATTAGAAAAAAAGATAAAGTTCTCCTTACAATGCCATTTTTTGAACTTCCATCGGACATTCCGTTAAACAGTTATCAACATGTTGCAAAAGTAAATTGTTAAGAAAAAGGCCTTTGAAGTTTCGAGTTTTGTACATGTGATTATGAAAAATGGCAATTTGTTTTCCTTAAAAACACATTGTTACACTACTTTCGTACTATTTCTTAACAAATTACCCATTATTTATTATGTTGCGGTTTTCTCCACTATGCCGAGCACCCAGTTTCGTCTCATTTTGCCAGAACCCCTCACATACACGTATATGCAGATCTTTAGTTTGTACATGTTTCTTTGAGACCATGGATCACTAGCTTTAGCTACCTACGCCTGTCATATGCATGCACAAAGATTCAGCGAGGTTGGAGAAAATAATGAGTTATTTAATGATTTCGTAACACGCATTTGTCACGGAGGCCGTTCACAGGAGAAACACAACTGCGTCCATTTATGAAAAATCGTTCATCAATCCATTGCCACAAGGTTATTGAGGCAAGGTCATGGTGTGGCCTGCCAGTAACATTTGTTGAAGTTCAGGTGTTTTATAATTGTTTTGTTGTTTTTTTCTAGAAATTCAGGAACACCTACTTAAATGTTGGTAAAGCATTGTAAATTCTTCATGCTGCTTCTGGATTTTGTTGATAACACTTCCTATGCTCCTCACCCAATACGCCTTAGTCACTTGACGGCCATCTTAAATTGAAAGTGAAGTAAAATCTTCATTTTGGAAGCTGGCAAATAGAAATGAAATTAATGAAATAAAGTTAATTACAAATTAATACTAGTCTGATCTGTTGAAAATTTGCGATTAATGAAACGCTTAACAAAATTAACTTTTAAGCCACATTAAAACAAAATAAAAGCGAGGATTGGAAATCGAGGATTGGAATGCATAAATAGTATTGCACCATCCAATTCAACGTTTGTTTTCTACACGTGCGCGCATGTAAACAAACGAAATAGTACGCGACAGTTGCGCGACTTAAAATAATTAGCACAATAAAGGCCGCCCTATACTTCACGCGAATGTCACTGCGAAGCGATTTCGTTAATGTAACAGAGAACGCCCCAATGAAACTTAAATTGTTGACGCCATGAAATTCGCTTCGCATTTACTTTCGCGTGAACTATGAACCGGCCTTATTACTATATTAGGCCAAATAAAACTAAACATGTTTAGCCTCACCGCCCGCTTCCTTTTTGGAGGCCGCCCTTTTTTCTTTCTTTCTTTCTTTTAAAACAAATTATAAATTGAATTATCTTTTCGATTTTTTTATTTTTTATTATTTGTTTTATTAAAAAGATAATAAAATGTAAAGGTCGTATTTTAGACTTTAGCATCACTGTGTAAATGCTGTGGAAATATATTGTTTATAATGGGAAGGCTAGGGTGTGACGTGTGTGGTGCATACATGATCGACCCACATGAACTTTGGTTTTCAATCGTGATTGGTGAGCCATGTTTTAATTTCAAATAGGAAGATAGGATGTGACATGTTCACTACATGACTCGCATTAAAATGTGTCGGGCGGCCATTTTGAAGAAAACAAATAAAAACATACAAAGGCCCTCTCCTTCCTTTAAAAAAAGGCATGACGCTTGACATGTTTTGTATTTGTTACTGGAGACCACTGCCTGAATCCTGCAAATCTTGCAGTCAGTTTACAAAATTGTACCACTAAGCTAATAAACATGGTACACGCAGCTGCTATATATAAGTGCCGTATTACAACAAGGGTCTGCACACATGATCGTTGGTACATGCAAACGTTCCCTATAACTTATTACACCTTGACTGGATCTCTTTTGTGAAAGTACAAAGTAACAAAATAACCTCAATTCTCAAAATTCCTCATCTGGATAAATATCCAAGTAATAATCTCGATCTAAATCATCAAGCATTAGTTATGACCTGGATCCTGGCAAAAACCTCAAATGGTCTAAATCCTACAAAATCCTCTGATGTATCAACTTCTAAGTGCCCTCAATCCTGTAAATTCCTGCATTTTGCAAGAAGGATTTTGGATGGTTAGGCTTAACGAAACATTAGGTTTGTTTCCATTCAACCAGATGTTTGAAATACATGTAGAATATTAAAGTAAACAATCCAAAACATAAACATGTTTGAGTTTTTCAGCACGTATCCCTTTAACCATGTGGCTAGAAACCATCCTCAACCCTGCAAAATCTTCATAATTATTATCTCCATGTAAACATTTGATTCGTCCTCACTCCACCAAAATCATCCGTTTTTCCTAAATTTGTCTAGAAGAGGGGTGACCATTGCCTCAATTTTCCAAAATCAACCTATTACTGTAATATGGGTTTAGGCAGCGCTGATGACAATTTTAGTAGCTATGCGGATGATATCAAGCATAATGTAGTGCTGAGTTATGCATGACTGAAGGCCATGTTCGAATTGTTGGCTTTGGCTGGGATTTTCCCCGTTGCTATGCTGTTGCTAAGGGTAGACAATGACCACCTATAGTAACAACGTAGCAACGGCCGAAGTCACAGCCAAAGCCAGCAATTCGAACACGGCATATAATAGTAATACTGGGTACAGCCTACAATCTCGACACCACGCATTCTCCAAAATCAACCGACACTTGTTTTGCCATTCATCTTCAATCTCCCTAAATGTGTATCCCTTTGGAGACCGCTTTATTTGTTCTCGTGTACAACATTTTCAGAGGCTCAGGGGCTTTTTTCAAAGTTTTTTTTATTTTTATTTCGACTGGAATCAATTTCCTGGGCTGTAACCCTAGCACACCACTATTCTTTAGACCTCGTATTTAAATTTGCAACGATATAACCATACCTTGCAAGTTCCTAGTTCTGTATTAAAACTACAAGTATTTTGAGAAACCTTGTTTACCTTTAGACATTGCCCTGTGGAAACCTATTCTCTCCCTGTCTTCGTTGTGTTCAGGTCTCCACAGGGTAGCGTTTATGGAATCACATGGATGCAACAATCGCAATTTGTGTGTGTTGGTTTTACGCTAGGAACCATCTTCAATCCTTAAAATCCTCATAGTACCAGTATGTGAAAATTAGATTCATCCTCAATCCTCCAAAATCACCGGTTATTTTCTCTCATTTTGTTTAGTGGACCGGAGGGGTGACCATTGCCTCAATCCTCCAAAATCCTCATTCAATCAATGCTATGGGTTGAGTCTGTGCCAATGACAATTATAAGCAGTGTGGGTAGTATTGAGCATAATGAGGGGTTGCATTGTGCATGGCTGAACATAAAGAATGCTGGGTACAGCCTACGACCTCGACCCATTGATCCTCCAAAATCAACTGTCACTTTTTGCTATTCATCCTCAATCCTCAAATCCTCCATGCAAAACTGCAATGAAGATTTTGGAGGATTGGGGAGGGTTAGGGTTAAATGTACCTGTGCTGCACTCTTCAGCTGGAAGTACAATCGTAGATCTCTTGAGCAATGTAGGCAAGTTGCATTCCTGTAGATCATTCATTTATTTGATTGTCAAGTTGTGTTGTAATGTCCACGTTTCAGATCATTTGTCTCTCTGTTCTCCTTGGTTTTTTTCTGCGCCTTGAGCTTCTCATTAAAGTGGATAATGGCGCATTGTAAATTGCCTATTATTATTATTTATTAATGTAGCGGCTGGAGACGGGGTCTGGACCTCCGTAGGGTGGAGAATAAACTCCTGGTAAGGGAAGGACTGGACTGACAGACAGTTGTTGTGTGTAATTACTTGTATTTTATTACTTCCGCCCTATGCCATCAAGGGTTATAACAAAAAGCATCACCTCGGGGAAATTAAACACCCTACAAATCAAGGGAGAAATGTAGGCCCTCATTAATATATGGATACAATTATCATTATACAATAATAATAAAAGAATAACCAATTTCATTTAAAACCACGGGCCACACCGTGTGAATTTATATTAAGCGCATATTAAGCGCGCAAGCGTTTAACGATCGCGAAAATGTGTCGCGATCGCGAACAATCGCTGCGATCGCGAACATTCGCTACAATCGCGCGATTCTGTACATAGTACTATACCTTTACACGCAAGTAGTTTATTCTGGGCGGTACTGTACCATGTGACAGGGCGCACAATACCGTACGTGCTATAGTGCATGTACAAAAGTTGCAAAGAAACACATCAAAATACCGTCGCAAGGATAGTTTAGAACTATTGGACACCAAGGAGCGTCAATACAATCAGTGGCCCATAGAGCCGGTTGGTTGTGGAGACAACACCAATAGTTTGTTGTTTGTTGTTTGTTGGCTCGCGAAAATGCTCCGCGTCAACGGCAGTCGGCCATCAAAACAAAAAGGACGCTTCCCCGCGTAACCAAATTACACGAAAAACTAGTTCAGATATCCGTGCGCGGTAAAATGATATAAGCATCTAAAAATTACTTAATCAGCATCAAATCTCTTATTAAAAGATTCAAAATAATGTATAAAGACATTATTAAAAGGTCATTCTCATGTGAATAATACGAACTACACCATTGCTGGAAAAATGGGAGGGACTACTTCCCATACAGGCTCCGACATACATGTACTACCGATTATAAAGTGAACAAGCATACTTTTGCTACGCAACAAAGTAAACAAAGCTGACAGTACGTGTACAGTGTGTAAGGGCCTGGGGCAGATCCTCACATTAACATGAACTGAAAAAAAGACGGCAGCTTAAGTGACATGCCATGGCATAACGAGGAATAACCCCCACCTTTGGCTTTTTCAAGTTATTGTATACCAACGACTTGTTAACTTTCTAAATTTCCAAATTTATTTATGTAGCTCAGTAGACCTAAAGTGGTTTTGCTTATGGGAGCGAAGTCTGGACGCCTGACGAAGTAGGGACATAGGAAAGTTTAAACAAAGCGTGACGTCTTAGGTTTTAGGACTATTAACTCTGACGATATGCCGCCGAAAGGTCAACAATGAGCCGCCAAACCAGTTCGACGACCTCATTTGGAGAAAAACAAGCTACGTTTTTCAACGATTTGCAATAATTATATGGTTACACATTCGTGAATGGGTGCATAATTTCTACAAATTGCTCTGTTTCGTCTGAAGGAAGTCAAGAAACCAAACTACTGGAACAGCACTTTGTTTGGGTTTTTCTAGCATCTATAAACACAACACAGATCAGCGCCACAACATTTACTGGAAAATGCGAATCTCCTAACCCATCCATTAATACAACAACTACAGCAACAGAAAAACAGTCCACACCTTAAAAAGAAAAGTCCTTGGCGAAACGATCAGTCGTAAATAAAGATTGAAAACAGTGTATGATATTGGATTGATTTCCACATTTTAGAAATTTGACAGTGCCTCCCGCGCGTGCATAGTCTCCAAATCCCACACGTAAGCTCCAGTAACTTCAATCGGCACAGGGATATTGGCTTTGCTAGAAAGAAAGGGAGTTGGGAGTTGGAGGAAATCAAATTGAAGTTAATTCTTGCAAAGAGTAAAAGTGGAATTAATCAAAGCAAATGTATATGTTTCGACCTCAAGCTGTTTTTGTTTTTGCGTGTTGGGGGGGGGAGGGGGGGGGGGGGGGTCGGGGGAAAGAAATGTATCGTGGAGATTATGTTGGCGTGCGTTACATTGGCCGGCAAATCTATTTGTATACGCGTCAACACACATATCCCCCGCCTGCGGGGAAGATGTCTTCGATTTGCCGCCGAGCGACAGGTCTACCACCTGCCAAGCCATTCAACGAGGTAAATTCACTTCGACACCCGGCCAAACCTTGCGGACACCGTACATTGTCCATTGCACATTATACACCGCGCAATGCTGCCCGAGGTTAGCCTTGCCTCCAGATTACAGAGGCTGGAAAGGTGTTCTTGTTGGCCGTTTGAATACACCTAACAAAGAAAGGCTCACCGAGCTGGCGTCATTTTTCAGTCATTCGTAAATACCGCAATTAAAGTTCCCTTGACCTCTTGCTGAATTTCTATTCCCCTCTTGCTCAGGACATCCTTTCGGTTTGCGTAAACAAGGCATTTGCGTTGCCCGCCAACACCTCCCGGACATCGTAAATTGAAATAGCGAAGTAGAATTACCCTAACCCCCCCCCCCCCCCCCCTATCCAGCCCGTGCGCCTTTGGCTTTGCTATATGAATTGCCCTTTTGAGCCTTATGTTTTCTGTAGGTAATAAGTTTTGTGTAGATAGGAACAGAAATCAGCAGAGACTGAAGAGGGAAGAAAATGTTTGACTGTTTTCAGCTGCTCCTTGACTTGTATGCGGGGCTTGATGAATTCAGAAATACAAGTCTGTGCTGCCAATGACGAGACTTGGACCAACAGTGATACAGGACGAACCTCGGGCGCCGAGCCGTTCCTCTTCTTGTCCGGATAACACTAAGGTGAACTTCTGTGAGTTTTGTTTTTGCTAGAACTGTGGAGAGTAAAGTTTGTCCGACTCAAGTATAACGCAGCTTGGAAAGGTAAGGCGAACCCAGGTAGCTAGGCGCGTGCGTAAGGTATACCATTAAGGTGCGAACAAGGACCGTAGTTAAAAAAGGCGCTCTGATCTGAAAGCGACTAATTGGGCTTCCAGGACGAAGTCTTATCTGAAAAGAACATTTAAACGTTGGGTCGGAACCTCAAACAACCACTCTTAAACAAGTGGCACTTGTTTGTGTTATTTCTTATGTCAAAATTGTGACTAAAAAATTTAGCCGTTGTAAACAAGGGGCTTCTTTTTGTCTTGTTTTCGAAAACAGTAGGCCAATATAGGTTGGTTTCCTTATAACTAGGCCTTTAACATAGCGTAAGTAGACAATTCAAAACACTAGAATTTTGTGAATTTTAGGGCTAAAATTGCCTAGCCCTTTAAAGGTAAGATACACCATTAGTAATTGCTTAAATTACTAGGAATGGATGGATTTGGGGTTATAGTAAATATCGTTTGACTAACCTCTCCGATGTTTTACAATCATGGTTGCTGCGGAAAAAAAAACAACGACGTTCGTTTTCAACCGCCGTCAGGCAGTTGTGCTTATGTTGTTCGTGTTTTGTTTTCGCGATCACCGTCCGGCTATCGTGATTTTTTTCATTCATTTTTTCGAAACAATTACAGAATATCTAGCGCAATCATTTTGCTGGATGCCTACAATCATTATTTACTTTCAAATAAGTAATCTTAATAATTCAGTTGTAAATGTTTCTTTATCTGCAAATGGTGTACGCTACCTTTAACCATAGTTTGTCTAACTAATGTGATTGAACGTAAGCTAGTAAACGATGGTTGGGCAATGGTCCAGTTGACTATTCAGGACAAGCCTATCGCGGCTGGGGTCAATTTCATGCAACTACTAAGCCGAACAAAATGCTTAGCATGCCTTTTTTGGGTTTTGTAATGCTTAGCAACACATTTATTTGCACATTTTTGTGTCCACGTTCGTTTACGACTTTTGTTACCATTGTACGATAAATCGGCGGTTTATGTAAATGTATACTTCATGTGTCTAATGTTCAGCGCATTTTCTTCGAATGGTCGTTAATATATCGACTACCGTCGTTCACACTTCATATCAAGTGTCTATGCGCTTGGTTTACAAAAAACAGTCAATAGTTGTAGTTAAAGTTATACAATATACCATTTTGTCAGTTGTGCATTTGTTAATAATGTTGAAACAGAAACAGTTTGACAACAGTTTCAGTTCTGTGAATGCTGTACATGGTTTTACTTTAGAACCATCTACGTAATGAAATATTTAAAAAAATGCGTCTCTGAGACACCTTTTAAGACTTATTTTTTATATTTTTTTAAATGACAGCATAACAGTAGGACAAAATGGCACAGAGAATAAGGGGCTTTAATATCTCTACATCAAGTAAACTTTCGAACTATAATTTGGTTGGTTACTTGTTGGACAGATGCCAGCGGTATATTGTCCCTTTAGGCATTGGTCCATGGTCAAACCTGCCCGTGTATGCGTGTCCACACGTGAGAGGAAAACACCAGCTACAAGTGCTGGTATTTGACGCGCAGAATCGGTGGCAAATGCCCTCTATATAACAGCTGTTATGTCTTGCACTGTTTGACCGATGACGACAGTGTACTGTTTTCTATTTTGTGTTCCCGAAAATTCCCCTAAAGGAATTCCCCTGAAGGAATTCCCCGAAAGGAAATCCCCGAAAAGGGATTCCCCGAAAAGGGATTCAACGTTTAGTCACACAAACATTGATAAACTCGAGAGGTTTCTTTCAAATCACACATTTTCACAAAGTGGGAAACCGTTTTCACAGTTTTTAGTGGGAAATCGTTTTCACACTTTTGACACAATGTTCATACCTTTTTCGCCATTTCTCAGTTGTGCATTTGTATTGTTTGAAGCAAATCTGGTGCTTGACAACTAACCTGACACAGTTTTAGCTCTGTGAATGCTGTATATAGTTCAATTTTGAATCAACTACTAATGAACATTTCCAAAATTGCGTCACTGGGACGCATTTTTGAACTATCAGAATTAACAATTACACATGGAGTTCAGAGTCATTGTTATCTTTACATCAAGTATGTAATGAGCTATTTAACTGATGTTTCTTTTTTCTTTCCATGAAGGGGCGAGATGTTATAGCACATTGCACAATCAAATTTGAGAAGCACACCAGATACCCACCCACCCCAGATGTGAAAGAAATGCACCACCGTTACATCCGACTATTTTGAATTCACGACAAGGCACTCTTGAAAAAAGATAGCACGCGAGGTAGACTGCACGTGTTAACGTCACGAGCCAACACCGCCACGCAAATACCGATGCCCTAAATGTTAGTGAAGCGAGATCTGGCACGGCGCGGTTGCAACTATAGCAGCCATATAACCAAAAGTGAACTCTGCTGGTGGTGGCGCACAAGAAAGGCAACGCCAGGAAAAATTAATGCCAAGCTGGAAAATTATTACCCATGTGATATCATCGGCTGGAAAATTAAATTAAATCGGCAACACAAGCCCAGTATATTGGCAAGTAAAAGGAGAGGCATTCTTTGACCGATCAGATGCGAGAGCTACCGATGGATACGACTCTCATCAAGTCTATACTTCATATTTCCCATGGGATTATTTGTGCGCCAACATCTGCAGGATTAATGACAAGAGGTTGTAGCCGATACTACTTTAGCGGGGCCTGAGTGATATGTTCACTCAATCTAGAAAAGGAAAGCGAGAGGCGCCAAGGAGACCTCTAGGAAACGCTGGTGTCTCAATGATGATTCACAATTTACTAATTTACACATGAGAAGGGTGCGTCATTAATTTTGTAACCCTCGAGTTGCTTTTCCTTTTTGGGGGGCGTGAGGATTTGGAAGCCCCGTGTTTTAAATAAGCGTATTTTTGCGACACATTATTGTTCTTGACGCCGGTCAGTACCGAGGAGAGTTTGAAGCAGTTTCTGTTGAGATTTATGATTGGGTGCCAATCAGCTTGCCTTGTAAACGGATACAATAGTGTATCAAATTTAACAAGTGCCAAACGAGCCGCATATCGCCAGTGTAAAGGACCACGTTATGGCGACGGCAACCCCGACCCGTGGCGCCGGCCTACCGTTGGACGTCTGGTCCTCTGGACTTCTGGTAACTGACCGTATTAACTACACAAACATTACAGGCTCGGCCCTCTCGCCTACCGAGGACTTTCCCATCAGAAACAACACCGTCCGCATCGGCTTCAGCCTCAACATCCACCTGGTGGCAACCTTGTACGCTATCGTATTCGTCCTCGCAATAGTCGGCAACATCCTGGTCCTGGTAACCCTGGCTCAAGACAAGCGCATGCGCACAGTGACAAACATGTTTCTTCTGAGCCTGTCCACCAGTGATTTACTCTTTGGTATATTCTGCATGCCTTTCACTGTGGTCGGGAACATCCTGGGCCGATTTGTCTTCGGCGAAGTTATCTGTAAAGTCGTCCCCTTCATCCAAGGTACGAGTCTTACCCTTAATACCTCCATCTGTTTTAGTTTGGGATAGTATATCTTTTGCAACTATCCACAAAGTCCCCAACTAATTATTGTTCAAAAGCTTATCTGGTGTGAAGGTATTACTGATTAAACTCCCTGTAAAATTATTTCTTCTAGCATGCTGTCATTACAAAAATAAATAATAATAAAACAAGTCTAAATATACGTCTCCTAGGCGCATTTTTTGAATTTGTAAATTTTGATTTTGTTAATAATCAAATTTAGATTTTGTTAATAATATCTATGTTTCTAGTTTTGTTTAAATTGTGATTATCTTAAACTGTTTTCATATATGCAGGGCCCTAATATATGGAAAGCAGTTTGTCCAGTTAAATTTCACAAAAGAAAATGGTATAAATAAATGAACAAGCTATTCTTGACATTTAAAGTGGAATTGGTTATGAGAGCTCCTTGTACCAAACATCGACCAACAAGAATATACAAAATATTACCACGGTGAAGGTAAAATAAAGTGAAGGCAAGTTGCGCTATTCAACTAATGGCTTTGCAGCCAATTTCATTCCGCCAAGTTTGCACTAATTTAACCATGGGATGTCAAAGACAATGTTTAAACATCGATCTAAAGCTTAGTTCGAATGACAATTTCACAGCCAATACAGCCATCAAACTCATCAAAGGTGACTACGCCACCACAAGACTGATTCTATTATCAAGCCTGTGGTAATAATTACGTATACAGTACACGTAAAGTATATAACATTATAAGTGAGCGGTCAGGGAGTACACTTTTAAAGTTGGAATTTCAACCATTAAACTGATGAATTCAACACATTGAATGTCGAAATTATCAGTTTTATGTATGGAATTCCAACTTTCAAAGACTATAGTCACTGACCGCACCCTTACAAGGTTGATTTAACACTTTCGTTTTAGGCGTGTACGGTTAAAACAAAGGTTAGCAGAGCACATGTATACAACAATAATTTAAATGTAGTTTAGGCCTATATCAAACTAAATTATTACGTAGAGAATCGGAGTTTTGGGGCCAAAATTATATCTGCTCTCAACATGTTTTTTTTGTATCAAAAGCACTCTATCTAGGTTCCATGTAGTAGTGAATTTCTCAATCTAATTTACCATAATTGTTGAAATCAGAAAAATGTACACTGATCATAATGACATTGTAAACTGTATGGACCATAAACGCCATCTTGTTGCTTATGATTGGATGAGATTGCAAACGTGGTAAGAAGATCAAATTACAATGGAAATACTAATACCCAACAAAAAAATCATTACAGCAACAATAACCTTAAACTCACCAGCAAAAACAGATGCGCCTGGAAATAATGCATTAGATTCGGCGCTATACCCTCCCCCCCCTAAAAAATCGGCTGAATTAAACGAGAATAACTGTCTCGGGGGCCTTGTGCCATGCACGCGCTGCTATTCCATAATGAGTTTCTGCCGTAATGAGTTTCGGCGCGCTAACATTTAAGACCTAACATTTAATTTCGAACGCCAACCAACCCCAAACATCGGTTCAACTTTGGTCGCAACAGTCACGTGATCACAGCAGAACCAAGGTCGCCAAAACACTCAACCAATGACCGACGACCGATTGGGAAAAGTTGTTGAATGCGCTCGCTAAAATACGGTCATGTGTGCTTGTTCATTCAACACGAGAACGGGGTTTCAATTACGCCCGCCAAACAAAAGCATAACGCTATGTATGTTGAGATCTATGTAGAAACAAGGGAGAACAATAGAAGGTATGTAGGGTCCGATAATAGAGGTACCCCGTAACTACCCATAATTATGTGTGGCTGTGTGTGTTCATAGCGTTTTATAGTGTCCCAAGAAGGTGATTCCTGACCAGGTGTGCATCCAATGTATCAGTGGAAAGCTTGAACCCATGCACAGTTTATATACTCATCAAACTTAGTTTGGTTTCCTTCATAATCCCTTTGTTTTGGGTCACCGTTTTTGTGGGGACACCTTGTATTTTAGATAACTTTCAAGGCCTGCTGTCTTGGTTGGTATTAATGATTTCCAAGGTTTTCTATTGAAGATATCAAACAACTCTTATCCAAACATAATTATCCGAAAGAGTATCCATGACAAAACTCCAGCATTGTATTAGGTCTTCGCAAGTCTCTACAAGTCATTCAGTCTTAAGTCAAGTTGCTAGCTATTCAAATGAACTGTTAACACAAATATCCCTTTGTCACTGTTTAACCAGTTACATGCGACTGCATGGCTTTTTGAAAGGACTTGTGACTAGACTTGTGAGAGGACTCGCAGCGACTCGAATACAACTCGGCAACACTCTCACATAAGAAACAGTTTCATAACGACTTCAAACAGTTTCATTTAATTTGCACCCAGATAAAACACAACAGCAAAAGCTTTCAGTATATTATTATATTATGTAATGTTCCTTATCTCTTTTGAAGTCATTTTTCTATCGTAACAAGATCTTCTTCAGAGACAAAATGGTTGTGTACATGAAACAAATATATAAATGGGTGCATACAATCATGATGCATATTAAAGGAAACATGTAATAAGGATTTTTTTGCTTAAATCAATAAAGTATAATGTTGACAACAACATTATGTGTGTTTATTTTCTGTGATAAATGGGAGAAAATAAATGTAAACAATTTGTGTCAAACCACTCCGCCCCTCGAAGGGAAGCCTCATTAACATAAAACCTCGCGAGGGGTATGACGAAAATCGAGGCAAAGACTCGACGCGCTGCTACCCGGCCTATCGTATACTGACTGCGCGCATTGCAACAAGTGTCCGTCTTTACATGGTTTTTCATTCTGAATCAGGGTAAAAATACAACAGTTTGTTGTCATGCCGACTAGGTGTGGAGCTGCTAGGTGTAGCAAAACTATTAAGGATGAAGTAAGGCTTCATTTGTTTCCGGCTGATCCTAAATATCGGAGGATTTGGACAGCCAAAGTAAAGCTTACCAAGTGGTCCGGGCGGGCCTAGTGATTTTCGGCCCTCTGCAGCGAACATTTTGAGCGGTCGTGCTTCGACTTAGAGCGCCTAGAGGGACCCCATCTTTATCCTCGCTCGAGTCCGTGTCTGAATAAGAAATACTGTGATTCGAATCAGACGAATCAGTACTGTTTTCGCCGGATTCACCAAAAACCTAAGAAGAACTTCACAATCGTCCATGTGAAAATCGGTTACCGTGCACAAAGCGTACGGGTCGCGATTTGTACACTGTGGGTGCATCAACACACAACAATGTGCGTACGTGGCCACGCGAACCCGTCTCGTACCTAGACGTCGCGTACCGACTATCGAGAACAAGTTTGTCCGGGTCCTGCCTCGGTTTACGTCACTCATTTTTAGTGGCCGCGAAATTTAAAAAGGGGGGGTCAATTTTGGGACGGCAAATTACCGCACTAAACGTACACTGAAACCAATGTTAGACTGCATGTTTCCTTTAAGTTAAGGCTTTCTTAACCTATTTAATTGACTTATAAATTGACTGCACTTCGGGGCATAAGTCAGATCTGTGAATACCTTGATGACAACTGCACGACCAGACTCATCCATGCCTTTGTCACTTCGAGACTGGACTACTGCAATTCCCTACTCTACGGTCTTCCCGACTCCGAAGTCCATAAACTTCAACGCGTGCAAAATAGTGCTGCACGACTTGTGACTGGTACTCCTCGCCGTCAACACATCTTACCAATCTTGCAATCTCTCCACTGGCTTCCAATCAAACAACGTGTCATCTACAAAATCCTACTATACTAACTTACAAAACAATCAATGGGACCGGTCCACAGTATATGGCAGAAATTGTACAAGAGTACGTACCTAAAAGACATCTCCGTTCCGCTTCACAGAATTTACTAACTGTCACATGTCGCACACACACATTGTTTTAATACATACGTGTAGCCACTTCACTCGCCATCTTCAAAGGACATGTTAAAACCTATCTGTTTAAGAAATATTTTAAATGATTTTTGCGTATTTTCTTTTTTGGTCAAATTTAATCAGTTTTAATGTAAAATCCTAATGCTGAGGATCTGGCTGAGGGTGAATGTGCTGGAAACCTCTCCCCTCTTATAACGCTAGTTATCTTATCATCTTATTTTTTATCTTAAAAATTGTAGGTGTTTCTGTAATTTAAATTGTAATTCTTATTGGAAATGTGTAAGTTTGTATAGTAGCCATTAGCTTCAAACAATGTTATTGTAGATTTATATTAATATATTTTAGTGTCTCGAATTTCTGTAAAGCGCTTTGAGGCATTGCATAAGGCGCTATATAAATGTTATTATTATTATTATTATTATTTGATTTGTATATTTCAGGTCATTCCAGCCATTAAGCAGTTTTGCAGCAGTTTTAATCTTATTCATATTTACATGAAAAGGCACCTAAATTATTCTTACAATTATTGTGTTAGCTGTGCATTGTTATCGTTTGAAGGAGCAATAGTTGGGCAACTATCCTGACGATGTTTTTAGCTCTGTGAATGCTGTATATTTCGAAAAAAAATAATATTATAAAATTCCGATTTTGAACCAACTAATACTGGAAATTTCCAAATATGTGTCTCTGAGACGCATTTGAGGACTTCTTTCATTATTTTCTTCACATTGGCAGCATGTCATAAAGAATAATTGCACAGGGTCGAGTTTATAGAGTTTATAGATTTGTATCTTTACATCAAAATAAGCTTTTGAACATTAATGTGGGTTGATACTTTTTTAGATAGTTGCAAAAGGTGTACTAGACTTTAACCTTGCAAGTCGGAATATCCTGTCTCTTTCCCACTTTTGCCTAGAAATTGACCCGATTTGTCTCCCTCTGCAGGGATCTCTGTCACGGTGTCTGTCTGGACAATGGTGGTTATATCTTTGGAGAGGTATCATGCTATATGTCACCCCTTATCGTCTCGCATTTGGCAAACAAAAGCCCATGCATACAGGGTGAGTAAATCAGAGACTTGTTTGATGCACGTCTCGATGAGAGGTAGTGTGTCAGTATGGTCGCGTCCAACATACTTGGCTAATAAGGCTTACAATTACAAACGAGTCTTGTAGCGGTTACAGCCACTTAAGGGGTTTTCAAAACCATTTGCTTCGTCTTCGGCTCAAACTTGGCTTCACGACTAATGAATGGCACCGATAACATGCTTAGAAGCAAACTAAATACAAATAGTTTAACCTTTGCCTATATTATATCAATCATTATTGAACGTTTCTGAAGCATATAGCAGGCATCACAATGTATGGCTCGAGTCCCCGCAAAGGAATTCCAAAAGGCCCATAGACTCTTGTTTAATTTTAAGCCGTTAAGTAATTCGGACACAGCCACATACTGTATAGTCGATACGCTTAATTAAAGAAGGTGCGCATGCATGACCACCATGGGGCAGAATATGAACCAATTTTGTCCATCGCAAATCGCTACAAGGCTCGGGCGCATATCGGTAAATTAGTCAAAAACTCTCCTACGTGGGCCAAGTCATATTTTTTTTCGATTGAGGAGCATTGTGTTGGCCATGAACTTGGGAGTTTATAAAACAATACAGTTAATAATAGGCAGTTCTTATATAGCACATGTATCTACCAAGACTGGTACTGAAGGCGCTCTCACAGTATTACCCCGGTCATTGGGTCCATTCCAAATACTACCTCAGCTCCCTGGAGAGTGAGTATACAGCTCGGTGCTGCCATTTCGGCGCAAAGCAGCTAAATCAACTACAATAACCATCTCTGCCCTCACAGGTACCCATTTACTCCTAGGTGGAGAGAAGCAACGAGTAACAAAGTACATTGTCCAAAGGCACACGTAACGTAGTTCCAGGCCGGATTCGAACCAACAACACGTAGCTTTACCTACAGATAACAAATTCAATGCTCCAGACCGCCAGTCCACGGCACTCTAAAACCAAACAAAAGAAGAGTGGAAGCCGTGCACATGGTTTTGTATAACTGTGAAAATCGAATGCAACTGTGCCCTAAAAGTGCTCTAGTTTGCAATGAAGCGTAAAGGCATCATTTTTCTAAATGGCGATAGACCACATAACTGCTTTTTAGGGGTGATCAGCTTGGGTTGGGGATATCTCCCAAAAGTTATTTGTTACCCCCAGAAAATCAAATATAAACTAAAAGATAAGGAAATAAGCTTTAATTTGCTGTGTATCTCAAACATACCAATAGAGAGTTGTATTAAAGTAGTTTTCCTTAATTGTATTACATGTAATTGAATATGCTTTCTTATTCTCAGGCTATTGTGGGAGTATGGTTTGTTGCTATCCTGCTGAACCTACCTGCAGTAATCTTTAGTAAACTGGTCACTATAAACAGTGGCACGGTATTCAGGTGCCATGAGGCGTGGCCTGAGGAAATATACCTAACAATATACAGGGTAAGATGACAGACTGGTGTATGGACGCCATTTTGATCGTGTTCCCTGAATGTTCATATAAATTGTTAATTGTTGCATGGGATGATGCCAGACTATGTTTGCATTCTAGCCGCGTCCGAATTGTTGGCTTCGGCCTCTGACTTCGGCCGTGACTATGCTGTTGCTAAGGGCAGACAATGACCGGTCATAACAACAGCATAGCAACGGCCGAAGTCACAGTCACAGTCAAAGCCAACAATTCGGACAGGGCTTCACTTTCAATAAGGGAATACAAATTTGGTTGGACGGTTTGAAACAAGTATGTTTAAAACAGCCCATGGGACTGGATAACTGACCTCTACACATGGACGGATCATTGTCCATTCACGCTTGAATTCGGTGCGAACAAGAAGTGCAACATGGCGGACCCATGACGTCACTCTGTGAGCCAATGAAATGTCCAGGTGTAGAGTTCAGTGGATACAGTACGTATGACGTAATGTTGATAAATAACAAAATGTACAGGGTAAATCCACTGACCTCTACACCTGGACATTTCATTGGCTCACAGAAGTGACGTCTTGGGTCCGCCGTGTTGCACTTCTCGTTCGCGCCGAATTCAAGCCTTAGCACGGCAGAATATGGGCAATGATTCGTCCAGGTGTAGATGTCAGTGGTCTGGACGCGTTAACAATGCTCAGGTCCACGTGCTGGTTTGAAACATACTCGTTAAATACCGGCCAAAACAATTGTATTCCCATTCATAAATACCTTTTCGGTCAAAAACAAATAAAAAATAGTCCAGAAGTCAAAACCAGTTAAACATTTGTTAATACAAAGATTTTGTTCAACAATTTCACTTCATGGTTTTTAAAACAGGTTATCAGCCAAAACACCATGTGTTTTTTATGCTAAGCAAAAAACAGCTGAATACCAGTCGCAAACAATATATATCATTTAAAATAAATTGGTTCGTAACCATGTTTTGGCCAGTGAAGAATTGTTGTGCTAAGTATTTCTTGTGTGCTTAGCAGCTCTATGAAATTGACTCCTGCTCTGTATCCTTGGATTTGAATCGTTAAAATATCCCCCCCAAAAACCCCAGTATTCCTATGCAAATTAGCAATAGTCTGGTGTCTGTCTGCGCTTCAAATTAGTGTTTGTTTTGTGTGCGTTGTCTGTTGTAAGAAAAAACAGAATCAATTCGTGGCGGCGTGAGATGTTATGAGATTTGGGACTCTCTATATATTTGGGACTCTCTACATATTGAGAGTCCCAAATGTTCTGACTAGCATAGTTCCATTAAACTTAGAGTATACTGTTTGCAACTAAACCAATAAAATTGTTTTAAAACTTACTTATGACATTATACTTGTTCTCCCAATCCAGATGTGTTTACTCGTGATCCTTATGGTAATACCCCTCTTCACGATGGCCATATCGTACGGCCTTATTATTGTGGAGCTCAGAAAGGGTATGCAACTCGGGCAGTGTACGGCAGATAACGGTACGTTGGAGTCCACTTTTGTATTTGAAAGTATACAGTATGTCTCAGCATGACTGAAAACAAAATATAACGGAATGCAACAGGTGGAATGTGTAACCAACGTAGATAATATAGATATGGTTTAAAAGATACATATTTCCACTTCAACATGAGACATCCAACGTCTGAATCTGATATTATGAGTATAATGAGTTATGAGTAATTTCCAAAGAGAGGTCAAATTGACCATGGGACCAAGTTGTACGATTTTGTTTGAATGTGCAAGTGTTGTGGATAATGCTGTTGGTGATAAGCAGCTAAACGCAGCCACGTGTCCAGTTCATAAACATCAATGTTCAATAGCTATAAACACTATTTATTCTGATGCTAAACGTGTTTAATATGTAAAATGTTTACACACATGCATTTTTCGGCAAAGACAGTTTTTGCAGCGTAGGCCAGGGAATCAGGCACACAGAGCTAGAAGATGCAGTATAGGCTACCTTGGTCCAAATGCCTACAATCGAAAAATTTGGTCCCGTGGCCAATTTGACCTCTCTTGGGAAATTACTCATAACTCTGCCAACACTAATTATCGGATTTGTACGTTTGGTATCTCATTTTCAAATAAAAAGGTTTATCTTTAAAATCATACATATATTATCTATGTTGGTTGCATATTGTATGTGTAGCATTCCATTATATTTTGTTTTCGAATTTTTGAGATACACTGCATAAAAAGATAATTGGCCATATGGATAAAAACAGGCATTCGATTTTTAACAATTTTATTTTAAATTTACTGGTATTTTTTCGTTTTGTATAATGATGGACACCGTGCAGATAGGACGAGTCATCAATGACAATAACCTCGATTACTTGACGCAACTGATAGTTGTTACCGCTCTTTGATAAACAATATACCTTTCGAGTAATGGGCATTTCGATCTCGGTTTCCTTGTTTTGTAAAACACTGTAATGTATAGTTATTTTCAGGGTCAGGGCAAGTTTAAAAGAAAGAAGCAAATATTTAAAATTGGATTTTGTATGGGTGTTGTTTGGCAGGAAAGGCTATAGGAATTGTTCTAAAATTAACACACAAGCCGGTGTATCTGGGTTTAGAAAAATAAACGTAACACGGATCATTCCTTGGTCAACCATTCTTTGGGACATTATTCGGGTGAATACAAATTCTTCCACTTGTTTAGCTTGAACTTCTGTAGAGTGATTCATTTAGACAATTACAAGATAATGATCTAAAGAAAGCAATTGATGTGAATTTTGGCGGTATGGTATCAGTGCAGGAATAGTATAGAGGACGCCCTGTGGCCTTAATGCAACTGTTGCAGTGTAGCGTGAGTTTCATGAAATGCGGACTTATCAGTGGTATTGCGCATGACTAAGTCGGTATAAATAGAGTGACTGGTCACGAGAGAGGATTCAGTCAACATTCACGAAATATATATTTGGAGTTTTACTCCAAAACTATAGTAATTTCCAGGCTATGTTTATTTGTCAAAAATTTAAGCATAATGTCTAAAGGATATTTCGTTAGGGTTACAGCCCAGGAAATTAACCCTGGTTGATATGAGCACTTTGAAAATAGCCCTTAACGTTCCGAAAGTTTTGTACACAAGAACAGAGCAATGTCTCCACATGAATGGACAAATCTGTATACATGGTTTACGTGCGGAGATGCTCATAATTACTTACTTTGGACGTGCATCATGGTCCTGCGCGTGAAATTGATTGAACAGCTGAGTGCAGGGCAGCATAGACGCCTAAATTTACGGGGCACGAAGTATTTGATTAGTTGTTTTGTATGCCCGTAAATAAATGGATAATGCGTCGTCTTACCATCACAGAGAAAGGAGAAAACGGCATAGCTATGAAGAATATCGGCGAGGAGGCCTCCTGCAGCCTAAACGAGAAGAAGAATAAAGCCGCCACCTCAACGGCAGTTCGAAGCACCTCTACCAGCGGGGCCAAGAAGAGGGTGGTCAAGATGCTGATCGTCATCGTCCTGCTGTTCTTCATCTGCTGGACGCCGGCCTGGGTGGCCAACATCTGGATCACGCTCAACATCAAGAGCGCCAGCCTGCACTTCGGGCGGGCCGAGGTCACCATCTTTAAGCTCATGACTTATATCTCTGCCTGCATCAACCCCATCGTCTACTGCTTTATGAACAAGCGGTTCCGGCAGGGCTTCCTGAAAGCCTTCGCCTGCGGGCGGGCCCGGGCCTTGGACCGGGCCACGGCCAGCGAGAACGTTAGCCGGTTCCAGTCCACGCGGCGCACCAACATGGCGCGGCCCAGCCCCACAAACTACACCAATGTGTCCTCCGATTCTTCGGTGTAACTTATAAAGAATCAATACACTAATCTAGTAGGCCACGCCCGCCATAGCAACTGTGGACAATTTCATGGAGCTACTCAGCACACTTATTTTCTTAGCACAAACAAGTATTGTTCAGTAAAAACAGGTTACCAGCTAAAACTCCATGCACTTTTCATGATAAGCCAAAACCAGCTGAATATTAACCACAAACAATAATTATATATACATCACCTATACAATTAATTCTTTTTGCCAAGAAATTATTTTCATGCTAAGCAAATCGTTGCGCCATGAAATTGGCCCCTGGTAGCTTGATGCGTGCCTGGCCGATCACTTGCACATTTCATTACAAGCCAGTGTCATTATACACACAAATGGCCAAAAAATGGCCAAAAAATATGTTCCCATTAATAACGTACTGGGAGTCGGATTTACAAATTAACATAACAACAGCACTTTACCATGACTATGGTTACAACCAGTCTGATAATGGAATTGGGGTAATATAAGTAAAACAAACGTTAAATCAACAAGTGTGCGGTAAACTATTTTAAAGTGACAAATTGTTGTCGGACAAGATGGCGACAATTTCTCAGGCCTTAAAATCATGCATTGCGATTGGTCAATTTTTCCAGGGTTGTGGCCTACTAGCTGGATCGGTCTATTGAGGTCCATGAAGTAAAGGTTGTTGAACCTATACTTGCTCTGATTATATATATTTTTAAGAGGAAGTAAAGTAGTCCATACCATGACATAGACTTGTCCATAGGATGAATGCTATACAATGGTCCAAATTGTGATCACCATTTTGCACCACACAAATGTTAACTAAAATTATGTTTAAAAAATAAATTCGCCAAGAAACGATGTATCTTGTCAAAAGTCAAGCATTTTCATTTTTCAAAAGCTTGAGGAATGTTTTACCATCTAAAAGTTAGGTGTACAAAACTACAAAGTTTCATCATTCGGTCGGAGTGTCCTTATAGTAAATAAAATAGATTTGCAGGAAAAGTGGAGAACTTAAAAATCAGCAACGGGTATTCATACAAGAGGACTTGCTTACATAAAAACCTTTCGGGCAGGTTTGCCGTTCTCAGTTTAATAGCTATGGTTGACATTTTATCATCTAACAAAAGTAAGTTCAGCAATCCCGCAGTATTTTTCATAACAATTGTGCAAATTAACTTCCCATATATAGACGGGCAAAAATAGAGCAAAACAACCCAGCCTAAAGTAAATGTATGCAAATTACTATAAAGACAAGTGGTACATTTTAAGTTGTGTGTTGTTTTAACCCTGCACCGCACCCGCAAACTGAGCAACACGGATGCGCCACCTGCTGTTTTTCTGTTTGTTTTTGTTTGTTTTTTGGGAGGGAGCATTATAATACTGAATCCCTAACAAGTTCTTCGTTAGAGGAAACACAATTAAAAAGGTGAACAATATAAACTAGCTGAACGGCGCATTTACTTTTGTTTTTAGTTGTTTTCTCTAGGAATTCTTCGAAAGTTTCCAACATTGTTATTGTGCAATTGTTTTATTATTTTTATCAGCATTTCTAGTGTATTAATTTCTAGTTTATTTATCAATATTAAAACAATTAAATGCCACGAAAACGTTTTATTTCTAGTGAATTAGGTTGTTTTCTCGCTTTTGTTTGTTTTGTGGCGTCCTCTTTGTGAATCTTGTGTTTGAACAAATGTATACATGTATTAGTAATTATAACAGAGAAAAGAAGTATTAATAATCCTTAATGCTAGGTTTTTTTAGGGGGGAAGCATAGGAAACTTATTACGGACACTTTTTATTTGTTTGGTTGGGAGATTGTTTTTTTATTGGGGGGGGGGGGGGGGGGTTGAAATCTGTAGGATAATCAATTCTTAACAAGATTATCTTTCGAGGAAACACAATTGAAAAGGTAAACATGATAAATTAGTTTTAACAAAAAACGTTTTTTTTTTACTGGTTGGATCATGCCTATGAGAAGTGTATACATTTTTGGAGTTATTATAACAATTTCCCAGTAATAGGGAATTGAAAGGGGAAGGAAGTATCAATAATCCTTATTACTAGTTTGTTTTTAGCGGAAAAACCTTTCGGAAACTTATTTCTGACACTTTTTGTTTGTTTGATTGAGGGTGTCTTTTGTATTAGATAGGGGGGGGGGGGGGGGGCACTAGGATAATTAATCCTTAACAAGATTGTCTTTATAGAAAACACAATTTATAAAAGTAAACATGATAAACTAGCTAAACGGAGCCTTAGCTTTTATTTTTTATTTTTTTCTCTAGTAATTCTTTGAAAGTGTTTAACATTTTGTACGAAGCCGCGGAAGCTCCATTCCAATTGAAGATGGCTCTTCCGCCATCTTATATTTAGATTCAACCAGTAATGACGAATGAGTCTTCCAGTTAAACCAAAAAAACACGCGGTTTTTCCCCTTTCAAACTGATTAAAGTAAAAGTGCCTCAACGAGTGGCTAGACTCGTGAACTTCACCGACAGAACAATTCAACAGGCCGGTCAAGTAGTTTTAAACGCCGCCCACGAACAATAGACTAGAGTGCCGACACAGACCCATAAAATGTGTTGCCGCGTGGGCAAATGTACCGCCACCTTTCCAACGACCCGCTCTCAACTCTCATTGGGCTTTTATGGGTTCTGGACCGGTAAGTTTGGGCTATCGCTGTGAATGGATAGCGTCAATGGCTAGCGTCCTTACTGCCGCTGTCATCTGTCCTATGGGAGAACGCGTTAACCCCCTTTTAATCCCCTGTCACTCACCAGCAGTAACAGTTGAGAATTATACCATCCAGCAAACCCAGGCAAAAATAGAGCAAAACGACCTTACACAAATTAATATTAATAACCTAACACAAATTAATAATTTTACACAAATTAATATAGAGACAAGTGGTACATTTTAATTTATGATTGTGTTTGTTTAATGACGGAATGATGCCTGTTGGGCGAAAAGATAAAACAAGTTATTGTGCAGCTTTCTTAAATATTTTTTTTATCAGCACTTCTAGTTTGTATATCAATATTAAAACAATTAAATGCCACGAAAACGTTTTATTGTTAGTGAATAGGTTGTTTTTTCTCTTTTGCTTGTTTTGTGGCGTCCTCTTTGCGGATCTTGTGTTTGAATAAAATGTATACATAGGTTTTCCCGGACGATATCGCAAAATGTGCACTTAAATTTGTAACTGGTGCATTCGTTTTCTTGCGAAATAGTATGAACGTTCACATTCCCGTTTTCTATTTAACAATCGATAATTCGTTTTTGCATAATGGTGCATCCAGTCGTAGGAAATCATCACACGATTTACCAAATGTGCACTGAATTTAGTATATTGATAGTTCATTTTAGCGCGAATTTGAATGCACACCCGCAATCATGTTTTCCATTTAATTTATCAACAATCAATTTCGCTAAATGTGCAGCCGATTTTCTACGCATTTGTATGCCGGGTCAAGCATTGAAATTAATTTATGTGTTATCAAAAGTAACATATGGAGAATTAAACCAGGTGGTCTCGTCTTTGAAACTACTAAATAAATGCTATATAAACCACTAAATTGAAGAAAAAAATCTTTCTTTGCTCAGCATTTGCTACGATCGCATCATATCGCTAGATTTTACTTTATGCCCCCTAAAATTTTCAAATAATGGCTGCAAGAGGGAGATACAGACGAGTCTCGGACGTTGATCGAAATCGTCTTATCGATGCCTTTGAGGCTGACGACGCGGACTACTTAGATGTAGCAAATAGACTGGACATCAACCACTCATGTCTTGGTGGACAGTTCATTGACGGATAGACAATTGAACTGAAAACATGATAGATAATTCATTAACAAAAACAAAATAACCTAAATTCTTCAAAATCCTCATTTCGATAAATTCCCAAGTAACCTCAATCCTGCAAGTTCATCTGATGCATCAATGTCCAAGTGACCTCATTCCTGCAAAAACCTTCAATTTGCAAAGAGGATTTTGGAGGGTTTAGGATGGTTAGGGTTAAAATAAATTTAAGAGCCAACACATAAATGATCAATTATTCCCATGATACATTGATTTATTAATGATTTAATCCAAGTTGTATTGTGAATTATATAGCCAGGTACTTTATTGAAATTGAATGCAGAATATGCGAATTTAAATTATTTAATGAAAAAGATTATTCAATTCAGGCCGTGACACAATGATAAATCTATTTGCTGCTAAATATATTGCACACTCTAAATAATCGGCCACGCATACGTCAAACCGAAAGCCCAATCACGTGTTTGTAATCGTTTAAATATAACGCTAAGCACATTCATTTATTTGAATTAAACAAAATATAATTGAATGCTCGTTTTTGCGAAAATAAAACTCGGACATACGTCGTTCTGAAATTCAGCGCGAAATTGAATACATATTTTACAAATGAATGTGCACATTTTGTGATATCGTCCGGGAAAACCTATAGTAATTATAAGAAATTCCCAGTAATATAGGGTTGAAGGACAAAGGAAGCATTAAAATCCTTAATACTTTTAGGGGGAAACATAGAAGACTTATTCCGGACACTGTTTGTTTGTTTGATTGGGGGGTTTCTTTTTATTTGGGGGGGGGGGGGGGGGGTTTGATCACTAGGATAATTATTCCTTAACAAGATTTTCTTTAGAGGAAACACATTTGAAAAGGTAAACATGATAAACTAGCTGAACGGAGCCTTTGCTTTTATTATAATTTTGTTTTTCTCTAGTTATTCTTTAAAAGTTTTCAACATTTTGTCTGAAGCCTCGGAATCTCCATTCCAGTTGAAGACGGCTCTTCCGCCATCTTAGAATTGGATCCAAGCAGTAATGACGAATGAGTCTTTCAGTTAAAAAAAAACGCGCGTTGCTTCCCCTTTCAAGATTAAGATAAAAGTGCCTCAAGGAGTGGCCCGACTCGTGATCTTCACCGACATAACTATTCAACAGGCCGGTCAAGTAGTTTGAAACGCCGCCCACGAACAATAGACTAGAGCGCCGACACAGACCCGTACAACGGGTTGCCGCGCGGGTAAAAGTGCCGCTTTATTGTCAATGGCACGCCCTCTGCTCTCATTGGGCATTGATGACTTTGTAATTCCCTTTTAATCCCATGTCACTCACCGGCAGTAAAAGTTGAGAATATACCATTTAGCGAACCTAGCAAAGTGCCATTTCTTACTAAGACTCAGTCCAGACAAGTCACGCTATCTGTAACATTCTTTCCGAAATTTGCTCACTCCGCTTTGATATTAAGAAGAAATAGCTAAGATGGTAGCGGCCAAGAAGACGAAGGAATGTGAGTCCACCGATGACCGGGCCGAGTCCAAAGCCGTGCTCAGCGCCGTTCGTCTCCGTAAGTCTACCAAGGGGAAGCAGCGACCCACCTACCGTCGTCACGTCAAGCCTCCGCAATCTTACGCCGATTTGATAACTATGGCCATTAAGGTAAGTTTGTTGTGTTTATGAAATATGTTGTTTTTTTGTGAAATGCTAGGAGTTGGGGCATTTACTTTTACCTACCACACTAAATCTTTCAGAAAACCTCAAGGTCAACAAATTATTGGTTTTATTTTATTGATCAAGAAGAAATGGAGGACTCCGGTGCATTGATTCCAGTGCAAAAAAAAACCATTTCTTATCCTTTAATAAAATAATATTTCGCGTTTTTATTTAGTTCAACTAGAGCACGTATTGGTAACATTCGAAATTCATTTTTGAATTGTTTTCTCATTACATTGTTCAGTTGCAGCTAATAACTTCATTGTTTCTTTCCTTTCTCTGTTTTCAGTCGTCACCGTCTTGCATGTTGACACTCCGGGAGATCCTAGTCCACATGTCCACTTTCTATGAGTGCTTCCGAGGTTCTTACGTCGGCTGGAAGAACAGCGTGCGTCACAACCTGTCAGCCAACGACTGCTTCGTCAAAGTCCTGCGGAACAGCCAACGGCCGTACGGGAAGGACAACTTCTGGACCGTAGTCGCCTCATGCACGCACTCCCACAGAGAGCCGGGTGGTCTTTCTCCAGACCATCAGCCATTCAGCGGGTCATCACCGCTGCATCACCCGTGCCAGCCCCGTACCAGCTCCTCCTCATGGCCGGCCGATGCTGGCTCGTCCCATCAATCTGAGAAGGCCGCTGCACCGTACCTCTCCACCGCCTACCATACTACAGGTGCCGGTCAGCTAAATGCCCCCGTTCCGCGATGTCAGAGTCCTACCTCAGGAAGTACACCAGAAACCGGTACAGCCCCTGTCTCAGTCCACCACCACCAGGCCTGTGACGAGTGGAGCCAGCTAGAGGCCCTGTTGGTTCCCGATGCAGACATCGACTTAGCGCTGTACAACAAAGAATTTGAGTATGCCATTCCGCACCAAGTAAGATGAGTTTTTATATTTTGTATTCATACACTCCAAAAAGTTCAAGTCTACCTGAATGCTATAGGAAATGTACTGTGCAAAAGGACAAATACAGCTGAATGCGGTAAAATTGTGTCTTCGCATTTGTTTCGTAATAAAATGTGAGCATTTTTTTTTTTTTTGTGGCTGTTTACTAACAAAAGCTGATTGGTTGCGATATTGATTTTACTTCAAAGTGTTATTACTCAGGTCCCCCACCGGTTGGATCTGTGCTAGTACCTGAGTATTTATTAAACCTTATTTTTTTTCAACCAGCCTTCTGCACCAGCTCCAATCTACTCCGGCTCAGGTGGTCAGAACCCCTCTTCTGTCGCACACGTCAAGTCTGAGTATCATCCAAGCTACCCGGAGTACCTCCAAAGCTACCCAGGGTACCTCCCAGAAGACTTCGCGTCCTACCAATCCCGTCACAGCCTCTTCCCTTGCTGCCAAGCTCCTGTACCCTACTCGCCATCTCCAGAGCCCCTGCTTCACGAGGACAGCTACGCCACCGCCGAGCCAAGACCAGACCGGCACCACCTCGGCTCCATCGTCGTTTCGGCAATCCGTGGTAGCTTGAATCTTGACTTTGATGAATCTGCCCTGCAGGCGATCGAGCGATCAGTCAGACTTCTGGATCGACATAGACCTGATGATCTCATCGCCTGAATGGACTTTGTGAACTCGTACAATTCAATGCACCCGTTCATGACTCTCAAAGACCTCTCAAAGGTTTCCATATTTTAGTGGTTTTAATAGCTATGGTTGATTTTTTTAAATCTAAATAAGTAAGTTAAACAATCCCGCATTATTTTTCAAAACAATTGTGCAATTTAACTGTTCACATAGAGCGAAACAACCTAGCCTAATGTAAATTGATACAAAATAATATAAAGACCCGTGGTACATTTTTGCTGTGTGGTATTTATTTAATGACGGAATGATGCTTGTTGGAAGAAAAAAAAGATTAAACAAGTTACTGTGTAGCTTTATTATGTTTTTTTAAATATATTTAAAAGACATATCTATTTTGTAAATCAATATTAAAACAAATAAATGCCACAAAAACGTGGTTTTTTCTGGTAAATTGGGTTGTTTCCTTCCTTTGTTTGTTATGTGTCGTCTCCTCTTTGCGGATCATGCCTATGAGAAGTGTATACATTTTTTGAGTTATAACAATTTCCCATTAAAAGGGAATTGAAAGGGGAAGGAAGTATCAATAATCCTTGTTTTTACTATACATTTTAGGGGGAAAACATATAGAAAACGTATTTGTGACACGTTTTGTTTGTTTGATTGAGGGTGTTTTTATTTATTATTTTTTTTTGGGGTAGGGGGGATCACTAGGATAATTAATCCTTAACAAGATTGTCTTTAGAGGAAACACAATTGGAAAAGTAAACATGATAAACTACCTGAACGGAGCCTTTGCTTTTATTCTTCTTATTTTTTTTCTCTAGGAATTCTTTGAAAGTTTTCAACATTTTGTCTTAAGCCGCGGAAGCTCCATTCCAGTTGAAGATAGCTCTTCCGCCATCTTAGATTTAGATCCAAGCAGTAATGACAAAATAATGAGTTTTCCAGTTAAAAAAAAACCGCGCGTTTTTGTCCCTTTCAAACTGATTAAAGTAAAAGTGCCTCAACGCGTGGCCCGACTCGTGAACTTCACCGACAGAACAATTCAACAGACCGGTAAAGTAGTTTGAAATTCCGCCCAACGAACAATAGACTAGAGTGCCGAAACAGACCCATGAAACGGGTTGCCGCGTGGGCAAACATGCCGCCACCTTTTCACCGGCCCGCCATCTGCTCTTATTGGGTTTTGATGGGTTCTGGACCGGTAAGTTTGGGCTATAGCTGTGAATGGATAGCGTCAATGGCTAACGTCCTGACTGCCGCTGTCATCTGTCCAATGGGAGAAAGCGTTAATCCCCTTTTAATCCCCTGTCACTCACCAGCAGTAAAAGTCGATAGCAGTAAAAGTCTTAAAATAGAGCAAAACCACCTAGCTTAATGTCAATTTATACAAATTAATATATAGAGACAAGTGGTACATTTTAATTTATGTTTGTGTTTGTTTAATGACGGACTGATGCCTGTTAGGCGAAAAGATAAAACAAGTTATTGTGCAGCTTTTTGTATTTTTTTGTTTTGTTATCAGCATTTCTAGTTTGTATCAATAATAAAACAATTAAATGCCACGAAAACGTTTTATTTCTAGTGAATTAGGTTGTTTTGTGGCGTCCTCTTTGTGAATCTTGTATTTGAAAAATAAAATTTGTTAGTAATTATAACAGAGAAAGGAAGTATTAATAATCCTTAATACTAGGTTTTTTAAGGGGGGAAACATATGAAAATTATTCCGGACAATTTTTTTTTTTTTGGTTGGGTGATTTTTTGTTTTATTGGGGGCGATCTGTAGGATAATTAATCCTTAACAAGATTATCTTTAGAGAAAACACAATTGAAAATGTAAACATGATAAATTAGCTGAAGTTAAACAAACAACGCGCGTTTTTTTTTAACTGGAAGACTCATTCGTCATTACTGGTTGGATCTAAATATCTGGATCATGCCTATGAGAAGTGTATACATTTTTGGAGTTATTATAACAATTTCCCAGTAATAGGGAATTGAAAGGGGAAGGAAGTATCAATAATCCTTATTACTAGTTTGTTTTTAGCGGAAAAACATTTAGGAAACTTATTCCGGACACTTTTTGTTTGTTTGATTGGGGGGGGGGGGGGGGGGGGGGGGGGGGGGGGTCTTGTTATTAGGGGGGGGGGGGGGGTGATCACTAGGATAAATATTCCTTAACAAGATTTATTTTAGAGGAAACACAATTGAAAAGGTAAACATGATAAACTAGCTGAACGGAGCCTTTGCTTTTATTCTAATTTTGTTTGTCTCTAGTTATTCTTTGAAAGTTTTAGACATTTTGTCTGAAGCCGCGGCAGCTGCATTTCAGTTAAAGACGGCTCTTCCGCCATCTTAGATTTGGATCCAAGCAGTAATGACGATTGAGTCTTTCAGTTAAAAAAAAACGCGCGTTGTTTCCCCTTTCAAGATTAAGATAAAAGTGCTTCAACGAGTGGCCCGACTCGTGATCTTCACCTACAAATTATTCAATAGGCCGGTCAAGTAGTTTGAAACGCCGCCCACGAACAATAGACTAGAGCGCCGACACAGACCCATACAACGGGTTGCCGTGCGGGTAAAAGTGACGCTTCATTGTCAATGGCACGCCCTCTGCTCTCATTGTAGTCTTGGTCAAGACCAGGACTGCGTTCCACTTACGCGAACTGTTTGCGCGAACGTCCGCCTACGTTTTGAGTTTGCGTTAGTTGAAGTGGAACGATATTTTAAAAACTACGTTTTCAAAATGGCTGCGCCCAGTGACAGTGACATCGTTTGGTTGGCTGCTTTTTGTCCAACTCATTATTTTTCTTTGAAAGATTCCTGTAACTGCTCAAAACAATCCACCGTTTATAACGAAAAGTATGAAACGTAAATCAAAACCGTGAAAAGAAAACCGTTGGCAGGGGCTAACTTCTCCGCCATCTTTAAAATACGTCACTGGCCAACAGCGAACAGCTAGGAATGTCGTTCGTCGTTTTCGCTAACGTTTGCCAACATAATTGGCGCACATTGCGTTCCACTCACGCGAACAACGCTAACGTTGGCCAACGTTCGCAACTTTCGCTGGAGTGGAACGCACCCCAAGCTAGCCCGTTCATTTGTTCCGCGGCGCGCCGTCCGTATTATCTGGGCTTATTGAGGGCGCCCTTAATTATCGCCAGATTCGTAGATTTCATCCACTATCTTGGTCTTGGCGCAAGCGTTACGTGAACCCGGAAAATTCCGAGGACATTCCAAGCATTGCTCAAATAGCTACTCGCCCCCGCATGTGCGCTAAGTCGTTTTTGTTTAATGTAGTGTTCGATTATTATAGTCTGGTTCCCAGACCAAATATTTCTGACTATTTGTGATTTTTCATTTATTATTTAGCCGCCAATGTCACGTGACCAAAAACTGGAGGAATTGATTAAAGGAAACATGCAGTCTAACATTTTCGTTACGCATTTTTGGTTTTAAATTATTAGATTTATGTGTATTAAATGTGAATAAAAAGCCGAACTGGTTCTAGTGTACGTTTAGGGTGGTAATTTGCCGACCGAAAATTGACCCCCCCCCTTTTTTTAATTTCGCGGCTACTCAAAATGAGTGACGTAAACCGAGACAGAACCCTGACAAATTTTCGATAGTCGGTACGCGACGTCTAGGTACGAGACGGACTTGCGTGCCCACGTACGCACACACACAACGTACAAATTACTGTACATGTACGTATTCGGTCATCAAATTTAACATGGACGATCGTGAAAGTTCTTCCTCGGTTTTTAGTGAATCCGACGAAAACAGTACAGATTTGTCTTATTCGAATCACAGTATTTCTTATTCAGACACTAACTCGAGCAAGGATGAATGCGGGGTTCTCTAGTTCGAAGTACGACCGCTCAAAATGGTCGCTGCAGAGGACCGAAAAATCACTAGGCCCGCGCCACTTCGCTCTGGTATACTTTACTTTGGCTGTAGCTGTCCAAATTCTCCGATATTTAGGATCAGCCGGAAACAAATGAAGGCTTACTTCATCCTTACTAGTTTTGCTACACCTAGCAGCTATACACCTAGTCGGCATGACCAAAACCTGATTCAGAATGAAAAACATGTAAAGACGGACACTTGTTGCAACGCGCACAGTCAGTCAGTATAAATGCACACTACAGGCCGGGTTGCGGCCCTTCGCAACGCGGCGAGTCTCTGCCTCGATTTTCGTCATACCCCACACGAAGTTTTATGTTAATGAGGCTTCCCTTCGAGGGCGGAGTTGTTTGACCAAACATTTTCAAATATTATTTTCCCCCATTTATCACAGAAAATAAACACAACCACACACATAATGTTGTTGTCAACATTATGCTTTTGATTTAAGCCCCAAAAAAGCTTATTACATGTTTCCTTTAACGTTTGCGATGTTCGATTGTTTCCAGGTTTTTATAAAATAAAACTCAAAGCAAAGGTCAACACCAGACGAAATGCCTAAGAATATCACAGTCATTGTAGTCATTGTGCTATTTTTGGGTAAGAGCTGTTAAAATTTAAATTGTTGCGTCGTCATAGCCACGCTGCTTGTATCGCGTAATTATCTATTTTTTGTCGCCGGCGGCTACCTGACCTACACTACAATTTAGACGTATAGCCAAATGTAGTTTCTTACACGTCCGCAAAAGGCATACACTCGTACTCGAAAATTGTTCGCCTTTTGCGGACGTGTAAGAAACTACATTATTTTGTGCAATGGCGCCGCGTTCAATTTATGGGAAACACACAGCGTGTATAATAATAGTAGTCTGGTTCTCCGACCTGACAATTTGTTTAGGCCTAGACGTCTAAATTGTATGTCAGGTAGCCACCGCCGACAAAAATATAGATAATGACGCGATACAAGCAGCGTAGCTATGACGACGCAACAATTCAAATTTAACGGCTCTTACCAAAAAATAACACAATGACTACAATGACTGTGATATTATTAGGCATTTCGTCTGATCTGGTGTTGACTTTCGCCAATGCGAGTTTTATTTTATAAAAACCTGGAAACACTCGAACATCGCGAACGTTAAGCAATTCCTCCAGTTTTTGGTCACGTGGCATTGGCAGCTAAATAATAAATGAAAAATCACAAATAGTCAGAAATATTTGGTCTGGGAACCAGACTATAATAATCGAACACTACATTAAACAAAAAAGACTTAGCGCGCATGCGGGGACGAGTAGCTATTTGAGCTGTGCTTGAAATGTCCTCGGAATATTCCGGGTTCACGTGACGCTTGCGCCAAGACCAAGATAGTGGATGAAATCTACGAATCTGGCGATAATTAAGGGCGCCCTCAATAAGCCCAGATAATACGGACGGCGCGCCGCGGAACAAATGAACGGGCTAGCTTGGTCTTGACCAAGACTACTCTCATTGGGAATTGATGACTTTGTAATTCCCTTGTAATCCCATGTCACTCACCGGCAGTAACAGTTGAGAATATACCATTTAGCGAACCTAGCAAAGTGCCATTTCTTACTAAAACTTAGTCCAGACAAGTCACGCTATCTGTAACATTCTTTCCGAAATTTGCTCACTCCGCTTTGATATTAACAAGAAATAGCTAAGATGGTAGCGGCCAAGAAGACGAAGGAATGTGAGTCCACCGATGACCGGGCCGAGTCCAAAGCCGTGCTCAGCGCCGTTCGTCCCCGTAAGTCTACCAAGGGGAAGCAGCGACCCACCTACCGTCGTCACGTCAAGCCTCCGCAATCTTACGCGATTTGATAACTATGGCCATTAAGGTAAGTTTGTTGTGTTTATGAAATATATTTTCTTGTGTGAAATGCTAGGAGTTGGGGCATTTACTTTTACCTACCACTCTAAATCTTTTAGAAAACCTCAAGGTCAACAAATTATTGCTTTTATTTTATTGATCATGAAGAAATGGAGGACTCCGGTGCATTGATTCTAGTGTAAAAGAAACCATTCCTTATCCTTGAATAAATATTGTGCGTTTTTATTTAGTTCAACTAGAGCACTTATTGGTAACATTCGAAATTTTTGATTTTTGTTCTCATTTTACATTGTTCAGTTGCAGCTAATAACTTCATTTTTCTTTCCTTTCTCTGTTTTCAGTCGTCACCGTCTTGCATGTTGACACTCCGGGAGATCCTAGTCCACATGTCCACTTTCTATGAGTGCTTCCGAGGTTCTTACGTCGGCTGGAAGAACAGCGTGCGTCACAACCTGTCAGCCAACGACTGCTTCGTCAAAGTCCTGCGGAACAGCCAACGGCCGTACGGGAAGGACAACTTCTGGACCGTAGTCGCCTCATGCACGCACTCCCACAGAGAGCCGGGTGGTCTTTCTCCAGACCATCAGCCATTCAGCGGGTCATCACCGCTGCAGCACCGCCAGCCCCGTACCAGCTCCTCCTCATGGCCGGCCGATGCTGGCTCGTCCCATCAATCTGAGAAGGCCGCTGCACCGTACCTCTCCACCGCCTACCATACTACAGGTGCCGGTCAGCTAAATGCCCCCGTCCCGCGATGTCAGAGTCCTACCCCAGGAAGTACACCAGAAACCGGTACAGCTCCTGTCTCAGTCCACCACCACCAGGCCTGTGACGAGTGGAGCCAGCTAGATGACCTGTTTGTTTCCGATGCAGAAATCGACTTAGCGCCGTTCAACAAAGAATTCGAGTACGCCATTCCGCACAAGGTAAGAGGAGTTTTTTATTTATTTTATTCAGACACTCTAACAAGTTCTAGTTTTATTTTACTTATCAAGTATCAATTGCAAATTATTATTATTTACCTACCTTCTATAGGAAATCAACTGTGCAAAAGGACAAATACAGCTATATGTGGTAAAATTGTGTCTGCGCATTTGTTTCGTAATAAAATGTGAGCATATATTTGTGTGTGTGGGTGTTTACTAACAAAAGCTGATTGGTTGCGATATTGATTTTACTTCTAAGTGTTATGTCACTCATGTCCCCCGCCGGTTGGATTTGCGCTAGTATCAAATTGTTCATGTTGTGTATTTATTAAACCTTGTTTTCTTTTTTCCACCAGCCTTCTGCACCAGCTCCAATCTACTCCGGCTCAGCTTGTCAGAACCCCTTTTCTGTCGCACACGTCAAGTCTGAATATCACCCAAGCTACCCGGAGTACCTCCCAGAAGACCTCGCGCCCTACCAATCCCGTCACAGTCTCTTCCCTTGCTGCCGAGCTCCTGTGCCCTACTCGCCATCTCCAGAGCCCCTGCTTCACGAGGACAGCTACGCCGCCGCCGAGCCAGGACCGGACCGGTACCACCTCCGCTCCATCGTCGTTTCGGAAATCTGTGGTAGCTTGAATCTTGACTTGGATGAATCTGCCCTGCAGGCAATCGAACGATCAGTCAGACTTCTGGATCGACATAGACCTGATGATCTCATTGCCTGAATGGACTCTATGACCTCTTACAAATCATTGCAACCGTTCATGACTCTCGAAGACCCCTCAAGGGTTACTATAATGTATTGGTTCCCCTTTTAATAGCTATGGTTGATATTTTAAAATCTAATTAAGTAAGTTAAGCAATCCGGCATTTTTTTTCAAAACAATTGTGCAATTTAACTTTCCGCGTAGAGCGAAACAACCTAGCCTAATGTAAATTTATACAAATTAAAATAAAGACCAGTGGTACATTTTCAGCTGTGTGGTATATATTTAATCCTCAACAAGATTGTCTTTAGAGGAAATATTTCCAGTAATAGAGAGTTAAAAGGGAAAGGAAGTATTACAATCCTTAATACCAGTTTTTGTTTAGGGGGGAAATATAGGAAACTTTTTTCCGAACACCTTTTGTTTGTTTTATTGGGGGTGTTTATTTTATAGGGGGGGGGGGGGGGGGGGAGGGCGTCACTAGGATAATTAATCCTTAACAAGATTTTTTTTAGAGGAAACACAATTGAAAAGGTAAACATGATAAACTAGCTTTTCAGCGCCTTTGCTTTTATTTTTGCTTTTTGTTCTTTTCTAGAAATTCTTGTAATGTTTTTAACATTTTGTCCGCCATCTTAGATTTAGATCCAAGCAGTAATGACGAATGAGTCTTCCAGTTAAAAAAAAACCGCGCGTTGTTCCCCTTTCAAACTAATTAAGATAAAAGTGCCTCAACGAGTGGCCCGACTCGTGAACTTCACTGACAGAACTATTCAACAGGCCGGTCGAGTAGTTTAAAACGCCGCCCACGAACAATAGACTAGAGTGCCGACACAGACCCATAAAACGGGTGGCCGCGTGGGGAAAAGTGCCGCCACCTTTCAAACGGCCCGCTCTCTGCTCTTATTGGGCTTTTATGGGTTCTTGACCGGTAAGTTTGGGCTATCGCCGTGAATGGATAGCGTCAACGGCTAGCGTCCTGACTGCCGCTGTCATCTGTCCCATGGGAGAAAGCATGAATCTCCTTTTAATCCCCAGTCACTTATGGCCCGGTCACACCAGAACGTTTTAGGCCAACGCGTGAGTAGCGCGTTAAAAACAGTTGATACGCTGGAAAACGCTGAACTTCCACAACAAAAAGTCAAGTGGAACCGTGATTTCAGCGTGTCCATAACGCGTTGATAACGGGTTTATTGCGTTTGCCAGCGCGTGAGTAACGCGTTAGTAACGCGCTCGACGAAAGATGAACGACTCCCCAGCGCGTGAGTAGCGCGTTACAACGCGCGCTAGCGTACTGCAACGATCACGCGTAGCCGACGCGCTACTACGGTAATGGTCTTGTCACATCAGAACGTTTTAGGCCAACGCGTGAGTAACGTGTTGGAATTTTGGCAACACGCGGGTAAACGTTGACCAACGCTAGGCCAACGTTCTCAACACGCTTAGCGCGTTACCCAAACGCTGGGACACGCTTCCACACGCTGAGGCAACAATACATTTTTCAACATACCTAATATTTCCAGCGTTTGCCAGCGTGTGACTGCACACGCTGGCGGCGCGCTGGAAGGTCGTTACTCACGCGTCGAATTCGCTAGACGATCGTTACCATCCCGCCACTAACACGCTGGCAACCCGCTGTCATATTTTTACTATAAATCAGTAATGCTTTCCTCACACACTGAGCGCGTTCCTCACACGCTACTCACGTGCTGGCATACGCTATGAACCCGTTATCAACCTGTATGGACATGCTGAAATCACGGTTCCACTTGAATTTTTCTGTGAAAGTTCAGCGATTGCAAGCGTATCAACTATGTTTAACGCGCTATTCACGCGTTGGCCTAAAACGTTCTGGTGTGACAGGGACACAACCAGCATGTTGCCAGCGTACGCCAGCGTGTGAGTAGCGGGTTGGTAACGATCGTCTAAAACGTCCTGATGTGACAGGTTCATTACCAGCAGTAAAAGTTGAGAATTATACCATCCAGCAAACCCAGGCAAAATCAGAGCAAAACCACCTAGCTAATGTCAATTTATACAAATTAATATAGAAACAAGTGATACATTTTTAGTTATGTTGTTGTTTGTTTAATGACGGATTGATGCCTGTTGGGCGAAAAAAATTAAACAAGTTATTGTGCACCTTTTTTGTTATTGTTTTTTGTTATCAGCATTTCTAGTTTACATATCAGTATTAAAACAATTTAAAAATAGTACTAATATTGTGTTGTATTGTTTTGTTTTGTTTTGTTTAACACGTGCACCAACCACAAGCTTCAACTTTCTGGAGTGATGCGTCCACACCTGTTTTTGATGTTCGTTGAATATTCAATGTGATTATTGGTGTGGAAATAAACGTTTTTCGAATTGAATTGAATTGAATTAAGTTGAATTCATGGTCTGCAGCCATAAATGAATATAGCCCCCTCTGGTGTTTGTAACCATTGAGGGAAAGGAGATTATCTCTTCATGCGAATTATGATGCTTACGTGTTAGCGAACAAAGCTGCAGTATGGCGCATACGCTTTATTACAAAAGAACAACAAAACAACAATAGAAATCCAAGTCTGCAAATTCTGGGAAAACGATACAAACACATACACTAACAAGGCGTGTGATACGCACCTCTGGCCGGCGGCGGTAAATATGTTCACTGCCAATAATTGGCATTCAAGCCCACATTTTTAAAGATGGCCGCCACAAGATGACTCAGCCTATATGTTACAAAAAGTGACACATAAATCGTAACATATCTGATACAAAGACATACAACACACTCTAAAAACAGATTGGTTGAAAATAAGCAATATATTGGTCGATTTCAACCAATCCAGTTGGTATAGATATGTGGATAACCAAAATATTGGTTAAAATAACCAATCTGATATTGGTTACCTAGTCAACGTATATTGGTTATAACACCAACCAATGCAATGTTGGTTAATTTAACCAATCCACAATGGACTCCAACCAATTTGTAATGGTAATTTGTATTGGTTATAGCACTAACCAATACATAATAGTAGGGCTGCATATTCATATTGGTTAACACGCAACCAATTTGCATAACACCAACCAATACAAATATTTAATTCAAAGGTTCCCACGCAACCAATTACATAACGTGGACAAATTACGTAATGAAATAATACCTTATTACGTATTACACATTACACATTGCAATTATGCATACATACAATAATAACCTATTCCTATTAAATATTAGCTACTGACCACTTACTACACACTTAGCTACTGCCGTTGTTAGTCTTATAGTTCGCTTTTTTGTCCACGACAAAGTCACAGCTATTTTTGTATGAATAATGTCAACAGTATGAAATTTAATGTCATTTTTTTTCACTATGTTAGCACAAACATATAAATTCAATCATGGAATCGTTTGAATAATTACATATTATTGTCAAAAAAGTGCATTTTGGACTAAATACCACAATTTAACATCGACTATTGTCAAAACAAATGTTCTCACTTCTGATTGGTCAGTTGCTGTAGGTACGTTTCCTACATTATGAATAACCAATAGATTGGTTAATACCTTGGTTACAAGATCAACCAATATGACTGGTTGAAGGACAACCAACATATTGGTTATAAATAACCATTAGATTGGTTGATACCTTGGTTGCAAGCTCAACCAATATGACTGGTTAAAGGACAACCAACATTGGTTATGATTGACCAATATATTGGTTGGAACCTAATTGGCTGCAAGCTCAACCAATATAACTAGTTGGAGGATAATACCTTGGTTACAAGCTCAACCAGGACTGGGATTGATTTTCTCTATGCATGGGATGTTAAAACACAGACTGTAAGCATCAAAGGCACGCTAAGTATGCCTTCAAATGTTCAGTAACGCAAATAAGAAAAAAAGAGTTAATCTTGAAAAGCAATTACAACAGTAATGGTAAGAATCTCAAGCCAGGTCGCAATTCTTGTAACCATTTTCGTCTTTTACTGTTATAAATTGGTATTGTACGTACGTGTTGGCAGCCATTTTGAAAAATGGCGGCCATCTTTGATTTCCAGTGATTTATGATTTGTTAATTATAAATGACCAACGAGAGGTAATTGCAGCTTTATTGTATGACCATTTTGGTTTATTTTGTAAAATAACCAATGTATGTCATATAATGAAAGCAATCTTGGAAAACATGGCCGCCATCTTGAAAAAATGGAAGCCATCTTGAAAGTTCAAGTTGTTTCTATTTTTGAATTGATAAGGGGTACATTTGGTGGATAATTGCAACTGTCGGTGCTTGTATGACCAATTAATCCAATGTAACATTAAGTGTTACCATTAAGTGGCGGCCATCTTGAAAAAAATGGCCGCCATATTGGATTTGAGTTTGGCTAACGGGGTTTTTGTGTACAGTGACCCCAAAAGAGTAGTTATGCCAATTTTGGTGCTTGTATCATCAAATGCAATATTGTGGTGAAAAAAATTATTAATCTGCAGGACTAATATGAAATACCAGACGCACGTGTTTACGCGCGCAGGGTTGAAAATGTAACAAAGATGTATGGCTCTTCGTGAAAACGCAAATCTCCCTTGACCTACTTTTACGCCTATACGTGCAATACGTTGTGTACGCGTTCAAGGGGCGGTAATGTTTTGTCTCTTCGTAAAAGCGCAAAACGCGTACGTTGATAATGGCCAAAACCAATATTAGGCTTTTGAATAATAAATTATTGTTGCTTACAATAATTAGACCAACGTCAAAATGCTTTCTTACCAATAATTTTGGGGATTTCCTTGAACTTCCACAAGTCTTCCACGCTAGGTAACCCTTAACCTACTGTTTAGCCCAATTTACGGACACCTCGTTTTTCCCCGTTTGTGTTTGCTAGGCTTATTATTTTGTATTGATCACATACATTTTCATTATGTTTTAATAGTGAGGTTTGGCATACTGGTGATATCTGGAGACAAGGTAAATGCGCGGAACTTTAGGGTATAATAACAGCCTTTTTGGATTGTTACTATAATTATTCAGATACTTGTGACTATGTTATTGAAGTAATGATGTGTAAGTATAATCACCAAAATAAACCTTTCAAAAATAAACAAAATATATCCAAATATGGGAATAAATAAATGAGATTTAAAGCTTTGCATGGTGGAGACTAGACTTAGAAAGATTTGCGGTAACACCCTGTGAAAGGATTTTAACACAACGTTTCCCATCTGAGGATGACCAGTATGCTCTGTCAACGTCGTGTTTAACCACCGGTTCTTACCATGCAGAACCACCCCTACCTCTTCTCAAAAGAGATCCTTTTACATGGTGTTACCGCAAATCATTCTAAGTAATAAATAATGTTGTACAGCAGGTATATTAAATAATTGATATCTCAAATGGCTCAAGCCTGAGACAGGGTAACCACGCAGATTCTTGAAGATTATAGTCTCCTGGTGTCGACGGACAAGCCAATTGTGTACATGCCATCGGAAATAGGCCATATCTTGAGACCAAATTAAGCTAGACCTGTCATTTTTGAAGATTATTGATAAACACTACTTATCATCAACACTAGTGTCAACACCAATACTCTTACTAGTATTGTAGGAGGTAGGTGAACACTGAACAATCACCTTAATTAAACTTGGGTTAACTTTTTGAACCACCCTGTATTTAACAAAAGGACGATTGAAAAACGTTGACTCACTTTAAATAATATTTGCTTAAAGCTTAACTACACTGCCAAACTAAATCCTTTAGGTCACTAACTTACTATACATTGAGAATCAACGGAAAGGAACAATGCCATTGGGTGGGTATATCGCTGCATACTCTTCCACACCTAACATTCCTGAAAAAACAGCAAACGAAGCAAATGTAAGGATATCTTTTGCTTGACAACTAACCTGACAAAGTTTGAGCTCTGTGAATAATGGATATTCCGAGAAAACATTATCATAAGATTTCGATTTTAAGCCAACTATACTAATGGACATTTCAAAAATGTATCTCCGAGACGCAATTTTGGACTTTCTTTTATACTCTACAAAATGCCAGAAGGAATATTTTCACATGTAATTTGAGTCATTAATAACTTTACATCAAGCTTTTGAATAATAATTTGGTTGGTTACTTTGTTGATAGTTGCAAAAGGTATACTGTCATTTTAAGCAATTTATTTAGGCTGCTTAAATCTGACATCTGACATCTACATATTTCTCTTTCAATTTATAAACACAATGAAGTAAAATCCTCATTTTCCTAGTTAGAATCAAAATGTGGGTTACGGTAAACTGGTTCAAATGGTCATTGACCAGTTGCTTTAAATATCATTTCGGATTGTTTGGGATTTATATAAAGTACTACATTAAAACGTCGTGAATGTGTTACTTATGTTTCCATGGGTTAATTAATTACGAATTAATTAAAGATTTAAGAAGAGTGTTACTTCGTGAAAACGAAATCTGCAGAAAATCCGTACAGTGCGCGTACACAAAGATATTATCAGTGCTACTTCGTGAAAACTAAAACTGCAGGAAAACTGTAAGTGCGCGCACACACAACTCAGTGCTACTTCGTGGAAACGAAATCTGCAAGAAATACGTACAGTGCGCGCACACGTACACAAGCATCAGTGCTACTTCGTGAAAAAGAAATCTTTGACTGCAACGTCGTTTTCAATAATGACCGTAGAGCGCCGTAGATTGAGTGCGCGTACAATTCAATACACTGTAAAATGTCCGTGTTAATGCACATGTGCGTGTACCCCTGGGGACGAGAGTAGAGAGTTACTTCGTGGAACTACACATACATGCAAAGTGCTCAGAATCGTTTTCACGAAGTATACTTCGTGAAAACGAACAATCCACTAAACCGCGTTATTTTACTTACACTCATTAACCTAATTACCATAATAATTAACTTTTTAAATTGTAGAATTTAAAATATAATAGTTGTTGTCTTACTAATATATTTAATGCATTTGTTTTACTGCATGGAAGTATGGTCGAGTGTTACTTCGTGGTGTCGGTGACGATTTGTGCACGATCAACGTTACAATTTGCGCAGTAGCGATAGGTCTTGGAGTATTTTTAGAGAGATAATGCTGTAATAATTAAGTATCGACAATGTGAATCAAAGAAATGTGCCCAACAAGCAACACGAAAGGAATAAATCATTTGTTTAACGTTCCAAACCTGTGACTGTAAAGTCGAAAACGAAGCTGGTGCTCAACTGGTACTATGTATTTAGGAAACTCCGCAATTACCAAGAGAGTATAAAGCGGGGCACCATGCTCAATTAACACGGGATGTGCCGCCCAATCGCGAACAACCAACTCGGCAACAACTCGGCCGCCAAGCATAGCAAGGGATACAATTGTGTAAAGGCTTTGTGTAACGCAATAGCTGCCGCCCAAAAGCGAACAACCAACAATTCGGCAACCGAGCAACGGGATACGATTTCGGGAAGGCTTCGGCCCGAACTCCGGCAAGGAAAATGCAAAAATAATGCAAATATAACGCAATAGTTTACGCAAAAAGGCCCACACACATCAACAGGCAATCGAAAAGCGACTACACGTTTATCAGTAACGTTTGTTTCTCCTAAATCTCACCACGGACGAATATTAGGGTTTCTTTAAAACCTTATACCCGGGGGGATTCGTCGTCGCGAACGAGCAAGATGGCGCATTTTTCCTTCTTTATAGTATAGAATTTACCACGGACGAATATAATTTTTTTTTAAATCTTATTCCCCGGGGGATTCGTCGTCGCGAACGATCTGGCACCCCGCCGCACCGACGCCGGCTGCACACACGCACGGCGACGAGTCGCCCGACCAAAAGCGCCGCGTCTTCCCAACATGGCGCCAACTATGCGCCAAGATGGCGCGGCCCTGTGTTCCAAGATGGCGGCGCCCAGGGACAAGATGACGCATTTTTCATCTTCTATAGTATAGATTATAGTATAGATACTCCGTGTGGTTTGAAGTACACATGGAAAGCCCTCTATTGAATACCTTTGTTTACACTAGACAATTCCTTGGGGTTGAACCATGGTTGAAAAGATGATGCGTTTCATGCTAGGAGTCCACTGGGCCAGCGCCAGTTGGTGCCAGTTTGCGCCAATGCAATTTGATGTGGCGCCTAGTGTCGCAAATAAGGTGCCTAGTGGCGTGTAGTGGCTCAAACTGCCTCCCAACTGGCTCATGGTGGCCCGTAACGGCACCAAATTTGAATGTGGCGGCAAGAAAATTTCAAAATGTTTGAAACTTTCGTCGCGCCACTTGCATCGAGCAATCAGCGCCAAGTGTCCGCCAAGTTTCCGCCAAGTGGCACCAAATGGCACGAACATATCGCCCTTTGGAGCAAACAATCCGCCTATTGGAACCCACTGGAATGTAATGGCGCGCGCCAAGTTGCGCCATATTTAGTAGAGATGTTGTTCATACAGCAGCTGAGGAGGGTCTGAACCAGGTAGCCGATGGCCGGTATTTATATAGTCGGCAAGTAGCGCCAAGCGGCGGCAAGTTCAAACCAATTTGGCGATCTTTGGCACAAACTAATCACCAAGTGGCGCAAAGTAGCCGTCTATTGGCGCGAATGGCGCCAACAGGGTGAATTTTGGAATCAAATAGCCGTGTAATGGCGCGAACTGGCGCAAACTGGCGCAACATTTTGGAGCAAGCCGGGTGGCATTTGGCGCACGCCATATGGCACCCAGTTTATTCCACTTGGCGACACATGCCGAGCGGACATTAATTCGGCCCCACAGCGAGCCAATCACATAATCTTTGGCGCGAACTGGCACCAACTGGCACTGGCCCAGTGGACTCCTAGCATCACTCTCTACAATTTTTAATACCGCGCCAAATGCAACGTTCATCCCGACAATAATTTCGCCCCGAATTTGAACTCAACTTGGTTGGCTTCCAGACCGGGTTGAGATTTTCCAGCCAGTTTGAAAGTCAGTGACAATTTTTTGGGTTCATCCTAAATTTGAAGGGTTAATCATAATAAGCTATTTATTTAGGTACCCTTGCACAAAACACGTGTGATTACGGCTTGTGATCAGAGGGTCGGGGTTCGAATCCAGCTGCTGGCCATTATGTTGTGTCCGTTGGCAAGTCACGTCACCCTAATTGACTCACTATACACAGGAGTATAAATGGGTACCGGCATTCGCTAGTGAGTAACCTGCTATGGACTAGCATCCCATCCAGTGGAAATATAAATATTCTCAGTCGTTTTATGCTAGAGAAACCGGAGTTAAACACCGGCCATGGTGGCAGGCTTTAATTACACGAAACATTCAAAAATTTGCACTCCGTTGAACTTATAAAAGAATTGCGTAATAAACTTGGAAAAGCATTAACTTAACACTAAGCACTGTTCATACTACAGTCTCTCAACCCGGGTTGAATTTAACCCGCTGTGTAAACCCTTTTCCACCACCCTGTGACGAGGTTTTAATTGTCAACCTCGTGTTGTTTCACAGTTTGCTTTGTGCAAACTGAGCTTATTTTGCTCAGTTACTGGTACTACTATTTTGAACTATGGGGAAGAGTTTCAAACTAGGTTGGAAATCTGAACCCTTGTCTAGAGCCGGGTTTAGCCGGGATGTTAGAAAAAACATCGCGGATTTTAAACATTTAAACACATTTTAAAAAGAGCTCAACAGTTACATTTCCACAAAATAAACTTTTAATATAACACCCTTATTTCTCTTCAATAAACACATAACAATTGAGCTGTAGCTATTATTAGCTGTTTGTTTTAAGTTAAGATAAAAGGAAAACACATAATATTCATTTTCTAGCAATCAATACAAAACGTAAAAACTAGGTCTATGGGTAAACTGTGCGGTAAACTTTTAGGAGTAACTACTGCATGATACCATTGAAGACTAACAGTACCCTTCATAAATTATTCAAAGACTGTGTATAAAGACTGAGAATTGAGTTCAACGTTTACAAAATTGCAATGCAAAACATTTTTAAACGTGCTTCACTCGCATGTATATGTATACTGTACACGAGTGCGATCAGCGACCGCACGCGGCCAGGCTACCAAATGCAAATCAGTTGAATCCCATCCACGCCTTGTAACAATTGTTCGCCTTTGGTTATGCTTTTCCTTGTTTTGTCGCTGGATTTGACCGCATTGGATGCGAATACAAATTACTATTCAGTCCCTGGCGATCAAGTTCCACGATTACATAGATAGAAAGCTGGACAGTGTGGCTATACATTCTTCAACAAGTTTGAAGTCTGCATGGCGAATTTACCTGGACATAGATCCAATACGAAAAGTACGAGAGTTGCCCCCCAAAAAATCACAATCATAGCCGTTGTTTCAAGGCGTTTGACCAACTCAAACCGATTTTTATATCGCGGCCTTGCAAGGTGAGGTCGCTGTTTTGTAGTCTGGCTTCCCGACCCTTCCTCCGATGAAACGGGGCAAATTAAAGATGTTTTTTTTAATTTGGTAAACTGGGGGTAGTTTCTCAAAAATAACAGCACACTCATGATTTCACAGGACAGTTACTTGAGACTGTTATTCACTTTCAGTCAAGTAAGGTATTTCATAATGAGTCAGTAGTTTAGGTTTTTATGTTTGCAAATGGTGTACTATTATACCTTTAAAGGTAGGATTAAGAAATAACTCACTCACTCTAGGCATCTAGCAAAATTATTGCGCTATAGATATCCTGTATTTATTCCCAAAAAATATAAATTAATAAAAACTAAATCGCGATCGCCGGACGGCGATCGCGAAAAAACAAAAATAACATCAGAATAACTGCTCGACGCTTGTTGAAAACAAACGCTGATTTTCGTGTTTTTCTCGGCATCAGTGACAACACTTTGGACAGGTCAGTTAAACAGTATTTACTATAAAATACAACCCCCAATTATGTCACCCAATAATACAAAATCAAGAAAATCAAATAAGAAAAACTGCAGTATAACATTATTTTACTAGTTCTCTTACTACACTGGCCTATGAGAATTGAGTAGTATTTTGTAGTACTGTGCCGAAAAAATGTTCGCCCTGTCGGACGTAAACATTGTGGTTAACATTTTTTTGTTTTTTTTGTGTCTTTTCTCGGAACGGTATTAGATTGGTTTCCTCTTCAACCACTTGTTTACAATGGGATAAATAACGAATCCAAAACATGACATTTTGGGGGATTTCAGGACGTAATCCCCCTTTAATAAGAATATTATCGCATCACATACTCTTCCCCCACCATCTGGATCCCTCAACAACTCTTTTCAATAATCATTCCTCATTTCCACATATTATGTCAGCTCCCTTCCACAATACAAAGCTCGCTCACAGCGACAGCAAACTTGACCAAAAGGTCCTTAAGATGAACATACTGCGGGATTTAATTACGTTACGCGCTCAGCAGCCCGGGACAGGCCGCGCTTTTCCTCACTTAAAATGTTGACGAGTTTACTTAAGACGTTTACACCTTGATTTTGCTGGCGGCATCATTACCGTCAGAATTGCTTACGGAAAGCATTCTTAGCTGAAATTTGTGTTCTATGTTATACATCTAAAGGATATAATTCTTGCTCTTTGTCAGGGTGTGAGCCGTGTATTATTGCCTTTGTGTCCGGCCCTCGGAACAAATTCAATTTGGATCAACATTTCAACTACCACAATCCCCCTGATTCTGTTTGCACTTTTGTTCAAAGATAAAAAGAAGCCAGAATAGTATCTCTTGCACTTTTATCACAATCGCAATGGGTTTTGGGGACACAATTAGATTAAATTTCGTTTATAGTTTGCACTAGAGTACCGGTTGAGTTGACACGCCGTGCAGCAAACACAGGTGCTATGCAGGCCAACAATTGCAATGCCAAAGGTCACTCGATATTACAAAATGAGATTGGTTAAGGTTCAGAAAGCTTGGGTGTCTATCAAAGGGATTGCACAGGCAGTGATATAATGGTCCAATATCTCCGAATGCACTGAAATCTTTGTTATTTTCCGACTGCGTGACCCGCGACCATCCTTGATTGGTGGTTCGCGACCATCCGCGACTGGTGGTCCGACCATATAAGACTTGTCGGCAATCTCTTACGATTTGGAGTCGCAGTAACCTGACCATCAACCTTGCTGCGACTGATTTTCCTCTGGTGATCAACCACGCGCTCTTTCTACGATTTGCATGCGATATTCCAACAAGTTTTGGTCGCAGCTAGGTCGTAACCTGGTCACAGGCACGGTGTGACTGGACCTTTAGGAATGGTAGAATAGGTAAAGGCCCAGTCACACCGGGCTTGCGACCAGGTTACGACCAAGCTGCGACCGAAAAATGTTGCAATCGCGGGCAAATCGTACAAAGAGCGTGCGACTGGTCGCAGAGGTCGTGGGTCATCGCCACAGCAAAATCAGTCGCAGCAAGGTCGATGGTCATGTTCAAAACTTCTGACCTGCGATTCCAAATCGTAAGAGGTTTCAGACAGGTCTTACATGGTCGTACCACCAGTCGTGCATGCTCGCACCGCCATTCGTGGATGGTCGCGGGTCCCACAGTCGCACGATTAGTCGTGCAACTGGTTGTAGGTATACACGACTGATCGTGCGAGTTGTCGCAGGTATACACGATTGCTCGTACGATCAATCGTGGGTACCTGGGACTAGTCGCACGATTACCTACGACTGATTTTGCGATCAATCTTCTCCAATCGCTTGTGATCGCACGACCAAGCGTGCCACCAATTGTACGTACCAGTCTTAAGAGCAATCACAGCATACGACAGCTATGAAGATCGTCGCAAAACATTGGCGATTGGTCGTACCTCTGCTAAATCGCACCAATCGCACGATCCAGAAATCGTACGATCCGGTGTGACTGGGCCTTAACTGGTTTGTTTGTTGGGGACACTTTCTGTTAGCACATCCTGTTTCTACATGTAGGCCTATGTATGCTACCTACTCGGAGAACCTAAAACGTAGCCTTTCCCACAAAACCAGAAACGTTAACAATTCAATTTGTTTTGGCGAAACTGATTGTTTGTTTACAGATGGAAAGATGACATGTTCCAGCTTTAATTTGACACCAACATTATTGTTACAAGTTGTTTGGTTGTAAAGAAATGTTGATTCTAGTACGGGTGTACAAACAAGTACAAATAAAGGCAGTGTTCAAAATTCTACTTATATTTTTTTAAAGACAAATCTGTGATGAACCTATAGCCAAATTTCTTTCTCATTGCATACTATAATTGTGTGCAAATTGTCATGCATTTATCCTCAAGTGAACAATACTATAATCACATTGTGCGCCAATCTGCCCTGCTGTAAACATTAAAGGGGCACTATGTCCTGAAAATCCACAAAATACCATGTTTTGAATTTGAATTTATCCTATTTCAAACATATGGTTGAAAGAAAACCAAACATTGTATTACCGTTCCCGAAAAAACACAACAGTGTACGCATACGTTTTTCCTGTCATTTTCATTCGATGTTCAATACACGTTGTGTGTTTTCCATAAATTTAATATGGCACCAATGCACAATTCGCAAAAGGCGAAAACTATCCGGCTATCATGACTACACCCAAAACAACACGAGTTTCAGGGGTCTCTTTTATGACCCCCGGTACTCGTTCTACACAAGAATGCAAAAACTAAACACGCCCAGTTTTTAAGGGATGGTTGTGTGGATGTTTATATCCTACTTTTAAATGCTTATTCCGATGAACACCATTTTGATCAAAGCGCGTTTTGTAGCCATGTTTGTTTTTAGGCGATTCCAGGACACAGTATCCCTTTAATGTCACCAAAGCCATACAAAAAGCTATACACAGATTTAAATTTTACTTAATTTTAACCCCCTTTTATTTGGACCGGTCGTAGAACAAAATTAGCCAGAGCGACTTGTTTATCAATACGGGTTTCGTTGGTGCGGATCACAAAATGATAATCATTTCTGTTTGGGAACCCAAATTTAGAATACAAAAGTGGGAGAGGGGGGGGGGGGGGGGGGGGGGGGTTAATTACAAAAAGTGCCCCTGTTTATGCTGTTTTGCTCGATGGCCATCGATATCGGGGCGATGGGAATGACCAATACACCTGGTTTTCCATGAACACAATTCTGAACATACCGGAGCCGCATATATAGATCAACCAATACCTAGCGATGGATAACATTTCTGACAAGGAATTAAAGTGAACGGAGAATGTGCTTGATGGACGAAACGCAGTTGTCCGCGTCAACACAAAATTCATACAGCCTTAAAGATATTTCCCACCACTATCAGTGCGAGGGAAGCATTCGCCTGCAGATAACAATATTTTTAGAAGAAGTTTAGAGTCATTAATATCTTTACAAGTAAGCTTTTGAACAGTATGTTGGTTGGTTCCTATTTGTTTGTATTCACCGTGAATACAGTGGTCTTTGGCAAAGACTAGCCAATATCAAGCTTCATAATATTTCAAAGCTATCCCCAAATTGGACAAAGTGAACAAAACAGTTTTCAAAGAGAAACCAAATTTACTATCCAAAACAACTTTATAGTACAACAAATGCAACAGAATAAAAAACAACAACACTTACTTCAGAATAAACGCCCAAGATAACAGAACCAAAACAAACTAGAAATGTGTTTGTGGACAAACACAGAGCTGTTTCGGGTGTCTAAAATTAATTTCAATATGTGTGTGGTGGTCTAAGTGTGTGCCAAGTCTGAAGTCGATCGGAACGATCAAAGTGCCAAATATATTGGTTGAAAAAACGTGTACAAAACACAGGGAAGTTTGAGAAGTACTTTTACATTAACCTTTAGAGCAAAAAACAAGATTATATCTGTCAGGGTTAATTTTTTATGAATTTTTAAAGAAAAAGAGGTATTTTCATTATAACTTCCGGTCTGGTGACGTCATATTTGTTTTCTTTCCGTCAACCAGTTCCTATCATGAAGCTGATTATATACATCAGTTATAAAGTGATTTGAACAAACTTCGCCACACACATCAACTGATTATTCATTTTAAACATTTTTCAACCTGCCGCTAGAGGGCGCTAAAACAATGTATGATGTCACCGGTCACTTTTTTGGAGAGCGCAGCCCAGCTAAAGACTAACATCGTTGAAAGTAAGTTCAAATCATTTTCCACTTTCAAATTATAAGCCACTTCCGGTTTGGAACGGAAGGAAGGGTCACGCGATTTAACGCACACGAGATAAAATGAAGATCCTGAATTATTCTATCTATTGCCACAAAAATTAAGTTTCGGTCTTTTGCGGTTGATTTGTTATTTAATTTCAAAGATTAAATCAATTACACCTTTAAAATGACGTCACGTGACCCCTGATGATGTCATCATGACGTCTGTTTGCGAGACACGAGTTCACTATAGGGCCTTCACCTGGGTTAAGTTTTATGGAAATACGAGTTTGTTTTCTATTAAAAGTGACGGGCAGAAAAATCTGATGCAAAAATCTGGAATATATCTATAACGGGTGATTTTTAAGCGATTGTTTAAGGTTTAAAGGATTTTTCATTGTAACTTCCGGTTTGGTGACGTCATAAATATTTTTCCTTCCCAATATGGTCTAAGCATGAAGCTGATTATATACACCGGTTATAAAGTGGTTTCAGCAAACTTCGCCACACACATCAACAGATTATTCATTTTAACCATTTTTCAACCTGCCGCTAGAGGGCGCTATAACGTGTTATGACGTCGTCGGTAATTTTTTTGAAAAGTTTATTCTAGCCAGACACTAACATCGTTGAAAGTAAGTTCATATCATATTCCAGTTTTAAATGATAAGGCACTTCCGGTTTAGACCGGAAGGAAGGGTCACGTGACTTCACGCACACGAGATAAAATTAAGATCCTGGGTCATTCTATCTATTGCCACAAAAATCAAGTTTCGGTCTTTTGCAGTTGATTTGTTATTGATTTTCAAAGATTAAATCAATTGCACCTTTAAGATGACGTCACGTGACCCCCGATGACGTCACCATGGCGTATGTCTGCTAGGCACGAGCTTACTATAGGGTCTTCACTTGGGTAAAGTTTTGTTCAAATACGACTTTGTTTTCTATGAAAAGTGCTTGTGCAAAAAAACGTGTACAAAGTCTATGGGATTTCGGTTACTAAAAGAAAAAAGAAGAAACTAGAACTACGTCTGTTCGAGGAACAGAACATAGGGCTTTTTCGTATTCGGAATTTTTTAGAATATTTGTTTTCAAAATTTGAACTTTGTTACTATCAAAACAATTTGAAATCATTAAAAACGAATTTAAATTAATTTAAACAGATTACAATTATTTCAAAATGATTAAAACGTTGACGTCACACGTTTGTGAACTTTGTTTGCAACTATCTATAACCTAACTATACAAAATGAGGTGGTATATTAACAAGATCCGTTGCTGAGATATGGCTTCAAGGTCTAAAAACGTAACAATTCAAATATAATCGTAATATGCCGTAACATTTGTCAACATGCCGCTATAGGGCGCCTTAACATTTTATGAAGTCACCGTTAACTTTTTTGTTACTTACAACCTAGCCAGCGCCTAACATTGTTAAAAGTAAGTTCACATCGTTTTCCACTTTTAAGTTATAAGGCACTTCCGGTTTGGACCGGAAGGAATTGTCAGGTTTTGTTTGCATGTAATACAATTATGAAGACCATGGATTAATCTATCAATCCCCCTTAAAAATCTAAATCAGATCTTTTACAGTTGATTTTATATTGATTTTCAAAGATTAAATCTATAAATATTTGGTTGCTTATAATCTGACACTTGATGACGTCATCGTGACGTAATTAACAGAAAGCTCAAGAGCTGTCTTAACTTTGCTATTTGAAGCAAAAATCTGGAATATATCTATCGCGGTTGATTTTTAAGCGACTTTTTAAGGTTTAAAGGTCTTTTCATTGTAACTTCCGGTTTGGTGACGTCATCAATATTTCTCTTTTTCAATATGTTCTTAGCACGAAGCTGATTATATACACCGGTTATACAGTGAATTCAGCAAACTTCGCCACACACATCAACAAATTATGCATTTTAACGATTTTTCAACCTGCCGCTAGAGGGCGCTATAACGTATTATGACGTCGCCGGTAATTTTTTTGAAAAGTTTATTCTAGCCAGACACTAACATCGTTGAAAGTAAGTTCATATCATTTTCCAGTTTTAAATTATAAGGCACTTCCGGTTTGGACCGGAAGGAAGGGTCACGTGATGTTACGCACACGAGATAAAATGAAGATCCTGGATTATTCTATATGTTGCCACAAAAATCAAGTTTCGGTCTTTTGCGGTTGATTTGTTATTTAATTTCAAAGATTAAATCAATTACACCTTTAAGATGACGTCACGTGACCCCTGATGACGTCACCATGACGTATTTCTGCGAGACACGAGTTCACTATAGGGTCGTCACCTGGGTTAAGTTTTATAAAAATACGACTTTGTTTTCTGGTAAAAGTACTTGTGCAAAAAAACGTGTACAAAGTCTATGGGGTTTAGGTTACTAAAAGAAAAAAAGAAAAAAAGAAGAAGAAGAAAAAAAAAAATCAGAACAAAAACAAAGGCTTTTTCGCAACTTGCGAAAAAGCCAAAAATAAAAAAAAAATAAAAAAACTAGAACTACGTCTGTTCGAGGAACAGAACATAGGGCTTTTTCGCATTCGCAATTTTTTAGATTAAATTTTTCAAAAATTGAACTTTTATACCATCAAAACAATTTAAAATTATTGAAAACGAATTTAAGTTAATTTAAACAGATTAAAATGAATCCAAACTGATTAAAACGATGACGTCAAACGTTTGTGAACACTTTGTGCAACTATCTATCACCTAACAATACAAACGTATGTTATGTTAGCACGTTCCGTTGCTGAGATATGACTTAAAGGTCGAAAAACGTAATAATTCAAATATAATCGTAATATGATGTAACATTTGTCAACATGCCGCTAGATGGCGCTATAACATTTTAATAATCACCGTTAACTTGTTTGTTACTTACAACCTAGCCAGCGCCTAACATCGTTGAAAGTAAGTTCACATCGTTTTCCACTTTTAAATTATTATGCACTTCCGGTTTGGACCGGAAGGAAGGGTCATTTTTTGTGCATGTAATACAAATTATGAAGACCATGGATTAATCAATCAATTTCCTTATAAAATCTAAATCAGATCTCTTACAGTTGATTTTATATAGATTTTCAAAGATTAAATCTAGAAATATTTAGTTGCTTGTAATCTGACATTTGATGACGTCATCGTGACGTAATTAACAGAAAGCTCGAGAGCTGTCTTTACTTTGCTATCTGATGCAAAAATCTGGATTATATCTATAGCGGTTGATTTTTAAGCGATTGTTTAAGGTTTAAAGGATTTTTCATTGTAACTTCCGGTTTGGTGACGTCATAAATATTTCTCCTTCACAATATGGTCTAAGCACGAAGCTGATTATATACACCGGTTATAAAGTGGTTTCAGCAAACTTTGCCACACACATCAACAGATTATTCATTTTAACCATTTTTCAATCTGCCGCTAGAGGGCGCTATAACGTGTTATGACGTCGCCGTTAATTTTTTTGAAAAGTTTATTCTAGCCAGACACTAACATCGTTGAAAGTAAGTTCATATCATATTCCAGTTTTAAATGATAAGGCACTTCCGGTTTAGACCGGAAGGAAGGGTCACGTGACTTCACGCACACGAGATAAAATTAAGATCCTGGGTCATTCTATCTATTGCCACAAAAATCAAGTTTCGGTCTTTTGCAGTTGATTTGTTATTGATTTTCAAAGATTAAATCAATTGCACCTTTAAGATGACGTCACGTGACCCCCGATGACGTCACCATGGCGTATGTCTGCTAGGCACGAGCTTACTATAGGGTCTTCACTTGGGTAAAGTTTTGTTCAAATACGACTTTGTTTTCTATGAAAAGTGCTTGTGCAAAAAAACGTGTACAAAGTCTATGGGATTTCGGTTACTAAAAGAAAAAAGAAGAAACTAGAACTACGTCTGTTCGAGGAACAGAACATAGGGCTTTTTCGTATTCGGAATTTTTTAGAATATTTGTTTTCAAAATTTGAACTTTGTTACTATCAAAACAATTTGAAATCATTAAAAACGAATTTAAATTAATTTAAACAGATTACAATTATTTCAAAATGATTAAAACGTTGACGTCACACGTTTGTGAACTTTGTTTGCAACTATCTATAACCTAACTATACAAAATGAGGTGGTATATTAACAAGATCCGTTGCTGAGATATGGCTTCAAGGTCTAAAAACGTAACAATTCAAATATAATCGTAATATGCCGTAACATTTGTCAACATGCCGCTATAGGGCGCCTTAACATTTTATGAAGTCACCGTTAACTTTTTTGTTACTTACAACCTAGCCAGCGCCTAACATTGTTAAAAGTAAGTTCACATCGTTTTCCACTTTTAAGTTATAAGGCACTTCCGGTTTGGACCGGAAGGAATTGTCAGGTTTTGTTTGCATGTAATACAATTATGAAGACCATGGATTAATCTATCAATCCCCCTTAAAAATCTAAATCAGATCTTTTACAGTTGATTTTATATTGATTTTCAAAGATTAAATCTATAAATATTTGGTTGCTTATAATCTGACACTTGATGACGTCATCGTGACGTAATTAACAGAAAGCTCAAGAGCTGTCTTAACTTTGCTATTTGAAGCAAAAATCTGGAATATATCTATCGCGGTTGATTTTTAAGCGACTTTTTAAGGTTTAAAGGTCTTTTCATTGTAACTTCCGGTTTGGTGACGTCATCAATATTTCTCTTTTTCAATATGTTCTTAGCACGAAGCTGATTATATACACCGGTTATACAGTGAATTCAGCAAACTTCGCCACACACATCAACAAATTATGCATTTTAACGATTTTTCAACCTGCCGCTAGAGGGCGCTATAACGTATTATGACGTCGCCGGTAATTTTTTTGAAAAGTTTATTCTAGCCAGACACTAACATCGTTGAAAGTAAGTTCATATCATTTTCCAGTTTTAAATTATAAGGCACTTCCGGTTTGGACCGGAAGGAAGGGTCACGTGATGTTACGCACACGAGATAAAATGAAGATCCTGGATTATTCTATATGTTGCCACAAAAATCAAGTTTCGGTCTTTTGCGGTTGATTTGTTATTTAATTTCAAAGATTAAATCAATTACACCTTTAAGATGACGTCACGTGACCCCTGATGACGTCACCATGACGTATTTCTGCGAGACACGAGTTCACTATAGGGTCGTCACCTGGGTTAAGTTTTATAAAAATACGACTTTGTTTTCTGGTAAAAGTACTTGTGCAAAAAAACGTGTACAAAGTCTATGGGGTTTAGGTTACTAAAAGAAAAAAAGAAAAAAAGAAGAAGAAAAAAAAAAATCAGAACAAAAACAAAGGCTTTTTCGCAACTTGCGAAAAAGCCAAAAATACAAAAAAAATAAAAAAACTAGAACTACGTCTGTTCGAGGAACAGAACATAGGGCTTTTTCGCATTCGCAATTTTTTAGATTAAATTTTTCAAAAATTGAACTTTTATACCATCAAAACAATTTAAAATTATTGAAAACGAATTTAAGTTAATTTAAACAGATTAAAATGAATCCAAACTGATTAAAACGATGACGTCAAACGTTTGTGAACATTTTGTGCAACTATCTATCACCTAACAATACAAACGTATGTTATGTTAGCACGTTCCGTTGCTGAGATATGACTTAAAGGTCGAAAAACGTAATAATTCAAATATAATCGTAATATGATGTAACATTTAATTTCAAAGATTAAATCAATTACACCTTTAAGATGACGTCACGTGACCCCTGATGACGTCACCATGACGTATTTCTGCGAGACACGAGTTCACTATAGGGTCGTCACATGGGTTAAGTTTTATAAAAATACGACTTTGTTTTCTGGTAAAAGTACTTGTGCAAAAAAACGTGTACAAAGTCTATGGGGTTTAGGTTACTAAAAGAAAAAAAGAAAAAAAGAAGAAGAAGAAAAAAAAAAATCAGAACAAAAACAAAGGCTTTTTCGCAACTTGCGAAAAAGCCAAAAATAAAAAAAAAAAAAAAAAACTAGAACTACGTCTGTTCGAGGAACAGAACATAGGGCTTTTTCGCATTCGCAATTTTTTAGATTAAATTTTTCAAAAATTGAACTTTTATACCATCAAAACAATTTAAAATTATTGAAAACGAATTTAAGTTAATTTAAACAGATTAAAATGAATCCAAACTGATTAAAACGATGACGTCAAACGTTTGTGAACATTTTGTGCAACTATCTATCACCTAACAATACAAACGTATGTTATGTTAGCACGTTCCGTTGCTGAGATATGACTTAAAGGTCGAAAAACGTAATAATTCAAATATAATCGTAATATGATGTAACATTTGTCAACATGCCGCTAGATGGCGCTATAACATTTTAATAATCACCGTTAACTTGTTTGTTACTTACAACCTAGCCAGCGCCTAACATCGTTGAAAGTAAGTTCACATCGTTTTCCACTTTTAAATTATTATGCACTTCCGGTTTGGACCGGAAGGAAGGGTCATTTTTTGTGCATGTAATACAAATTATGAAGACCATGGATTAATCAATCAATTTCCTTATAAAATCTAAATCAGATCTCTTACAGTTGATTTTATATAGATTTTGAAAGATTAAATCTAGAAATATTTAGTTGCTTGTAATCTGACATTTGATGACGTCATCGTGACGTAATTAACAGAAAGCTCGAGAGCTGTCTTTACTTTGCTATCTGATGCAAAAATCTGGATTATATCTATAGCGGTTGATTTTTAAGCGATTGTTTAAGGTTTAAAGGATTTTTCATTGTAACTTCCGGTTTGGTGACGTCATAAATATTTCTCCTTCACAATATGGTCTAAGCACGAAGCTGATTATATACACCGGTTATAAAGTGGTTTCAGCAAACTTTGCCACACACATCAACAGATTATTCATTTTAACCATTTTTCAATCTGCCGCTAGAGGGCGCTATAACGTGTTATGACGTCGCCGTTAATTTTTTTGAAAAGTTTATTCTAGCCAGACACTAACATCGTTGAAAGTAAGTTCATATCATTATTCAGTTTTAAATTATAAGGCACTTCCGGTTTGGACCGGAAGGAAGGGTCACGTGACTTCACGCACACGAGATAAAATTAAGATCCTGGGTCATTCTATCTATTGCCACAAAAATCAAGTTTCGGTCTTTTGCAGTTGATTTGTTATTGATTTTCAAAGATTAAATCAATTGCACCTTTAAGATGACGTCACGTGACCCCCGATGACGTCACCATGGCGTATGTCTGCTAGGCACGAGCTTACTATAGGGTCTTCACTTGGGTAAAGTTTTGTTCAAATACGACTTTGTTTTCTATGAAAAGTGCTTGTGCAAAAAAACGTGTACAAAGTCTATGGGATTTCGGTTACTAAAAAAAAAAGAAGAAAAAAAAAAAAAACTAGAACTACGTCTGTTCAAGGAACAGAACATAGGGCTTTTTCGCTTTCGCATTTTTTTTGAGTATTTAAAAAATAAAAAAACGAATTTAAGTTAATTTAAACAGATTAAAATAAATTCAAACTGATTAAAACGATGACGTCACACGTTTCTGAACTTTTTGTGCAACTATCTATCACCTAACAACACAAAATGAGGTGTTATGTTAACACGATCCTTTGCTGAGATATGCCTTCAACGTCTAAAAACGTAATAATTCAAACATAATCGTAATATGACGTAACATTTGTCAACATGACGCTAGAGGGCGCTTTAACATTTTATGAAGTCACGGTTAACATTTTTGTTACTTACAACCTAGCCAGCTCCTAACATCGTTGAAAGTAAGTTCACATCGTTTTTTACTTTTAAATTATAAAGAAATTCCGGTTTGGACCGGAAGGAAGTGTCAGGTCTTTTTGCATGTAATACAAATTATGAAGACCATGGATTAATCTATTAATTCTCCTAAAAATCTAAATCAGATCTCTTACAGTTGATTTTATATTGATTTTCAAAGATTAAATTTCGAAATATTTGGTTGCTTGTAATCTGACACTTGATGACGTCATCGTGACGTAATTAACAGAAAGCTCGAGAGCTGTCTTAACTGTGCTATTTAAAGCAAAAATCTGGATTATATCTATCGCGGTTGATTTTTAAGCGACGTTTTAAGGTTTTAAGGTCTTTTTATTGTAACTTCCGGTTTGGTGACGTCATCAATAAATCTCTTTCTCAATATGTTCTTAGCACGAAGCTGATTATATACACCGGTTATAAAGTGATTTCAGCAAACTTCGCCACACACATCAACAAATTATGCATTTTAACCATTTTTCAACCTGCCGCTAGAGGGCGCTATAACGTGTTATGACGTCACCGGTAATTTTTTTGAAAAGTTTATTCTAGCCAGACACTAACATCGTTGAAAGTAAGTTCATATCATTTTCCAGTTTTAAATTATAAGGCACTTCCGGTTTGGACCGGAAGGAAGGGTCACGTGATTTTACGCACGCGAGATGAAATGAAGATCCTTAATTATTCTACCTATTGCCACAAAAATCAAGTTTCGGTCTTTTGCGGTTGATTTGTTATTAAATTTCAAAGATTAAACAATTACACCTTTAAGATGACGTCACGTGACCCATGATGACGTCACCATGACGTATTTCTGCGAGACACGAGTTCACTATAGGGTCTTCACCTGGGTTAAGTGTTATGAAAATACGACTTTGTTTTCTGGTAAAAGTACTTGTGCAAAAAAACGTGTACAAAGTCTATGGGGTTTAGGTTACTAAAAGAAAAAAAAAAAAAAAGAAGAAAACAAAAAATCAGAACAAAAACAAAGGCTTTTTCGCAAAATTGCGAAAAAGCCAAAAAGAAGAAGAAGAAAAACTAGAACTACGTCTGTTCGAGGAACAGAACATAGGGCTTTTTCGCATTCGCAATTTTTTAGATTAAATTTTTCAAAAATTGAACTTTTATACCATCAAAACAATTTAAAATTATTGAAAACGAATTTAAGTTAATTTAAACAGATTAAAATGAATCCAAACTGATTAAAACGATGACGTCACACGTTTGTGAACTATTTGTGAAAATATCCATCAACTAACAATACAAACATATGTGTTATGTTACCACGTTCCGTTGCTGAGATATGGCTTAAAGGTCTTAAAACGTAATAATTTAAATATAATCGTAATATGTTGTAACATTTGTCAACATGCCGCTAGAGGGCGCTATAACATTGTATGAAGTCACCGTTGACTTTGTTGTTACTTACAACCTAGCCAGCGCCTAACATCGTTGAAAGTAAGTTCACATCGTTTTCCATTTTTTAATTATAAGGCACTTCCGGTTTGGACTGGAAGGAAGGGTCGGGTCTTTTTGCATCCAATACAAATTATGAAGACCATGGATTAGTCTATCAATTCCCTTAAAAATCTAAATCAGATCTCTTACAGTTGATTTTGTATTGATTTTCAAAGATTATATCTAGAAATATTTGGTTTATTGTAATTTGACACTTGATGACGTCATCGTGACGTAATTAACAGAAAGCTCGAGAGCTGTCTTAACTTTGCTATTTGAAGCAAAAATCTGGATTATATCTATCCCGGTTGATTTTTAAGCGATTTTTAAAGGTTTAAAGGATTTTTCATTGTAACTTCCGGTTTGGTGACGTCATAAATATTTCCCCTTCCCAATATGGTCTTAGCATGAAGCTGATTATATACACTGGTTATAAAGTTATTTCAGCAAACTTCGCCACACACATCAACAGATTATTAATTTTAACAATTTTTCAACCTGCCGCTAGAGGGCGCTATAACATGTTATGACGTCGCCGGTATTTTTTTTGAAAAATACAATCTAGCCAGACACTAACATCGTTGAAAGTAAGTTCATATCATTTTTCACTTTTAAATTATAAGGCACTTCCGGTTTTGACCGGAAGAAAGGTTCACGTGATTTCACGCACGCGGGATAAAATGAAGACCTTGAATTATTATATCTATTGCCACAGAATCAAGTTTCGGTCTTTTGCGGTTGATTTGTTATTGATTTTCAAAGATTAAATCAATTGCACGTTTAAGATGACGTCACGTGACCCCCGATGACGTCACTATGGCGTATGTCTGCTAGGCACGAGCTTACTATAGGGTCTTCACTTGGGTAAAGTTTTGTTCGGATACGACTTTGTTTTCTATGAAAAGTGCTTGTGCAAAAAAACGTGTACAAAGTCTATGGGATTTAGGTGAAAGTAAGTTCATATCATTTTTCACTTTCAAATTATGAGGCACTTCCGGTTTAGACCGGAAGGAAGGGTCACGTGATTTCACGCACCTGAGATAAAATGAAGATCCTGGATTATTCGATTAATTGCCACAAAATTCAAGTTTCGGTCTTTTGCGGTTGATGTTTTATTGATTTTCAAAGATTAAATCAATTCCACCTTTAAGATAAGGTCACGTGGGCCTGATGACGTCTTCCTCGTGGTGTCTGTCGGCGAGACTGGAGTTCACTATTGGGTCTTCACCTGGGTCAAGTTTATGGAAATGCGACTTTGTTTTTCCGTTAAAAGTGCTTTGAATTGTGCAAGCAACGTTTACAAAGTCTACGGGGTTGGATTCTGCGTAGTCGAAAGCGTGCTTACCTACCTGTCGTACGCGGCGCCCTTCCCCATGGGCAACTTGATGACGTCATCCTGTTTCACAGGTTGGCTGCTAGTGTCCTCTTGGGTGAGCGTACATGTGCTTGCACGAACGATGTCAGTGGTGATACATTCGCTCAATACATAATGCACTATCGGTGTATACGTACATGTACTAGCATGTATATTATACGTGTGGCATGCACGCGTAAGGGGTCAATGCTTTTTGCACCTAGGCCAAAACGATTACATTTCAAGGGTGCCGCATGGTATGTTCAAGTTCGTTTTTTGCCCCAAAACACAGGGAAGTTTGAGAACATTAACCTTTAGAGCAAAAATCAAGATTGTATCTGTCAGGTTTAATTTTTTAGGAATTTTCAAAGGAAAAGGAGTCTTTTCATTCTAACTTCCGGTCTGGTGACGTCATAATTTGTTCTTCCCGTCAACTTGTTCCTAGCATGAAGCTGATTAAATACACCTGTTATAAAGTGATTTCAGCAAACTTCGCCACACACATCAACATATTATTCATTTTAACAATTTTTCAAACTGCCGCTAGAGGGCGCTATAACATGTTATGACGTCACCAATATTTTTTTTGAAAAATACATTGTAGCCAGACACTAACATCGTTGAAAGTAAGTTCATATCATTTTTCACTTTCAAATTATGAGGCACTTCCGGTTTAGACCGGAAGGAAGGGTCACGTGATTTCACGCACGCGAGATAAAATCAAGATCCTGGATTATTCTATCTATTGCCACAAAAATTAAGTTTCGGTCTTTTGCGGTTGATTTGTTATTGAATTTCAAAGATTAAATCAATTACACCTTTAATATGACGTCACGTGACCCCTGATGACCTCACCGTGACGTATGTCGGCTAGGCACGAGCTTACTATGGCGTCTTCACTTGGGTAAAGTTTTGTTCGGATACGACTTTGTTTTCTATAAAAAGTGCTTGTGCAAAAAAACGTGTACAAAGTCTATGGGATTTAGGTTACTAAAAAAAAAAAAAAAAAAACTAGAACTACGTCTGTTCAAGGAACAGAACATAGGGCTTTTTCGCTTTCGCATTTTTTTAGAGTATTTTTTTTCAAAAAAACCGAATTTAAGTTAATTTAAACAGATTAAAATAAATTCAAACTGATTAAAACGATGACGTCACACGTTTCTGAACTTTTTGTGCAACTATCTATCACCTAACAACACACAATGAGGTGTTATGTTAACACGATCCTTTGCTGAGATATGCCTTCAACGTCTAAAAACGTGATAATTCAAATATAATCGTAATATGACGTAACATTTGTCAACATGACGCTAGAGGGCGCTTTAACATTTTATGAAGTCACTGTTAACATTTTTGTTACTTACAACCTAGCCAGCTTCTAACATCGTTGAAAGTAAGTTCACATCGTTTTTTACTTTTAAATTATAAGGAATTTCCGGTTTGGACCGGAAGGAAGTGTCAGGTCTTTTTGCATGTAATACAAATTATGAAGACCATGGATTAATCTATCAATTCCCCTAAAAATCTAAATCAGATTGTTTACAGTTTATTGTATATTGATTTTCAAAGATTAAATTTAGAAATATTTGGTTGCTTGTAATATGACACTTGATGACGTCATCGTGACGTAATTAACAGAAAGCTCGAGAGCTGTCTTAACTTTGCTATTTAAAGCAAAAATCTGGATTATATCTATCGCGGTTGATTTTTAAGCGACGTTTTAAGGTTCTAAGGTCTTTTCATTGTAACTTCCGGTTTGGTGACGTCATAAATATTTCTCTTTCCCAATATGGTCTAAGCATGAAGCTGATTATATACACGGGTTATAAAGTTATTTCAGCAAACTTCGCAACACACATCAACAGATTATTCATTTTAACAATTTTTCAAACTGCCGCTAGAGGGCGCTATAACATGTTATGACGTCACAAATATTTTTTTTGAAAAATACATTGTAGCCAGACACTAACATCGTTGAAAGTAAGTTCATATTATTTTTCACTTTCAAATTATGAGGCACTTCCGGTTTAGACCGGAAGGAAGGGTCACGTGATTTCACGCACCTGAGATAAAATGAAGATCCTGGATTATTCGATTAATTGCCACAAAATTCAAGTTTTGGTCTTTTGCGGTTGATGTTTTATTGATTTTCAAAGATTAAATCAATTCCACCTTTAAGATAAGGTCACGTGGGCCTGATGACGTCTTCCTCGTGGTGTCTGTCGGCGAGACTGGAGTTCACTATTGGGTCTTCACCTGGGTCAAGTTTATGGAAATGCGACTTTGTTTTTCCGTTAAAAGTGCTTTGAATTGTGCAAGCAACGTTTACAAAGTCTACGGGGTTGGATTCTGCGTAGTCGAAAGCGTGCTTACCTACCTGTCGTACGCGGCGCCCTTCCCCATGGGCAACTTGATGACGTCATCCTGTTTCACAGGTTGGCTGCTAGTGTCCTCTTGGGTGAGCGTACATGTGCTTGCACGAACGATGTCAGTGGTGATACATTCGCTCAATACATAATGCACTATCGGTGTATACGTACATGTACTAGCATGTATATTATACGTGTGGCATGCACGCGTAAGGGGTCAATGCTTTTTGCACCTAGGCCAAAACGATTACATTTCAAGGGTGCCGCATGGTATGTTCAAGTTCGTTTTTTGCCCCAAAACACAGGGAAGTTTGAGAACATTAACCTTTAGAGCAAAAATCAAGATTGTATCTGTCAGGTTTAATTTTTTAGGAATTTTCAAAGGAAAAGGAGTCTTTTCATTCTAACTTCCGGTCTGGTGACGTCATAATTTGTTCTTCCCGTCAACTTGTTCCTAGCATGAAGCTGATTAAATACACCTGTTATAAAGTGATTTCAGCAAACTTCGCCACACACATCAACATATTATTCATTTTAACAATTTTTCAAACTGCCGCTAGAGGGCGCTATAACATGTTATGACGTCACCAATATTTTTTTTGAAAAATACATTGTAGCCAGACACTAACATCGTTGAAAGTAAGTTCATATCATTTTTCACTTTCAAATTATGAGGCACTTCCGGTTTAGACCGGAAGGAAGGGTCACGTGATTTCACGCACGCGAGATAAAATCAAGATCCTGGATTATTCTATCTATTGCCACAAAAATTAAGTTTCGGTCTTTTGCGGTTGATTTGTTATTGAATTTCAAAGATTAAATCAATTACACCTTTAATATGACGTCACGTGACCCCTGATGACCTCACCGTGACGTATGTCGGCTAGGCACGAGCTTACTATGGGGTCTTCACTTGGGTAAAGTTTTGTTCGGATACGACTTTGTTTTCTATAAAAAGTGCTTGTGCAAAAAAACGTGTACAAAGTCTATGGGATTTAGGTTACTAAAAAAAAAAAAAAAAAAACTAGAACTACGTCTGTTCAAGGAACAGAACATAGGGCTTTTTCGCTTTCGCATTTTTTTAGAGTATTTTTTTTCAAAAAAACCGAATTTAAGTTAATTTAAACAGATTAAAATAAATTCAAACTGATTAAAACGATGACGTCACACGTTTCTGAACTTTTTGTGCAACTATCTATCACCTAACAACACACAATGAGGTGTTATGTTAACACGATCCTTTGCTGAGATATGCCTTCAACGTCTAAAAACGTGATAATTCAAATATAATCGTAATATGACGTAACATTTGTCAACATGACGCTAGAGGGCGCTTTAACATTTTATGAAGTCACTGTTAACATTTTTGTTACTTACAACCTAGCCAGCTTCTAACATCGTTGAAAGTAAGTTCACATCGTTTTTTACTTTTAAATTATAAGGAATTTCCGGTTTGGACCGGAAGGAAGTGTCAGGTCTTTTTGCATGTAATACAAATTATGAAGACCATGGATTAATCTATCAATTCCCCTAAAAATCTAAATCAGATTGTTTACAGTTTATTGTATATTGATTTTCAAAGATTAAATTTAGAAATATTTGGTTGCTTGTAATATGACACTTGATGACGTCATCGTGACGTAATTAACAGAAAGCTCGAGAGCTGTCTTAACTTTGCTATTTAAAGCAAAAATCTGGATTATATCTATCGCGGTTGATTTTTAAGCGACGTTTTAAGGTTCTAAGGTCTTTTCATTGTAACTTCCGGTTTGGTGACGTCATAAATATTTCTTTTTCCCAATATGGTCTAAGCATGAAGCTGATTATATACACGGGTTATAAAGTTATTTCAGCAAACTTCGCAACACACATCAACAGATTATTCATTTTAACAATTTTTCAAACTGCCGCTAGAGGGCGCTATAACATGTTATGACGTCACAAATATTTTTTTTGAAAAATACATTGTAGCCAGACACTAACATCGTTGAAAGTAAGTTCATATTATTTTTCACTTTCAAATTATGAGGCACTTCCGGTTTAGACCGGAAGGAAGGGTCACGTGATTTCACGCACCTGAGATAAAATGAAGATCCTGGATTATTCGATTAATTGCCACAAAATTCAAGTTTCGGTCTTTTGCGGTTGATGTTTTATTGATTTTCAAAGATTAAATCAATTCCACCTTTAAGATAAGGTCACGTGGGCCTGATGACGTCTTCCTCGTGGTGTCTGTCGGCGAGACTGGAGTTCACTATTGGGTCTTCACCTGGGTCAAGTTTATGGAAATGCGACTTTGTTTTTCCGTTAAAAGTGCTTTGAATTGTGCAAGCAACGTTTACAAAGTCTACGGGGTTGGATTCTGCGTAGTCGAAAGCGTGCTTACCTACCTGTCGTACGCGGCGCCCTTCCCCATGGGCAACTTGATGACGTCATCCTGTTTCACAGGTTGGCTGCTAGTGTCCTCTTGGGTGAGCGTACATGTGCTTGCACGAACGATGTCAGTGGTGATACATTCGCTCAATACATAATGCACTATCGGTGTATACGTACATGTACTAGCATGTATATTATACGTGTGGCATGCACGCGTAAGGGGTCAATGCTTTTTGCACCTAGGCCAAAACGATTACATTTCAAGGGTGCCGCATGGTATGTTCAAGTTCGTTTTTTGCCCCAAAACACAGGGAAGTTTGAGAACATTAACCTTTAGAGCAAAAATCAAGATTGTATCTGTCAGGTTTAATTTTTTAGGAATTTTCAAAGGAAAAGGAGTCTTTTCATTCTAACTTCCGGTCTGGTGACGTCATAATTTGTTCTTCCCGTCAACTTGTTCCTAGCATGAAGCTGATTAAATACACCTGTTATAAAGTGATTTCAGCAAACTTCGCCACACACATCAACATATTATTCATTTTAACAATTTTTCAAACTGCCGCTAGAGGGCGCTATAACATGTTATGACGTCACCAATATTTTTTTTGAAAAATACATTGTAGCCAGACACTAACATCGTTGAAAGTAAGTTCATATCATTTTTCACTTTCAAATTATGAGGCACTTCCGGTTTAGACCGGAAGGAAGGGTCACGTGATTTCACGCACGCGAGATAAAATCAAGATCCTGGATTATTCTATCTATTGCCACAAAAATTAAGTTTCGGTCTTTTGCGGTTGATTTGTTATTGAATTTCAAAGATTAAATCAATTACACCTTTAATATGACGTCACGTGACCCCTGATGACCTCACCGTGACGTATGTCGGCTAGGCACGAGCTTACTATGGGGTCTTCACTTGGGTAAAGTTTTGTTCGGATACGACTTTGTTTTCTATAAAAAGTGCTTGTGCAAAAAAACGTGTACAAAGTCTATGGGATTTAGGTTACTAAAAAAAAAAAAAAAAAAACTAGAACTACGTCTGTTCAAGGAACAGAACATAGGGCTTTTTCGCTTTCGCATTTTTTTAGAGTATTTTTTTTCAAAAAAACCGAATTTAAGTTAATTTAAACAGATTAAAATAAATTCAAACTGATTAAAACGATGACGTCACACGTTTCTGAACTTTTTGTGCAACTATCTATCACCTAACAACACACAATGAGGTGTTATGTTAACACGATCCTTTGCTGAGATATGCCTTCAACGTCTAAAAACGTGATAATTCAAATATAATCGTAATATGACGTAACATTTGTCAACATGACGCTAGAGGGCGCTTTAACATTTTATGAAGTCACTGTTAACATTTTTGTTACTTACAACCTAGCCAGCTTCTAACATCGTTGAAAGTAAGTTCACATCGTTTTTTACTTTTAAATTATAAGGAATTTCCGGTTTGGACCGGAAGGAAGTGTCAGGTCTTTTTGCATGTAATACAAATTATGAAGACCATGGATTAATCTATCAATTCCCCTAAAAATCTAAATCAGATTGTTTACAGTTTATTGTATATTGATTTTCAAAGATTAAATTTAGAAATATTTGGTTGCTTGTAATATGACACTTGATGACGTCATCGTGACGTAATTAACAGAAAGCTCGAGAGCTGTCTTAACTTTGCTATTTAAAGCAAAAATCTGGATTATATCTATCGCGGTTGATTTTTAAGCGACGTTTTAAGGTTCTAAGGTCTTTTCATTGTAACTTCCGGTTTGGTGACGTCATAAATATTTCTCTTTCCCAATATGGTCTAAGCATGAAGCTGATTATATACACGGGTTATAAAGTTATTTCAGCAAACTTCGCAACACACATCAACAGATTATTCATTTTAACAATTTTTCAAACTGCCGCTAGAGGGCGCTATAACATGTTATGACGTCACAAATATTTTTTTTGAAAAATACATTGTAGCCAGACACTAACATCGTTGAAAGTAAGTTCATATTATTTTTCACTTTCAAATTATGAGGCACTTCCGGTTTAGACCGGAAGGAAGGGTCACGTGATTTCACGCACCTGAGATAAAATGAAGATCCTGGATTATTCGATTAATTGCCACAAAATTCAAGTTTCGGTCTTTTGCGGTTGATGTTTTATTGATTTTCAAAGATTAAATCAATTCCACCTTTAAGATAAGGTCACGTGGGCCTGATGACGTCTTCCTCGTGGTGTCTGTCGGCGAGACTGGAGTTCACTATTGGGTCTTCACCTGGGTCAAGTTTATGGAAATGCGACTTTGTTTTTCCGTTAAAAGTGCTTTGAATTGTGCAAGCAACGTTTACAAAGTCTACGGGGTTGGATTCTGCGTAGCCGAAAGCGTGCTTACCTACCTGTCGTACGCGGCGCCCTTCCCCATGGGCAACTTGATGACGTCATCCTGTTTCACAGGTTGGCTGCTAGTGTCCTCTTGGGTGAGCGTACATGTGCTTGCACGAACGATGTCAGTGGTGATACATTCGCTCAATACATAATGCACTATCGGTGTATACGTACATGTACTAGCATGTATATTATACGTGTGGCATGCACGCGTAAGGGGTCAATGCTTTTTGCACCTAGGCCAAAACGATTACATTTCAAGGGTGCCGCAGGGTATGTTCAAGTTCGTTTTTTGCCCCAAAACACAGGGAAGTTCGAGAACTACTTTTACATTAACCTTTAGAGCAAAAATCAAGATTGTATCTGTCAGGTTTAATTTTTTAGGAATTTTCAAAGGAAAAGGAGTCTTTTTATTCTAACTTCCGGTCTGGTGACGTCATAATTTGTTCTTCCCGTCAACTTGTTCCTAGCATGAAGCTGATTAAATACACCTGTTATAAAGTGATTTCAGCAAACTTCGCCACACACATCAACAGATTATTCATTTTAACAATTTTTTAAACTGCCGCTAGAGGGCGCTATAACATGTTATGACGTCACCAATATTTTTTTTGAAAAATACATTGTAGCCAGACACTAACATCGTTGAAAGTAAGTTCATATCATTTTTCACTTTCAAATTATGAGGCACTTCCGGTTTAGACCGGAAGGAAGGGTCACGTGATTTCACGCACGCGAGATAAAATCAAGATCCTGGATTATTCTATCTATTGCCACAAAAATTAAGTTTCGGTCTTTTGCGGTTGATTTGTTATTGAATTTCAAAGATTAAATCAATTACACCTTTAATATGACGTCACGTGACCCCTGATGACCTCACCGTGACGTATGTCGGCTAGGCACGAGCTTACTATGGGGTCTTCACTTGGGTTAAGTTTTATGGAAATACGACTTTGTTCTCTGGTAAAAGTACTTGTGCAAAAAAACGTGTACAAAGTCTATGGAGTTTAGGTTACTAAAAGAAAAAAAAAGAAAGAAAAAAAAAAATCAGAACAAAAACAAAGGCTTTTTCGCAAAATTGCGAAAAAGCCACAAAAAAAATCAGAACAAAAACAAAGGCTTTTTCGCAAAATTTGCGAAAAAGCCAAAAATAGAACTACGTCTGTTCGAGGAACAGAACATAGGGCTTTTTCGCTTTCGCATTTTTTTAGATAACATTTTTCAAAAATTGAACTTTTATACCATCAAAATAATTTAAAATCATCGAAAACGAATTTAAGTTAATTAAAACAGATTAAAATGAATCCAAACTGATTAAAACGATGACGTCACACGTTTGTGAACTTTTTGTGCAACTATCTATCACCTAACAATACAAACGTATGTTATGTTAGCACGTTCCGTTGCTGAGATACGACTTAAAGGTCGAAAAACGTAATAATTCAAATATAATCGTAATATGACGTAACATTTGTCAACATGCCGCTAGAGGGCGCTATAACATTTTAAGAAGTCACCGTTAACTTGTTTGTTACTTACAACCTAGCCAGCGCCTAACATCGTTGAAAGTAAGTTCACATCGTTTTCTACTTTTAAATTATAATGCACTTCCGGTTTGGACCGGAAGGAAGGGTCACGCACAAAGTGCTATGCATAAAGCGCACATAAAATGAACAGCTTTTCAGTGCGCTGCGGACTGACTTAGCATTTGCTTTTACTACCAGTGTTAAAGCATTTACTACCATCTGTATGAATAATATACTATAATATTAGCATTTGCTCTGTAAATAAGTAAATGCTTAAGATTTGGAATATTTACTAGGTTGGATCGGGGCAACCTTGAACAAAATACGCAAAATAGGAGCTTACATTATGTGTGATAAGGTATTAAATCTATAGACATGAAAGAGGTAAAGTGACTACGATCAAAACACAAACATGCGTGCCAGGTTTTAGGAAAGAAATGAGACGTGGATGGCCGATCATTCCTTGCAAGAAGCAGCATGACTGCAAAAGCTTGAAGCTCTGATTTAAAAATAATAATAAATTACATTTATAAAGCGCTTAATACAATGTTTCTAAGCGCTTAACAAAACAAGGTACAACCTAAAGTAAACATACAGCAATAATAATACATAATTCTAATAATAAAAAAACCAGATAATTAGCAACTTACTTTTAAACAAAACTGCCCCATAAATTACTACTAAACAAAAGTAATTCAGACTTTCCTTAAACGACTCTACATGTGGGGATTGATGGATACTAATTGGCAAACTATTCCACAATACAGAGACTGTATTGTTACAAACCATCAGTGTAAAACCAACAGTAAAACTGTATTCATGCGAACGGAAGCATTTGCTTTTCTTTATAATGCTTTTACTCCGAAGTAAATGCTTTTACTTTTTCCTGTACTTGTTTTTATTCAAACAGGCAGTTGATCCACCCTGCCTCTTGAAATGGTACAGCCGTCTAGGGATCCAGACATACGACGAGAGGACGATAGTGACTGCGACACAGTGTGCTAACAAGAGCCCGACTTAATGCAACCTGCTACGTGACGGGACTCGTCCGATAAGGTGCTCATGAAACGCAGTTTGACGTATTGAGGAGTCTCTCTTGTTTTCACTTCTTCTATCCTTCTTGTGGTGGGGGCAGAGTGGGGATCAGTTTGTCCAGGTGTTTAGGAGGAGACGGGGAGATGACGTTGATTCTCTTGTCCTGTAAAACGGAGTAAGTGGGAACTTATACTCGGAGTGTAGAGGAGTCAGGGTAAGTCAATTTGGTTCCTTTTACGCGGGGGAAAGGGGATGACAAGAATTTGGATGCGCCTTTGGGTAGATTAAAAAGCAAAACTCTGTTTGTATGAAACGTTGATAACATCGCCAGGTGATACGAGAAATGGTTTTAACAAGTTGGTTGTTTACAAATAGCCGTCTGAAGAAAAAGAAAAGACGGTGTAAATTGTTAACTGCTTATAAAACAAATCTGTGTTAGTGAATGTGGACAAGACAACTTTACCGTAAAATTTGTAATTCTTGACCATTGATATATTGTGCAGACAGAACCCGAATGCTATGTCCAAGTTTGTACACTGTACAGGGAGTGCACTTTAATTAAAGGTAGAGTTTACCGTTAGAAACTATATAAAAAAAAGTAACCGGCCAAATTATTGTCCAAAAAGCTTGTTTTAAAGGATGCGCACCTAGTCCCTATGTTCCACAATCCCTATGTCCAGTGGCGTAAATCTATTTCGGCGAGTGGGAGAGGGGGGGGGGGGGGGTGCCCAGTTGCCCAGTTTGGGTGTGGGGTGGGGGGGGGGGGGGGGGGGGGGGGGAACTATGTGACACTAGGGGCGCTAGAAAACTGGAACCAAAAAGCACTGCAAAACTTGAATGAAACTCATAGACAACGAGGTAAATAGGATTAAACTTCTGGGGGCATTTGAGATTTACCCAAAAGTAGACACTGAAGGCAATTAATTATTGTTTTTGAGCAATATAAAATATAGCGGGCACCGGAGGGGAGGGAGGGTGGAGGGTAGGGAGGGTGGGGGGGAGGGGAGGGAGGGTGGGGGGGGAGGGGAGGGAGGGTGGGGGCAGAAATCCGGGGTTGGGGAGGGGGAGGGGCTGATACCAGCATCAATCAACTGGTATCAGTTATCACGAGAATCGTTAACATCTCCTTGTCTTCGGGCTATGTTCCAACATCGCTCAAATACGCACGAATCACCCCCTTGTTGAAAAAAACCTCCCTAGATGCAAACACTCTCTCTAACTATCGCCCGATCTCAAATCTACCCTATCTGTCTAAGGTGATTGAGAGAACTGCACTTGCTCAGATTCAAGATTATTTAGCTGATTTTCACTTGTATCCTGCCATGCAATCAGCTTATCGTCGTGGCCACAGTACTGAGATGGCCCTTGTTCGTGTCCACAATGATGTCTCAACAGCCCTGGACAAACACAATGAGGCTGTGTTGGTACTGCTGGATTTCAGTTCTGCTTTTGATACCATTGACCACCAGCTACTTCTTGATCGTCTGTACCATCGCTATGGCATCAGTGGCACACCTCTAAAATGGTTTCAGTCATACTTACAGGATCGAACTCAATCGCTGGCTGTTAAAGAGTGTGTCTATGCGCCAACCGATGTCATCTATGGAGTACCACAAGGCTCAGTTGCTGGGCCAGTACTGTTCTCCCTTTACAGTGCTCCCATCCAGGATATCATAGCCGCTCACCACGTTCAATGTGCTGTATATGCTGATGATGTTCAGGTTTACCTCACGTTTGATCCTAAGGATCGTGATCAAAAGGATTGAGGCGTGTGTTGATGACATCAAGTTATGGTGTGTAGCCAATAAATTGGCCCTGAACAGAAGCAAGACGGAGTTTATACATTTCACCTCCAAGTTCATCAATGCAGCTCCTTGCTCACCAGATATTACGATTGACCAATCTACAATTCATCCAGCTAACCAAACTTGTAACCTTGGTGTCATCATGGACTCTACACTTTCTATGACATCTCATGTGACCTCTGTCTGCAAATCTGCACTGACTGGTATAAGAAAAATAGGGCAGATTCGGAAATACCTGGACCAGCGCACGACCATCAGACTTGTGCATGCATTTGTCACATCGCGACTAGATGCATGCAATGCGTTGCTATACGGCCTGCCAGATTGTGAGATTGCGAAGTTGCAGCGAGTACAAAATATCGCAGCACGCCTGGTTCTACGTGTGACCCGTAGAACACATATCTCACCACTTCTACAAGAGCTTCACTGGTTGCCGGTGGAGAAAAGGATCACCTTCAAGATGCTGCTGATCACGTACAAGGCAGTTCATGGACATGCACCAAGCTACATAGCTGACCTGATTGAGCGGTACACTCCATCTCGGCGACTACGATCTTCAAATGAACTTCGCCTCCAGCCTCCTTGCACACGATCCCGCACCAAGTTATACGGGGATCGATCATTTTCTCAGGCTGCAGCTCATCTGTGGAACTGCTTGCCCAACAGTCTCCGTCAAGCTGACTCATTGAACACTTTCAAGTCTCTCCTGAAGACCCATTTATTCGTGATATAGACGAGCCTTTCTCGTTCTGTTTCATAGCCTAGTCGTTTTATATTTGGTTATAAAGTATTACTTGTACGCTATGTTTTTATCAGATCTGTTAGTGGTAGTTATAGGTTGCAGTTTTTATCGTAAGTTTTATAGTACATTTCAAGTCTTTTTATTCGTATATTTTTTATTTCACGCTTTTTAGATAAGTCCAGATTGTGTTATTTATAAACTGTAAGGCGCTTAGAGGTGTTTTTTCACATAAAGCGCATTATAAATATCTATCTATTACAACAATGCCCCTATACCTCATACTGGACGGTTGCGTTTGGAAATTTAGTGAAATGGCATATGTTTACTAATTACAAGGGAGATATTATAATGTAAGGACTCTTGAATATCTACCTCAAATTTATCACGAAACATTGTCATTGGTGTTTCTAAACCTCCCCCGTGAAAGTCTTTTCACAATATTCCCCATTCCCATTCACAGTCTTAAATTTCAATTGCACTGAACTGCAACAATGAATTTAGTGCCAAGCAACAATGTATTTTCATTGTTAGTGCATCGTGTTTATTTTGTTAGATATTCATAGCGACTCTACTTTTAAAGGTAGGATACACAATTTGCAGATATCAAAAAAGAATTCCACCGAATTATTAAGAAATGTCTTACTTATTTTAAAGTAAATAATGATTGTAGGTATCCAGCAAAATGATTGCGCCAGATATCCTATAAGTGTTCCGAAAATTGAATTTTATTTAACAAAAATCACGATTGCCGGACGGCGATCGCAAAGAAAACAAAAACAACTCACGAACCAATGCACGACGCCGGTTAACAACGAACGCCGTTATCTGGCTTTTCTCGGCATCCATGATTGTAAAACTTCAGAACCGGTCAGATAAACGATATTTACTATAAAATACAACCCCCCAAATCCACACATTCATGATAATTCAAGCAATTACCAATGGTGTATCCTACATTTAAGTTCATGCCAAATTTTCTGCAAACCTCACTGAGCTTTTTCGTTTTACCAAAAAAATATTTCGCATTTCGCAATACCATGTAGGTGTTTTTGTGCCTCGCCGGCGAAGCCGAAGTGGCGTACTGGTTACATGTTGTTATGTGAGTATTAAGTGACTCATTTTGCATACATGTCTATATACCTCATAATTTCAAAATACGTATGTTAGTAACAATAGTGTTGGGTATACTAAACTTTATTCAGGCGACACAAAAACGTATTTGTTTAGGCGACACAAACATTAGCATGGAAAGTGATAGTATATATATACATTATGTACAAAATAAACCAACTAAAAAACAATCGTATACGAGTCTTAACAGTGCACCCCTTCGTGTAATACACTGTGGTAAACAGTACATGTAAATGACGTAACCAGAACGCCACATCATCAGTATACTATTCTCCTCATTAATTTGCCTGGAAGTACATGTTGTAATCCACTTAACATTTTTAGACTGGCTCTACAACAACAAAAAAGTCACACTGTGCATTATTGTGTAATGGTCCATTCAACAAGAGAGGGTAACAAACATTTCGATGTGATTTACATCTTTAATACCTACAGTTTCAGGTTTCATTTAAACAAATGTTGATTTTGATGAATAAAGTGAAAAAACTACCATTGCGTGTGCATCGTTATATAGCTTTGAATGTTAAATGGATTACAAAATGTACTTCCAAGCTCTATTATTTACCAAATGAAAGCTTACGTTGTGGGCTTTCCAACAATGTACATCACTTGTTTTGACATAATACCCCTTTTTGTGGAATGGGCATATACAACATTTTCTAGCCATTAAAAACTCCAGTATTGGAACACATTGCACATGTAGTCATCTAAGGATGTGACTGACCCTTCCATGCGTGAAGTCACAAATAGAAAGAAAACAAGACAACCATGTAACAATCCTTTTATTTGACTTGGCGTAATCGTTCAATTTACAGGTGCAATTGACACCCACGGGTGTGAATTTGTAGACGACAACAACATAACGTCTCAACACTGTGCTCAGTGTAGATAACGCTAATCTAAAGCCTCTGATTCAGAGGTAAGGCATTGAACGTTAAACTTGCCAATGAATCACACCGACTAAAACAAAACCACACACTTTAAAGATACACAATTACAGGAACCGCTTTTGAATGCGTTGAGCTTAAGGGGGTTGTTTAGGTACATATTTTTTTCGAGAAGTGGAGCCAATTAGAGCGTGTTCGCCAACGGCCCTATGATGAACTATAGGTCAATTTGGTGTCCAGCTCGGAATAAGTAATGCAATTTGGTTAGAAGCGGTTTGCTAGGACACAACACATTTTGTACAGCGTTCTGACAAAATGAGACGGAACAGGGCATAGGTCATAGTGGGAAAAACTGCGAAAAAAATAAAAGGTTGATTGTTTTTCTTCTTATAGATTTATAGATATATGTAATCTTTGGTATGCCTATACCATATTTTGTTGAGAAATAATATGGAAGTAGTATAATAACAGTGTTTTGAAAGAAAAAACAATGGACATTTTCCATATCACATGGATACAATTTCAAACTTCAAAGGCCTTTTTCTTAATAAAGGCAAATTCTAAACAGCCACAACTTGTTCTTGGAAAGTCCGATTGAAATGCAAGAGATAGCAATGTAAGGAGAATGTTATCCTCTTTTCTAATTTCAACATCTGCCCAGTTCCGTCTCCATTTTGCCAGAACTCCTGACGAATACCCCGAACAAGATCAGTATAGTTGGTATGTCCTAGTGTGCAAATTTGGATAGTATTGAATTGAAATCCACACCCTAAAAACAGATTGGTTGAAATTGGTTGAAATTGATTGGTAGATATGTGTCCAACCAATGATATTGGTAAATGTTAACCAACAATATTAGTTGAAATAACCAATGATATTGGTAATTTTAACAAAGAATATTGGTCAAAATAACCCATATTTTGATTAAATTGACCAATGTAATGATTGGACGAAAATGTACCAATCAATTGATTATTTTCAACCAATCTGTTATTAGGGTGTAGCCGAATTTTGTTGTAATAGGCCTATACTACAACCTTGCAGTATTCCTTTTCAGAGACCAGCCGCCTTCAGGGAAAACTACCTAAAATTTGTTCACGCGGCACATTTCTTAAATTACCATGTAGGCCTATATCATCTTTCTGGAATTTGGAAAAGTGCCCCAAAAGACAAGGGGCGCAAACGCAGGCCAATGGGTGTTTAAATGTGACGAGAGGCATCCCTATAACATGCCGAAACCCATCTAAAAATGCAGTCTTTGACTAAACAGAAGGACGACATGGAAACATTGAAGAGAGAAAGCAAGAACGTATGAATAAAACTAGCATTTGCTTTTACTAAGGGAATAAATGTGTGTTCGGTCGGTTTTAATCACTCTGTTTAATACCGCTTGGAGTCTGGGTGCTGATAATTACCCGAGCCGAAGGTAAAATTCAGCTAAAAAGCCCAAAAAATCGCGGAAAATTGTCGCAAGTAAATTTCGGTGTTTCGCCGTTCTGTGTGTTTTCGCCTATCCACGTTCATGGGCCACTGTCAAATAACATGTTTCCGCCTCTGTCGCTCTACACAATACATGCAATAAAGCGTATTTACTATGAACCAGACTAAATGGACATCACTGCATTGGCAACCTCGTTCCCAGAGCTGTACGCTATTTTAACATGAACTTTTCAGGCTCGGTCAAGAGGTTTGCATTTATTGCCTTTTTTTCAATGGTTTTAAATTACAATTTATTTATGGTTTGGAATATAATTATTTTCTCAATTTATCAAGAAATCGAAAGCAGACGATAGTTTTACATCAACTTTTCGGGCTTTGCCAAGAAGATTATATTTATTAATTCATCTTGTATGGATTTAAATTACAACTCATTTAAAAAAGGGTTTAAACATAATTATTATCTTTACCCCAAATTTCCCTGAGCTTCATAACCCACCCACTTTCGGGGCAACAATTTGGCTTCTTTGATTAAAATAAATATTTATCGAAAATGTGACGTCACTCCAAATACGGAATGACGCGCAACCAGTCGCGCAACGCCGAGATAGGAATAATGTTGTCCATGTGCGGAGGCTACTTTTGTTGCCAACTGGGTTTACACACTTCCAGCCATGTCTTTATCGTCCGTTTAATACCGGCCACGTGACGGGCTCTCGACCAATAGGAATGCCTAAACTGTCCCAGGTATTTATGAATACCAGTTTAACGCATTTACTAGCATCGGTATGACTAATATACTGTAACATTAGCATTGGCTCTGTGAATAAATAAATTAGTAAATGCTTCCGATTTGGAATATTTACTAGTCATATTTCATTGTTTGGGTCAGGGCTACCTTTAAAAAGGGGAAGCAAATACTAGGATGCAAAATAGGAGCTTACATGTGTGTAATTAGGCAGTGAATGTATAAACATAAAGGAGGGAGTGTCTAAGGAAAAAACCAAGCAGTTGTACCTGGTTTGGGAAAACCAATGAGACGTGGATGGCCGATCATATCTTGCAACATTCTGGGGATGGAAAGGGGCAGCATGACTGCAAAAGCAGCAACTTGAGGTTCCGATTTCATTCAAACATTACAGGTTGTTCTGTGTGCGTGGCCGTACATACGCAAATGTAAACGCAATTTGTATAGTTTAACAAAAGTATAGGAAGCATGCAGCTTATATATACTGTCTTTTCTAACATGTCCTTAAGTTTTTTTCGGTCAATTTCGGCACATAAGCGTCCAGTTTAATGGCCGTTCGGTTTTGCGCAAATTTGAATGCTGCCCCAAATCATAATTTAATTTAGTTTTCTGCCTTATGCGATTTAAAGGTAGTATACACCATTTGCAGATATCGAAAAAATTTACTACCGAATTATTAGGAAATATCTTACTCATCTGAAAGTAAATAATGATTCTAGGCATCCAGCAAAATGATTGCGCTAGATATCTTGTAATTATTCTGAAAAATTAAATTTTATGAAGAAAAATTCGCGATCGCCAGACGGCGATCGCGAAAAAACCCCAAATAACATAAGAATAACTGGTCGACGCTGGTTGAAAACAAACGCTATTTTTCGTGCTTTTCTCGGCATCGATGGTTGTAAAACTTCTGATAGGTCAGTTAAACGGTATTTACTATAAAATACAACCCCTCAATTCCACCTATTCATGATAATTCAAGCAATTACCAATGGTGTATCCTACCTTTAAACAATTCGTAAACTCAAACAACATTCAGATTTGCAAACGAATTTACATTTCAAACGAAATTAAAATATGTCTCTAAACGAAACTGAATGCCCTGAAAGTGAATAAGAACCGCAGAACAATTGCAACATGACATCAATTTGCTTGAATACATGTATCCAACAACGAAATTTAGTGCTTTCTTATTACGAACTTGATCGATAAAACGTTTCGATCATGTTGGTAGGCCTATACCGATACAGTTATACCCAGCACGATATGAGACCGAGGGACTTCCCCTTTAGCACCCCCAGACTATTATTACCTAACGCACAATTCTCACGATTCTCCAAACCTAGTTCTCCGGATGACTATAAATTGTTCCGTTTTGTCTGGAGGATGTCAAGGAACCAGACTACAAAACAGCATTACATTTCTTGTTTTTTTGGTCCCAGCATTATATAAACACAAAACTTGGAAAATAGGTCAGCATCACAATATTTACTATAAATACACCCCCCCCCCCCCCCCCTTTTCCCCAACCATACATTTTTTCGAAAATTACAGCGAATGTAAATGGTGTTACTACCTTCAACTTTATTTACATATTAAATCAACTTGAGTCCAACATTCAAATACATTGCGTTATTTCACGAGCTCCATCCAAGAAGAGACCATTTCTGCCAGGAACTTTCATATAAACCCTCTACTACTCGATCTAAGGGTTGTGGGACCGTTATTAAAAAAAGGAAATCCAGGAAATTAAGCCATGCAAGCCCGGAGTGTTTGCTGAAACCAGATTCTGCACACATTCGCGTTGCTCAGGGGGGAGCGCGCACAATGCACACGGGTTTCAAAAAACATTTGCCTGACGCCGGTTACTCCTGGGCTGAACATTTGATCTGATGCAAAAGTATTACATGAGAGGGCTTACCATAGATCTAACATCCTCACATATTGTTTACAGGGTTTGGCCAGATTTGTACATTTAAACATTCATATTATCGCAAGACTACTGAATATTCCAGAAAGAAAAAAATATCTGCGAAAAAGGTATAATGTCCCCTTATTGCCATGGGTGACTGAACAAACAAGAGTTATGAAAGGTGCTGAAATCAGCACTGACAATTTGTTCACTTTAGTGACAAAGCTCAGGCCGGTGTTTTTAAGGGCAATTTCTTTTGACGTTTGAACACATTGTAAAAATGATACAGGGTTGATAAATCAATTTGTCGGATCCCTTTCTTTTTGTGGTACAATTACCTGACAAATTTAACGTGTTGTGCCCTTCACACGGCCACCATTCATGTTAATGAATATCTGGCATCTTCGTCTCTGCCCGCCTTATAATTCCAACTTGTCACAGTCCCAATTCCAGTGCCTTTCATATATGTCTTGTTTGTTCAGTCATCCATGGCAATGGCATAATGAACTAAATACCTTTGGACAGAGGCCATTCTACCTTTTACACAAACATTTGTCTTTTTTTTCTAAAATATTGAATAGTCTTGCGACAATATAAATTCACAAAAAAGTATCGAGGCACTTAAACATGAACAAATAATTAACGGCCCGACAGTTATTGTCATTTCAATAGTCGTAGGTCCAGTTTCAACAGTGAAAATCATCCATATAGAAGCAGAAGCAGAAGCAGAACATGATCATTCAAAACAATAATGCAAACCTGCTCCTATAGACATGATTGTCATTTTTAATACTCGACCTACGACCATTGGAATGACAATAATTTCGCTCCGCAACATCGTATCTCAACAATCGAGTTGTCAAAATACGCATTTATTCCATTATTCCAAACCCTCTTAGGTCGTTTATTATTGGCTCATTTTTAAGTGTCTCGATACTTTTTGTGATGAATAAAATATATAATACAAATGGGTATACCTATTTTTAAGGATACAATTTGTTATTACATTGCGTACATACAAACAATTGGAATTGGAAGTGAAAACAATATTTGATGAGTTTAATTTGCTCTATAAATATAGAAAACATACTCTCTCATAATACTTTTGTTTCTGTATCAAGGAACTATTTGGCCAAACACAATAGGTAAAGTTAATTTTAATCTCCTTCCATCCACTTTGCTGCAAAATGAACCACATTGACACAATCAGCTCTTTCATTTGCCCGACTATATCTGTGGATGTAGGTGGTGTCCAAATGAGATGGGGGGAAAACCATTGTGTTGAGAAATAATCATGTTGTCAATGTTTAAGTTTTTATTAAAACAAAATTGCTGGTATTTGTGTGTATTTATTTTTACTACACACTGTAATTAACATGAGATTTTTGACAATTATTGCAGAGCAGTAGAAACATTTCTAGAATTGTTGTCTCCATAACATGCAGTTGTACCGGTTTGTTTGCCTAAGTCTTACTATCTATACAGAAATCCTGCACACTTCAATTATGGAAGCAACAGCATAACAGTATAGGGATGGCACGATTGGGGGTATTTTCCTCCAATATCGCATTTGGTTACCCCTGTGGAGTAAATCCCTTGGGTGGTTGGGGGAGGGGGGGGGGGGGGGGGCAGCCGGTGGGGAAGAGTAGGTAAACAACAATTCCCCTCCCCTATTGACCGAGCAGAACAAGTGCATTGGGTCATCCCGCCGACCACCTGTACTTGCTGTATGTAACAACAGAAATAGTATTGGTTCTCTGCTAAAACAAAAATACTAAAAAACTGTTGAAACCAGTTGTGGTTTATTTGTGTAAAAAACAGTTGAGTATAAACTTTGAAAATGAACATGCCTTATTATGTCAAAGCTCAGCCTGAAGTACATGACCAATTTATTATGAAATACCCTACTTGACTATACATCAAGTAAGTCTCAAGCATCCTTGTGTCCTGCCATATTCAAGAAAAGACAACAATTTGTATCAATTTCCAACGATGGTCGGGCAACTAACGTTGGAAAAAAACGAGTTATTATTTGTATTACTGCCCCCAAATACCAAAATAGTTTGTCCACACTTTGTTTGCAAATCGGTTATGCATACGTGATTGAGTGCAAGCGAGCTATAGTCTGGCTCCCTGACTTGACAATCCCCCTTTTGTCAGAAATAGGATCAGGGAACCAGACTACAAGAAAAAAATACAAAATATAAAAATCCCAACATCGTGAACACAAAACTTTAAACGGAAAAGTGTTACAACATTTGCTATAAAGTATTAATCCCCAAACCCATTAATTTCTGAAAATTACAGCAACAGCAAATGGGGTGCGTACCTGTGCTCTCCAATCCTTATATTCCCCAAATCCTTATACTTATAGCCTATACCTAATTCCGTATATTTCCTAATTCCGTATATTTCCTAATTCCGTATATTTCCTAATTCCGTATATTTCCTAATTCCGTATATTTCCTAATCCCTATATTTCATAATCCCTATATTCCCCAATCCCTGTGTTCCCCAATCCCTATGTTCTCAGATGCCTATGTTCCCTAGTACCTATAATTCCCAAATCTTTACAGCCTAAAACGGATTTGTTTAAAATAACCACTTTATTGGTAGATGTGTCCAACCAATATATTGAACAATTTCAACTAAAATATTGGATATTTTGAGTAATAAATGTTGTTAAGATACCCAATATCATTGGCTATTTTGACAACAATTTTTTGTTAAAATTTACCAATATCATCGGTTAGACACAGATCTACCAATGTGTTGGTTATTTCAACCAATGTCCTTTCAGGGTGTATGTTCCCCAATCTCTATGTTCTTTAATGCCGATGTTTTCCTGTTCCTATGTTCTCCAATCCCCATTTTCTCTATTGCCTATGCTTCCCCATACCTATGTTCCCCAATCCCTATGTTTCCAAATCACTATGTTCGCCATTCCCTCTGTTGCCTAATACCTATATTCACTAGTCTTTATATTCCCCAATCCCTATGTTCCCTAATCTCTATGTTCTCCAGTGCCTATGTTTCCCCGTCCCTATGTTCCCCTGCAGTCTCGGTATTCCTCAGACATTCTATGTTCCCCAATCCCTATGGTCCCAAACCCGAACCCATACCATAAGGATTGAGGACTATTATAGACTATAGGGAACATAGAGATTGGGGAACATTTGGACTGGGGAACATCAGGCTGACCCCAAGCAAATGTATGTTGTACGTCCTTTAAAAGTAGAATACACCATTGGTAATTGCTTAAATTATAATGAATGGGTAGATTTGGGGGGTTCTATTTTATAGTAAATATCGTTTAACTGACTTGTCCGAAGTTTTACAATCATGGATGCCTAGAAAAGCACAAAAAACAGCGTTTGTTTTCAACCAGTGTCGAGCAATTATTCTTAAGTTATTAATTTGTTTTCGCGATCGCCGTCCGGCGAATTTTGTTTCATACAATTATATATTTTTTTTGAATTATTACAGGATATCTAGCGCAATCATTTTGCTGGATGCCTAGAATCATTATTTACTTTCAGATGAGTAAGACATTTCTTAATAATTCGGTATTAAAGATGTTCGATATCTGCAAATGGTGTATTCTACCTTTAAGACTAATAGGATTATGACTCTGAAGTCAAACAGTGCTTACTTTATTCCCCCGTGGGGACCCCTTTTAAAATTCTGTGCCGCCCTCAGTACAAATTCGTATCAGAAGTTAGAAAATATTACAAGTCCCAATCCTAACACCTTTTGTTATGTTTTTTTTAACGACGTTAGTATTTAAGGATAGCTGTAAGTCTTAGTTTTGTCTGGCTTCATGTTAACAGAGAAATACAAACAACAGAGATCGTTTCAAAAAACAGTCAAATTTCAGTCTTTAATCACGAACTGAATATAGTAACACTAAACGAAATGTTAAAACAGTGTGGTACGCCTATATAAATAAACTGTTAGCGTTTCGTACAGTCTGTATTTGGGTAAAAGGGATAACGGATGACGTCGACCATGCAGGTAAATAACGAGAGCAACATACCGTTGTGGTGCCATTTTGTTTGGTCATTTACCGTCCGTTACCATGACAACGTTTCCAGGCGCGATATCTACATGTGTACAACTGTTTACAGATAGAGGACTTTGGCAATTTTGCGTGAGGTTTGGCAACGAGCAAAGGGCCGGGAAGAATGATTTCGGCGTCATGAAAACTAACACTACGTGGATATTTGTTTTGGCATGGATACAATTTGATGCGATCAAATAAAATAAGTCTTAAGTCAATCCTGTTCAACTGAGCTTCTTATATTTTCATTTGCAGGACACTTTAAGCTTTAATTTGGTGAAAACCCCACGCTGATACACCTTTCGGTTAAAACATTATGACACAAATAGAGAAATGTCTCTCTGTCTGTGGATATTATGCAATCCGCCATGCCACCTGCCTAGTTTGACGGAAGGCTTGAATCAATGTACCGCCTGTGGCCACAATCTGCTGACGTAACTCAATTGTTCATCTCATTGGGCGGGCACTTGAGGTGACGCGAATCCTACAAGACAGGATATTGTACTGAGCCTAACTCAACATTCTCGGTACCAGGCGCTTGAAATAACGATTGACAGAAGGGACTGTGTGCGTGTGTTGTGATTGGTGATTTGTTTTGTGTTGACGGGAGGAGAATGAATCTCAGTTTTTGAGATTAAAAGTCGTGATCGCTGGTTGAACATTGCAGCCAAATGCTTAAACAGTTCTAACCCAATAACACGTCCTATTGAAGCTTCTGGTTTGGTCGTGGTTGTAACATTGTTTTCAATGGTGTCATTCATTACATTTTAGGGGATCTATTTTGTTTTGTCAAAAGTATTTGTTATCAGATTGCATGAACATCCAACATACTTGTTTGCAGAGAATTTAGGTTATAATAACATTCTCTAACTTGTACAGATGTAACATGGGACACCACCGTTACATCTGAGTTCATTCTGCACCGGTTTTGAAAAGCAGTCCAATATACTGACTCCACAAGTTAATTTTAATAGAAGAGTAATCAAACAAATCAAATATAATTCACTTCAGACTTCATTTGATGAAAATTAAGGAAGCTAAACATGCTAGAAAGATGTAACAAAATATACAATAGTGGAACACCATCCTTTACATCCGAGTTCATTGATTTGGAAGCCACCTAACAGTAAAGAAGTAAGATATACTTAAGATATGATGTATTAAAAGGTCGTATTCTTATTGAGTGATCACCACCATGTCGTTTCCCAGGTTGTATCGTATAATCGGGCGTGGTCGCTGGCCACACGGCATTCTTGTGTTTAGGACTGTTGATTAGCGCCCTCGGTGAAGATACTGGCAATTTGGGAGAACGCCAGAATATAGGGCAATATAGCTCAGTTGGTAGAGCGCCTGTCCGATTTTCCGAGGTCGCAGGTTCAAGTCCCGCCCTGTCGATTTCTTTGTTTACTTTGAAACGTATATGCAAATTACTTAGTCAGTTTCCCTTGTGGTTTATTTTGAAGTGTATGATTTATTGTTTGTTAAGTAGCGTGCAGTTTCGTGTAACCTCCCATGTAAGAAAAACAAATAAGATGATTTTTTCACTCTAGGCCTATTTGTACTTTTTAAGTTTTTATGTCTCAAAATTCCCCCAATTTAGCCTGGGACACCATCACATTTGGTGACAAAACAAAAATATATCACGTATAATACCGTAATGCCCCATAGGCCTTGTTTTACCTCTACATTACGACCAGAATCATCTTCACAGTCCGATTTCGTTTAAACAAGATAAGCAATTACATGATCAAAAAATGCCAAAAAGTGTGCGTGTCTCAATTTCAGGGAAAGATAATACAATCAAAGAGAAATTGCAAGATAAATCAATAATATATTTGATAGAACCTATATGGACACAGAAAGTTACAAACTAAACAAATTAAGTGACAACATAATTGTATAAGGTTAGGCGTATAATACTGTTGTGCCCTATAACGTACAACCAAGGGACCATGTTTGATGTTGTCCACTAACATAAGTTATTACAAGATATCGTGTTGTTGGTAAAAACAACTGGACTTTGTTCTCAATTATTCAATGAAAGCGAGCAAATGTACGACTGAAATGGAATTTGAAATCTCTAGTCTGAAGCCAACAATAAAAAGGTGCTTGACTTTAAAGAAAATGATTGTAATATGCTCGTGGGCTATATCTTTAATGAGGAAGAGACTGACAGACTTATAGAACTGAACTGTTTTATTTATTCCTAGTCGCTATATGCCATCTTGGACAAGCAAGTTGGCTATATCAACAGAGGGCGCTATATAGGATAAGTGTGAATGTAACATCCCCTTTTCTTTAAAGATTGATACAATGTATAATCTCAATAATCTGATAATTAAATGAGTTCAACATTGTCCATTGTTCATGAGTCCAATTATTTCAATCAGAGTTCAATCACAGTTTAGAGAGTTCGCAGGGTTCAAAATCTTTTCGTATAAACTTGTTCAAATGTACTGTCATTGATTTTTTATAATCTTGACTGTTTGAATGTTTGATTTTGATTAGTTCAACCTTACTGTGAAATATACAAACTTTACAAATCAAGTCGTTGAGGTTTGACGATCTTCCTGCCGGAGCGAGTGAATGTACCGGTAGGTGTGTCTGTGTGAGAGGGTTAGGCACCAGTCATTTCGATGGCGTGGGTTCGTATTCCACCGCTGCCACCATGTAATATGCTCGTGGGCTATATCTTTAATGAGGAAGAGACTGACAGACTTATAGAACTGAACTGTTTTATTTATTCCTAGTCGCTATATGCCATCTTGGACAAGCAAGTTGGCTATATCAACAAAGGGCGCTATATAGGATAAGTGTGAATGTAACAATGATCATTAGAAAAACAATATAAAAATCCCAGATTACTTTAGTCCTGCAAATTTGATAAAATCACAAAGCCGCGAAATGAATGCCTGTGCACTTAGGACTAGGGCAGCAAATTGCTAAAAATCTAAATTAAAGGGGGGGGGGATAGATTTTCGGATATATCTCCTTGGATCTTGGATAGTTAATCCTCCAAAATACTCTATATGAAGAGTTTTGACTGGAGGTGTGGAGAGAGTGGCTAAATGTGGCTAGAACCGTTATAGTCTTTTGTCAGAGTTAGTTTGAATGTAGCAGTGGAGGGTTGGTTGATCGTTGCTTGTGGTAGGGTGTTCCAGTCAATAATTGTTCTTTTGAAGAAGGAATTGGAGTATGCATCTGTTCTGGTATGGTCGATTTGAAATTGGTTGTTGTGTCCACCTCTGTTGCGGTGTGGTTTAGGTACGATGAACTTATCCTGGTCGATGCCGAGCTGGTTGTTGAGCATTTTGTAAAAGCATGACAGCCTTCCTCTGCGGCGTCTTTCTTGGAGTGGCGGCCAATCTAGCTTAGATTTTAATGCTAAGACACTGGTATCCTTCCCATAGGTGTTTGTTATGAAACGAGCCGCTGCATTTTGGACTTTCTCGAGATCTTGGATTTTTTTAGAAGTATACGGGTCCCAAGCAGGCGTCGCGTAGTCGAGATGAGGACGAACTAGCGATGTGTATAACTTCTCTTTAACGGAGGAAGAGGTAATATGGAAATTTGAAGTTCAGGACTCTGGAGGCCTTGGATTTAGCGTGTTCAACTTGCTTGTTATATCTCAGGTCTCTTTAGATGTAGATCCCCAGGTATTTGCTGCAATTTGTTTCTTCAAGGGTGACTCCAAGCATTTCATATCTTGCCGGTGATGGATTACGTTTCATTGTGATGCGCATGATCTTACATTTCCCAGGATTGAATTTCATTCCCCATGTATTGGACCAGTTGATCATGGTGTTGAGGTCAGCTTGGAGTTCACTCTCTTTGGCAGGACTGGTTACTGGTGTGTAAACCAAACAATCATCTGCAAAGAGTCTGGTGGTACTACTCACTCCATTCTGGATGTCGTTTTTGTGAAGGAGGAATAAATTAGGTCCCAGGACCGTACCTTGGGGAGTGCCGCTAAGTACTGGAACCCAGCTGGAAGAATTACCATTAAAACAACTCTCTGTGATCTCTTGGCGAGAAAAGAAGAAATCCAACTCTTGGTGGCGGAACGAATGCCGTAGAAATCAAGTTTGGTAAGAAGTCTGCTGTGAGGGATGACGTCAAAAGCTTTTGAGAAGTCCAATATGGCCATGTCGGTGGAGTGTCCGTCGTCCAGGTCCGTGGTGAGGTCATGAGTTGTCAAAATAAGCTGGGATTCACAGGATCTGGCTTTGCGAAAAGCATGCTGATTGTCGGATAGGACGTTCCACTTGGTAAGATATTCCATCAGGTTGCTATCGACTATGTGTTCCAGCAGCTTACAGCAAGTACATGTTAGTGACACAGGTCTATAATTGGCGGGGTCCGTGGTGGCACCTTTTTTAAAGATTGGAGAAATATTGGCCTTCCTCCAGTCTACTGGGAGTTCTCCTGAATCAAGCGACTACTGGAAGATTTGTTGTAAGACTGGAGCAACTTCTTCTGCTGCAAACTTCAGCGCTGGGTTTGGAATTCCATCTGGACCGATGGCTTTGGACACATTGATGTTTTTAAGCAGGGAAACTAAATCTGCTTTCCCCACAATTAAATTCCCACCGTGGGAATCATGAATGCCAACTGGAATTAGTGTCAATTCGCTGTATAATCCGGCGGCTTATTAGAGACCGGCCACATTTTGTATCATTCCATTTCTTTCTTTCTTCTTCGTTTGGTTCGCTTCTTGATCTGTATGTGGGCGTGAGAGGAAAATTCAAACATCTCAGCGAAAGTGGTTAGCATTTTGCTGGATGCCTAGAATCATTATTTACTTTCAGATGAGTGAGATATGTTTTAATATTTCGGTAGTAAACAAACTAGATATCTGCAAATGGTGTATCATACCTTTAAAGTCTGGTTCTTGGTGAGTATTTGTGTGCTACATAACACGAGGCAATCAAGTGTGTACGCAATAAGTTGCCGCTGTACCATATTATATAGGTGAAGAGACGTGAACATAATGTTTGCACCGTAAATCATTGTAGATATTTCCGGCAAAGTGTTATTTGTATTCCTCGGAGTCGAGTCTTTTGATGAGGGGCTCAAATCTAGTTGAGTTGAGTCATTGGCCTGCAGTAAGTCGAGTTAAGTCATTTATCTATCGGGAATCAAGTCGAGTTAAATTGAGTCGAGTTAAATCGAGTCAAGTTGAACCGAATCAAGTTGAATCGACTCGAGTTGAATCGAGTCGGGTTGAATCGAGTGGAGTTAAATCGAGTCGAGTTGAATCCAGGCGAGTCACCACAAATTGTTCTATATTTGGACGCCAGTCGAGTCATTAACCCGAGTCATTACAACTTGCAACCAGCAACTTGTCCGGTACTCGACCTGGATATGAATTGAGATGGACCATTGAATGGAAGTGTACCAATGTGTCCCCCCAAAAACAAACAAACAAACAAACAAACAAACAAACACGCCAACAAACAAACAAACAAACAAACACCCCAACAAACAAACAAACAAACAAACCAAAAAAGAATGCAGCATCCCTTGTAACCAAACTGCTCCCTACATACAAAAAAGCATCAGGTTGCTCGACGGATTGCACCGGAAATCATTCCGGCACCTCTGTGGGATAGCAGCTAGTGCACGGTATGAAGATTCGTATGAGACAACACATGCGCATAAAATAAATGCCTGATGAGGCCTGATGACTGGATGGAATAGTATATCGCCGCTTTGTTTAACCGCCGGACGTACGCACTAATGTTTGTGATCCAGATTGTGTGTACACATGTAGCCTATACATGTATGTATTCTGAGATTACCCGCGGCAAACTTGGTACACATTCTCTTAATGACGACCCACATTATGCATACTTTAATCGTTTTTGTCCACCTGGGGATGTCGTACCCGTACCCCGTTGGTACACGTCCCTACAATACATGTATCACGACCAACCAAAATTGAATTGAATATACAATGTCTCAGCTTAGGCCATAGTATTTCATCAATAGCTCTTCAAAACAACATTGATTTTTGTTTTGCTCTCCCATCCCTAGTTTTTAATTTTTTTCGCGGCACTGCAAGACAAATTCTTGCTTTTGATGGAGTGTTAGCTGGATTGGGATTGTGAAACGAATTGATGTCGAGATAGAAACCGGTATTCCAACATTTGACATTATGGAAACGTCCGCCCACGGCAACGTGTGTACACTGGAACTGCTTAAAGCTATTTTCCTATATTTCCCCTAAGAGCTGCCAAAAACATGAGAACTGGTTCACGTCGAAAGCCCGATAACAAGCGAAAGCTGTCAATATCGAGATTTAAAGTTTGCTAGAATGGTGACCTAGATTTCATGCTGCCACACTAAAAAAAAAAGGGTTGATGAACGACAACTTATTCATTTTCAGTGACGAGCAGCAACATATTTTATGAATAATGCTCAAAAACTAATTTGAATTTGAGGAAAATGTGGATGTCCAATGTAGCGATATCTGCAAGCATTATTTAAAGTGTATGAATGCCTGAGATGTTTACTTGATACCGTGCATCTCAAAACGAAATGACAAGTTGTAGCTTTCGTACATTTGTGTATACACAATATTTGCATAGACTTTACCACAGCGTTGCGTTATATACTAATTAGACTCCACTCATGCATACTACGCTCTGAAAGACTGCTAAAGAGAACAATTACAAACAGGAGAAAAATGGTAATGTGAACTTGACCCGGTTATTTTAATTGAAAAAAACACAAAAAACACAACACTTGTATTGATGCAATAGCAATGCATGTGAGCTCGAGAAACGATTTGTTGTTTTTATTTGGCCTAAATTAAAGGTAGTATACACCATTTGCTTTTGCTGTTCATTTTGAAAATAGATAGGTTAGGGGATTAATATTGTTGACGCTGACCAGTTTAAGGTTGAGTGTTTAAAGCCAATAAAACAATGCTGTTCTTGTAGTCTGGTTCCTTGACATCCTCCAGATGAAACAGAGCAATTTATCTTCAGGGGATTACCAGGTTACCAATGGGGGCATTGGTTTTAGTCAAGTTTTTCCAACACTGCCAGCTGGTAATCGCTGGAAATTTATACAAAATTCCGCTTTTCTTGATTTCACAGGATGCTTCAGACTCAGTTATTTACTTACAGTCAAGTAAGGTATTTCAAAATAATTCAGTAGTATGTTTTTGTTAGTTTAAAAATGGTGTATACTACCTAAGACATTCATTCGGGGTACAGTACAATGTACTGCGTACAATTATCATAGACCAGTGTTAGTAAAACACTGCATACAGTGTGCTCAAGTATATGGTTTGTTGTATTAGGTGACGCTATATAGTTAATATGAGAAATGAGAAGAAATTACGGGAAAAGAATAAACCCTATAATTTTATTCATCAAGGTGACAAAAAATGTACTATTGCTGAGACTGGTTTGGTAGGGGACTTCACTTTGTGGGAAAATTTACGGGTATGAAAATCTTGCCCACGTTCACACTGGGATTGTTTTCAAGTGAGACAGGGAGCTTGGTGTACATGTAAGGTGACCAATTAAGTAGGCCGTTCTGTGACTCAACAAGGTACTTCAAGTGATGGTTGAGATCGAACCACAGGCGCCCCATGATATTGTTCATCACAACACGGGTTGATTTTCAGTATGAATGATGCATTAATGTCTACCACACAATAAGACTGGGTAGTTTCAAATAGCAAAAGTGCATCATAACACAAACTGTGAAATGAGCACCATCGCAAGGTTTTACCAAAAGAGAGACATACTATATACAAAGTGCAAATGTAGCTTACAACAATATAGCCTTAAAGGTAGGATACACCATTTGCAGAAATCAAATATGTTGACTCCCTAATTATTAAGAAATATCTTACTTATTTAAAAGTAAATGATGATTCTAGGCATCCAGTAAAATGAATGCGCTAGATATCCTGTAATGGTACAGAGATACACATTTCGGATGGGTGAGGTCACGCATGATGTCTGATGTATGATATAATTGTAATAGGTGTCCACGCACCAATGTGTACGATTTGTATACAGTGCTAAAATGGCATAAATGCCTACGACTTGACAAACAAACAACATATTTGTTCTTTTTGTTTGGCCTTTCGGGCAAATTTCTTTATTACAACATAATTTCATGAAAACAATCAAAAACGTACTGCTATTATGCTAAATCATAACATTGTGATGACAATAAAGGTCGCAACATTTATTGTACATTGATAGTACAATATGAATATTTTAAAAAATGACTGTATTACGTCAATTTGTTGTTTTAATTTATTCACCTCTTTATTTTCCACTGATACATGATTCCAACCTGAAAACAACACAAACTTTACGACTCCACCCAGCCAGCGGGTGCCGCACCACGCACAGCATTCCACTATAGTTTCTGAAAATTACAGCAAAAACAAATGACGTATAATTATTACCTTTGAGTAACTTCACCATCCCTTGCACTTGAAGAGAGGAGGTCACGGGTTTAACACTCAGTGTCTAAAGCATCCCCCCCCCCCACACTCATATGCCAAATAGCACTCATATATTTCTCTTGACATTACAACGTTGAAGGTCAAGCCTTGCATACAGAATGAAGTCCAATGCAACGTCCATGTCATGTTTGCTTAGTTTTTCAAGAAGAGGGCCTTCAGTACTCAAGTTCAGTTGAGGCAAGTGAACGCTATGCAAACTCGTCTGTCCTATCAATAGGGCTTTTATCTCGCCTATACGCTTCTCAATCAGCCCTCGGAATTCAGATTTTTGAAATATAGACATGGGATGTGTTCACTCTAAGTGTTTGCTTTCTCAATGTCAAGCAAGCCAAGCCCGTTTATCAGATAACTCGCAAGTGACTTCTGTCTGAAACATACAATTGAAATGTTCCTTGCAACACACGCATGGGGATTTAAAGCGATATGTTAGCCGACTCTGAAGAAGGATAACAATTCCTTTCATAATTGGTTTTACATGTGTTTGTGTATTTGTATTTGTTTAAAAGGAATATACATTATTTGCATTTGCTATAAATTTGTTTAATGGTTAGAGGGTTATTCTATAGCAAATATTATTACACTGACTTGTTTGAAAGTTCGTATTCATAGATGCTAGAAAATCCAAGAAAACAATATTGTTCTTGTAGTCTGGTTCCGAGACACCACTTGATGAAAATGAGCAATTTATATACGTCGGGGAATGTTACGGTCAGGCAATATTACTTTACATATTACATACCACTTTTCTTTAAAATGACGGCACACCAAGTGCCATAATTATCACTACAGTCCAGTAAGGTATTTCATAATAATTTAGTAGTTTGTAGGGTGTAATTTAGTAGGGTGTTTTATGTACTAAATATTGTTTAACAGTTATGGTTGCAAATATACAAGCAAGAAAAACAGCGTTCGTTTTCAACCGGCGTCGGGCAGCTGTTCGTCCTTTTTTTTTCGCGATCGCCGTCCGGCTATTGTGAGTTTGCTTATACAATGTTGCTTAACCCGACCCACAGGAGAAAAGTCTACTTGCAATTGTTTACAGACTTTCAGTAACATGTATGAATACAAACTAGTAATTGCTAGGAAGTAGAAGCAAAAAGCATTGAAGGTAGTATACACCATTTGCAGACATCGAAAAAAGTTTACTACCGAATTATAATACCTACATGTAATGCAAACATGTCACAAGAGACTTGCTGTAAGTTTCGAGAATGGGTGTGTTAAGGATCATTTTTATATAAATGTGACGCTGACCTGTTTAAAGCTATAAAGATGCTGGAAAACCAAGACAAAAATGTTGTAAAAGCGTTTATGACGTGGTCACTTACGAATCGGATACCGCCGGGAACATTTAAAAATAGGGCAGTCTAGAGCATGTTTAATCAAGAACTACAGTTAACCATAGTTCAAGTAACTGATCGAACTCACGCTATAGTCGACGATGGTTGGACTAGTCTAGTCGACTATTTGCGACCAACCTACCGCGGTTGGTCGCGCTCAATTGTCGATCCGCTGGTTATCAATAGCATCATTTCCCTTGCATGCAGCGGGGACCAACTACCAACAAAACAATGGCAGACAACACAACTTTGCCATGGAAACTGACATATTGTTTTCCACGTTAGTAGTGTGTAATTCTGTCACTTTTGTCGTGAACTATTGTACACAAAACGGCCGTTCTGTAAGTTATCATAAACTACGCAAAAGTATCGTGTTGAAATATTGTTTTGCCGGTGTGATAATTGTTATTAATTGAGTGGATCAAATATTGATCTTTATTACATACTTGCCAACCCTCCCCTCTGATACAAATACACCTCACAAAGGAAAAAAAAAATCACTTTGATAAAGGCTGTTGAACCCCAAACGTCAATGAACAGCTTCGTATCCGGAGTTCCACTTCTGTCAAAAAACATATTTATTTGTCCTGTTTCTTCTGACGGTGTTTTGTTTGTGCCAATCCTGGGATCGGAATACAATATGTCACTGATGAAAGGCGCAGGATATAGGATGGAGGGGAGTTTGGATAATTCTTGATTTGCAGTCGGGTTCTGTCAAGCTTTCTGATGGGTGGGAATTGACCGGTCCGCTGGGAATGAGAACGTCCAATTAGTAACTGCAAAAATATGCAGTAATAGCCAAGAAGCTGACAGTTAGGGCTTAGTTTAGAATTCCGTCTGAATACTGGGCATATAGCGGGGTGGAGCTTGCATTGCATGTGGGGGATAGATGGCTGGTTAAAGACATATGGGCCTTATTCCTATGGAAGCCATTTTGGTTGGGTTCCCTGAGTGTATTTTATAAACTGTGAACTGTTGAATGGGATGGTGCCAGACTATTTTTGCATTCCAACCTCGCTTCTGTTTGGCTTAACACATTAAAGTTTGTTTAATTACACATTTTAAAATATTCATCAGGGAAGACAGGTATTCATCTGTAAATAACTTGATGTCATTTCTTTCAGAATGTTCCCAAAATAAAGATGTTACCTCACTTTCAATTTAATATGGCCGACTTGTAAACATAGCCCATTACGGTCTGAAATCTCCCCACAATTTAATGTTTTGGATTGTTTACTATAAATGCTATTTAAAACATCTGGTTGAAAGAAAAACAACCTAATTTGTCACCGTTCCTGAGAAAGGACACCAACAAAATTGTTTTCATTGGACACGACGGAGTTTGCGTAGTTTTCCTGTTGCTTTCAGTCAATGTACGATATATAGACCGCCGGGCGTTCGTTCGTATCGTTCAGCATTGCTCTCCTCGGCAGCCGGGGGACACGATATAACTCTATCATGCAAGTTAACATGACAATGGTTGCTATTTTTGTTGATCCCACAATCACAGGTTTCGTACATTGTGTAATTTTAATGATAAAAACGTCTCTATTTTGTGCGGAATAATACAGAACAGATTCAGTCGTGCATGGGTTCGTCCAATGAAATCCGGTGTCTCGTACATCGCGATGTTTTTCATTTTGGGCTTGGCGTTCATTGGATACTAAATGTCATGCGCAAATAGAAAACGATTTTGTAGCCAATGAAAATGGCTGTTACGGCCACACGCGGGACGTCAAAACCAGTCAACATGGCCGATACTCGTAATCGTACATGTTTTTTCGCAACATAAAGAAACGCTAGTCGACCGAATTAATTGTTAGGCCTCGGCAACTGTGTCTCATCTTATTGAAGACAGGCATCATGGACAACGTTCTTGAAGAATTTGGAAGGGTTTGGGTAGGAAATCGGCTAAAATAGCGAGGTGTTTCATGGCCGGACTGGACGTCGAACAATCATAAAATGATGGCACGGTGGTCTTGCTGAACCTGCGAGTGCGAGATACGGCGCCCCGGTTAATTCTAGACACGTTGGTTTTTCATCGCAAATAGTTCACTGATTTTGCCAAGCAGAAACAATAAGCTAACCTACAAGCCTTGTCAGCTGCAGGTAAGCACGACATTGTTTTATTTGTATACCTGTACAGACAGTCACTCATATTTAATAAATGACGGTCTTGAACGGTGTTTGTAACTAATTTGTATTTGTACTTTGTAGCAATGTTGTAGAAAAAATAGGATCATCAAAATCATCAATTATTGTTGTTTTCATGTCCGTGCGCACATGTTTCATGACCGGGCATGACCGGGTCCCTGATTTATAGTTAACAATTTTGGCTGAAAATTATAGACATTGTGTTATGAATAAGATAATTTATATCTTTTCAGGATATTAATTATCGGATTCATGCAAACTGGTTTTTGGGGGTTTACCACCTACAGGGAAACCCCTGACCAATTTTTACACTTTAGAAGGGTTGACCTGGTGGCTGATATTTGGGCCGATGGCTACATGTACATTGAAACATTTAAAATTTAATGTGTTGTGTTTGTGTTTCTTTTTAATGTTTTACATATATCAACCAAGTTACGCTGGTGCACGAATAAGATAGGGTGCTTCAGACACTAAACAATGAACATGGCTGTTATTACAGCACATTGGGCTTCAAAACCAGTGGCAATGTCAAAACAATCGTCTTAGGTTAACATGGCCGATACAAGTAAGGAAAATGAAACGGAGTCCACCAAAATAAAATGCTATGCACATTTAGCTCATGTTATTCAAGACATAAAACCAGTTACTGAGACATCGTGGACAAAGTTCCTAGAAAGTGTACACATATGGAAGAATTTGGGTGTAACATCGGCTGAAATAGCGAGGAGTTTCATAGCAGAACATGATGGCAGTGACGGTATACCTGGTTCTGGACTCGCGATGCCCAGCCCCATAGACGGCGGTTTTCATCGCAAGTGCTACCAATATTTCACCGATTCTACAAAACAGAAACGGGCTCTCCTTGCCAAGCAGAAACAAGAAGCTAACCTACAAGCCTTGTCAGCTGCAGGTAAGCAAAGAGGTTTTCTATTTAGGTTATTTTTTAACAAGTGTTATTGTGTTTAGTCATGCATTTCTTGTATCTGTGCGCACATGTTCTGGTTCCGTGTCATGCATTTTTTTCAAATCCAATTATTTTTCTTTTAAAATATAAGCTCGGCTGTAGACCTTCATTTTGGTTGTACCGGTACTACCAGTAATTATGGACATTTTGTTATAAATGAATAAGATAGTTGATATGTTTTAAGGATATTCATTATCATATGCATGCAATCTGTGTTATTAAATTCACCATCCATTGGGAACCCCTGGCCAATTTTTGAACTGGCAAATGCATGAAGTTTAGAAGAGAAAACCAGAGTTGTTGTTTTTTCATTGAAAAACAATTCATTTTTTAGGAGAAGGCAGCAGAACGAAAACCACTATTCAGAGCTATTGTAAAAACATCAGCTTTGTTATGGATTTATTGTTATAAAGAATAATGACATTGCATCGGTGATAGGCATGAGCATTTTCCTGTTTATTCAGATTTTGTTTTTACCCAAATTGCCGTGCTTTTATTTATTTTCAGCCCTTTTGGGGGCATTGTGGCCTGATTTTACGTGCGTTTTCCCTTTTCTTTTTCCTTCGCTTTTTTGAATTGTCTTCTTCTTTTTATTATTTAATTGTCCTTTTACCCTTAACACGTGTAACGGTTGGCCTGGTGGCTGATATTTGGTTGTCGGAGTATACATGTACATTCAAACATTTAAGACTTTATAAATAGTTGTGTGTATTTTCTTTGTTTTGCAGATAACGATGCCAGTACACGAACAGCAGAGGTTGCTTCAGACACCGAGCCTGCCGAGAAAAAAACCCGAATCCTGCGTTCAGATTCAGGTTTGGAAAAAACGATAGCCGCCAGATCTGGCCATGTACTTCCGAGGATATGCATCATTTGCCATGCTGCTCGGTACACGACAGATCGTGATAGAAAGAGGAAGAAGCAACCACAAGTCCAGTGTGAGCGTATTGATGGCGGTAAGCTTCTGGAGGCTGCGACGTTGAAACGAGATGAGAATTTGCTTCTCCACATTGAAAACAGAGACTGTGTTGTCATTGAACTAAGATATCATGCCTCTTGTCATAAGGATTACACAAGGTTTCTTAGTAAACCACAAAGGGTAACTGTTAATGTACCGTCTGCCCTCTACTCAACAGCTTTTGAGACATTTTGCAAATAAATAATAGATGGCCGTGTCATTAATAACAAAGAAATATGGAGAATGACTAAAGTGAAGAGGGTCTTCGACCGGACTGTACAAGACGTTGAAGATTCGTCTTCCTACAAGACATGGAGTCTCAAGCATCGGTTAAAAAAGGCATATCCCCAACTACACTTTTTGAAACCGAAAAGACGGTATGAAAGTGACTTTGTGTATGTTGATAACTTGTCCTTTCTAAATGATGGTAAAGTAGATTTGGAATCCGACAGCGACACTGACACAAGTACTAATGAAGAAGAACAGAGCCCCTCTCCTACATCTAAAAGAAAGGCGAGCCAAATCAAATTCTCGACCAACCATCTTGTGAGCACTTTGCGAGACAGTTTCTCCACTGCCCTTGACAAACTCCCATGGCCTCGAACATCGTCAGACCTGACTCTGGATACTGCCCATCAGATCATCCCACCAAAGCTATTTAATTTCTTGGCTTGGGTTGTGGGCAGTTCAGATGGCCCTAAAGAAGAGTTTGTTGAAGTATGTGAAGGAGAAACTCAACGAATTCTGACAATCGCCTAAGATATCGTCTACATGGCAACAAAAGGGAGAAAAACAATGCCCAAGCACATGTCATTGGCAATGGCTGTACGGCATATGACTGGCTCGGCACAATTGATTGGGCTGTTGAATGGTATGGGTCACTGTGTCTCCCACACGTCAGTTCTTGAGCACGACAATGCATTGGCCCAGCAGGAAATCCAAAGAGGTATACGATGCCCTCCCATCATGCTTAGTGAAAGGCACATTCACTACCTTGGTTTGGGATAATAATGACTTTGGAGAGGAGACACTGTCGGGTAAGGGAACCACCCATAATACCAATGGCATCGCAATCCAGCATTCAGAACCACAAACCTTCACAACAGAGCAGATACCAAAGCAGTCCATGACGAGGACAAGAAAACGCTCATTGTCAGCACCAGATGTAGATTTGGTACCATTCCGTCTCCAGCTACATTTGCCTTCGGAGTAGCCCTTGACTCGAAGTATCAGATGGCATCGATTGCACACCCCATGCGCAAAGATGCAACATAGTATCTCACAAAGATCCCCCAAAAGCGTCTCCTCCCGGCATGGACTGGATTCAATCAGCTACTTAACAAAGGACTTCCACCAAAGGCTACAGTAGCATACCTACCGGTGATTGATGCAAGTCCGACAGACCTAAATACTGTGAATACAATTTTTTACAAGAGTGTGGAAATTGCCAATAAATTGGAACTCCAATCGGTGGTGGTCGTAGTGGATCAAGCGATTTATGCCAAAGCACAAACTATCAGATGGCAGACTCCACTCTTCATGGACCGAATTGTGATCCGCCTCGTTGCCTTCCACACCACTATGACAGCCTTGGCTGCCACAGGAAAGAGATTTTGTGATGCTGGGCTGCAAGACATACTTATATAATCAGATGTTGTAGCACCGGGTTCCGTGAATGGAGTCATGAACGGTCACCATTACAACCGGAGTATTCGTTGTCACAAGGTCATGGCAGAGGCACTACATCGCCTACGCTAGCAGAGTTTCATAGAGGGAATGTCTGATGTCGAAACAGAGCGGTATGGTGACATGGTGCAAAACCTTCATTCAACCTTTCCAGACGAAGAGTATGAAGATCTGGTTTAGAGCCCCACATTCCAGGCAATGATGATGGCTTATGATGATTTCATCAAGTCCAAAAGTAAAGATGTGATCTTTGTTCTTTGGAGCTCATATCTCCAAATGGTCGAAGAGGTACTACTCTTCATAAGGGCTACAAGAGATGGGGACTGGGAACTCCACCTTGCAGCTGTGCGAGCTCTTGTGCCCTGGATGTTTGCATATGATAGAACGAACTACTCTCGTTATCTACCTATTTAATGGTTGGAAATGAAGAACCTGGAGGAAACACACCCGTCTGTTCTCAACGAATTGCAGATTGGGAATTTTGCAGTTCAAAGCAAAGATGTCCATGGTTATTCACGAGTTGCATGCGATATGACGATTGAACAGACAGCCAACCGAGATTCTAAAAAAAGAGGTGGAATGAAAGGTTTTACCACCAACAAAGGCGCAAGCAATCGTTGGATAAGAGCACACCATGAAAGGGCTGCAATAACAAGACAATGTGAAGAAATAGCAGGGAAAGGGCAAACAATTACGACTCGTAAAGATCTAACTAAGAGGCGTATGACCCGTGATGAGCAGGATGTACAAAACATCATGACGACCATATCCAACATGATCAACCCCTTTGACAATGATCCAGAAACTGGTCCCAATGATCTGATCCATTTGTCTTCTGGCGTCATTGCTTCACCCGATGTTTGTGCTGACCTGATGGAAGCTCATGAAAAGGGAAACAGTGCATTTGTTACCTTTTGCAAAGACCGTCTACAAGGAGATGAAACCGACTTGAACAAACCACTGAAAAAGATGAAACTGAAGACATTCACAAATATGGCCAAAGCTGTAACAACAAAGGTTAAAGGGAAAGATGTTATCATTAAGAGTGACAGGGAGCTACTGGCTAGACTCGTCATCATTGGCAGAAGTCGCAACATTGATTTAAAGAAAATGCTGTCCTACTGCTTAGGCCCACTGCCACTGTCGTTAGCGAAACCTGAATGGTGTCTTGTCAAAACTAACAAAGCCAAGTTGATGCACTACCTGGAATCTGCACCAAATGAAACGCCCATTGTGTCAGGAAAACCAGGATGTGTGTGAAGTATTGATGGATTGGCAATGCTTCAATAAATGAGCCCAAAACACATGCCAGTGACTATGGGTGAACTTGCTGAGAAGATTCTAAGTCAGTTGGTCAACTTTGCATGCAACCATGGATCAAACAGTATCCACTTCATCACAGACAGATACCCCAAAGACAGCACTGGGTCCCAGAAGATAAAGATTTCAAAGCCTTCGGAACCAATTCCAAAACAGTGGAAAAAATTATCTGGCAAACGGCTTCAACAAAGAGCAGTTGGTAGAATTTGTCTTCAACACCTGGAAAAACTGCGATGTAAAGAGCTTGAAAGGGGTAACACTAACCGTAGCCCATGGAGTGCTATGCCATTCTATATCGTCGAACAATAAAAGTGTAGTAGTACAACAGGTCACTGAGCTGCATTGTTCCCACGAAGAAGCCGATACAAGAATGTTTTTGCATGCCAGCTACATCGCCAAGTCTTGCGACAGTGACATTGTCATCAAGAGCCCAGACACCGATGTGTTTGTGATTGGTATTGCTATAACCTCTGTTGTCAGTTCAAACCTATATTTCCACACCGGGAAAGATGAAAAGGTTCGTACCATCCACCTACAAGTTATAAGGAATCACCTTGGAGATTCTCGCTCTGATGCACTCATAGTTTAGTGGGATTTCTGAAAAAAGGCCTTGTATAAGGATCAAGGGGCATTTTTGGGTAAAAGTTGGGAACCAGACTTTTTAGAATAATTCAGGTATGCTGAATCCGATAAACCCGGTTCCCAAGCGAAATTTTGAGTTTTTAACTGTCTAATTTGCATAATTTGCATAACCGCAAAATTGCCAGTTTAGACACTTTTTGAACCATTTTCTGCAACAACTCTGTAACCAGGCAGGTGAAAATAGCAAATCAAGTGTTTATACCTATGTTTTAAAGGTCAGAGATTGTGATAAATGCATTTTTAAAGTAATCAGTGGTAACCCTACTCCTAAATATGCAAATTAGCCGCCGCCATTACAGACAAATCGTTTTTCTCAAATATCTCTGTAACTGGACAAGTAAACGCGGCAAATGAAGTGTTTATACCTATGTTTTGAGGGTCAGAGAATGTGATAAATGCATTTTAAAGGTAATCAATGGTAACCCTACTCTTAAATATGCAAATGTGCCGCCGCCATCACAGAAAAAAGATGTTTGTCCAATATCTCTGCAACTAGACAGGTAAATTTGACAAATGAGGTAAACCTATATGTTTTGAAAGTGGGTGATGAGGTCAACTCTTGAGATAGGATCAAAATATGGTTGAGTTAAGGTATACAAATCACCTTTTCAAAGGTGAAATTCCTTAGAACATTCAATTTCTGATTCTTCCCAATTCTTATATTTCCAACGCTAAGGAATCTAAAATATGCTTTATTTTGCAGTATACATACATGTACATAACTCTAAAAAGTAATTAAATATCAATTAATTTGTACAAATTACCACATTTCCCACCAACAGTTTTGTCCAGCAACGACTTTAGGCCTATAGGTACAGATATTTTTAAAATAGGTACGGGACAAATTCAGAAACTGTGTCAGAGAATCAGCCAATCACAACAGGTTTTACATATTGTAGAGTATTATGAACCACACCTACACATACTTAAATAAGTTAATATTTACATACATTTGAAAGTTAATTTTAAAGATTTGTGTAGATTTGTTATATATTTGTCTCTATTAATTTGATCATTTATGCATCCATTTATGCACTACATCTGTCCAATCAACAAATACTAACAAAAGAATCCCTGTACTTTTAATGCCAAAGACATTTTAACAAAAAGCCTTAAAATATGGTCAGTTTTTGATCCGAAGATTTACCAAGTCCAGAGAAAATGGCCTCACCTAAGACGTGACTGACCTAAATTAGCTGCATAGGACATCAAACACCATAATAGCAGAGTAGTTCTTATCCAGTTACTTTCAATTAGTCTGGTTCCCACTTTGTTTATTTCTGTACATATTGACTACTAACTATAGTACTGGTCATTGCCCAATGTTACTATAGAGAGACCTATTTTTCGTACCTTTCGACTAGAAAAATTATAGTTTGAATAGATGGGGAATCTTTCTAGATGACAAATAATACCAAGATCACCCGGTTCAGTCCAGTATAGTTTTCATTCTAGGGACCTTTTTTCTGGAACCACGTCGGTGGTCAATTGGATATGCCGCCAACGGAAGCGCCATGGCAATGAATAGGCTTATTAACCGTATTATGGGAAGGGATTAATGCTGCGTAAACATCAATCAAATGTTTAATTTAAGAACAATAACATGTTATTTTCTAAATTAACATCAAATGGCACATCATATCAAGTGGCTAAATAATCACAACGTTTTGTTTTAAAATGTGTTTAAATGTATTGTGGTCAATTGGACAGGCCGTGAGCAGAAGCGCAACCGCTTATTTACCGTACCGTATTATGCTGCCTAAATCAATCGAACATACAATTTTAAAATAAACAATGAAATACAATTTTATTTTCAAGATTAACATTAATTGGCACACCCATTTCCAGTTTCTCCGCTGTTAAAAGGGGCTAATAAATAAATAAATACATCTTTGCTAAATAATCGCAACTGTATCAACATTTTTCAGGTTTCATCATATTTTATGGACAAGTTTTCAATCTACTGTCTCCCAATGCGTCGCTCGACATGATCTTCTCCTTCGTGAATACAAACTTCTGGTCTCTGGTACATGTTCATCATTGCTCGAACAATCATTCCTCTGGGAATATTATTAAGGCCTTCCCTACGTTGTTGGAGGGTGTTAAGATCTCTTGCAAACGGTACAACATAAACGATGGATTTGACGTAACCCCAGAAGAAGTAGTCCATTGGTGTCTGCTCTGGTGACTTGGTGAGAATTTAGTGGGGTGTCATATGCCAACCACTCTACCTTAGAAAACATACTGACCAGCCTTGTACAGTTAGCTGGACATCATCCTGAAACCACTAGTGGGTGGCTATATCTACTCCTAATCGCTCACATTCTGAAATTACGAAGTCATTAATACGTTCTAGTATTGCTGCCCATTTAAGTTTCCCTGGAGAAATCTTGGTCCAAGAAGGTCACCTTCCATGGTGAGACCACACCAAACGTGCAAGGCATCTCTGACATATATAGGTACATATTCATTGAAGTAAAGTGGTGGTTGTCCTATCTGGACGTAGTCTCGGATGTTCTTGGTGTTCACCTTCCCATTCGGAGGGAACTTGCTTTCATCTACTACAAGAATGGACACCCTGTTGTCCTGAAGAAACTACATGACAATAATTGAGGTTACGCTGTGGATCTGTCGAAATGAGGCCATGTCTGAGCTGCATTTTGTAAGGATGGAAGTGGAGCTAATGAAACAAACGAGTGAAAGATGTAAAAGTAACACCAACATTATTGGTCGAAATGTGCGTGGTCTCGCCCCCGGAGTTCCTGTTATTCCTGTTTTAACTAGTTCCACGATGCCTGTACTTTGCATGGTTTTTCAGCACCGTACCTCTGCATGCCTTGCATCTGGGAAGTGTTTTTTTTTTACAATCTGAGCATCTCAGGAAAATCATTCGTGTTTAGGTATTTCAATCAAAAAATGTTATCTATGCATCTTCTCTGTGATTTGTGGTGACTTGTGGTGACGGTAATAACTACCACAACCATTATACTTACATTATGCTTTTGCTGTTATGTAACTTTAATCCCTTCATAATCTGTTGTTTATTTCGAGAATTAGCTCTTTTTTGCAATCGCTAGAATGAAAACTACTGGACCGAATCAGGTGATCTTGGTATCATTTTTTATGTAGAAAGATACCCCGTCTATAAACTAGTTTTGTTAGTCGGAAGGTACCAACAATAGGGCACTCCGGTTTTTTTTGGGGGGACAACCCTGTATAGTACGGGCCATCTGTCAATATGTAACCAATGTTTTGCCGATATTGCCATTGTTTCCAATATAGCACAAGTGTTGTGCCAATGAGCAAAACCTACGTTGTACCAATGTTGGTTAAGATTGGCTTTCAAGATTAGCCTATTATTGCCACGTTTGGCCCAATATGTTTGTGCTGGCTAATTAACACAATAAACTTCGATGGTGCAATGTTGGTTCAACGTTTCTCAGTAGACTGGGACAATAGTGGTCTAACGTTGAGCTAACTGTATTGTTTAGCCAATGTCAGGCCAACCTAATTTGCATATTTAAGAGTAGGGTAACCACTGATTACATTTAAAATGCATTTATCACATTCTCTTACCCTCAAAACATAGGTGTAGACACTAAATTTGACGTGTTTACTCGTCTAGTTGGAGAGATATTTGAGAATTTTTTTATTTCTGTAATGGCGGCGGCTAATTTGCATATTTAAGAGTATTGTTATCACTAATTCCTAAAAAAATGCATTTATCACATTCCCTGACCCTCACAACATAGGTATAGACACTTTATTTGCCATTTTTACCTGCCTGGTTACGAAGTTAGTCTATCAAATAGTAACAAAAATGTCAGATATTGGCAAATTGGCGGCCATTTTGATTATGCAAATTAGACGGTCAAAAACTCAAAAGTTTGCTTGGGAACCGGGCTTATCGGATTCAGCATACCTGAATTATGCTAAAAAGTCTGGTTCCCAACTTTTACCCAAAAATGCCCCTAGCATTCACATTTTTCAGAAATCCCACTAGACTACATTGGTCTTCATTGTTTCACGGGTTGCGATTCAGTGAGTGCATTTTACGGCAAGGGGAAGATAAGAGCTGTGAAACTTCTGGTGGAAAACCCAACATTATGTGCTCCCTTTCAGTCACTTGGAGAATCATTGACGGTGACAGATGACCTTGTGACTGCACTTGAGATGTTTGTGTGTAAGCTGTATGCTGAGCATGATTACAGCCACGTCAACGAAGCAAGGTATGCTATGTTTTTTATGGCCACTAAGGCAGAAAATGTCATGCCACCTAATCGGGATGCCTTGCATAAACACACTGAACGAGCAAACTTCCAAGCAGCCGTCTATAAGCACAGCTTAGAACAACACCCCGACATTCCATCTCCTGTCGGACATGGGTGGAAGATGGTAGATGACACCCTAGGCATAGACTAGATGGATACGGAATCAGCTCGACAAAGTTTCCTCAAACTTGCCAAATGTGCATGCAGCAAATCTAAGTGCAAAGTTAGAGAAGCAGGCAACAAATGCTGTGTATCATTAGGTATTTCCTGCACAGAACTATGTTCATGCAAGAACTGTGAAAACCTAAGCCCACCAATTGATGATGAAGACATCGAAGAAAGTGAAGAAGAGGATGACGTTGGAGATAATGGTGATGAGGAGAGTGAAGAGAACTTTAATACTTGAGAATCTTCAAAGTAGCGATGTTAGAGGGCATGGCATTATTAGTGTACATTATTGGCTTTCGACCTCTTGCGGATATCAACCGAATAACTTTGTGAAGGTTTCATCTCTATTGGCAGTCTGAGTATCGTACGTTGGTAACAGAGACATCTCAAGTGTCATTTCGATCAGGAATGATACCAAAACAAAACAGAGCAATTCTGACCCGCATCCAGCCTGATCTTGTGGAATTTTTGGAATTGTTTAGATAAAAGTGTTGTTAAACAAATCAAAAGCGAAATACACAACTGTGGGCACTTTGAATTGGAAATGGGTTCAATTTGTTTTCCAAAATGTCAAGTGATGCTTTTTTGTTAAAACTGCATGTATATTGTTTGTACATATTTATTATTGAAATATGACAATACAACTGAGGTGATGCTACCACTGGTGCCGTTCACTTTTTGTTTAGGGTTGTGTTGATTTATTTAAACCTTAAAGATGGACTACAACGAAAACTCACACATTAAATTTATTATCGGACCTTGTTTATGTTGTGTTCAGGTAACACTTTATTGTTACGGTCATGTTTTTCTCTAAATAATTTTGTTGCAATTTGACCGAAAAAATTAGACCTCGATTCTTCGATTTTGAAAATTCCCGCCCTGTAATGGTTCCCGGCAAAGATCCACTGAAAACCACAATGAAATCCATGATATAGTACCAGCGGACTTGTAAACCAGCGAAAAGTGATGACGTACTACCCATACAAAAGGAAACATGGTGGCCCTGAAGGGACTCCGCAGATCGCGAATATCGACGTCAAATTTGACGTCAATATTCACGACTTTCCAAAAAAGTCGCGAATATATTGACGTCAAATTTGACGTCGATATTCACGACTTTCCCCAAAAGTCGCGAATATTGACGTCAAATTTGACGTCAATATTCGCGATCTGCGGAGTCCCTTCAGGGCCACCATATGTATGCGTTTTCATGGGTAGTACGTCACACAAAGTATGAATTATTCATGAGTTAAGGGCTTTTGCTGAAACTGAGTTTTTCTGGGTCGTAGAACGCCGATCAATTTTGTTGTTTTTTTGCATGAAGGAACAAGATTTATTGAATACTAATGATATATTAGTAATCATTATACATTTCTCGAACAAAAAACAGCAACACAGCCTTTATCATTATTCCGTTGTAGTCCATCTTTAAAGAATGGTGTTTCAATAATTGTAAATACATGTATATTATCTATGCTTTTTGGAAAAGTAGTCTCTTTTCAATGGGTCAATTTTATTCAACAAACAATTATTCTGGTAAAAATAATAGAATACCTTTAAAAATACATGTACATCCATCCACGTGGGTTTACTACATAAATTAATTAATCATGTCCTTCAACATTAAACAGAAACTCCCATAATAACTAAATATTTGAGGTCCAGTGTGCCGAGCTCAATATAATTTTGTTATATTTTTGGTCAAGTGAGGGCGCTGTTTTTCTTATGTTTTTCTTTAAAATAAACAATAATTTCTTTTCGGGAATTATACATTACTATGCAATTCTTGAACGTGGGATCAATTACATTAAATGAGATCATGTCAACTACGGTCAGTGTGCCTTTGACAAGGGCAGCACCTGATATTTGAAATAAAGAAAATATGTCAAATAACATCCCGGGACGTAGAGAACTGAAATTGTAGTTACTTCGTTAGATATCACTAATAGATCAGAGTATGAATTATTGTACGTAGGCACCTTGATCGAGTTACCGGAAAAGTGCGCAATCTATAGCACCACATTGTGTATATACAGTACACAATTCAAAGTTAACACTGCTAATGAGAATAGACAATTTTGCACTCAAATGTCCCCATCTGTGTAAAAAGATGTGAACACGGTTTACCGATGTGGGAAATGTTCCTGGGAAGAGAACAAGTGTGAACAGAATTTCCCAATCTCTGGTTAACTGTTAATTTCACTGTACTGAATGCACCAAGGATACACAGTGTAATTGTAATAGGGTTCGTTCGTAATTCCGACACCTCACAGGTCCGACGCTTCTCATAAGTCCGAAAAAATCTCATTTCCGGCCCCAACCATGGGTCCGACGCCCCACGAGTCCGACGCCCAATAGGTCTGACGCCCCAAAGATCCGACGCCCCATAAATCCGACGCCTTATAAGGGTCCGACGCCCCATGGGTCCGACGCCTCACGGGTTCGACACCCAATAGGTCCAACGCCCAAGAGGTCAGACACCCCAAAGATCCCAAATAACTAAAGTGTTGAATCAACAATATAAGTGTGCAGTTAGTAACTACTCTTTAAAAGTTAGAATTCCGTACATAAAACTGATGGATTTAACACTCAATGTGTTGGATTCATCTGTTTAATATTTGAAATCAGGAGTGTCTGAACACAGGGGTGTCGGAACACAGGGGTGTCGGAACACAGGGGTGTCGGAATACAGGGGTGTCGGAATAAACAGGTGTCGGAACACAGGGGTTTTGGGACGTAGAACAGTCACCAAAGCGAACACACACATATGCATGCTTTACCGTCAGGTCTCTACGTTCTATTTGGTACATCAAAAACCGATCAAACCCTTCTGATTTCTTCTTAATTCTGAGGACAATTGTCTGCCCATTTGTAGCTCTTCTTAATTGTTTAGCTCACAGAAATTAAATTCAGATACTCTCACGTTAAGTAAAATGCCACCAATTTCTCGCCGACATCCCAAAACGTAAAAGTGAACGACCTCCTGCCGTAAGACAATCCCATCTCCAGCCAGTGCGGGAAGTATCAAATGACAAACCTAATGCTTAATCTTGACAGAACAACCACAATCAATGTAATTTCCATATTACAAAGCAATCAGCCTACCTCTGTCTCCCTTGTATTGAGATTTGAGATAACTTAGAATGGCACCAAAACTCACCATATTCGTGATGAATTTGTGTAGCAATTTCATACTAAGCGATTACCCGGCTTTCGCAGTTAGTAGGACGCATTACGTGCAGGGTTGCTGGATGGAGTGAAAAGTTGTTCCCTACCGCAAGCCTGTTGACGTTACGATGATGGGAATCCGAAAACAAATTCATGCCATTATATCAACCTTGCTTCTGCCAATCAACTTCCAGAACAAAAAAAATTACCCTGCTTTTCAACTTGACCTTCAATTACCTTTGACCTCGATATGTAACCTTTAATATCACCATCACATGGAAGTTTTTATATTGATTATGGTCCAAGTTTGCTAGCAAATGAGACAAACTTGATTTATTTATTGACAAACTTGATTTGTCCTGCTGTTGTACATTAGTAATGCAGAGTACTGTTTATTTGTCTGTTTGGGGGGGGGGGGGGGGTGTTTGTTTGTTTGTTTATTTGTTTATTTTTTTTGCTTGTCTGTTTGTTGTTTGTTTGTATTTTAATTATATCATTTGGAGCCAGGCTCTAATAGTATTCTGGTTAGGAAGCTTCAAAACTGAAAGTTTAGAAAAAAATCCGATAATCAGATGGATAAAAGACACTAACTATATTTTAAGTCTAAACCGTGGCGATTCGATACCCTGTACAAATCATCCCGAGGCATGCCAATGCATTAACTCACTAGTGGAGGGGTGATGTTTTCTCAACATGACAGATAATGTTCCCGCTACAAATTGACTTTGACACAAAACGCCCAGGGCATGAATTGTATATCGCTCTCTTCATCCCTACAGAAGTATCCGTTCCACTTTGATGCCGGTTCCTACAAAAAAACAACCAGCGAAATGAATTGAATGTGCTGTTAATTACATCAGTCACGTACAACAACAAACGACCCGACGTTACGAGTGGATCTCGGGGAATGCCTATGTAGGCCAAATGGTACGCGACGACGATCTGATATACGGCAACAGCGATCTGTCACGGATACCAGCTAAATTGGCCGGCAAAGTGGACGATGCTGTTTCTAACTATCGGTTTGGTTTGAAGAAAAAAGAAGATGACCGAGAAAAATAATGGATTAGGGAATGTAGAACATTTGCACCTGCCTTTGGCGTGGGGCGTTGGTGTTTATCCAACCAATTTATATTATTATCCCAATTGACATTAGCATGGAAATATGTAGTTGTTTTTGTCTCAGACGAAGGTTTCATTTGGGGAAAACAAATTCTAGTCTCGTATAAATATGAAGCAAGAAATGAGACGGAAGAAACCCCCCCCCCCTCTCGTTTGGGGTGATCATTGTGCTTGTGTAATGTTGTATTTTCTCTGGTATTCTGTTTAGTATTCTGTATGGGATACTATAAGGGGAGTCCCTCGGTCTCATATCACGCCCGTAAAAGAACCCAGTCACACTTATCGCTAAAGAGAAGGGGTTCGCCCCGGTGTTTCTGGCATTTCGTTCATACTCCTACTGGTTTCTTCAGGCTTACGAGCTTACAGTGCCTCGGGCGCTTTTGAGGAATCCTCGGTTTCATTGCCGAAAGAAATAATAATAATAATAAATAATAATAAATATCCTTATGGGTATACTCTTGTGGAATATTTTGTCTATGATTTATCCTGTTAATTTTTGTCACCAAAATATATTGGTCATTTTTATGATGTTGCTACACAACAAGTGTAACATGTTGCTACATTTATAGTAATATGTGCCATCTATCGACTGAATTATTTTAATATTTAATCCTGATATTTGTCAAATTGGATGTTGGTCAGAAATGGGCAAGTTTTTTTACCATTTGATTCGAACATTAGTTTCCTAATAAAATTGACATTTTGTGACAAATGTATTACTCCCAAACAGGAGACATGTATATATTGTTTGGATGCGTAGCAAGATAAGATGTATTGTACAAACCTTCTCTGCATATTACTATACTAACTAACCACAAAATGGGATTATGCGTGTAAAAGTGTATGCATATCAATTACAAGGGATATGTTGCAAAATATGTTTTATTGTAACAAATATCACACTAGGGTACATCGTGTTAAATTGTTTATAGCTAATGATTCATTTGTATTTCAGGTAATATTATTGTGTGTGTGTATACCTAATTATGCATGGCAACACTGTGCAGTGATATGTACAAGTACTGAACTGAAATTGCCTCACAACAGTTTCTAGACATAACAGGGACGCCATGTTCCAACGTGCTGGAAGTACAATTAATATCGATGAAGATTAACAATTAACTATGAGAACATAGTAATTATCAAAAATAACAACTTCGTGACCCTATAAATGTGCGCATATTACACTGTCTCCAGATATCATCAAGTAGTCAGTATTGACGTGCTTCAAATTCACCAAGTTGCTCACTGGCACAGTTATCTTATTAAAACCTTATGGAAAATCATATAAACAATAATAACATTGTGATATTTAGCCCAGCAAACACAAACTGGGAGAAAATGGTGTGTCCCTAAATTGGGCTAACAAGTAGGTGAAGGGTTGCCTAAGGTGAGAGACCTAAACAAGTTCAAGGAAACCTCCCAAATTAAAGATTGTTGTTGCTTACAATAATCCTATCTACGTTAAAATGTATTTTGATGATATCTGGAGACAGTGTAATATGCGCAAGTTTATAGGGTCACGAAGTTGTTATTTTTGATAATTACTATGTTCTCATAATTATTATGTCACTTATATGATTTAGCAAATGTTATTAAAGTAAGGATAAGTAAGTAGAATCACCAAAATAAACTTTTCAAAAAATGAACAAAATATATATATACCCAAATATGGGAATACATATATTCCACGGCAGGGATTAACGATTTATGCAAATTAGTCATATTTCCACCACTTGGATTTTTGTAGATTTGTAGTATGTCATTCTAGGAATTTTATAGAAGTGCACTGTGGTGAAAAACAATCTGTTGCAATTTGTTTGAGGTCAAAACGTATTTTTCCTGGACTAATAGAATATACCAAATTAGGGTATTATGGGAAAGAAGAGATTCCAATCTTCCTAAATATAGCAAACGTTATGAAAATTAGGTGATTAGTTTTGCAGAATTATTCAATTAATAGAATTGACTCTTCGTGAAAACGAAAACAAACCGATACATTAGCACATTCGCCCGCGGCTGTGAAATCTTAAGTATACAATCCCCCACTGCGCCCCAAATTCGCCCCTTCATAAACAACAATATTTAAATTCGCCTCTTCGTGAAAACGCAAAACGGCTTTTATCTCAAATCGCCCATTCGTTAATTAGGTTATTGGGATTTTAATGATTTGTTTGATGTATAACTTCACCAGGTTGCAGATATTGCCATATTAAATCGTTTTCATCAAAACAAATAAATATCTATAAATATACAATTTTTATGAAATTAGCCCCTTCGTGAAAACGGTGACGAAATGGCCGATAGGTCACTGCAGGAAAGAAATAGTGATGCGGTGTGTGGAAATATTATTTTGTTAAAGCGATGTCCATAATACGGAATTATTTACCATACATTATCAATACGTCTTTCCTAAAACGCATCATTGCATGTGACATAATAATAATAATAATAATAACGAATATTTATAGTGCGCCGGTATCCGTCATTAATGACGCTCATGGCGCATAACAATGAAAAACATAACACTTAGGACAAAAACAGCTTAAACATGTGTGTTTTTAGTGCGATTTTAAAGTCAGAGAGACTTGTAGGTAAACGGATGGCCTGGGGAAGTTTGTTCCACAGGAATGGACCAGCATGTGAAAATGATCTATCTCCCCAAGTGTTGGTGGTACGTGAAACTATCAGCTGGCAAGCACTGGAAGAGCGAAGGCAACGAGTGCCATGTTGCTGTAATTTAATTACATTGCTGTTGTATGTTGGTGAAGAGCCATGTAGAATGTGAAATATTGTCAGAAGAATTTTGAACTCAATTCGTTGTAGAACAGGGAGCCAATGAAGCGAATGTAGAATAGGTGTAATGTGAGTTTTACGTGGACAACGAGTTACAACACGAGCTGCACAGTTTTGTAGTTTCTGAAGACGTGAAATTTGAGATGAAGGTAAATGATACAAAAGAGAGTTACAAAAATCCAGGCGAGATGATATAAGTGCATGAACCAGTTTTTCTGTGGCCGATCGTGTCAAGTACTTACGGATTAAACCAAGATTACGAAGCTGGTAACGAACTGACTTACAAACATTGGAAATTTGATTTGACATTGAAAAGTGAGAATCAATCATCACTCCAAGATTTCTACAGGATGCCTTAGGAGTGATGACTGTACACATACCGTGAATTGTACCCACAAGCCCTGTCAATATATATCCCACATTTCAAGAACCTGTCGTTCGTGAGTTGATATCCAGATAGCCAAAGGAAGAGAAAACAAATATCGGTCAAGCGTTTTCGGTTAGAAAACCCCTTCACGGCATATTGATCGTAGGTGGATTGGTGTAGTCGCCAAGAGTCACACTCTACGACTGTCAAGTTGTGCCTAGCCACTCAAGGCGTATAGCCTGTCCAGTACCACGCTCGCTATCACTCTGAGAGGACAGCGCCACGACTACAATATTAATTCAATGAATGTTGTATAAAAGCATGCTGCCAGAATTTCTCACATTCAGCGTGTGTTTTATGTTCACAGAGCGTGAGTTTGAATCCCGGCCGTCGACACGTGTGTCCTTAAGCAAGGCAATTAAACCACTATTGCTTCGTCCTTCAAATGGGACGTAAAGCCGTTGGTCCCGTGTGTGTGTATTGTGTATATATTACTATTATTATTATTATTATTATTATTATTATTATTATTATTATTATTATTTCTTTTCGGCAATGAAACCGAGGATTCCTCAAAAGCGCCCAAGGCACTGTAGCTCGTAAGCCTGAAGAAACCAGTAGGAGGATGAACGAAATGCCAGAAACACCGGGGTGAACCCCTTCTCTTACCGATACGCGTATTAATGTTCTTTTACGTGCGTGTCCTGGTTCAATATATACACAACACACACACACTCAGGACCAACGGCTTTACGTCCAATCCGAAGGACGAATCAATAGTGGTCTAATTGCATTGCTTAAGAACACGCACGTGTAAACATAATTATACGTGCTGTACAACTATCAAGATACTTTAGCCAGCTACAAGTGTAGGCTCCACCCTACAGATCGTCAATTATTCAAAAGGGGTGTCGGGTTGTCAAATAAACTCAGCAATGAGACGCATGTGGAACAATAACTGGTGTATTAAATACATGTAGATGATGACATAATGTTGCTTGACATGACATGGCTTTCAATGGTTTGGCTTGACATGGCTTCAAGTTGACGTTACATACATTGCTTCACGGTAGTTACATGTACATGGTTCATGGTTTTCATGGGTTTCATGGGTTTCATGGGTTTCATGGTTCGACTATAAAGAGAACAAATAATGAAATTCACTTAATACATGTTACAAATATTTGTCACTAAAGCTTGTAGGTTATATGCAACAAAGAAAATAAAACTTAGCACTTAATGCACGAGTAAGCTGTCTCATTGGCAATACATGTAATACTGGCTATTAATATTATATTTAAAGCAAAGATTCAATGAAATCGTCTAACAAACGGTTCCATAAACAGCGCCACCAACGGCTTCGAAAGATTTTTCCTGAGGCGGCATGGTCTCAAAACAGGTTTGTTTCATCAATAAAATTCCTGATTTTATGAACTTGATTTAAACCAAACTTTAATTCAATAATGTCTTTATACATTAATAAAGAAAACTTGATTACTCACTTTGCTGAGCTGTCCAAGAAACATACAAAATAATGACGTTTTTGGCTGATTAATGTGTCAAACTTATAACGTAGCAAAATGACAAGGTGAAAATGTGAACGGCGCCCTCTGGCTTTATACACAAAAAATAACTACATGAGCATGTACCATAAAAGTGAAATAGCGCCCTCTGGCTGCAACACTCAAAATACATACAAGTATATTCTGGCGATAACAACAAGAATGGGACCAATACAAAGTTACTGTCAACAAGTATCTGCATCTAACACTTAAAAAACACCACAATTTACAGTAAAAATAACACCACAGTGTGAAAAGATTATATTCTAACACTCAACACCAATTCGTTTGAAAATTGCACTGTTCGAATATTCAAATAGCATAAATCTCGAACATCTTAGATAAAGGGGTTAGGGTAAACAAGTTAGGACTGTTTTAAGTTTGTGTACATACCTGAGGGATTGGGCTAGGCCCTTCACTGATTGTCATAAACATTGTGTTGTCTCAAGAGATTGTGAAAAAAACAACCAATTACTCAGGTGGGTCTAAACGATACAGTGTTTATACATGTACCTTTATGTCGGTGAAGGGTGAAACCTAATTTAAAAATTTACATCACCCCAAAGCAAAATTGCATTTTATGAAATTACTTTTAATTCTACAGTCATTCTAATAAGTTGGTCCACAAGGTGTCCCAATTGTGTCCAAACACTTTTGTGGGGCAATTTCAGTACATGTACTATGCATGTTTAGGTAAAACACACACAACGGAACCCACACAAGATTTAGTTAGTTACATAATAATACCTTAGGATACACCATTTGCAGCTATCAAAAAACATTTACTACATAATTATTAGGAATTACCTTACTTATTTGAAAGTTAATATTTATTGAAAGCATTCAACAAAAGGATCGCCCTAGATATCCTGTAATTGTTTCGAAAAATTGAATTTGATAAATAACAATTTACGATCGCCGGGCGGTGATCTAAACAAAAACAAGAACAACATAAGAACCACTGCCTGCCGCCGGTAAAAAAAATTGCTAATTTTGACCTTTGCCATTCTAACTGTTGTTCTTTGTTTACAAGTAGTTTGCGTAATATCTGCTTATTTGCATGCGACCTTAGATGCTTTGTACATTTGACCTAAGTATCGATTTGCAAACGAAGCATGCTATTGCAAAGTATTATAACCGTCTTGTTTCCATGTGCACGTCTTAACAGAGAGTGTAAGTAATCTTCACGGAACAGCATAACAACATTAACAATTCGTCTTCCCCATGCATAGCGAGCGACAGAGGGCGCTTTTAAAAAATGTTCTCTCGTTTGACGAGCATGCGTCCTTAAATACAAGTTTCTCAGTAGCTATAAACAATTTAACACGGTGTTCCCTAGTGTGACATTTGTTACGTTGTGATATTTTTGTCAACTATTCACTTGTAACGTATCTGCAATAATCTTATAACTTTGAGGTCAGACAGTATAGTATTCCTAGCTATGCTATATCTTGCAACATGACAACAGATGTAAAAGAGATAGGGCATTCCCTGTTACATCAGAGCACTACATTTATCATGAAGTGTCAATTTTCTCAGAAATTCACGTTGGAATGGTACAAAACTAACTGTGTCCACACACAGTTTCTAACACACTGATGTTTGCCATTACAACAAATAAAATACTGCAGACTTGTTTGCCTCGCCCAAAGTCACGAACGGTGTCCATCATTCTTGAATGCATCATTCGAAAGGAAGAAATCTATTCATCGCACGTGCCTTGCAGGCGAAACAAAAACTTTAAAAATCATCCAAAATGCCCGCAGATCAAATGACTGCTGCAATGATGAATAGACATCAATTCGTTTGTTTTTTTTTAACCTGAGAATTAATTTTTGACATGATAGGGAAGATTGTGTAGATGATGCGTTAAGTACTGATTGAGACTCCCCATCTGTCCCAATGGAAAATGGACTAACCCCCATTTTACTGTGGAAGTCTGTTGGCTTTGTGATTTAAGAGGAGATACATTTTCTATACAGCCTGCCTCAATCCTTTTGGGAATTGGCTGTTGATAGTTGAACATGTACTGGACTATATTCAAGCACCTAGGCAGTAGGCATGCACGGTAATGAAAAGTAGCGCTCATCTGCTCGACCGGAAATTCCTGCACAAGATTTTAACGTAGGCAACAGCCAGCAACAGAGCCTTTTTGTCAATAAGCCCCATGGTACGGAACATTGCACTTTTTTTGTTTTTGGGGGGGGGGGGGGGGGGGGGGGGGGGTGGGGGAGGGGGGGGGGGGGGGTATAAGTACATAACCTTTAAGAGAATTTCTTGCCCCCAAATTGTTGGTGATACTCGCTCCTGTCTACAACATCATACTCTGTTGACATGTTCTGCACTCGCAATACTTGTGCTCTATCTGTACAGTACATTTAGAGCCCTTTATTGTTTTATATTATGATAGTGTGTAGCAATATTCTGAAAATGAGATTTAATTTTAGGAGCAGGAAAATGTGGGAAATAGTAAGAATTTCTGAAAAAAGTAGGAAAACTAGGAGCAACCTAACAAAACAAAATAGGAATAAGTAGGAATGCCTGCCACGTACCACTATCATTTTAGTATTGAAGGTAGAATACACCATTGGTAATTGTTTGAATTATCAGGAATGGGTGGATGGGGGGTGGGGGGGGGGGGGGGGGGGGGGGTGAATGGTATAGTCCATATTTTTTAACTGACCTGTATGGGCAGTTGTTTTTGTTGTTCTTTTAACAATCGCCATCCGGTGATCGTGATTTGTTTAAATAACATTCAGTTTTCTCTAAACAATTACAGGATATCTAGCGCAATCATTTTGCTGGATGCCTAGAATCATCATTTACTTTTAAATAAGTAAGATATGTCTTTATAATTCGGTAGTACAAATTTTCGATATCTGCAAATGGTGTATCCTACCCTGTTGTTACCTCCGCCCATCTTTGATCATCCCTGTCTGTCTGTTTTTTTGAAAACTACTGGAGGGATTAATCTTTCAGGAATCTGGATCACTTTGAATGATTTGTTTAACATTGGGAGATACAATTTATGGCGTGTTTGCATTTCGGTCAGAGGTCTGCGCTCTATCTAGTGCCCCTTTCTAGTTTTGTTATGTGGATGATCACGAGACAATTAACTAATAGACTAGGGGGATTGGCTAGGGGGGGGGGGGGGGGGGGGGGTTCCAAATTTTTCGGCTTTTGTGCCTATTATTGTCCATGTGCCAATGTCGGTATCACCCGAGGTGGCAAAACATTAAGGGTGCCAAATGCTTTGTAGGATCGACCTAAGTACAACAACGTGATATCATCCCTAAATGAGTAACTTAGTCTGTTTTTCTTAGTTTTGTGTTTTGCCATTAAGTTATTTTAAAACGGCACTATAGGCCTACAATGTACACCGTTTAGCATATATTTCAGGTGATATAATGGCAATAACATGTAGACAGGCATAATTGTATTTCACTAATGCATGTTGATTGTTAGAACTGTAAATTGTGTTGGGGGGGGGGGGGGGGATACAATACTGATAGCATTTATTATTATAGTACTGTCCGGTGAACTATGTACATCAACAGAAATACATTGGTGTGTGTGCTCGACAGTTGCCGAATTTCAAGCAAGCATTTGGTTTTTGTTAATTGTGCACCATCTTTTAACTCTTCCATTATGATGTCACTGTCACTGGCTATTTTAAAACAACTCTCGAGGGCGCTGCAATTCATTCTTCAATATGGCTGCCATCACATAATGGTAAACCCAAATCGAAATATGTCTCGCTAAATTCTCATTTGTACATTATTGAACTCTTTATAAGAAAAATGTTGCCCTTGGTCATAGTTATGGAAGTCCGTCGCGAGCGACGACGGCTCATCTCCTTAAACAAAATATGGTTTAGAATGTGGTACTGCGCTGCTGATGCTTTCGCTAATGGGCCCGATATCGAAATGCAGAGGCGCAGCAACGTCCATAAGTAGAGCAAGATATGTTATATCCAGGTCGTGGGGACTAAGCTCCTGCCTGCCATGCCTGCGCTGGAGGCTCTCTTCGCGGGGACGTGTGGGGTCAGCCTCGAAGGTCTTAACCGCTGGATGGCAGGTGCAGGTGCGCCACACTTGACGGTTAGCTGTACCAGTCTCGAGCTCTGTGTGGAAAATTTACTCTTCTTCAAGACGGCGTCAAGGTGGTCTTTGAAGCGTTTCTTCTGTCCTATAGACGTTAGCGCGGCTTAGAAGGAAGCTTGCCGTACAGCAGCTGACGAAGCCGACGGTTTCCCAGCTTCCTGAAGACTGCCACAACGAAACTGTCGCTCAGGTACGATCAGGGTCTTGATGCTGCAGGCGCTGGTCTTCTGTACGATGTCCTCATGCGGCACGCGAGTCTTCCAGGTAATTGCAGCGTCATCAGCGTACTAAAGGTCGAAGAGGGTCATGGAGCTGGTATTGGTCTTCGCCTGCCGTCCATCCTGTATCTGATGGATATGCCGTCACCTTGGTTGGGGCTGTGTCGAGATAGTAGGATGACGGCAGCCAGATAGATATTACAAATATTAAAGATTCTGCGAAATGGTCTGACAAAAGACCGCCCGCAGTGGAACGAGCAGACATGTCTGTGTATAAGTCTTTCATCACAGCCGTGAACATGGGTGGGTAAAGCCACTTTATGGCATGATCTTCCTGAGGATGTCACAATCAACGGTGTCGAACGCTTTGGCGAGGTCCACAAAGGCAATGTAGAGGTCTTGATATCGCTCCCTGCATTTCTCCTGGAGTAGGCCTGCAGTGAAGATCATATCACTTAACTTCAATTTATACCAGGTATAAATTGGATTTAAGTACAAGTGTTGTGCGGATACTGCGTCTTTGATAAACGAAAGACTCTTTGTAATGACCAATTTGCAAAAAACGCACGACCGTTTTTAAGAGACTGAGAAAAGCAAAATTACATCAATCGTGTTGATAATTACTTGGAAGTTTAATCACACCGCAGGTGATGAAATCAATTTGCAGTATACATACATTTTCATCGTGGTAATATAAATGACAGTCAGTAACTGTAGATTGATAAGAACAAGCCCTCGTTTGTATGTAAACAACCTCTTGAGTACAAATCGTCACCGTTTTCAAGAAGAGGCAAATTGAGCCTTTCACGGTCTTAACAAACTTTCGAGAAAATCGCTTGTAAAGTTCGTCCTTTTTTCGTTTGGCAGTTTGAAACATAAATATCGATTGAATATACAAGATTAAGGTATCATGGGAAAGAAGAGATTTCAATCTTCTTAAATATAGCAAACGTTAAGAAAATTAGGTGATTAGTTTTGCAGAATTATTCAATTAATAGAATTGCCTCTTCGTGAAAACGAAAAAACAATACATTAGCAAATTCGCCCGTGGCTGTGAGAGTCAGAATGTATACATTTACTCATGGCGCCCCGAATTTGTCTCTTCGTGAAAACGCTAAAAGCCAGTACGCGCCCAATTCGCCCAATTCGCTTCTTCGTGAAAACGCTAAAGTCACTACGCGCACCAAAGTGCCCCTTCACAAACACGTTAAAGTCAACGCTATTTCGAATTTGCCTCTTCGTGAAAACGCAAAAGGGCACTTGAGGACCAATTCGCCCATTCGTTAATTAGGTTAATTAGGATGTTAATGATTGTTTGGATGTATCAATTCACCAGGTTGTAGACATTGCAATATTTAATCGTTTTCATCAAAAAAAAATTTCGATAAATAAACGATTTTTCATGAAATTCGTCTCTTCGTGAAAACGGTGACAAAATGTGAGGCGTTCTGGCAAATTGAGACAGAACTGGACAGAAGTAATAATTATAGTTTGCAGGTATTCGGAAAGATAATACAATTTTACCTAAAATGTACCATTCGTTATACTTCAATATCTAACATTGTAATGACAGATTATAAATTAATACAATTTTAAAGTTATTGTCATGTCAAAAATGTACAATACTGAGAACAAGTTCTTGGTTTGTAGTCGTAAAAGTTGAAGATGATAATTGTATAGTTGTATTCCTAAAAACTCTTTTATTCATTTGTTTTTGACTACATGTATACATACTGCATATTTTTTAACATATGCGCCGTACACATACATATGTGCAGTACACATATTACCCCTACATCTGAAAATGAAAAACAAAATCACCGCAAATTGCATTTTAGCCTTTTTCACTTGTCCCGCCTCTTTTTTCCAAAACGCCTTAATGGCGAGCCATTGCAGAGAAGGTTTAATCATCTAATGTTATAATCTGTGATTGTACAACTTCCTCTACAATCCAGCGACTTAATAGGTTAACCATTCTTCTTAACTCCCTACCCCATGTTTCCTACAAGTAACCTGAATCCTCCAGTATCCTCTAATATAATAAGGAACACTGCCTGAGTCCTGCAAAAACCTCCAGCTCTATTGAGAATGTGCAAATATAGGGAAAGTAACAAATATTCTGCATCTTCATCAACCATATTTTGGTTAATAAACGAATTGCTTTTAAAAATGTTTAAGGGGATTGTTTAGGACCATGTTTCTATTAGGATAACACACATTCACCTGTAACGAGGTGGCCTCAAATAACACCATGTTAAGTATAATGTTGAGTATAATTATGCAGGATTAAGGGTCAACAAACATGATGAAGGTCAGAGTTGACTTATGTCCCTTATGGCTAAACATTGATAGTGACCATGCAGCAACAAAATAAACATGACAACAGCACACAGAACTAGCATCCGTAGTCCCTTCTGCTTTCTTTAACTGGAAAATCAAGTAGGAAAGATACATGTTCTCACAACATTCTGATTGTTCTTTAAAAGACAGAGTTAATATAATAAACCCATGTTACAGGGATCAATTACGAGCATTCGATTTAGTGTACACTTGTCTGCTTGTACACTTGTTTTCTAGCCAACAAACCTAAATTTACTCGGCTCAATGTACATGCATGCTTTCAAGAGCCCACCCTCACAAGCTTTGCTTCTTTTTAGGCTCCTCCACAGTATCATCCATCTTTTAAACAATGTACTTATGTTTGCATGTGATGTTGGTACTGTGGAAATAAACTAAGGTAAACTGAATTAGACTGAACTGAAGTGAAAATTGCCTTAGGTCTCACATGTGATGTTGGAGTGGCACAGTCGTTTTCAGAATAGAAAAACAAACATTTCACAATGCCCCGAGAAATTAAAACACAATTAAGTGTATTTTCAGGTTGCTAAGTATAACAAATAAACACACTATAAAATCAGGGTATCTGTATTCGGAGTGATTGGACAAATGGGAATCCGTTTAAACGATCAATCCACGAACATCCTGAAAATAAAGGTTAGAAAAACCCACACAACCTTAATCCCCGCAGCGAGAAAAACAAAGTCAGAAAGTTTCTGTTGACCAAGACTAACAACTATATAGGAATAAAACAGCTATAGGGGGTGGAAAACAAGACAACACACGTTTATGCCCAGTTCGATATGTGTATGTAACCGATACGGAAGGGCTACTGCACAAATTTAGGACAGGAAAGCAAACTTGTTTTCTTGAAGAAAATATATATCTAAAATTTTATTGATTTTTATATAATTTGTCAACAGTTGGCATAGTTGCAAACAGTTGCACACATTTGATATGCAAACTGGATATTACAATAGACAATTCAATTTATAATATTTCCACCAAATTTGGTATGACAACTATACAAATATGACAATCGATTTTAACACAACAACCGCTACTAAAAACGATGACTGTTAATTATCAAAAACGACAACTACTATCCAAAACCAATCACTACCCAAAACGACAGCCATAAGGTCTATTCATAGAAAAATAGAAAAGGTCAATGTTATGGGCAATCTCAAGTATTGGCAATTGTACATTTGTATACAAAGGAATGAATTGATTTTTAAAAGATCAATACAATCCAGTTAGTCTTGATAATACAATTCATAGATATTTTTAAGACAGGCAATTTACTAATACAAATTATTATATTCGCAATACAATATCTAAACATTCATAATTTAAGGGTGTGCAAATATGAAACTTGCAAATCACCATTGCTTCCGTATGGATTAAAGTTAAGACACAATACCAGTGGGTGAATAAATATATATTTGTTTAAATTGAACATACCTATTCAAGGTGTATTAAACAACCCTGAAGACGCAACACTAAATGCCTCAACTCCAGAATCCAGTACCCTGTCAAGTTACAACAAGTATCCATAAATATACACATTTGTATCACTACTATGTTTTTTAAAAGTATAAAGGTCAAACAATGTCCAAGATATGTTCCTAACGATATACTACATGTACAATAGATGTTGCAATCAAAATGCAGTGCAGTGTGTCCAAACATTCCCAGATGTGCATTTTGAATTTATTAAGCAATGCGAGGATGGAGGTTACTAACCCCAAAATATAAGGTGCGATATACTCGTAGGTTAATTTATCCCGAGTACACAACCTAGTGCATCAATTGCAAAAAGAATTAATAAAGGAATTTCACACAAAAACAAATGCAAGTTATAACACTTACCGACCAAAGCGGCCCCACACCTCGCATGCCTCCAAGAAGACGTCAAACTTGTCCTAAGACATAATATTTGTAATACCAATGTTCGCAAAGTGTGTTGGCAAAGGCATACGGAAAGCAAAGGCATGTGCTGCGTTGCTGGCTCAGCTATAGAGTGACTCTCTATAAGACCACGCGTCCAACAAGAAAACTAAGTGGAATGCAAGGAATTTATCAAAAATAAAACCAGAGCATAGTCATTCTAAAATCAGCTGACTATACTAGCGCACAACATGCCATATGTAAATTGGTTACTATAGGGCGCCGCCAGGCGACTCAGTTATACAAGAATAATTTCAATTGGTGGCGCTATTTACAGTGCAAACAAAATAACCTACAAGTACCAGGCAGCGTAACAGTCTGGCTGGTTACAATCATCCAAAGATTAATTTTGACAAAAAAATTTCTTCTGTTGGGATTATCACAACAATTACAATATACAAGCATTAGGAATATCTCAAGAAGTAAACTGATATAGTGCCCATTCCTACCAAAAGGAAACGAGATAACCTCCAATGAGCTATCAGTATATTATAAATTCGAGAGAATTCACAAAAATCTACATGAAACTATCAATCAAAATGCAACATGCAGATCACCGCAATAGTCAACAAAGTTGAGAATATCGAAGGGTGGATTACCCATAACTTGCACAACGCAAGCAACGAGATAACCTTTATATGGTCCACCACAAGAAATAACTTCAAAATAAGAAGAAAACTTCTATAATCCAGACTCAACTTGCCTCCAAAGAGACTTCTGCAACACTAAATAAACGTCAATATATACCGTGTCAATCTCATCCAGGACAATATTCCTTCAGATGTTGTACAGCAGATTTGGTAAACATTTGTAATCAAATAATTGAAAGATTACACTAAGACCGTACCGACCTGCAATAAAGTGTTAATTAAAAACTGCAGGACAGCTAAAAGGAATTAACTATTTAAAAGGAATGATTGCCTTGAGTTTTAAAAGACAATGCATATTTAAAAGGAACTGCTCATTTGAAAATTACTTCATCAGATTCTCAGAATAAAACTGGACCATCAATAGTATGTACATTATGGTCGAGAGTGCGATAAAAGATTGTCCATCACTAGTATTTGACTAGTAAATAGAGATAACCTCAAATGGACCTTAAATCAAAAAACTCCCAATTTGGCCATTATCAGACATACGAAAAATCCTAATAAAATGAAGATCTGATTAATTGTCTCCAAACAAACCATTCCCTAAAACCATCTATAATATCAGTATTAAGAAAACAAATCCAAGTATCTGGCTACACATATACGTGCATTTAAAATCAAATCTTCTTCATGTATTTACAGGGCCAATTTAAACCCTAACCTAAACATGTCTACCTATCCACATTGGGTGTGCTAATTCCCAATAAAAAGTAGTTTTAGACGAAATTAGGATAAAAAGAAAATTCTGTTTACCAAGTACTGGTTATGCTATTAACACGGGTAAAAATAGAATGCAAGCATTAAAACGATCTGAAAAGGTTTAGATCTATCCCGGATTCAGATGAACAAGGGTCATTCCTCCTAAAGGACTTGATCGGTCTAAGGAGAAATTCATCATTTCATGCGGCTATAACTAAACACACAAATACACCAATGTACAATGACAATTTAAAGTTATTAAACAAAAAATAGACTCTCTCTAAGCTTGGGAACACAACTATCCCGGTCACTAGATTTTGCTCATGCAAAAGATACTGGCCTTTTCTGCAAAACTGTCTAGTTCTGGACGAAGCTGGCCCCAGGCAAAAGACGAAGCTGGCCCCCAGGCAAAAGACGAAGCTGGCCCCCAGGCAAAAGACGAAGCTGGCCCCCAGGCAAAAGACGAAGCTGGCCCCCAGGCAAAAGACGAAGCTGGCCCCCAGGCAAAAGACGAAGCTGGCCCCGGCCAGGTGTGGAATGGCAAGAGCTCAGCAAGGTCCAACAGTAGATCACCACTGGAGTAGTCTCGCCACCTGTAAAACCCTTTTGGCTGTCGTTTTATTATGTTTTTATTTTAAATATTTTTTATAAATGTGATTAATTCAAACTTCTGACAGAAATCACAAATTGTAGAAAAGAATGCTTAAAATCCTATCCTGCCGACTACGCCATTTTTGTAACCGATACGGAAGGGCTACTGCACAAATTTAGGACAGGAAAGCAAACTTGTTTTCTTGAAGAAAATATATATCTAAAATTTTATTGATTTTTATATAATTTGTCAACAGTTGGCATAGTTGCAAACAGTTGCACACATTTGATATGCAAACTGGATATTACAATAGACAATTCAATTTATAATATTTCCACCAAATTTGGTATGACAACTATACAAATATGACAATCGATTTTAACACAACAACCGCTACTAAAAACGATGACTGTTAATTATCAAAAACGACAACTACTATCCAAAACCAATCACTACCCAAAACGACAGCCATAAGGTCTATTCATAGAAAAATAGAAAAGGTCAATGTTATGGGCAATCTCAAGTATTGGCAATTGTACATTTGTATACAAAGGAATGAATTGATTTTTAAAAGATCAATACAATCCAGTTAGTCTTGATAATACAATTCATAGATATTTTTAAGACAGGCAATTTACTAATACAAATTATTATATTCGCAATACAATATCTAAACATTCATAATTTAAGGGTGTGCAAATATGAAACTTGCAAATCACCATTGCTTCCGTATGGATTAAAGTTAAGACACAATACCAGTGGGTGAATAAATATATATTTGTTTAAATTGAACATACCTATTCAAGGTGTATTAAACAACCCTGAAGACGCAACACTAAATGCCTCAACTCCAGAATCCAGTACCCTGTCAAGTTACAACAAGTATCCATAAATATACACATTTGTATCACTACTATGTTTTTTAAAAGTATAAAGGTCAAACAATGTCCAAGATATGTTCCTAACGATATACTACATGTACAATAGATGTTGCAATCAAAATGCAGTGCAGTGTGTCCAAACATTCCCAGATGTGCATTTTGAATTTATTAAGCAATGCGAGGATGGAGGTTACTAACCCCAAAATATAAGGTGCGATATACTCGTAGGTTAATTTATCCCGAGTACACAACCTAGTGCATCAATTGCAAAAAGAATTAATAAAGGAATTTCACACAAAAACAAATGCAAGTTATAACACTTACCGACCAAAGCGGCCCCACACCTCGCATGCCTCCAAGAAGACGTCAAACTTGTCCTAAGACATAATATTTGTAATACCAATGTTCGCAAAGTGTGTTGGCAAAGGCATACGGAAAGCAAAGGCATGTGCTGCGTTGCTGGCTCAGCTATAGAGTGACTCTCTATAAGACCACGCGTCCAACAAGAAAACTAAGTGGAATGCAAGGAATTTATCAAAAATAAAACCAGAGCATAGTCATTCTAAAATCAGCTGACTATACTAGCGCACAACATGCCATATGTAAATTGGTTACTATAGGGCGCCGCCAGGCGACTCAGTTATACAAGAATAATTTCAATTGGTGGCGCTATTTACAGTGCAAACAAAATAACCTACAAGTACCAGGCAGCGTAACAGTCTGGCTGGTTACATGTAATTATAGCCACTGTATAGGAGGTCGTTGCGCAGATCCTAAGCATATTCCGATTAGTCCCGTATTGGTGTCAGTGGGCAAACACTTGAGTTGCTTGAGTGTACAACTATAGGAATCGTCTCATTAAACGCCATTGGCGCGGTTCAGGAACTTGACCGAGCGTCGGGAACGTGTCCTGCTTTCTGTAATAAGGGAAATGGGATGGCGACGACTTATGGTGTGAAAGGTGTGGAGGGCCGATTTATATGCATGTACTATGCATTAAGAGTAGTGTACTGTGGGTAGATTTTGTACAAAGTAATATGTACAATTAAAGCATCAATATACCTTTTGCAACTATTCAATAAATAACCAACCAAATTATGGAATTATTATTTAACAGCTTACTTGATGTAAGGACGTTAATAACTCTAAACTTACTGTGAAATTAGTCAATCTCAGGCATGCTATCATTTATAAGAAAACAATGAAAGAAGTCCAAAAATGCGTCTCAGAGACGATTTGTGTATTATTTTTATTAGTGCATAGTTGGTTCAAAATCGCGATCTTAGAATAATCTGTTCTCGAAATATATTGGCTGTACATTTGCGCGCTTTAGCTCGTGCGCTATAATACACAAATAGCTGGCACTGGTAGTCCAAAGTGTGCACAGTTTCGCGGATAAAATGGGCTGAGTAAACTGACCAGTGGCGTGTATCGATCTTCCACCATGAATTGTTGATTGTCACTCGTTTGTTTGTACTTCCACAATATCAATCGCGGACGTCGCAAACGATATCTCTTTTGGTCTCAGTATTTGTGTATGCACGGTGTGAATATGGAAGACACCTAATACTAACCGATGTAGTGGTTCGTGAATGTATATTCATGAGAAAGAGCAATGACAACTCGTATACATTAAAAACATATACAGAATTATAAAGAAGGCTTCCTGAACCAACTCGCCAATAGCATTGTTGGTAGAGAGGAGAACTATGGTTTGAAAGGTTTGTGGGTCGAATCCGACTATCGTTAATGTTTGTATTTTTTCGACAAATTGTCTAATGGGTTATTTTAACCACAGAACAAGGTTAAAGGGTGCTTTCGGGATGGAATACTCCTTTAATCAAATAAATAGACACATCGGCCAACCATGTTACTTGTATTTCATTAAATTTCATTTCAGAGGCTACTTAATGACATCCTTTTCCTCTGGGTTGAACGTTAGCCCCATGGAGCTTTGCAGAAAATAAATCAATTAATGAACAGGAGTTTGGGGGTTCTATGCTATCACAAGTCAATCTTGAATTGCCTGCTTGTTGTGTGTGTTTGCCACAACAAACAACCTTGATTGAACTGACCCTGTTTTCACAGTTTTCCCATTAGACTATAGACACGGTCTCCCAGAGTTGGCCACTGTGGATTGACATGAAACAATTTGATTCCGGCAGAAATCATACAAAAACTGTCCAACAAGTCACCAAGGCGACTATATTCTTTAAGTCATCGACAACTTAATGGTATATTTCTGTCATGCTGTGGTTAAACGTATTTCTTCTTCTTAATTGTTGTGTGAACTGGTTAATCACAAGTAGGTCCAACAGGTGAGTACGAACGAAGTGGACTAGGTCTGTATAGGAGGGTGATGAGCCATGTGGGGATGTGAATACAATCACAAGTATTTTGAAAAGTAACCGGTAATCCATTGGTAGCCAGTATAGTTGCATAATTAAATCGATTATACAGACCTATAGTGGCATGATTTTGTAGGTGTGTGGTCTGGTTTGCGACTGGTTTGCAAGGGCAATTTGGAATCTCGAACTTGTTCGACAGATGGTCAGATGCAAACTATTTCACAAGACGGCAACCATACACCAAAGGGAGCTGTAAAGTATTTTGTTTTACTTTTTAAGTTTGATTTTAGTGAGTACAACACCAGCTTCAAAATGATAGCAGACTTACATGAGTTAACGAGGTCAATGTATTCGAAACAAGAGGCTCAACTTGTGATGTTTTCATGTGAAATTCGTAAGCTTCTTTAGATTCATGTGAATTTCTAAACTGATTGCCCCCCCCCCCCCCCCAAGAAAAAAACAAGAAAAAAACCCATGGTTTTCACAAAACTAAATAAAACAATGATCATTCTGAATTCCTCTAAACTACAAGATTAAAGTATAAACTATTCATGTTTCGAGGTTTTGGTCCCTCTTACAGAATCAACGTGTGATTTTACGGCCCGTTCACGGTATACGGTCATAAATTATGGAAACAGTCGCTACATTTGTGATTTGTGTTTTACTGTCTACACTACACTTGTGATAGAAACAAAAACAGCTTTTCTTGCTCGGCACTTTCACTGTCTTATCGTTTTTGTAATCATGTCCCCAAACACAGCTAAAAAAAGGCGTAATCTCGCCCCCCCCCCCCCCCCCTCCCATATTGTACACAGGGAGGTGAACTTTCTAAAAAGCTTATGCATCGGGAACTGGGGTAGAGGTTGCCTGAAACCTTGGGCTATTATGCAACCAGATTGCAGATTGATCCGCAGTTGTTGTGCAAAACGAAATCTGTACGTGTGTGTGCCATTCCATTGTCCGTGATTATACGCTCCAGTTAGAGCGGCACGTTACTACCCGGGCTATTAAGGGTATGAGGTATGATGTATTTTTATGTTGAAATGCTTCTAAAATTATATATCTCAAATAGACATCGCATGGCAATTCTTCATATATCTGTTCTGGGGTCTACGTTAAAGGTAATACAAAAATATATCGAATTATTAGAATAATACTTTTCTTGACTCCAAGTCATGAATAATACTAGTCTCAAGCGTGTCAAATCATGTCATCTACATGGTATGATGTCGTTTAAAAAGGGGGAATGTTTGTACCGACCATCATTGGCAACACAAATTGCTCTCTCTCTGTAATAAGGTGACTGGTTGTGTAAAGTGAACTACACATTTAATTGAAATTGCAGTGACCCCGGTTCGAATCCCGCCTGGGCCAATATATGTCTGCAATTTCAGTCCCGGCCCGACTGTGGGTTTTTCACGGAATATACAATTCTTCTGGGGTCTTCTTTCCATTGTCTTCCCTTCACTGGGCCCCATGGCGACCGGTGGATTCCACTGAATTTGCTACCCACTTGATAATAATAAACGTTTTGCTGAGTAGTCGAGGAAAAATAGGTTTTGACTTGTTTTTCACCACACTTCACTTCTATAAGGTCCCTAGAATTACATACTAAAAGTCTACACAAATCCAAGTGGTGGAAATATGACTAATTTGCATACATCGTTAATCCCTGCCGCGATTGTGTATTTGTTGAAAAGTTTATTTTGGTGATTCTACTTACATGTCCTTTCATCAATAACATTTGCTAAATCATATAAGTGACTGAATAATTTTGAGAACATAGTAATTATCAAAAATGACAAGTTCGTGACCCTATAAATGTGCGCAGATTACACTGTCTCCAGATATTATCAAGTAGTCAGTATTGGTGAGCTTCCAATTCACCAAGTTGCTTACTGGCACAGTTATCATATTAAAACCTTATAAATCATAGTCACAATGATAGCGTTGTGATAATTAGCCCAGCAAACAAAAACTGGAGGAAAATGGTGTGTCCATAAATTAAAAAGTAGTTAAAGGGTTGCCTAACATGGGAGACTTGAACAAGTTCAAGGAAATCCCCAAAATACATTTTAACGTAGATAGGATTATTGTAAGCAACAACAATCTTTAATTTGGGAGGTTTCCTTGAACTAAACCACAAAAGTAAACTGAGTAGGTTCATTGACTGATGCGCGGCTTGAACCAGCGACTTCTGGATTATTTATGTATAGCCTATACTACATACCTCAAAGTGTAATTGATTGGTCGCAACATCCCTTCACTGTTAAAGCGATTTCCCACCACCGCCCCCTGAACAATAACCATCCCGTTTTCATTATCACTCATTCTACAAAAAAAATTGTGAAATACTTTCCGCTTTAAATTGATAGCTTTTCGGAGGTACTGCCAAAGATGTATCGGCTGACATTCTGACGGGCTGATTATAGTAAAGTACCGAGCCATCATCTGTTAAAAGCCACAAGGATTCCGTTCCATAATTTACGAGACGGACGGAGAGTAATCGACTTTCTTGTTAGCTGACGTGACCAGCTTCCGTCTCGGACTTTAGGCTCTGAGAATTTCTCATTTTGTTTTAACCATTCGATCTTGTGCCAGAATCTTTAAGAGCACTGATCATTTTGTTAGATTGATTAAATATAGATTTCTAGTTTAAGTTGGCGCGATGAAGTTTTTTTCTTTCTATACAGGTCAAAAATGTACTGGATTCGGTTTGTGAAAGCAGCAGGAACTATTAAAATGGAACACCTACGTGACAAACACTCTAAATTCCCACAAGACAACTGGAATGAGACTTGGTGTGTCCCTTACATCATGGTGCGAGTGGAACGCATCTTGTTTAATCATACAGTTATGGAAATTGCTTTCAAAAACGAAAAGAATATCATTTTAGCATTTAGATGATTATTTGTTCATCTGATTTGGTTTTGTCAATGCAGAGATATGCATGTACCCAATTAAACGCAGAATACATCATTTGCAGATTTCGAAATATTTTACTACGGAATTATTTAGAAATATCCTACTTATTCCAAAGTAAATATTGATTGTAGGCATCCAGCAAAGTTATTGCGCTAGATATTCTCATTTGTTCCCAAAAGAAATATTTTTTTTTAAATCGCCGGACGGCGATCGCGAAAAAAACAAGAACAACATAAAAACAACTCTCCGACGTCGGTTAAAAAACGAACGCCGTTTTTCTTGCTTTTTCTTAGCATCCATGATTATAAAACTTTGGACAGGTCAGTGAAACTATATTTACAATAAATTCCCCCCCCCCAAAAAAAAAAAAAAAAATATTAATAAAACAAATTATAAAAAAAATATATATATATACATTCATGATAATTCAAGCAATTACCAATGGTGTATCATACCTTAACCATAGTTACCCAACTAGGTATTGGGCCACTTTCCAGTTTGATTGGTATAATCCCGAATACAAAACACATCTTACACCCTATACTATGTTGTTTAAAAATTATTGAACACAATGTTAGACAAAAACATTTCAATGTGCGTGGAAAAAACTGCTTGAAATTGATGGTGTTTTATATTTTCTCATTTTTAACATTTTTAATTCACCCTTTTCGCCAGTATATAACTTCAGTCACCAGTTTCTACACCACATTCCCACACATGTTAGATTGTGCATACATTTGAAACGTTTTGAGATTTACATTCAATAAGTACTATTAGAAAATGAATAAATGAATATGTCACATACGTCCTAACACTGGCCAAAATATACACCGCTGACAGAAAATTCCCCTAGTGTTCGGCCTAAGTGATTTTCTACGTAAATATTGAAATATTTAAGTTTTGTTTAAGCTTTATGGGCTTGAAAAGCAACTGGATGCTCTGCACCACGATCCGCAAACATCCGCCAAGCTTGCTCTATAACCAGCTGCCCACCCACACCCCCTCCCCAACAATGAGTGAATGACATTTGTAGAGATCTAGAGCCTCCGCCGATTTTTTTCCAAGCTGGAGATTCGTGTTTTAGCTCCTCGCGACACAATCAATATAGTCCAGGAGCTAGCAGACTTTTATCGGTATTGTTGAGTACGAAAGGTTTGACACCTGAAATGAGTAGGACTATGACAGGTGTATATTTATTTGCCGAATCCACATTCCGAGAAAAACAGCTTTGAAATAAACAAAATTGACCAAAATCATACGGACAGCACACACAAATACTTGGTCACGATTTTCACCCATGCATTCACTTTAACGACCGATTGCGTAAAACGGCCTCAGCAACTTATTCCTGATTACGATGGAGCGGGTCACATATGCCATTTCTCCGGAACCACATGGGGTATAGAATTGAAATAAGGTTTAATGTGAAGGTCTAAACATTGTGGACAATGACCAGTTGTTAAAGTAGTATTTTGTTGGTGTTTTCATGGCTTAAACATGCAATTAAGCCTAACAAGTGTACCCCTTTGACCCACCACGTGTTTATAATTGTATCGGTATGATCGAGTACGTCCACAAACCTTATGTCAACATGTTCATCTGGCAACCCAGAATACGAAAAACTCGTTCTTAAGTGTCCATCTGATGCACAAATCCGCTTAAGAATAAGAAATCGGTCAGCTTATGAAAGCATGTTTAAGCTATTATTGAGTTATTCCTCATGAAAAGGAGGCCTTCTTCATAAGTTTAATTTACTAAGAGCTTTTCGGAGTTTTCAATGTGTATTTTAAGAATTGCTCGCATCCAATTATTAAGCTGGATAGTACAGTAACCAGGTGTCTGTGTCTAGGACTATATATATGCCCTATTGTTCACTGTACCTTAGAAAATAAGCACGAGCTCTTGTGACATATGAGGGCACTTGACAGAAGATATTGATTGAAATAAACTTTAATTAAAAATCAAATCAAAATTACGTGTAACACTGTCACAATACTAAACACATTAATTACAATATTACACTGCACTGCACTCGTAAAAAATAGTCCTCGTACGCCACCAATACCGAAACAAAAATTAGGGGGGTCATTTTGAGAGTGCCCCCAGCGGGCTTCCCACACATAGTCCTACTCATTTCAGGTGTCAAACCTTTCGTACTCAACAATACCGATAAAAGTTTGCTAGCTCCTGGACTAATATGCCCCTTTTTTGTCTTAGAACCCTCCTGGCAGCTCTTGCTCATTCGCCAGTATCTCGGGAAAATAAATTATTAAAACAAATCGCCATAGACACATCAATGCGTTTGGTTGGCAAGGCTGCGCGAAGAACCAGTTAGGCCCAGGGCTCAATTTATTCCCTTTCATGGTATTGTTTACACTTGTTTGTTCAACCCGTCGGGCAATATAGAAATCTCACCGTGGAGCATGTGGTTTTCAACAATTTCAGAGTAGGAGCAGTTTTGAGTGAGCACAAAAGAGACTGGCCGACAAGTGTACCCAACGGAATGCAGTTTCTGAACACTCACCTCCCAGCTGAACACATTGTGCACATACATTTCAAATTAAATAAAGAAGGAGGAACGGGAGTTTTCCTAAGAGAAGAACCAACAGGTAAAATATGCCGCCTTCTTTACTTAAAAAAGGTTGAACAGTGGAACATTAATGAAAACTCTCAGACTATAAGCATCACAAAAACACAAGGTAATATCAACACTTTTAACAGGCGAGCGCAACAATATTTGCTATTCATACTAATCCACTAATCCATCCTTTTAAGTCCGATGTCTCATAAATCCGACGCCTCGTAATTTCAAAATGTCTGACTTATTGGCCGTCGGACTTAGGAGGCGTCGGACTATACGATACGACCCCAAATTGCCCTTGTATACAATAATAAGATATAAAGGTTCCGTGAAGAAGATACATTTGTGAATTTTGGTCAAACGAGCATGATACATTCATTATGTGCACCGATAACACTAAAAATGGACTCTTGAACTTGATTCCTTCTTTGGATTTCCAATGTAAATATGACAATGATAAATAATAAAGCTTCGGGACTCTGCTTGTCTTCCGTTGGACAAATCCCACCCTTGGCCATCATTAATGACCTATACATATAAATATGTTTTTGTCACACAAGCATCAACTGTGGAGAACCGAAAAGACCGCTATGAAACAATGAATTATAATGTGTTTCTGTCATTACAGGCTCATTTTGGAAAGTTTCTTAATACTGGTAATTACACAGCTTGAAGACTATTGAAAAGGAAAGTCAGACGTATACTTTTTGCAAGTATAAACAAAGTAACCAAGGACATTACTGTTCAAAATATTATTTGCTGTAAATAATTAAAGGTAGGATAGTACACATATTGGTAATTGCTTGAATTAGCATGCATGGGTGGGTTTTAGGGTTGTATTTTATAGTAAATATCGTTTAACTGACATGTCCAAAGTTTTACAATCATGGATGTTAAGAACAAACAAGACAAAAAACGGCGTTCGTTTTCAACCGTCGTCGGGGTGGTTCTTATCGTCCGGCGATGGTAAATGTTCAAATGGTGAAGGTCTTCAAAATGTGCGTCTGAAAGATGCATGTTTGGGGAATTCCTTGCAAACAACGTGATACTTAAATGGACACGAATTTCATATTATAAGTGCAAATAACATACACGTTTATTGTATTAAACACATTTTTGTTAAAGGTTATTACTACATGTACTATAATGACATGTCAATACAATACAAGAACAAACCCTTTTCGTAGTTTGCGTCGGATGCCGTGTATACACGCAACGTTTTCTCCGGTATCAAAACGGATGACGGATAAACACTCGCAGCGAGCGACCGAGCCTGGAAATATCAGGGTGTGCTACCCACAGATACCGACCTGAACATGTTTCGTATGGTAACAGCATGATGGCAAGAGCGCGAATGTCGGCATAAATAGCACATAAAATCCAATGAAATATTATACCTAAATTGTCTTCAAAGTTTACACTGATTTATGGATATTGTGGAGGTTGCTAAGTTCACTAAACTCCAAAACTTCACGATAGCATGTTGCATGTTTAAGATAAACTATCGATATGTCCTGGAATTGCCCAATTGGGCTATAACACGCGTTTCGAACAAAATGATGTTAATTGGAAGGGGCATGATATAAACATCCACACATCCATCCTTTGAAAACTAAGCGTGTTGTGTTATTCTTGTGTAAAACGAGTTTCAGGGGTCATTTTTCTGACCCCAACAAACTCGAGCTGCATGTTTGGATGTAGCCGTGATTCCAGCCGGAAAAGGTGTTCGCCTTTTGCGGATGTGCAAGAAACCACGTTTGGTGCTGTGTGTAATTTATGGACATACACACAACGTGTATCGTACATCGGATGTAAACGACAGGAAGAATGTATGCGTACTTCGCAGAGTACGCATACATTTTTCATGTCGTTCAATGCACGATACACATTGTCGTGTCCGATGTAAACAATCGTTTATTGTTCGTAATTACTCGGGAACAGTAAGACAATTAGGTTGGTTTCCTTTTAACCAGATGTTTAAAAATGTATTAGTAAACATAAAGTTTCGGGGATTTGAGGACCTTGTGGCCCTTTAACACAAGGTTCCAAAATTCCATGATTTTAGCACATCACCCAAATAAAATATCCCTCTCCTCTGTCCTCTCTCATTTGACACCACATTTGTTATTAAAATATAGCTTTGAATATTTTGTAAATTGTCCACTTTGCAGCCATGTCCGCTTTTGCGTGAAATTGCCGAGTACGTGTTGTTGATTTTTTTCTTCTTCTCAGAAACATATTGCGCCGCAAGTGGTCGCCATAGAGATATTGTGTACGTCTGAACTATATCATCTTGCTTAAATATACATGAAGCACATTGCACCTTAGTGAATCAATTCACGGTGACTCGCGGGAGAGGATAATTACTTTTGGAGGAGTTATAAATATAAAAACAAAACTCTGGGTAAAGCGGATTAGACACTGTAAAATGTGGCCAACGCGCGGCCAACTACGAGCTAGCTAGACATATTAACGCAAATACAGCAAGGGAAAAAACCGAATCATTATGATTTGATTAGGAAAAGGGGGTAAAACTGTCCGGTATGTCATTGGCGTTAAAATGTGTCATTTGTCACATGTCAGTGGACACACGAGGGTCTTTTTGAGAACGGAGAGGCGTTTGTGTCGTGCTTGAATTGGCTGGCTTAGTTGTTGAATGTGTTGGATGGAATAGATACATGACGGAAAGTATCGTACAAACAGCTAGTTTTCTTATATTTTTGTGTGACTATTTGGCTCTCTCAAACCCTAGAAAAACTTGTATTACTACAACTGGCAAAAATGGGGAAATGTTAGCTAAAATGTGTGTACATGTTTTTCAGCATAATACGTTTAAAGCCGGAGTATGTATAACATTTGCAGCTTTCCAAAATGTAACCGACCAAATAACTGTTGGAAGGTTTACTCGATTTTAACGTTACTAAAACTTTTTAACATTTCTAACGATGTGTCTCAGGACGCATTATTGGAAATGTATGTTAGTAGTTGGTTTGTAGACCATGAATGGTGCCCGCAGAAGCATTGGAAAGTTGCACAGAAGCACATGGACGTTGTTATTGACCAGTTCAGTGCGTGATGTATGCGCGTAGCTGCAATCAGCTGAACGTAATTCAAATCTTGAAATCGAGATCTTAGAAATATATATTTTTTTCGGAATATACATCATTCACAGAGAGTAAACTGGATCGGGTTAGTTGTCAAGCACCTGTCTTTAATGTTCGTTTGTGCTTGCCAAACGGTAACAACGGTGGCAGGCACGTGATGGTGAATGGACCAGTATTATTTAGGCTCTCGATCATAAAATATGTACAAGTTAAAATAATATTTGAAAGCAAATTATTGTTACGCTGACCTGCTTAATTTTGTTTTGTTCATAGGTGCTGGAGAAACAAAGAAAACAACTGCTGTTTTTGTAGTCTGGTTATTAGACTCTTCTTCAGACAAAACAGAGATTATGTTCTCGAATAAAATGAGTGTACGTACAGTGTACGTATACAAGCCGTGGCAGTGACTCCTTTCCCCGTAATGGTAAACAGCACGCAATGTCATCAGTACATGCGGCTATTGAGACACGCGACACAGTGGCACCTCACCGCACGTCTGATTTGGAAAAACAAAAACACTAAAACAAAAACAAAAATTAATCATGAAACTATAGAATCATTAGATAAAGCTGACTAAATCTCAGCACACATTCGAACCCAACTGTTTCCAATCCAGTTGCACTTTATATTTTGATGTGTGCAGTGTACATATTTGAGATCATTCACCATAAAGATTTGAACAATCTTCCAATCCCATACAGATGGTTTAAAGCCTGGCCCTTTCCTAACTGTACATTTTTATACGAGTGAGTCCAAGATTCAACCCCCTCCCCCCTAAATATCCGATTACAGTCACAACAAACTCAAAAGCACACCGTTCATAGGCAAGCTCAATCAGACTGCCTGGACTGTTTTCACCTTGAATGCCAACTCAGACTGTCCGTGACTTTAATAAAGACTGGGACGATTCGGTGCAGGTTTAAACCAGGACACACAACAACTAAGTCTTTTTTTTGGTTCTGAATCTCTGGTTACAACAGGGGGTGTTTTAGTTCATTCCAATAAGTATATTAAGTTAGATTTCCAAACATCACAAAGTCACAGAGTAGTTTGTCTATTCTGTTTCAAACAAGCAGAAGTGCTGTGTTGTGTATAGAGCAGAGAAAAGGTGGGGGTCAGTGAAGAGTTGTTGGAACAGCCTTTCCGGTGTATATAGGCGCTAGGCGACCAATACAATTTATGAAAAGAAAAGCTTTTGGACAAAGGAGTACTGTGATTGGCTGAAAGATGCTGGGCAGATTCACCTGTGTCTCGCTCCCTAATCATAATCACTGTGCATATTTAGATGTGATCTACATACCGGTACTTTTTTACTGTATTGTTACATGTACTAGTGACCTAATTTCATTATGCGCATACAGAAACATATTCAAATATTACAAATAAATTGATCACAGTATTGTGTTTGTATTACATATTACATTCAAATTCAACACATTTGAAATCTTAGTGTGTGCCAGAATAACAAACATTCTAAACGAATAGAAAACTGACAAGAAGCATTAAAGGTAGTATACACCATTTGCAAACTTTTAAAACAAAACTAGTTTCAAGCATCCTGTGAAATCACGGCACCTGCCGTGGTTTTCAAGAAAAGCAGAATTTTGAATCAATTTCCAACGATTTTCCGCCGACAGTCGTTGAAAATATTATTGCCGGCCGGCAAGCGCTGGAAATACCTGACTTTCGGAGTTGGGGGACGGAAAAAGTAGGAAATTGTAGGGATTTCAAAAAACAAGTAGGAATAGTACAAAAAGTAGGAATACTTGAAAGCACTAGCATTACGAAAGTTAACACATTCAGAGCCTAAAATCAGTTTGAAGTAACAAAGTAAAATACTTGCAGTAAAACATGTTTTTGTAGTGGAATAAAAGCGTTTTTAAGGAAAATAAATTTGCATTTTCCCTTATCACGTGTACACAACTCGAAACTGTAGGATACAACATTTGCAGATATCGAAAAATTGTACTACCAAATTATTAAGAAATTGATTTGTTTGTAGGCATCCAGCAAAATTATTGCTCTAGATATTTACTTAAGAACAACTGCCCGGCGCCGGTCGAAAACGAACGCCGTCTGTCTTGCTTTTCTCAACGTCCATGATTGTAAAACATCGGACAGGTCATTTAAACGATATTTACGAAAAATACAACTCCTACAATTACCAATGGTGTATCCTACCTTTAAGGCATTTTCATTAGCATTTCACTTTGGTAACATGTCAATAAATGCACATTTCAAACATGTGTAGGATAAATCTGCCCACTTTTTCTTTTATTTCCAGCTACATTTACTTTCAGTGGAATTGCCCAGGGCCAGACACAGTACAATTAGGTTGTGTACAACAACCAGATGCCGATGTGCTTACGTAAATCGCACCAACTAATTGTAACCAAACTTAGCGGTGCTCAACTGCGAGACTAATCAAAATAATTAGCCAAATGGGCATCCCTGTTTAAGTTTCAGAGTGGGTGATTTACGCCGAGTGGAAAGCCATTATTAAAATGCATTCCGCCACTGAAGCCACTGACGAAACATTTCACAAGAGTTAAATGAACGACAAATTATTGCTCCAATCCAAACTCTGTCAGAGCCGAGAAACATGAAGCCGAATGAAAGAAAATGATCTTGACTTTGACTTTGCCAAAACGTAGGGCAGGAGTTGGGGTTGTAGCGGGTAAACGTATCCAGCTTGCTCAATTTGCTGTGAGACACACATTATACATGTGCATTCTCCGACCTAAAACTAGCACTGACTATACATAGCTGTGCCTTGATTGGTCCAAAGTTGCATATCATTAGTGTTTATTACTTCCCTGATTGGCTATACTCCAAACATAGTCAGAGAGGGCGCATTATACAGCCGATCCAGAAATAGTGGAGCATGTTCCTTCTCTTTTACGATACGTGTCCTGGGTGTGTTATGCCCTATTATGCCCCAGACAAGCCACAAACCAGGACAATACGTGGAATGGTCTCGTAGTCAATGATGCCTAACTTGGCATACCACGTGCTCCACTAACTGCCTTGGACATGTATTGATTGGTCCAAAGTTTCAAAATTGCTCGATTTGTTAATTTAGAAAACGTTGACAATTTGTGAATAAATGTACTTTGACAAGTCAATAAATGTTCAAACTTTGACAAGTGAATAAATGTATAAACTTTGACAAGTAAATGTTTAAACTTTGACAAGCGAATACATGTTTAAACTTTGACAAGTGAATACATGTTTAAACTCTGGTTAGTGAATACATGTTACAGTAACATTTGACAGTGACAAATTCGTTTTAATGCGCTTGCTAAGGAGCGCTGGCAGCCTTGATACACGATTTAGAGAAAACAAAAAGATTGGTGCTGAAACAGTATACGTATGTCAATAACCATGTACGTTTGATAAACAGCAGCTGATCTAAGCACTCTTTATGAATTTGGGCCTAGAATTGTACGTATGATCATCAACTGTGTATACACAGTTTAGCCTAGTTTATCGTGATCAAGGGAAGATCACCGTTTATGGATTTGGCATGTTGTGTCTATCTTTAATTATATACTAAACAATCGCCGTATTTTTTGTTTAACGGAACCTGGACGTAGAATTACGGTAGTGTGCCTTGAAAATATCACGCGTCCGTAGTGTTCATGTGTTAAGGTTAATTGTTGCAAAAATATATATATTTACAAGAACACTTGGTCAAAATACAGCATACTTGTGTAAATATACAGCAACACCAACAAAGTGTTGTTTATTTACATCAATGTTTCTGTTATCCAACATAATTATTTCAGGACATTCTAGCCACTAAGAAGTTTGTAGCAGTTTTAATCTTATACATATTATATTTTTTTCGGTAAAGATCTATCTACATTTTATTGGAGACCAGAGCAATTTAATAAAGGATTTCGATGCTAGCTCGCAAACAAATTAATATTTCGTGTGGACGGAATGCACCGAGTGTACTTATCGAGTGCATGGTGTCCGTCCCACAAGAGGGATTTTAGTAGAAGTCACTAAGCAATCGATACGATATTGAATTAGGACCGAGGTTTTCGTCGACGCTAAATGTCTTTAGTTGTGTAACTGTTTCCACCCAAACATTCCCTCCCCATCCCTCATCTAAGCTGGAAATATGGGGGGGGGGGGGGAGGCTGGGGGGGGGGGGGGGGGATACGAGACTGCAACGAGACCCTTGACAATTTCACGCCGATGCTGTGTCAAGAACCAGTATTGACCGACCATCTTGGCCTGCTGAAGAGCAGATCCCGTTTGGACATTTGAAACTCCTTGCAATACAATGATTCCTTGCTAATATATTTCAACGTGAGCCGGGTGTGTTTTTTTTTTATATAGGTTAGAGCCTGTATTGAAAAATCTATTTTCTGGGACGCATTATTTGCTTACAATTAATATACAACATAAAACAACTATACATAATTATTACCTCCGCCAATGAATATAGGTTTTTGATGGCATTTGTTGGGGTGTTGGGGTGTTTGTTTGTTTGTTAGCAGGATTATAGGAAAACTACTAAGTACTATAGGAGTGTGCATTTACGGGTATTTTGGAAACCAGGTACCCAATTACAAAAAAACAGGGTACCCGGATACCCGTTAAAGAACCTAACCCACAATTTAAATAGAACTATAATACTGCCACATCAGTAAGTTAATACAGCAAGATACAATTGTTTGCAATGAGCTTTACTTTGTGGGGTAAACTGAAAATTCGCGAGCGTCATCAATTTGAGAAAAAAGAAAGAGGTTTCTGTTGTGCCTGTTTTATTTAGAAATTCCCCAACCACTGACATTCAGAACTTGCTTTCAATTTGCTTTCATCGTCTGACGGATACAAATGTTTGTAAAGTTGCCTATTGATTCCATAATCTGGAATCGGTTCCTAACACCAACAGTCGGGTACTCGGGTACCCGGTTTCGATGCACAGCCCTACTGCGTACTGGAGAGATTATAACGAAACTTGGTGGGTTGACTATAGTACAATTATAGCCTTTGGGTAAAGACAATTGTATTACATTTTCAAATTAAACACTTTAAGGTTTTTGTAAACACATTTTGTTGCCGTTGGGGGTTAATTACTATTTAAGGGTGATGTATGTACCAGACAACTGGTAACGTTAGGGCGTGTTTTTGCAATTGAGGCAGATATCTGGGCCGATATTCACAAAAGCCTGCTAACTTATAGCAGCCAACTAGGTCTTAGCAGCCCGCTAAATCCGTAGTTTGCTGCTCCGTGGTTACCAACTAATTTCGTATTCATAAAACGTTGCTAAGAATGTTGCCAGCTAGTTGGCAGCTATATTATTTAGGGAACAGCAGTAAATTTGATACATGAGGCCTATGTGTGCGTTGAAATATACACAAGCATGGCGATGTTAAAGGTAAACATGGTAAAGGGAAGAAACGTAACGCTAATGATAGTGATGGAAAACAACTTATTTATAGCGGACAAGATTGATGAATTGAAAGACCAATCGCAAGAAGAAAGATGCTTGGAAAGCATAGGGCTAGATTCCCCACATCCAATAGAACATTGAAAGAACTAAACAAAAATAGGCTTTCAAAACTCAAATTGTATTACAAGAACCATGTTATCCAAAGTAATGAAATCCAAACTAGATGCCATTTTAGCAGCTAACTATAGGCTTAGCAGGCTGTTATGAATATATAGGTCCTGCGCTCTATCAGAGTGCCCTTCTTCTGGTTATTAAAAACAAACCTTACTTGGCTGTAAGAGAATAATAATAGTCCCAAGCATTCTGTAGAATTGTGAAACCTTCCATGCTGTTATTTTTAAGTAAAGTGTATGTTTGTATCAATCGAAATGGCTGATGCAGATTTTATAATGAGAATTTGTATACTGGGAAGGGACAAGACAGTTAATGGCAAAGCTCCACTAAACTATAAACGACAATTGAACTTATAGTCAGGTTCATAATGTACATATTGAAAGTTTCGTTCACTTTTGTGTATATTTGCTAAACTATACATTTTTGGAAACGTTAGGATATCGCATATTCCGTGATAACCTGTGCCAAGCCATTTCGGCCTTTTTATAATGTACATATGTTCGAACTTAATTAGTTACAATAGCGCCTAGCGAAATCGCACATCTACTAAATATAGAGTGTTGTGTGATGTTTTTGGGGCTGTCTTTCCCTTGGGACGCTATGCGTTTGGCCTAAATTGCGGGATTCAGACAGCCAGTAGTTTGTTTTTGTAAAACTTTTGTAGTCAAAGGTAGTATGTATATTAAATTACACAGACTTGCAATCTCTCCTGCTGTTCCCCGAGAGATTATATTGTTCGATCCAGCCGTACGACGATTGAACAGCACATCTGTGTTAAGATCACATTGAAGTTAAATCATAATAGTTAAATGTAAAAAGATACCCTGTCGGTCCAAGTGGGGTCACTGAGATGAACCCCAAAAAGAGACCCTGTCGGTCCAAGTGGGGTCACTGAGATGAACCCACAAAAGAGACCCTGTCGGTCCAAGTGGGGTCACTGAGATGAACCCAAAAAAGAGACCCTGTCGGTCCATTTAAAAGTCGGGCATCACGCTGGTGAGTAGCCCGCATGTATACCATAGTGGGGTCACTGAGATGAACCCAAAAAAGAGACCCTGTAGGTCCAAGTAAAAGTCGGGCATCACGCTGGTGAGCCGCCCGCAGCTATACCATGGTGGGGTCACTGACATATATATATATGTGTTTGAATTTGTTTGAAGAAGTTGTTTTGGTCAAATAAAGGGCTGTTTTTGGCTGCAGCAAAGAACCAAGATAATTTTGTTTTACATTTCAATTGCTTCAAAGTATAAAGGTCCGTTTTTTCCCAATGCCCTATATCTCTGGAAGTATAAGTCCGACTGCACTCTTAAAAGTTCCGGGTCAGAATTTTGACCCGGACTCCGGGTCAATTGTTTTTGACCCATTCCGGGCCAACACGACCCGGAAAAGGGTCATTGTGCTTGACCCGGTGCCGGGTCAGCCTTCGGTAAACCTTTTCCTGGTTAAAATTGACCCGGAAAAGCCGGGTCAGCCATATAGTTAACCCGTTTCCGGGTTAAGTTTGACCCGGTGGTGCCGGGTCATTTAATGAAATATCATCGTTAACACATTTCCGGGTTAAATTTGACCGAGAGATGCCGGGTCAGCCCTACTTAACCCGTGTTCGGGTTAATTTTGACGCGGTGGTGCCGGGTCATCCATGAAATCATTTATCATCCTTAACACATTTCCAGTTTATTTGACTAGAGATGCCGGATCAGCCATAGTTAACCCGTTTCCAAGTTAATTTTGACCCGGAGGTGCCGGGTCATTTCATGCAATGTCATAGTTAACCCGTTTCCGGATTAAATTTGACCCAGACTCGGAGATGCCGGATTAGCTATGTTAACATGTTTCCGGGTTTTGACCCAGATCGAGGAATACTGGGTCATTTCATGTTAGGTCATCACGTTTCCAGGTTGATTTTGACCAGGAAGGTACCGTGTCATTATGCGGGGTCACCGTTAACCCTTTCCCGGGTATAATTTTACCGGGTAATATAGGTCATTATGCCAGCTCATTGTTAACCCATCATGTTTACCTGGTTAGTTTGGATAAACTGCCCATCATGTTAAAATTAGCCTGGGATTAAGCATTACAAATACCCCTATATTATATTTTTCTAAAAATAATTTCAAATGCATGTCAGTGGTAAAATAAATGTGTATTCCATTTCATTTTTTTCGTATAACTGACCTAAGATTTATCAAGAGTCGTCAGTGAATCTTCAAGATCAGGTCAGAATTTATTTAACCAGACCACCATGGAAGTAAGAGATTGGCAGATTTCGAGGATCAATCGAAAGTGAAACTTTCTCAGAGGCCGTATAGACAAAAAGATCCAGACCCGGCCTGTTCTAAAACATGCAAATTACATGATTGGTCCACATGCATTTTGTCAGTAGCCATGACCGTAACGTGGCAAGGGTACCAGTTGAGCTGCAGCATTAACTTAAATGATTGGACGAGGTCGATCATGTGACCTCACTGCGCGGAAATTGAAGCGAGCGCAACCAAACCGTCAAACAGTCAACGATCACTAATGACAATGTCCGAATTTGTTCAACTTGAACAGTTAAAAGAATGGGGATTGGAACGGTACTCTGATACATTTGAAGGTAAGATAGAGCGAGATAAGAGTTTATGTTAGTTTTGTCATGGTTTTGTCGAACGCATCACTTTGTTTACATACGATAGGCCTACGACGATGAAGCTTAAACATTTCAGTGTAAACTCCGTACTCTGTTGTACATGGAGTACCTCGCCACATTGCCCCCGCCATGCCCACATGCGCGCTACAGGACAGGCCACCATTTTTGTATTTCCGCAGGCAGCTGTCCAAGGAACTGTACTAGTTTTTAATTTTACTCCTAATCCTATGTTCTATAATCTATCAATCACTCGCTTTTATTATGCTGTAAAAAGCCTGTACTATAGTACTAGTCTTACCTTACAATTTTCGAGAAATGCTGAGGCCCTATTTAAAATTTAATTTCAGTCGAGCATGACGAAGTAAGTGTAGCCATAGAGCAAGGAACAGTGTAGCCAAACTCTGTTTATTTAACTCGTGACCGTTTTTCCAAACTCCAGTTCGGCTCCATCAACATTGCTAAACTGCATTAACGAAGCCCATCAGAAACACAGCTGTGGTTTCCAAAACGACCATAGGCGTTTTCCAAACCACAGATTTGTCTCCGATTGAACTTCGTTCATGCAGTTGGCAATGGTGATGGAACCCGAGCCGAAACTGGGGTTTGGATAACTGTCAAAATACTTTTACTGCACCATACATGTAATGTTTAAAGATCACTTTTGCAAGATGAAATTAATATAAATATGAAGAAGTGTCTCGGGTGAAGATGAAGATTGTGTTCAATTTTGTGGTTTATATGCATACATCATGTGTACCGTACATTCAAATGTGTATCTTTATTTTTACCCTGAATGTAGATTGGTACGTATACGAACATCCCAGAGTAGGCCTACCTTGACACGCTAACACTCAAACAGCCTTTTGTACTGATCATTGGTGAGCAACTCAAGCCGGAGCAGATAATGGTATTTGTTGAAAGACAGGCAATGTTTGCTTTAAACTGTTTTGTACTAGATATCTCCTTCCCTTGGCAGTGTTTCATTGGGAGTGTATGGCCTCGGGGAGGGGAAAGGGAGACAATCGACCTCTGCGTGTGTTTGGTCACTCAGGGCATTTCTTGGCTCCCAAAAGTCTGAAAACCAGTGATAACATTATTCTGCTGGATGTTTAGACTCATTATTTTACTTTCAAATAAGATATTTCTTAATAATTCGGTAGTAAACTTTTTAAGTGAATACTTGCGTGAATACTACAGTAAAATATTTTTTTTATAAAACGTTTCGTACAATGTATCTGTAATCCTCATAAATGTCTGCTGAGTTTCAAGGCATAGGTATAACAAAACAATTGTCGACTGCTGTGATGTGGGATATGACGTTTTGAACACCCTCGGGGACGCATAGCACACTCGGCTTCGCCTGGGGTTGCTTATGCATATCTCGGGTGTTCAAAACGCATCCCACACCACAGCAGTCAACAACTGTATAATGGTGTATCCTACCTTTCATGAAACTTTGCAGTTTGCACATACTCCAACTGACTCTGAAATTAGTATTACAGTACTTTGTGTCTATTTACACATGTTATGATGACGTCATCTTAAAGTTAACTTTTTATTTAATTTGTTTCCCTTTTTTTGTAAATTCTTTGCCTTGCATTTTAAAAACAAATTACTCTTTCTTTTATTATAATCATAGAATGACTATAAACTTGACAGACCAAGAAGGTATCATTTTTTCAACTCATCTGCATATCATAAACAAAACATGCTCACGTAGGACTTGCATGTCGTACGTTGGACTTGCATGTCGTACGTAGGACTTGCATGTCGTACGTAGGTCTTGCATGTCGTACGTAGGACTTGCATGTCGTACGTAGGACTTGCATGTCGTACGTTGGACTTGCATGTCGTACGTTGGACTTGCATGTCGTACGTGGGACTTGCATGTCGTACGTGGGACTTGCATGTCGTGCGTGGGACTTGCATGTCGTGCGTGGGACTTGCATGTCGTGCGTGGGACATGCGAGTCGTGCGTGGGACATGCGAGTCGTGCGTGGGACATGCGAGTCGTGCGTGGGACATGCGAGTCGTGCGTGGGACATGCGAGTCGTGCGTGGGACATGCGAGTCGTACGTGGGACATGCGAGTCGTACGTGGGACATGCGAGTCCTACGTACGACATGCGAGTTCTACGTGGGACATGCAAGTCCTACGTACGAGTTAGCTGAAGTGAGAGAAATTAATTATTTTTGCCATGTCCCTAATGCAGCTTTGTATGGTTCAGTATCAAAGCAGAAATATCCACTAAATCTGCATTATAATGTGAACACACTGCAGCTGTTTCGTTTTTACTGTACATTTTTTTTAGTTTTGTTTGTTTGAGAGTAACAGTATATATACATTAATAGATTAGTTTCCACTGTGCAACTTTCCTGCAAAGCCTAAAATTGTTATTTTTGCCCTAGATGAATAAAATGTGATATTTAACTGGCATGTACGTAACACAAAATTGTAGTTTCTCTTTTGTCCTTATTGCTCTTCATCTTGAAGAAAGCAGGTCTTAAATAAGATAAGCATCCATGTTGTGGAGAAAAAAATTACATCTCTTCATGAAATTGGACGGACAAGACATGCATACACTGAATGTATGTACATGTATATTACTTCTGAAATTGATCTGACTTAAGATGCCAGGTGCACGTCGGTAATACCAGTATGACAAGTCTAGAACAATAGAATAAGTCACAGCAATCTGAATACAATTTCCGGGTCGATCCAACCCTGTTCTCCGGGTTAATCCAACCCTGAGCCTCAGATTCCGGGTCAGTTTTAACCCGGAATGGGTCATATTTGACCAGTTCCGGGTCAAAAACACGACCCGGAACGGGCTAATTTTTTACCCGGATATTTTGGATTTCGATCCGGTTTCTGGGTCATTGTGAGTGACCCGGGTCCCGGGTCAGAAAATATTGACCCGGAAACCCAGATTTTAGGTCACAAAACCTTTGACCCGGTAATCCGGGTGAGTATTATTTAACCCGGAAACCCTATTTCCGGGTCATTTAAAAGCAACCCTTTTCCGGGTCAGGAAATTCTGACCCGGAACTCCGGGTCACGCTGACCCGGAATGGGTCAGGCCCCCTGGGAACCGGAATCCGGGTCAGATCTGACCCTTTCCGGGTTAAATCTGACCCGGGATTTTTAAGAGTGTGGGTTCAATCTTGGTATGCAGGTATGGCGGGATGTGTTATAAATAAACATTGAAGTGACATCACGATGACGTCATCGTGTAATTTGTTATAATGTTGTTTCATTTTTGGACCTTTAGGCCATATTTCATCAACAGAACATAATGGGCTGTAACTACGAAAGCTGTTTAAGCCATTAGATGCGTATACATTAGTAGTCACTGTTTAAACCTGGTGTCTAACTTCAAACAAGTACTACAAAGCTTGTTTTACGTTAGCCGCGTCTAAATGACCATTGGAGTTAAACATGTGTTTATAACAAACAATAGCAATTCTTAAACATGGTACGGGGGTTGTTTAGTGAGTATTCTGAGCCATTTAGAAGCCAGATATGTACACAGAAAGGTAGAAAGGTGGACAGGATGGATGCGCTTCAAATCTTCTTAACTGCAAAAGAGGAGGCCAACTAACAAGAACATCGTCATGGTCGCCAACACCAACGTGCACCAAGAGTTTTTAGGGACAAGGTGAATCCCTTAGAAGAGTATGACGAGGAATATTTCATCAGACGTTTCAGAGTTAGCAAAGACACGTTGAACGATTTACTTGGACTTATCGGATTGTATTTAGAACACCCAATTCTTTGTTGTCCTTATAGCAGATCGGCCTTTACGGTCAGGAAACGAGATGGACATTTCTGAAGTGTTGCTTTCCAGGCATCAGCTTTTTTTCTGGTTGGCTTTAGTGTCACATCGTTTGTCAGCAATAATTAAATTAAAGTTTCTCATGGTCTCAACGAGAGCCATCCTTTCGTCAGCAGTGAAACTGTCACTGCGTTGCCTTTTGGTATCAGCCATATGGCTCAGGCTGTAAAGTATCTAAGTAAAGACCTGCTGAAGATGTATCTACTGAGGCCTATCGTATGTTCATATCATTGCGCAATCCTCTATATTACAATGTAATTAACAATAGGGTCCACGGTCAATAAACAACTAAACAACCATTTAAGATATTTAGTAAGAGCTGTTTAATTCAGGTGTTTAGGAAGACGCGTGTAACTTGGATTTATCCACCTCTATATGCTACACTCGTATACAGATAAACAGCTTTCGTAGTTACAGCCCAAAAAAATATTGTTGTAATATGTTAATTGGGTTTATAGACATATACTCCAAGATGACCGCCATAAAGAACCTGAAAGCAAATTTAAACATTGGTTTTCATGTTAAGTATATCATAACGTTTCAAAAAATGTATAGTTTATCAAATCTACACGAAAAGTGAACGAAAATACATTGACCTTGCAATTTTGACCTTCGGACAATTTCAACTTGCAGGCTCAAACAATTTATAATTATATTATAATTTATAATTATATTATAATTACCAATCATAAAGAAACACCAGTAAGAAAACTGATGGCGCCTTAAAACTTAATATAAATGGCCTATTAAAGATAATGCCTGGCATTATAGGCCTATGTCATTTGGTACTGCCCTTTACTCAAAACACTTATGATAATGCTAACGCGTTCAATTCTGCAAAATGTAACACAATTACGATTGATTTTTCCCCCGTAAAATTTGTCAGTTGAATGGGACTTTTCTGATGCAACAAAATCAGCAACGATTACTCATTATTCAATTTTCGAATTTTAGAATTATTACCATCACAATAATTTCATTCCTTTTCCCCCCCACTACATTAAAATAAGCAATAACGGCATATAAAGCTGTCTCAGCTAGGGCTGTTCATTTTGGAATAATGTAGTATTCGATTATTCGACAACGCACTTGACCAAATATTTGAATATTCAAAACCTGTGGATCAAGTTTACACATGCCAGCTGCAGCTGCCTTTCTTACTAGTCAACATTTAGCGTGTATACACACCCACCGAGTTAACACGGCATTACGGGAAATATTAGCGTGTATACACGTCCACCGTGGGTATGCCAGTAATGTCAGGCGTCTATACACGTGTACCGCAACGTGTTCGTACCGCAACGTGTTCCACTACCGTCTGACGTGTAAACACGTCAAGCGCAACAATCAAGGGAACTTCTGCAGCGTGTATATGTACACGTTCTCCACTGAAATTTGACTTCTTGCGCCGCTTGATCACATTTTAGGCGTTTTTCCCTGAAGGAAGCTTGCGCATCATTCACCATCTCTCCGCATTTCATATCTGGCTCTGCCTTGACAATGAAGGTGGATTGCAGTTGTTGCAGACGTATTTTAGAATTTAATAAGCATCTTGATTTGTTGTGATGTTGTCTGTTTCTGACTTAAAGGCGCTGGCTCGTCAATGCGCGATGAAAACATTGGAGAGAGAAAGCAAGAACGTATGAATAAAACTAGCATTTACTTTTACTACCAGTGTTAAAGCATTTACTACCGTCTGTATGAATAATATACTATAATATTAGCATTTGCTCTGTAAATAAGTAAATGCTTTTGGAATATTTACTAGTCATATTTCACAGTTGGGTCGGGGCAACCTTGAACACAATACGCAAAATAGGAGCTTACATTATGTGTGATAAGGTAGTAAATGTATAAACATGAAAAAGGTATAGTGTCAGGATCAAAATACAAACATTCGTGCCAGGTTTTAGGAAAGAAATGAGACGTGGATGGCCGATCATTCCTTACAAGAAGCAGCATGACTGCAAAAGCTTGAAGCTCTGATTTAATAATAATAATAAATTACATTTATAAAGCGCTTAATACAATGTTTCTAAAACAAACATGCTTAACAAAACAAGATACAACCTAAAGTAAACATACAGCAATAATAATACATAATTCTAATAATACAAATAACAGATAATTAGCAACTTACTTTAAACAAAACTGCCCCATTAATTACTATTAAACAAAAGTAATTCAGACTTTCCTTAAACGACTCTACATATGGGGATTGACGGATACTATTGGCAAACTATTCCATAATTTAGGGGCTGCAACAGCAACAGCACGATCACCGTAACGGGTATTGGTACGGGGACCAGGGGCGTATATTCAAACATTACAGGTTGTTCCGTGTGCGTGGCCGTACATACGCACAATATATAGACTTTATTTGTATAACCATTACTGTAGGCTATGTAATCAACTGCAAGTATTAAGCATTTTACTTGTTCTTCAGTTAGCAAATGCTGAACAGTAAAACTGTATTCATGCTAACGGAAGCATTTGCTTTTCTTTATAGTGCTTTTACTCCGAAGTAAATGCTTTTACTTTTTCCTGTACTTGTTTTTATTCAAACATGCAGTTGATCCACCCTGCTCTTGAAATGGTACAGCCGTCTAGGGATCCAGACATACGACGAGTTGACGATAGTGTGCTAACAAGAGCCCGACTGAATGCAATCTGCTATACGTGGCAGGAATCGGCTGATAAGGTGCTCATGAAACGCAGTTTGACGTATTGATGAGTCTCTCTTGTTTTCACTTCCTCTATCCTTCTTGTGGCGGGGCAGAGAGGGGATCAGTTTGTCCAGGTGTCTAGGAGGAGACGGGGTAATGACGTTGATTCTCTTGTCCTGTAAGACGGAGTAAGTGGGAACTTATACTCGGAGTGTAGAGGAGTCAGGGTAAGTCAATTTGGTTCCTTTTACTCGAGGAAAGGGGGAAAGGGGATGACAAGAAATTGGATGCGCCTTTGGGTAGATTACGAAGCAAAACTCTGTTTGTACGAAACTTTGATAACATCGCCAGGTGATACGAGATTTGGTTTTACGAGTTGGTTGTTTACAAATAGCCGTCTGAAGATTAGGAAAAGACGGTGTAATATATGTGTTAGTGAATGTGGAAACTATGTGACACTAGTGGCGCTGGAAAACTGGAACCAAAAAGCACTGCAAAACTTGAACGAAACTCGAACGAAACGATTCATCTTCTGGAGGCATTTGAAATTTACTCAAAAGTATAAACTGAAGGCAAGTGATTATTGTTTTTGAGCAATTCAATATAAAAAAAATATAGAAGTCACCGTCACCGGAGGGGGGGGGGGGGGGGGGGGGGGGCGTTACACCAATGACGTTATACCTCATACTGGACGGTTGCGTTTAGAAATTTAGTGGAAGGGCATATGTCATTGGTGTTTCTCAGCCTCCCCCGTGAAAGTATTTTCATTACATTTCCCATTTCCATTCACAGTGTTCACTTTCAATTGCACTGAACTGCAACAATGGATTTAGTGCCAAGCAACAATGTATTGTCATTGTTAGTGCATCGTGTTTATTTTGTTAGATATTTATAACGACTCTACCTTTAAAGGTAGGATACACCATTTGCAGATATCTAAGAAGAATTCCACCGAATTATTAAGAAATGTCTTACTTATTTGAAAGTAAATAATGATTGTAGGCATCCAGCAAAATGATTGCGCCAGATATCCTATAATTGTTCTGAAAATTGAATTTTATTTAAAAAGAAATTACGATTGCCGGACGGCGATCACAAAAAACAAGAACAACTCACGAACCACTGAACGACGCCTGTTAAAAACGAACGCCGCTTGTCTGGCTTTTCTCGGCATCCATGATTGTAAAACTTCAGAACCGGTCAGTTAAACGATATTTACTATAAAATATAACCCCCCAAATCCACACATTCATGATAATTCAAGCAATTACCAATGGTGTATCCTACCTTTAAGTTCTTGCCAAATTTTCGGCAAACCTCACTGAGCTTTTTCGTTTTACCAAAAAAATATTTCGCATTTCGCAATACCATGTAGGTGTTTTTGTGCCTCGCCGGCGAAGCCGAAGGGGCGCACTGGTTACACTTACTGGTTACACTTACACACTGTTATGTGATTATTAAGTGACTCCTCTTGTATACATGTCTATAAACCTTATATTTCATGGGAAGTACACTACTAACAGTTTTTCAAGTTAATTATCCAAACAGAACTCTGATATTTCAGCCTAACAGACTATGTATTGATGACTTCGCCCAATGTTAACATCGCTGGATGCTCATCGTACTTTTACATGAACATGTCAACATGCTACTGTTTTATTTTACCAAAAGACAGTGTTCAAAGAAGTGTGCAGTCTTACCCCTGTCAGTGGTGGAAGATAACACGTCCGACGACTGCAAATTATGATTATTGTGCATTACTGTGATTTAGACTAGGCACACAAAGGTGAAAAGTTATCTGGAAAGCAATGTAAGCAGCAAATCATGCTCAAAGTGGGCAACACTTATTTTAATGGTAATTTGACCCTGCTGATTATGAAAATGCCTGTTGCCAAAAAAACAAATCAACCGAAAGCCCAAATTCAAGATGGCGGCTAAAATGGCCGCTAAAACAGGAAAAACCATGACGCATGTCCTATTACTAGCGCAAAAGATAGTTATTCGGATAGCCAACAAAATAAAAACGTGCTTGGGACAACATAATTATTATAACAAGCAGCTAAATGTATTTGTAAGTCAATGTTGAGGCCAAATTTGTTTTATTTTGTAGAGTTTGTATTTAGCGCCCTCTATTCCAGTAGCAGACGTATAACTGTGTAGCCATCTTGCTCGGCAGCAGTCCTATGTGCAGTTCGTAATTAGGCGTTTTTGGGGCCATGTTTGAAGGCCAAATAAGAATTGTTTAGCAGTCTGGGTTAGAAGGGTTCTACTGTAACTTAGAAGCTGTGTCGCCATGAAAGCACACCTTAACTGCGCCAGAGCAAATGCAACCACGATAAAGTACAGCTATGCCTATATGAGATGCAGGAAATGAACAGAATTGTATCCAGGTGTAAAACCTTTCCCAGTTGACCCGTTATTTTTGTCTTTATACTTGATCTCGTGATCCCAGACAAGTAGTTCACCTGCACGAATCTTTAGAACTTGATGCTCAGGCCTTCTACGGCATTGGTAGCAGATGTATCCGGTATTGGACCGATAGCATATTGTAACGTTGACCGTTTGCTGGGGTCGACACACACACAGGAAGAAGACTCAAGACAGGTATTCACTGGTTTCGGTGGTTCTTAGGCCGTTTATTCCAACTACTTCTGGGTCAAACAAGTGACATGAAGTTACCGTTCCAACGCGGCACTAAAAACAGTCCGGCGAATGCGCTATCCGGAACGGGTTGCGTACTGGCAGGGCTCCACTAGGCGATTCCACCGTGGAATCGCTCTGGTGCTCTCTATCGGCCAACCGGCACAGACGCTACACAGCCCCCCTCGAGGACCTTGTTTGTCCCCAAACAGGACGGCGTACATCTGCCGCCGCGCACCCGGAAGACCCGGACCGGAAGGCGCACGACGCCAACAACAACAGGAAAATGAGAGTCAAAGTTCTCGTCTCGTAGGTGGGAGGTGGCCGGCGCTGGAACTATGTCTGCCTAAACAGCTGCTTCCAGAACTCCGGTGGGACGTCGTCGGGGTAGCGCGGGGGTGTTCACACAAGGGAACCTGCATGTGGGTTGCCGCTTACCTCATGCGGGGCGGCCGCCGTCAACCTCCAACTGCATCCAGGTCCCGTCCGGCAGCTCCACCTGGGACCCGGCCGGCAATTAGACCCTGGGCTGTCCACGCCACCGAAGCGTCGGCGTCCGGGGGGCGTCCGTCTGAGTCCCGCTTTTCGCCCGAGCTGGCGGGGATGGGTTGGCCGGGCTGTCTTCCTTCGGCCGGCTGGAGCGGCGTCCGCGGCCGTATCCCTGGCGCCCCGGTAGGCGGGGCGGATCCGCCCTTTCTGGCCTTGGCTTGGCTGGCTGGCCGACTCGTCCCGCTCCGAACGGGGATGCCGGGAGGACCGCTCGAAGTGGGGGTGGTTCCCCGGCTCCCCCGCCGAAACTGGGCCCAGTCGTCTCTTGGGCGGAGGCGGCAACAAAGGCCGGGCCGCTGCAGGGTGGTCCCGTCCGCCGTGGGGGAGGTCTGGGCTCCTTTGCCGGAAGAGGCGAGGCGGAGAAGGCCCTCGGCCGGCGGGATTGACGAGCTCCCTCTCGAGCTCCCACCAAACCTTCCTGGCAGAACCGATAGTGACGGCTCCTAATATCCTCCCGGTAGAACTCCCGCGCAGCCCGCAGCCCCTTTACACGTACGGGCGCTCCGGGTGGAGCTGATCGCACGCGGTGCGCACGTGCCTACGGCGGTGGGTGCTACGGGTGAACGCCTTCCCACAGTGGGGGTACATCACGGGAACCCTCCTCCGGGGGGGAGAAGAGGAAGGTTCGGTTATTGCAAGACAATACCGGCTAGCTTCTGGCCGGCGCAAATGTACCTCTCGGGGCCTGGCTCCGTCGGTGGAGAGAGTGGCCGATCGCACCCCGGATCGGGCTCGCCAAGCCCCAGACCCGGTTCCGCGCCCGCCTCACCCTGCCCGTCAGGGGCGGCCTTACGCTTCTGGCGAGGGCAGTCTCTCCTGGTGTGATGTCCCAACCATGACACCAGTAGCACTCCACTTGAGTCAGCACGTCTGGTGTATACTTCACCCTTGGAACTGGCTTATACTGGAATACTTGGAATTGATGTCATCCCCCCACGCAATGCGCAAAACTCAAAAAAAGTTGGTGTGATGTTTCCTATGGATGCTTTGCCGACTATATGATACAGATACAGATACTCTCTAGCAGGAACTGGAGTAAACTGGTCTACCGACATTACGCCGCTGGCTCTGGCCTTCCCTTTCCGTTTGTACTCCTGGGACTCCATGAACGCCTCCATCTCCATCGCCAGCGTGATGGCTTCGGTCAGGGTCGCCGCCTTCTTGGAGAAAAGGTGACGCTACAGCTGCTCCTCCCACAGGGCCTTCCGGAAAGCCTCCACTCCCAAGTCATCCCGGGCCTGCACAGGCAATCTTGGGTAGCTTTTCAACACCAGCCGCCGAATGGATTGTCCCAGGCTGCTGAGGGAATCGTCGCGGCCCCTCGTCCGCATAGACAACTGGGCCCGATGTAGTGGAACCTGTGCCGCCCCGCCGAATCGTTGCTCAAAGTTCTCCAAGATAGAGGAGTATTTCCTCCGTGTCCGGGCGCCATGTCCACCAGTGCTTCCAGACCTGTGCCCTTCAGGTGAGCCGCCAGGTACATTGCCTTCTCGGACTCACTCCAAATGGATCAAGTAGTCCGACCAGGACGCAACCCCATCAAACTTATCCGGGAGCATCAACTACTAACACCATAATTGATGCATTTGAATTGTATATTTAGCCTAAATAGTTCTTCGAATGTGATTTTACCAGTTTTTGGCAGCCATTTTGTCGGCCATCTTAAATTTGAGCTTTCTGATCATTTTTTTCGTTGGCAACAGCAATTTTCGTAATCATCAGGGTGGAATTACCCTCAAAATGTGTGTTGCCAACTTTGAGCATAATTTGCCGCTTACATTATAATTTATCATTGTTGTGCCTAGTCTAATTGTCTTTGGGAGCCAAAGAGTCGATCCGCAGATCGCGGGTGTCGCCTTTTCCCACGTTCGATGCGATATGTTTTGTCTTCTTCAAAAAGTGTGCGTTTTAAAAGGGTGACCTCAAACGACCCCAAGATGACATTTGACCTACATGTATTTCAAAAGAGTTGTGATTAACCCCTACCCAAGTATCACTCAACCAAGTTACATCAAAATCATCAGATTCTGTAGACAAAGAAACATTGAATATTTAGCATATTTGAACAATGGCCTGTAATGACCCCTAAACAACCTTTGACCTCATTAATTCGTTAAATAAATGTGTCTACCCAATCAAGGGTCACTGCTTTCAAGTTTCATCATTTGTTTAGGCGACACAAACATTAGAATGGAATGTGATACATGTAGTATTATTATAATCATATATGTACAAAATAAACCAACCAAAAACCAATCATATACGATTCTATCTATACCCGTTCCTGTATAAATGCACTGTGGTAAACAGTACATGTACATGACGTAATCAGAACGCGACATCCTCAGTATACTATTTTGTTAATTAATTTGCCTGAAAGTACACTTTTTATTCCATTTAACATTTCTAGATTATGTGACTGGCTCTACAACAAAAAGGATTAAGTCACGCTGTGCATTATCGTGTAATGACCCACTCAACAAGAGAGTGTACAAACAAAATCAAATGTGATTTACATTTGTAGTCATGAATGATCTTTAATACCTACAGTTTTAGGTCTCTTTGAAGAAATGTTGATTTTGATGAATAAAGTGAACAACCATAATTGTGTGTGCATTATTCTGTCGTTCTCTACAACAGAACCGGCTATTTCAAAGCCTGTTTTCTCAGTTGGGTAATTTGAACTATAAGGAAGTAGGCCCAATCAATTTTCTACATTTACATCATATCTCTAATGTGGGAGGGGCTATAAAGCTTTATTATCTACCAAATGAAATATTACGTTGTGGGCTTTCCAACATTGTATATAACTTGTTTGTGACATAATACACCTTTTTGTGGAATGGGTCACACATATACACCATTTCCTAGCCTTAATCAACTCCAGTATTGGAACACATGCTGATAGCTCTGAGAAGCTGACTAACCCTTCCATGTGTGACGTCACAAATACAAAGAAAACAAGACAACCATGTAACAATCCTTTCATTTGATTTGGCGTAAATTGCAATTGACACCCACGGGTGTGAGTTTGTAGGTGACAACAACATAACGTCTTAACACTGTGCTCAGTGTAGATAACGCTAATCTGAAGCCTGTGTTTCCGAGGTGAGGCATTTGTACCCATAAGCGCGCGCTCACTGTAATTGAACGTTAAACTTGCCAATGAATAACACCGACTAACAAAAAAGACAACAGTGAGAAACGAGACAGATTTACATATAATTACTCAGGGATGACCCATTTAAAGTTTATTTAGCCTGGGGTCTGCTCACTTTAAAGATACAAAAGGAACCGCTTTTGAATACGTTGAGCTTAAGAGGGTTATTTAGGTACATATTTTATTCGAGAAAGTTGAGCCAATTAGAGCGTGGTCGCCGGCGGCCCGATGATGAACTATAGGTCAATTTGGTGCCCAGCTCGGTATAAGTAATGCAATTTGGTTAGAAGCGGTTTGCTTGGACACAACACATTTTGTAAAGCGTTCTGGCAAAATGAGACGGAACAGGGCACAGGGCATAGTGCAGAAAACTGCGAAGTGTATAAAAGGTTGATTGTTTTTCTTCTTATAGATTTATAGATAAACGTAATCTCTGGTATGCCTATACCATTTTGTTGAGAAATATTATGGAAGTAGTATAATAACAGTGTTTTAAAGGAAAAAACAATGGACATTTTCCATTGGATACAATTTCAAACTTCAGAAAGGCCTTTTTCTTACTTTGCGACATGTTGATAAAATAAAACAGCCACAACTTGTTCTTGGAAAGTCCTATTGAAATTCAAGAGACAGCAATGTAGGGAGAATGTTATCTCCTTTTCTAAATAATACCAGAGAAGCCTCATTTCAACATCTGCCCAGTTCCGTCTCCTTTTGCCAGAACTCCTGATGAATACCTCGAACAAGATCAGTATAGTTGGTATATGTTCTAGTTTGCAAATTTGGATAGTATTGAATTGAAATCCACATCCTAAAAACAGATTGGTTGAAATAACCTATTGATTGGTAGATAATGTCCAGCCAATGATATTGGTAAATGTTAACCAAAAATAGTAGTCGAAATAACCAATGATATTGGTAATTTTAACAAAGAATACTGGTCAAAATAACAAATATTTTGATTACAATTGACCCATGTATTGATTGGACGCATTTGTACTAATCAATTGATTATCAGTTTTCAACCAATCTGTTATTAGGGTGTAGCCGATATTTTTTGTAATAGGCCTATACTACAACCTTGCAGTACTCCTTCTACTTTTCAGAGACCAGCCGCCTTTAGGAAAAACTACCTAAAATTTGATCACGCGGCACATTTCCTAAATTACCATGTATATCATCTTTCTTTGAACACCACTTTGGAAAAGTGCCCCAAAAGACAAGGGGCTCAAACGCAGGCCAGTGGGTGTTTAAAAGTGACGAGAGGCATCCCTATAACATGCCGAAACTCATCTAAAAATGCAGTCTTTGACTAAACAGATGGACGGCATGGAAATATTGAAGAGAGAAAGCAAGAAAGTATGAATAAAACTAGCATTTGCTTTTACTACCAGTTTTAAAGCATTTACTAGCATCTGTATGAATAATAATTACTATAACATTAGCATTTGTTATGTGAATAAATAAATGAGTAAATGCTTCAGATTTTGAATATTTACTAGTCATTGTTCATGGTTGGGTCAGGGCTACCTTGGAAGCAAATACTATAGTATGCAAAATAGGAGCTTACATGAGTGTAATTAGGCAGCGAATGTATAAACATGGAAGAGGGAGTGTCTAGGATCAAAACACAAGCAGTTTGTATCGGGTTTTAGTAAAGAAATGAGACGTGGCTCGCCAATAATTTCTTGTAACATTTTGGGGATAACGAGGGGCAGCATGACTGCAACTTGAGGTTCTGATTTTATTCAAACATTACATGTTGTTCTGTGTGCGTGGCCGTACATACGCACAATAGAGACTGTCTTGTTATAAACCATCATTAGGGAGCGTCTCAAAAGTCGGAACGCTTGGAACGTCCAAATGAGAACACATCACCGTTCCGCCGGGCATACTCTGTTTCCCCGCTGGATCGCGGGCATAATTATCTCCATTTGGACGTTCCACCGCGGGCGCCGTTCCTGCTTGTTCCAAGGCAAGAAATCTACGCATTCCCATTTGGAAGGATGCACGGTTTTACCCATTTGGGAAATAGGCCTGTATGCGAACTTGTAATTTCTAACAAAATGGCGTCTCGATACCCTAGGACGTCGCTGGTGATTCATATAAAGACCACCTATGAAAATGTGTTCAATTAAAATGTTGAATAAAATTGTTTTAAAAAAATGCAAGTGTTTCGACGTATCCCAGGTGTACGACCGTCGGTAGGATGGAAGGTAACGATTTGCCGGAACTACTAAAATGTCTGATTACCCAGACTTAAAAAGCACGATTATCCCGACTTATGAACAAATTAAAAAAATCTCAGTCATTGGTCACCACTTAACTGCAGTTTAAAATGACACTACATCTATAAAATGTGGAAATTACGAAAACTATAATTATCCTCCATTGTACTATGAAATAACGTCCATTGAAGGTAGTCTTGATGTGAGGATTTAGCGTCGAGCGTGAGTCACGTAACGGAACATTATACACTTTATTATTATTACAAAATTGACAGCATATTGAAAAGTAGTCGAATTGTTTCAGACTGGTTAAAAACATATATTTATGCACCTACCTTGTCGTCTGTTGTTCTTTGTTTACTCTTTGAAGTCAACACAACTCCGGCAATGGAGCGCAAACACAAACATGCACGCAATCCGGGCACAAAGCAGACAATGTGCAAATGTTCCCAATTGGACGTTCAGGCAGATCGTTCCCGTTGGAACGTTCCCACGGGAATGGTCAAAACATCATGACGCCGTGTCCCAACGGGCATGCGGACGCGATCCACTGAAAAACGTTTAAATGGGAACGTTCCGTTTTGACGGGAACGTTTCTGACTTTTGAGACACTCCCTTAGGTTTACACACTTGGTAGCCTAATTTTCTACAATCTGTTATAAGATTTGTATCATTTAACAAAAGTATAAGAAGCATGCAGCTTTTCACACAAGTGTATACTTTTTTTGTCAACAAGTCCTGAAGTTTTCTCTGTTAATTTCGACAAATAAGCGTCCAGTTTAATCGCCGTTCGGTTTCGCGCAAAATGGAATGCTGCTCCAAAATCATCATTTAATTTCGTTTTCTGGACCATGCGATAAAAACAAAACAACCTTCTGAAGTAACTCAAGTGAACTAAAGCAACATTCAGATTTGCAAACAATTTTACATTTCAAACGAAATTAAATGTCTCTAAACGAAACTGAATGCCCTGAAAGTGAAAAAGAACCGCAGAACAATTGCAACATGACAACAATTTGCTTGAATACATTCATCCAACAACGAATTTTACGAATTTTACGAATTTGATCGAGAAAACGTTTCGATCATGTTGGTAGGCCTACCGATACAGTTATACCCAGCATGATATGAGACCGAGGGACTCCCCTTTAGTACCCCCAGACTATTATTACCTAATGCACAAATCTCACGATTCTCCAAACCTAATTCTCCGGATGTCTATAAATTGCTCCGTTTTGTCTGGAGGAAGTCAAGGAACCAGACTACAAAAGCAGCATTACATTTCTTGTATTGTTTCCGAGCATAAAAACACAAAACTTGAAAAATATGTCAGCGTCACAATATTTACTATAAATACAACACCCCCGCCCCTCCCCAACCATCATTTTTTTGAAAATTACAGCGAATGCAAATGGTGTAACTACCTTTAACTTTGAAGACATTGAAGATCTAAGTTCACCTTCGGGAGAATATAAACATATTCAATCAACTTGGAGATCAACAATTCAAATACATTGCGTTATTTGCACGAGCTCCATTCAAGAAGAGACCATTTATGTTGAGAACTTTCATTTAAACCCTCTACTACTCGATCTAAGGGTGGCGGGATCGTTATTAAAAAAGGAAATTAAGCCATACAAGCCCGGAGTGTTTGCTGAAACCAGATTCTGCACACATTCGCGTTGCTCAGGGGGGAGTGCGCACAATGCACATTGAGGGTTTCGAAGAACATTTTCCCGACGCCGGTTACTCGTGGGCTGAACATTTGATCTGATGCAGAAGTATTACATGAGAGGGCGTCACATATAGATCTAACATCCTCACATTATTGTTTACAGGGTTTGGCCAGATTTGTACATTTAAACATTCATATTATTGCAAAACTACTGAATATTTAAGAAACAAATAATTATCCGTGGAAAGGATATAATGTTCCCCTTGTTGCCACGGGTGACTGAACAAACAAGAGTTATGAAAGGTGCTGAAATCAGCACTGATAATTTGTTTTAAGAACAAATTATTTTGATGTTTGAAAACATTGGAAAAGTGATGACAGGGTTGATAAATCAATTTGTCTGATCCCTTTCCTTTTGTGGTACAATTGCCTGACAAATTTAACGGGATGTGCCCTTCACACGGCCACCATTCATGTTAATGAATATCTGGCATCTTCGTCTCTGCCCGCCTTATAATCCAAAATTGCCACAGTCCCAATTCCAGTGTATTTAATAACTGTCTTGTTTGTTAAGTCATCCATGGCAATGACATAATGAACCTAAATACTTTTGGACAGATGACGTTCTACCCTTTACACAAACATTTGTATTTTTTTCCTAAAATATCGAATAGTCTTGGGACAATATAAACTCATCACAAAAAGTACCGAGACACTAACAAATGAGCCAAAAATGAACGGCCCGAAAGTTATTGTCATTCCAATGGTCGTATATGTCCAGTTTCAAAAGTGACAATCGTCCCTATAGAAGCAGAAGCAGAAGCAGGACCTGATCATTCAAAACAATAATGCAAACCTGTTTATATAGGGATGATTGTCACTTTTAAAACTGGACCTACGACCATTGAAATTAGAATAACTTCGCTCCGCAACATCGTATCTCAACAATCGAGGTGTCGAAAATACGCAGAACAACAAAAATTGAACTGGGTTATTTGCTTCGGTTAATCCATACCCTTTCGGGCCGTTAATTATTGGCTCATTTTTAAGTGTCTCTGTACTTTTGTGATGAGTAAATATTTAATACAAACGGGTATTCCTATTTGTTAGGATACAATTGTATATTACATTGCGAATATAAACAAAAAATAGAAATGGTGAAAACAATATGTGATGGGTTTAATGTGCTCTATAAATATAGAAAACATACTCTCCCATATCCTACACCCTAAAAACAGATTGATTGAAATAACCAACTGATTGGTAGATAATGTCAAACCAATATATTGAACAATTTCAGCCAAAATATTTGATATTTTGATTAATACCTTTTGTTAAGATAACCATTATCATTGGCTATTTCGATTACCATTTGGTTAACATTTACCAATATCATCGGTTAGACACAGATCTACCAATCAGTTGGTTATTTCAACCATTGTCTTTTTAGGGTGTATGTTCCTCAATCTATATGTTCTTCAATGCCTATGTTTTCCTGTTCCTATGTTCTCCAATTCCCATTTTCTCCAATGCCTCTGCTTTCCCATCTCTATGTTCCCCAATCCCTATGTTCTCCATCAAATGCCTATGTTTTCCCGTCCCTATGTTCCCCAATCCCTATGTTTCCAAATCCCTATGTTCTCCAATCTATATGTTCCCCAATACCCATATTCACTAGTCGTTATATTCCCCAATCCCTATGTTCCCTAATCGTTATGTTCTCCAATGCCTATGTTTCCCCGTCCCCATGTTCCCCAGTCTCTGTATTCCTCAGTCATTATATGTCCCCAAATCGCTATGTTCCCCGTCCCTATGCTCCACGGTCCCAAACCCGAACCCGTGAGCTAAGGATTGAGGACTATATAGGAACATAGGGATTGGGGAACATTTGGACTGGGAACATCAGGTTGACCCCAAGCAAATGTATATGTTGTACTTCCTTTAAGACTAATAGGATTATGACTCTGAAGTCAAACAATGCTTACTTTATTCCTCCGCGGGGGCCCCTTTTAATTTCTGTGCCGCCCTCAGTAAAAATCCGTATCAGAAGTTAGAACATATTACAAGTCCCAATCCTAACACCTTTTAATATGTTTTGTTTTAATCGACGTTAGTATTTAAGGATAGCTCTAGGTCTTAATTTTGTCTGGCTTCATGTTAACTGAGAAATACAAACAACAGAGATTGTTTCGAAAACTTCTTTTTCAAATTTCAGTCTTTAAATACGAACAGAATATAGTAACAATAAACAAAATGTTGAAACAGTGCGATAAGCATATGGAAATAAACTGTTAATGTTTCGTACAGTCTGTATTGAGGTAAAATGGATAACGGATGACGTCGACCATGCAGGTAAATAACGAGAGCAGCATACCGTTGTCATGCCATTTTGGTTGGTCATTCACCGTCCGTTACCATGACAACGTTTCCAGGCGCGATATCTACACGTGTACAACTGTTTACAGATAGAGGACTTTGGCAATTTTGCGTGAAGTTTGGCAACGAGCAAAGGGCCGGGAAAAATGATTTCGGCGTCATAAAAACTACCACTACGTGGATAATTGTTTTGGCATGGATACAATGTGATGCGATCAAACAAAATCAGTCTTAAGTCAATCCTGGTCAACTGAGCTTCTTATAGTTTCATTTGCAGGGCACTTTAAGCTTTAATTTGGTGAACACCCCACGTTGATACACCTTTCGGTTAAAACATTATGACATGTTGGGTAACGTCACAAATAGAGAAATGTCTCTCTGTTTGCGGATAATAGGCAATCCGCCACGCCACCTGCCTAGTTTGACCGAAGGCTTGAATCAATGTACCGCCAGTGGCCACAATCTGCTGACGTAACTCAATTTTTCATCGAGATCTCCCCTTGATTACAAACATTTTGTCCGCCCGAAGGCAAACTTTTTTTAACTGGGGCAATTATTGGGCTGGGCGGGCACTTGAGGTGGCGCGAATCCCACAAGACAGGACATTGTACTGACCCTAACTCAACATTCTCGGTTCCAGGCGCTTGGAATAACGATTGACAAAAGGCACTGTGTGTGTGTTGTGATTGGTGATTTTTTTTGTGTTGACGGGAGGAGAATGAATCTCAGTTTTTGAGATTAAACGTCACGATCGCTGGTTGAACAGTGCAGCCAAATGCTAAACAATAGTGTAGGATGCTATGTATATTTGCATTTATTTTTTGCTAAGGATGCTTTTTTTGGTTTCATTGGCTAGAGTAGACTCTCGGCTCTCAGAAAAGTATTGGTAACATTTTTTCCATCAAACGTGTGGCCGCCATCTTGAATTCCAAAATAATTTGCCCTATAACTTTGGTTCATTGTACATTGATAGTACAATATTAATATTTTAAAACATGAATGTATTACGTCACTTTTTTGTTTTAATTTATTCACCTCTTCATTTTCCACTGATACATTTTCCAACCTGCAAACCACACAAACTTTACAACTCTACCCAGCAAGCGGGTGCCGCGCCAAGCACAGCATTCCACTAGTTTCTGAAAATTACAGCAAAAACAAATGCCGTATAATTATTACCTTTGATTAACTTCACCATCCTCTGCACTCTGGAAAGAGGAGGTCACGGGTTTAACACCCAGTGTCTAAAGCATTTCCCCTCATATGCCAGATAGCACCTATCATACATTTCTCATGACATTACAACGTTGAAGGTCAAGCCTTGCGTACAAAATGAAATCGAATTTCACGTCCATGTCATGCTTGCTTTGTTTTTCAAGAAGAGGGCTTTCATTACTCAAGTTCAGTTAGGGCCAGTGAACGCTATGAAGACTCGTCTGTCCTTTCACATGACATATGTTTGTCTCTGTCAATGGGGCTTTTATCTCGTCTATACGCTTCTCAATCAGCCCTCGAAATTCAGATGTTTGAAAGTATAGATAGACATGGGATGTGTTACAAAAAAGACGATTCACCCTCAGTGTTTACTTTCTCAATGTCAAGCAAAGCCAAGCCCTTTTATCAGACAACTCGCAAGTGACTTCTGTCTGAAACATACAATTGAAATGTTCCTTGCAAAACATGGATGGGGGATTTAACGCGATATGTTAGCCGACTCTGAAGAAGGATAACAATTCCTTTCATAATTTGTTTTACATTGTGTTTGTGTACATGTATTTGTATTTGTTTAACGGGAATATACATTATTTGCATTTGCTTTAATTTTTGTGTAATGGTTAGGAGGTTATTGTATAGCAAATATTATTACACTGACTTGTTTGAAAGTTCTTGTTCATAGATGCTCGAAAATCCAAGAAAACAATATTGTTCTTGTAGTCTGGTTTCCAGACACCACTTGATGAAAACTGAGCAATTTATACAAGTCGGGGAATTTTACGGTCAGGGGATATTGACATAAACAATCCTCTTTTCTTTAAAATGACGGCACACCAAGTGCCATATTTGTTCACTACAGTCCAGTAAGGCAATTCATAATAATTTAGTAGTTTTGTATGTTTGCAAATGTTGTATAATTATTCCCTTTAAAGGTAAATATTGTTTAACAATTGTGGTTGCTGAGAAAAGCAAGAAAAACAGCGTTCGTTTTTAACCGGCTAGCTGTTCGTATGCTTTTCGTATGTATGTTGTATGTTGTTTTGTTTTTTTCGCGATCGCTGTCCGGCTATTGTGAGTTTGTTTTGATCAGTTTAATATTTTGGAACAATTACCAGCGAAATCATTTTGCTGGATGCTTACAATCATTATCTATTTCAAAAAATTAATATATTTCTGAATAAGTCGGTAGTAAACATGTTCGATATATTTAAACGATACCTTTAAACATTTTCCATTTTCAAGCATTCGATTAATGAAAAACTACTATAATCGTTGTTTGCAGCTTATAAGACCTACATGATTGTAATGCATCATGTTTGAAAAACATGTCACAAGAGACTTGCTGTAAGTTTTGAGAATGGATGTGTTAGGGATCATTTTTATATAAATGTGACGCTGACCTGTTTAAAGCTATAAAGATGCTGGAAAACCAAGACAAACATGTTGTTAAAGCGTTTATGACGTGGTCACTTACGAATCGGATACCGCCGGGAACATTTGAAAATAGGGCAGTCTAGAGCATGTTTAATAAAGAACTACAGCCATAGTTCAAGTAACTGATCGAACTCACGGTAGTCGACGATGGTTGGACTAGTCTAGTCGACTATTTGCGAGGTCGCTCCCAATTGTCGATCCGCTGGTTATCAATAGCAACATTTTCATTGCATGCAGCGGGGACCAACTATCAACAAAACAGTGGCAGACAACGAAACATTTCTGTGCAATTCTGTCACTTTTCTCGTGAACCATTGTACAAAAAACGGCCGTTCTGTAAGTTATCATAAACTACGCAGTATACGGTGTAAAGTATCGTGTTGAAATATTGTTTTGCCGGTGTAATAATTTATATTAATTAAGTGGATCCAATATTGATCTTCGTTACATACTTGCTATAACCCTCCTTTCTGATACAAAAATACACCTCACAAAGGGAAAAACACTACTCTGATAAAGGCTGTTGAACCCCAAACGTCAACAGCTTCGTATCCGGAGTTCCACTTCTGTCAAAAAGATATGTATTTGTCCTGTTTCTTCTGACGGTGTTTTGTTGTGCCAATCCTGGGATCGGAATATAATATGTTACCGATGAAAGGCGCAGGATATAGAATGGAGGGGAGTTTAGATAATTCCTGATTTGCAGTCGGGTTCTGCCAAGCTTTCTGATGGGTGGGAATTGACCGGTCCGCTGGGAATGAGAACGTCCAATTAGTAACTGCAAACATGTGCAGCGATAGCCAGAAACCTGGCAGTTAGGGCTTAGCTTAGGATTCCGTTTGAATACTGGGCCTATAGCGGGGTGCAGCTTGCATTGACTGTGGGGAATATATAACTGGTTAAAGAGGTATGGAACTTATTCCTAAATAAACCATTTTGGTTGGGTTTCCTAAATGTATTTTATAAATTGTGAATTACTGAATGGGATGGTGCCATACTATTTTTGCCTTCAAACCTCGCTTTTGTTTAATTTTTAAGTGGCTTAAAACATTAAGGTATGTTTAATCACCACTTTAATTTATTCATCAGAGAAGACTGGTATTTATCTGTAATTAAGAAATACCTAGGAGAGTTGCTGGCTTCTGATTGGTCGAGACTCGATCACGTGGAGTGGATTATCAGGTAGTAATATCATGGGTTTCAAGAAGAAGCGAATACATGTTCCCTGAACCAGCATTAATCAAGCATCATGTAAGCCCATGATTGGCCGAATGCAACAGTTATACCAGGGGGGGGGGGGGGGGGGGGGGGGGGCGGAAGGGGTCCCAAAAAAGTGCGCCACCAACGTTGAAATGTATCTCATTCATTCTTCCACGCTCACGAGTCGAACATCTCATACAGTAAACACGTATAGATCGCTGCCTCGAATTAGCGCACCATTGAAACACGTACAAATTAACTCCGTGCATTCTCTCCCGAATTCAGTGATTTATGCTACGTCCGCAAAGCCAGATTCGTACAGTACAGGCATGGCGTAAACTTTCGCGATTGAGAATTGGCAGAAACCATTTTCAAAAACTAATTCAAAAAAAAGGTCAAATATCCAGAGGATGTACCGAGGGATTTTTATTTAACTTTCAGGAATGAAAGATCTATTCCTAATTATTACGTTAGTTGAAAAAAATCAGAGGATGAACGATAATTTTTTTCACATTATGTCGATATTTGTAGCCATTTTAGGGGAGACGTTTTGTAACGAAATTCCCACCTGGACCCATTCATACACGTTAGCTGCTGCAATAAACCAACGGAAAATTGTCGGTAATATTTGTACGTATTTTATTTAAAACTAAGCACCTCAACAATTGAAAATACTCTTTCAATATAAACTATTATGTTTTCAGTGCTGTTAAAGAGAAAATGTTAACAGTATACATGGATTATTTATTTATGTTTAATGGTCATTACCTTTTTTTTAAATGGAGTGTACCCAAACTGCGATTGCAAATGATTGCGCAACACCCCTTCCGCCCCCCCCCCCCCCCCCCCCCCCCTGAGTTATACGGTAACTTGTAACAAGGACACGTCAAATCTTGATACTGCGCGCTATAAAATGTACGCGTAGAACATTTGTATCTATACGCGCGGCATTTTTCAAAATGCGCGTGTCGTCTGCTAACGCTAGCGCGTTGCTATACACGATGGGCATCAGTGGTCAGCTAGTCTGGTCTCAAAGTATAGGTTATAATAACAACACATATTGAAGAGACAGGGTACCATGCATAAGCTAAAACATGGCCCCTAAACATGAACACAAAACGCTGGAAATATCGCCGAAAGAAAAGTCACGAGATTTGGAACATTTTGACAATTGTTCTCGTTGAAAAGGTATTTATTAAAGGTAATAACAGTGCGAGGACCCGGTGTTTACTGCGTGATAATGACCGGGTTGGGGATGACCGCTGGTAATGGACCTCGCCTTCGGCTCGATCCATTACCAGCGGTCATCCCCAACCCGGTCATTATCACGCAGTAATAACCGGGTCCTCGCACTGTTATTACCTAATTAACTTCAGGTGATTTCTATCAGCATGTTCCCAAAATGAAGATTTTACCTCACTTTCAATTTAATAATGGCCGACTCGTAAATATAGCCCATTACGGTCTGAAGTCCCCCACAGTTTAATGTTTTGGATTGTTTACTATAAATGCTACTTATATTAAAACATCTGATTGAAAAAAAAAAAATAATGTTTTACCGTTCATTAAAAAGGACACCAACACAAATGTACATTGGACACAGTTTTTCTGTTGCTTTCATACAATGTATGATACACATTTTATTTGTCACATAAACTACACACAGCGCGACAAAAAGGCAAACAGCGCGCCAAAAGGGCAAACAGCGCGCCAAAAGGCGAACAGGCCGTAGTACGTACCCCTTTGATGTCCTCCATTGTATACGTCCCCCAACCCTCCCCTAATAAGCCTTTTGCGCGTGACCCAGAATTTGACCCTGATGCGTAGTGATTGTTGCCACGACACGTGATTCGGGGCAAGCTTTCTCGCGCAGAAACGTTGTGTCAATGCATTATCGCATACGTACTGTCCACTTGCCGTGATCGAACGTGATTCATACAATTCGTTTTACTTTACAACGATAACATTCCACGCAGATTTGTTCACTCTATAGTACTGGTTAGGGTTGTCCTTTTGTGTTGGCTTGACCTCCGCACGAAAGCAGCCCACCGGGCTCGAGTCAGCCACGTTGTTGAATTCTAACGAAATTCTAAGCACATTGTCATTGCCGTCGCTGAACAATCGATAATCTTGGAACGACTTGTACGCTCGAATTTTTCGCCGGTCACAGTTCGCTCGAAAACAAATCAAATAATTGAAGACATCGTATAGTCCGAAATCTGGTATATTCGAGAAATCCTTTGTAAATCCAGGTAGATTAAATGGGTCGGAAACTGTGCAGCCAGCGTTTTTCAATCTTTTGTCAAGGGTATCCTTCAAGTTCAAGTTGGGGCTGGAAAGATTTGGGTCGGTTGCCAATTTCAGATTGGCCACGCACTTGCACAGTTCAACCAGTTCTTTCTTCAGGTAACCTGTTATTGAAACCCCTCTCTCTTGAATAAATGTCTGCAGTTTCTTCACGTTCCAACCTTCGAAGTTGTTATTCATTAAAGAAACTATAATTCCTAAAGATTTTGAGAAGAACACAATGATGTACCGTAACGATCGAGCGAATTGTTGTGTTTTAGAGTGGTGACAATCTCTATTGTGCGCTGTTTCACAAGCGGTAGTTCCAGATAACAGACAGGAAAACTGCCACTGGCCGTGCGTTGCCATGTAGCGGCTTGCCCCGAATCACGTGTCTAACAACAGTGGCATAATCATAATCCGTCTGGCGGACAACCGGCGCACACTGTGCATTTTAGACTGAGCGAAGACGGGGTACAAGGATATATGCAAATCCACACGCAAATGGCTTATTGGAGGTGTTATCAAACCAACTAGGTATGTTAGCAAAATCAAATCGGACTGTATTATCACTATATAACGTTGCCGACATTACACGTTTAAGCGAAAACTAATTATTTCAATTGCCAAGAATGCATAAACAGACACGGGCATTTTGTTTGTCAGACGAACACGGCCGTCCGATTTAGCTTGAAACCGTGACCACGTAGTATGCCACGGTCCAGTCGTTACCGTGTTTACCTCCATGTGCGATGGTGCGTGGGCTCGAACCCTGCCATGAACATGGTTGTTGTGCCCTTGGGCAAGATATTTAACTAAAATTGCATGTGATATCGGCTGCCATGTGGCCCAGCCACAAGCTTTATTATCGGCGGATACGTGCGCTTATGCACATTATTAACATTGCTAACAAGCGTTTTACAATGCGCTAAACCAAAACTCTGCCGGGTACAAGTCGGAAGAAGAATGCAACCTATGTAATTTCGGCTGTCGCTAAAACAGATAGTGTCTGCGCTTGAATTATTAGATCCGTGAAACTGACCCCTCCCTTCCCCGGGCTCAATTTCATGGTCACATTATCGGCGCATAATTCCTAGCCATGAAAATTGGGTCCAATTAGCAAGCGTAACGAACAACACACCTGGGGTGATTCAGACTCCAGCACCTTGGGAATAAAGTGTTGGGGGACGTGAGGAAAACAAACAAAATTTGCATATGTTGGCCCACAAATGTTTGTCCTAATTCGAGCGAGTCTTTACCATGGAAAACAAGGGAAACAAAACACCACCAAACCAAACACCCAAGTGAGCCGCGGATCGCAAGTGTTGACCTTTCCCACGTTCGATCATTGTATGTTCTGTGTTTTTAACCAGTTTGTGTCGGAAATATATGTCAGGCTGGAAATATCTGTCAGCAACCGGATCGCAGCAAGCGAGGCCGGAAATATCAATGTGCTACCCACAGATGCCTGAACCCGTCTCGGATCAAGGTTCTTAAAAACAATCCTGGGCCGGTCATTGTCAACATAGGCCTTCATATTATAATCCCGGTGCGAACTGGTTAAAACAATACATTTGTGCCCTTTTAAACGACCTACTCAGATGACCCCGAGGTGACTTATTCTGTACACAAAGAACATTGGGAGCATATTTAAACAATGCCCTAAAATGACCCCAACATGACCTTTGACCTCAGTAATCCGACTGCATCCAAGTTTTATCAACAATCTTCTAGGGGGTTGCACCCTGAAAAATAGATTTTAAAATTAAATTTATAATTTTCTATCATTGTATTTGTAATGAACTCTCGATTGAGAAATCGCACGAATATAAAAATAAATAAAAAATAATCGGCCAACGAAGGTATTTTATTAATACAATTTAAATTTTGGAAGTATTTTATTAATTACATTTAAATTGTTGAATTAGGAGCGTACCGATCCTAACTCATGGGGCCCCATTATGTTTATGCGCTTTTGCAACTGCATGTATGATGCGCGTTGTATAGTAAGGTATACATGTACCTGTGCATTTATTTCTTGCCCAAGGGCACAAACACCATGTTCCTGGCAGGGGTTAAACCCATGCACCTTCGCGCATGGAGTTGAACATGGTAACGACTGGGCCATGGCATACTACTACTTGGTCACGATCGGACGGCCGTGTCCGTCTCTAACAAACAAAATGCTCGTTCTCGGCTATTAAAATAATTATTTGTTGCTCAAACATGTAATCCCGGCAACGTTATAGTGTTAATACAGTCCGATTGGATTTTGCTAACAACATACCTAGTTGGTTTGGTAACAGCATCATCAACTCGGTTGCATCAATTTGTGTCTTACTTTAAGGGATGTGCATCGGCGACAAATATTCACTAGTTTGTGTACGAGGAATTCCTTCTATCTTTGATAGGCATAATTTGTTTTATCAATGAGGGGCCTACAGGCTGGCTGCCGAATGAGTTTCATACCCACGTACGCCATGGATCAAGCTTTGATCAAGCAACGTCGTCATAATTGTGGATCACGTCCCTCCAAGTCATAATGTGTTTATTTATTTTTCTCATTAGCCTTCGGAAATGAGATCTTCTCCACAACGGTCAGTGTGCTTTTGCCAAGGGCAGCACCTGCCATTTGGAATAAAGTCCCTGAAAAAAATACGTCAAATAACATCCCGGGACATCTTCAATAGAGAACTGAAACCTTATTTACTTCGTTAGATATCACTGATAGATCCGAGTATAGGCCTATATGAATTATTGTGTGTAGTCACCTTGGTCGAATTACCGGAAAAGTGCGCAATTTTTTCCACCACATTAATTATGTACCGTACACAATTCAAAATTAACACTGCTAATGAGAATAGGAAATGTTGTGAAAATAATTGTATTTTCCATTCACATGTATTTTTCTCATTTTGCACCCAAATGTTCCCACCTGTGTGAAAAGGTGTAAATACGGTTTTCCAATGTGGGAAATATCCCTGAAAAGAGAACAAGTGTTAAAAGGATTTCCCATTCTCTGGTTAACTGTTAATTGCACTGTACTGAATGTACCAAGGATACACTCTGTGATTTTAATAGGGTCCGTACGTTCGTAATTCCGACACCTCATAGGTCCGACGCCCCATGGGTCCGACGCCCCATGGGCCCGACGCCCCATGTGTCCGACGCCCCAAAGATCCGACGCCCCATAGATCCGACGCATTATAAGGGTCCGACGCCCCTTGGGTCCGACGCCCCATTTGCCCGATGCCCCATGGGTCCAACGCCCAATGAGTCCGACGCCTCACGGGTCCGACAATTTAATAGGCCTGACGCCCAATAGGTCCAACACCCCAAAGATCCGACGCCCCATAGATCCGACACCTTATATTAAATCTGACAATTACATTTACTTGTTGGTTTGTTCATAATCCTTTGCCGACGCCTCAACAGTTTGGCGCCTCGTTTGCCCGACTGCCATTATTAATGCATGCACGCTTAAAACTAAAGTGTTAAATCAATATTATGAGTGTGCGGTTATACTCTTCAGAAGTTAGAATTCCGTACATAAAACTGATGAATTGAACACTCTGTGTGTTGAATTTATCTGTTTAATAATTGAAATCCCAACACTGGGGTGTCTGAACACAGGGGTGTCTGAACACAGGGATGTCTGAACACAGGGGTGTCGGGACATAGGGGTGTCGGAACACAATGGGGGGGGGGGGGGGGGGGGGGGGGGTGGAGGGGGGGGGGGGGTGGGGGGGGGGGGGGGGGGCGGAACACAATGGGTGTCGGAACACAGGGGTGTCGGAACACAGGGGTGTCGGAACACAGGGGTGTCGGAACACAGGGGTGTCGGAACACAGGGGTGTCGGAACACCGGGGTTTCGGAACACCGGGGTTTCGGAACACAGGGGTTTCGGAACGTAGAACAGTTACCAAAGCGAACACATACATATACATGCATTACCGTCAGGTCTCTAGGTCCTATTTGGTACTTTAAAAACCGATCAAACCCTTCTGATTTCTTTTTAATTCTGAGGACAATTTTCAGCCCATTTGTAGCTCTTCTTAATTTGTTAACTCTCAGAAATTAAATTAAGATACTCTCACGTTAAGTAAAATGCCACCACAATGTTTCGCCGACATCCCAAAACATAAAAGTGAACGACCTCCTGCCGTAAGACAATCCCATCTCCAGCCAGGGCTGGAAGTATCAAATGACAAACTTAATGCTCAGTCTTGATAGAACAACCACAATCAATGTCATTTCAATTTACAAAGCAATCAGCCTGTCTCTGTCTCCCTTGTATTGAGATAATGTAGTATGGCACTTCCAAAACTCAGCATATTCGTAATGAATTTTTGTAGCAGGCAAAACATTTGATACTAGGCGGTTACCCGGTTTTCGCAGTTCGTAGAACGCATTACATGTAGAGTTGCTGGAGGGAGTGAAAAGTTGTCCCCTACTGCAAGCCTGTTGGCGTTACAATGACGGGAATCCAAAAACAAATCATGCCAGTATATCAACCTTGCTTCTGCCAATCAACTTCCAGAAAAGAAAAAAAAACTACCCTGTTTTTCAACTTGACCTCCAATGACCTTTGACATCAATATGTAACCTTCAATATCACCATCAGATGGAAGTTTCCACATCTATTGTCCAAGTTTGCTAGCAAATGAGACAAACTTGGTTTATGTATTTATGTCCTGCTTGTGTACATTAGTAATGCAGAGTACTGTTTGTTTGTTTGTTTATTTTTGTGTGCGTTTGTCTGTTTGTTGTTCTCTGTATATTTGTTTGTTTGTATTTTAAAATCATATCATTTGGAGCCAGGCTCTAATAGTATTCTGGTTAGAAAGCTTCAAAACAGAAAATTTTGAAAACAAATCCGATAATCAGATGGATATAAGACACTAACTTTAGTCTAAGAAGTCTAAAGCCGTGTTCCCATTGGACTTTTTCCTCCGCGGCCACGCGGAAACTTACCGCGGCATTCCTTAGCGTGAATCTACCGCGCGTTCCCACCTGGACTTATATTCCGCGACGGAACGGCTCATTCGCTGTTCGAGACTGGCAGAATGTCACACATTGCGGGCGCTGTGCACAGTCACCTTTGACCTATGCGGGATATGACGTGCCTGTGACGTATTTTTCGCGCGCAATTAAACTCCTCACAAAATCGATCAAATCTGCCATGTTTCTAACAAGTCAAGTAGCGAAACTGCAGCAACTGGACGAGATTGAAAAAAGCGCTGACCGTATTGCATTCTACACACGGTAATTCCTACATACGCTGCGTACGGTACATACCACACCGCCATCAATGCAAACGAGACAGGGAACCATACGACCATTTTCGCGCGAGTTCTGTGTATAGTTGTGACGTATACAGGAAGTGTTGTTGTTTGCATAGCGTTTTACAGCGTGGTCGCGGTAGTTTTACAGCTCGGAGCGTTCCCATTGGACTTTTTAGCGGCCCTGATAATTTACCGTGGCTGCGCGGAAGTCTCCCGCGACCTCTTTCGGCCTGTTTTTTTTACATCACGGTCGCGGTAAATAGACAGGGAGGTGTGTTTACCGTGCGTCCCCATTGGATTTAATTTTGTCGTTCTAAAGAAAAGTCGCGGTACTCTAACAAAATTAAGTCCAATGGGAACATGCCTTAAGCCGTGGCGATTCGATACCCTATACAAATCATCCCGAGGCATGCCAATTCATTAACTCACTAGTGGAGGGGTAATGTTTTCTGAACATGACAGATAATGTTCCCGCTACAAATTGACTTTGACACAAAACGCGCAGGGCATAAATCGTATATTGCTCTCATCATCCCGACAGAAGTATTCGTTCCACTTTGATACCGGTATTTAAAAAAAACCAGCGAAATGAATTGACTGTGCTGTTAATTACCTAAGTCACGTACAAAAACAAACGACCCGATGTTACGAGTGTGTCTCGGGGAATGCCTATGTAGACCAAATGGTACCCGACGACGATCTGATATACGGCAACAGCGATCTGTCACGGATACCAGCTAAATTGGCCGGCAAAGTGGACGATGCTGTTTCTAACTATCGGTTTTGTTTGAAGAATAAAGAAGATGACCGAGAAAGATAATGGATTAGGGAATGTAGAACATTTGCACCTGCCTTTTGCGTGGGGCGTTGGTGTTTATCCATCCAATTTGATTATTCCGGTTGACTTTTGCATGAAAATATGTAGTTGTTTTTGTCTCAGACGAAGGTTTCATTTTGGGAAAACAAATTCTAGTCTCGTATAAATATGAACCAAGAAATGAGACGGAAGAACCCCCCCCCCCCCCTCTTTTGTGGTGATCATTGTGCATGTGGAATGTTGTAGTTTCTCATGTATTCTGTTTAGAATGTGTATAGGTATGGGGTACTACATAATCGTCTTGCCAGATTAATCCTTAATGCTCATCCTAGGACACATATTAGCGATTTACACCAGGCACTCTCTTGGTCATCATTACAATCGCGCTGGGATTGTCACAGAGTATGTCAAGTATATAAATGTCTCAATAACCTCAGTCCAGCGTATCTTGGTGATCGCTTTAAGATGCCTTCTCATACTGCCAATACTCGTTCTAAGTCAAACGGTTTGTTACATCTGCCCTTTCTTCCGAAAACAAATGCCGCCAAGCGCACATTTCAGTATTGCGGGACCCTGGGATGGAACAACTTAACCACAACCCAGCGAAGAGCCAATTCTTTAAAAAAAATTAAAGCTCTTTTAAATTAATTTTGCTGGCAACTTTATTTTTATATCTTTAAGTACATTTTGTCTCTAGATTTTACTTATCAAAAACCAATGTTTATTAAGCCTTGTCCTTGTTTTTATCATTTTTATTTCTTGTTTATTGATGTTTTTTATTTGTCCTGTTCTTTCTTTACTGTCATTGTTTTTTATGTATTTTAATATTTGTTCTTATTGTCTTACATATTCAAATTCGTATTTTATATGAATTTTGTTTGCTATAATTATGTTTCATCGTTATATTTGTTTGCTTAATGTTTTTAAATCCATATAAAACAGCAGTCTTAATGCTTTTAATTAAGGTGCTGTTTGTATTTATTGGAATAGTCTTTGGATCTAATAATATCTTTTTTCTATATGGTCTTTTTTATTTTTATTTGAATGTAATTTTAATGTTAATTTTAAATGTTAATTTAAATTTTAGATTTAAATTTTAGATTTAAATTTTAGATTTAAATTTTTGATTGTTGGTCTTGTTTTATTTCCATTTCTATTTTAAATACTATTTAGGTTATATGCAGGGCCCTTTTGGAAAGCAGTTTTTTAACTGATAAGGCCACCCCGGTTAAATAAAACAACAACAAAAATAAAAAATAAGGGGGAGTCCCTCGGTCTCATATCGTGATTGGAATACTCTTGTGGAATATTTTTCTATGATTTATCATGTTAATTTTTGTCACCAAAATATATTGGTCATTTTTATGATGTTGCGACACAAATAGTGTAACGTGTTGCTACACAACAGTTTCTAAACATAATAGGGACGCCATGTTCTAACGTGCTGGAAGTACAATTAATATCGATGAAGATTAACAATTTATTGAGGAAAACAAGGGAAAACATTCCATACATTGACATCACTTGACACATTTTTTCTCAAATACTAAATGCTTCAATATTTAAATTTGACTTTTTATGACATGTTATCGCTTTCAAAATTCGTCACCGTTTTCACGAAGAGGCATTTTTAGCCTTTCACGGTCTAAACAAACTTTCGAGAAAATCGCTTGTAAAGTTGCTCCTTTTTTCGTTTGGCAGTTTGAAACATAAAGATCCATAGAACATACAAAATTAGGGTATCATAGGAAAAACGAGATTCCAATTTTCCTAAATATAGCAAACGTTTAGAAATTTAGGTGATTAGTTTTGCAGAATTATTCAATTAATAGAATTGCCTCTTCGTGAAAACGAAGACAAACTGATAAATTAGCAAATTCGCCCGCGGCTGTGAAATCTTAAGTATACAATTGCTCCACAATTTGCCCCTTCATAAAACGCAAAACGGCATTTATCTCAAATCGCCCAATCGTTAATTAGGTTAATTGGGATTGTAATGATTTGTTTGATTTATAACTTCACCAGGTTGTAGATATTGCAATATTTAATCGTTTTCATCAAAACAAATACATATCTATAAATATACTATTTTTCATGAAATTAGCCCCTTCGTGAAAACCGTGACGAAATGGCTGATAGGTTATGCAGGAAAAAATTAGTGATGCTGGTGTGTGGAATTATTATGTTATTAAAGTGATTTGTTTAAAGTTTCCTAAAACGCATCATTGCATGTGACATACCGTACATTGTACCCACAAGCCCTGTCAATCTATAGCCCACATTTCAAGAACCTGTCGTGAGTGAGTTGATATCCAAGCGTTTTCGGTTAGAAAACCCCTTCACGGCATATTGATCAGTGGTGGATTGGTGTAGTCGCCACGAGTCACACTCCACGACTGTCAAGGGGGTCAACCCGATGTTCCCCAGTCCCGATGTTCCCCAGTCCCTATATTCCCCAGTCCCTATGTTCCCCATAGTTGTTACAATCAGTAATATAATAAAATCGACCATCGATTTTATTACATTACTGGTCGATTTTATTACATTACTGATTGTAACAACTATGGGGGAACATAGGGACTGGGGAACATAGGGACTGGGGAACATAGCTACGCACCCCTGTCAAGTTGTGCATAGCCACTCAAGGCGTATAGCCTGTCCAGTACCACGCTCGCTATCACTCTGAGAGGACAGCGCCAGGACTACAATATTAATTAACTGAATGTTATATAAGCGCATGCTGCCAGAAATATGTCACATTCGGGTTGAATACATGTACATGGGAGGTCGCGGGTTTATACTCCGTGCTTTATTCAGGTACGTGTATTTATAAATTATATGGCATACACAATACATACTGTCATACATAGTTTTGGTTGGGCTGTCCGAAATATTATAATGAATATTCGAATAGTGAATTCTGCAAACGAATCGGTGTTGAGTGTTAGAATATAATCTATGTACACGGTGGTGTTATTTTTACTGTAAATTGTGGTGTTTTTTAACCCTCAGTCAAACGGCCAGCCTCCAAAGGGTGGACAAAAACTATGTGTTTGTTTATATTTTTATTTTTTTTCAGTCAATGGAGCTGTCCTTTTTTTCATCTATCCCTAGACCCTGCTGAATGGACTGGGAAAAAATTCTAACCCAGGAGGTCATTCAGGGGGTGAAAAAAAAAAACCATCCCTTCAAAATAATGGTTTTGGCCAAAAGCCATAGAGTTGTGCAAACAAATCGAAATCTGATCCCATTGTGTATAGCCGCTGTCAAAAAAAGTCTCTGACATCTCTTTGAGCGGCCTTGGGGTAGATAACAAACACAGCTGTGACCCAGACATCCCCTGGGGGGTAGTTAGAGCTGTTGGTCGTGGTTATTTGTACAGTGTGTATCCTATTGCTGTTTCATGTATGTATTGCGCAATACTGATTTCAATGTTTACATGCTTGCAATGGATGTCCTTAAAAAAATACATAAAATAGCCAGAATGTTTAAATCTTTGATATGTGTGTCCAGGGTCCTTATATCCATCTGTTCAAACCATTAGAACAAGATTTGGGCCCCCCCAACACAGTTATTTACCCTCCAACATAAAATGCCTACCGATGGATCCCGGTAGTGCCTCCCTGAAAAAATTTTTAGGTGGTGCCGCCGAGGGTTAAGTATTAGATGCAACTACTTGTTGACAGTAACTTGTTATTGGTCCCATTCTTGTAGCTTGTTGCTGTTGTTTGGATGGCACCTTTGGCATTCGTTGTGCCCGGTGTGCCAGTTTTCTTGTAGCTTGGTAAATTATCTTCATATTTATACCGCACGTATAATTATATTTACTCAGCCGTGCCCAACCTTTGAATTTGTTTTGCATGTTATGCTCAATTGCCATGATAAGGAGGGTTCAATGAGTTCGCTGGCCTGCACTTCCATAGCCCTTAATTATTCCTAAAAACCTCAATGTTTTTGGGGAAAAATCAAAACAAAAAAGAGTAATTAACGCTTGCAAAAATAATTCTACAGCATTTGAATACAGAGCAACAATGAGAATAAGAAGAAACTGCTATAAAATACTAACCACCAAATCCACACATTTCTAAAAATTACAGCAACAGCATATGTTACTTTACAACACCTGAATCAATCCCTGTCACCCGATTGGTGAATAGTTGATCACATAAATGAAAAATTCGTACCATTATAAATTATTAATAATAATAATAACTAAGTTTGTGTTGAACAATGGTTATATACAACGGTGAATATAACTTCCAATACACGGTCACGCTCTGACCAATCAGATGGCGAGTATTTATTCATGTGTTGTATAAAACAAAAATCACATGTGTTATTATTCGGTGACAGATGAAATGTTCCATTCCTCTCGGCTTCGCCTCGTGGAACAGAACATTATGCAATTATTCTTACCATCGCACAACATTCATTATTTGTATACACATAAACATCCTAACAGTACTGAATCCATCAATTTATATACAAATATTCACTCACCCTATGACTTACGATTTTGGATGAAATTTCATCCGAATATTCTTTCTCCATCCTCAACAACTACTACCGACATTTGGAGATGTGTAATTTTGTGTTTGTTAATGTAATGTACCCAAGTAGTAAGAACGTTGTTTTTATAACCCATTGACGCTGGTATAAACTATTACCGGTGTCCCTATTTCCTCAATGCACCGGATTACACGCATTACTGCACATAAGCCTTTATCCTGTAGCTGAACTGCATAATGAACCACGCGTGCAGCTGCCTCACAGGCCGTGTTCTACGGAAGATGGCCTCATTATCCCGGACTGCGGCTATATCATGAACACATCTGGTGAAACTGACATGTATTATTACAGCGTATTTTAGAACATGAATAGGTACACCATTTGCAAACAACACCTAGTGTACTGTGGTTTTCAAGAAAAATGGGATTGTGTACGTACCATTGTCTAAAGATTGCCAAATTGTGTGTCCCCGTTACACGTAGGACAATGTTTTTCATCATGTATGAAGAAGATACATTTTATTTGTATGATTCATGTTTTGAATGACAAGGATAAACCATTACCACATACTGAAACTGCAATGGGTGCAAACAATACTTGATTTACAAAGTTATGCATAATATGCAAATGCATTGGCACTATTATTTATGAAAAATACCCATATGGGTACATGATGTGAGGGTATGGATGTAGTTATTGTGGTTGGTTTAGCTGCCAAAATGGCAGCATCGAGCTGTATACTCTCTGAGGAGCTCAGATGGTATTTTGAATGTTTCGTGCGCCCAATGATCACCGGGATAAAAATGGGGCATCCTTCGCGAATTCAGCTTCACAGCTGCCGGTAATGATAGCCCTATTTCTCTAAATGAGCACTTATGGAGACAAATTAGCGTAAGTTTTTAGAAAATAAGGAGACAGTGACAGAAGGGAGACATTTTGGTGTCTCCCTAAACGTCTAGCTACCTTTAAAAAACGATATTTGGGAGTTATTCTTGCTCTAGAACGACAGACTGGGGTCTAAATAGCAAAAATCTCGAATATCTTAGATAAAAGGGTTAGGGTAAACAAGTTAGGACCGTTTTAAGTTTGTGTACATCCCTTCACTGATTTTCATAAACATTGTGTTTATCAAGAGATTGTGCAAAAAAACTACCATTTACTCAGGTGGGTCTAATCGTTTATGAAAATACATGTACCTTTATGCCGGTAAAGGGTAAAACCTAATTTTGAATTTATATCACCCCAAAGCAAAATTGCATCTTATGAAAATACTTTTATTCTAGGGTAATTCCAATAAGTTGGTCCACAAGGTGTCTCAATTATGTCCAAAAACTCTTGTTGGGCAATTTCAGTACATGTAGGCCTACTATGCATGTTTAGGTAAAACACACATAACGGAACCCACACAAGATTTAGTTAGTTACCTAATATTACCTTATGATACACCATTTGCAGATATCAACAATATTTACTACATAATTATTAGGAATTTGTTGAAAGTACATAATTATTGAAGGCGTTCAACAAAAGGATCGCCCTAGATATTATGTAATTGTTTCGAAAAAAATAATTTAATAAATAACAATTTACGATCGCATAAGAACCACTGCCTGCCGCCAGTAGAAAACAAACACCGTTTTTCTTGCTTTTTCAGCATCCATGGTTGTAAAACCTCGGACATGTCACAGTCAAACCCATTCGTGATAATTCGAGCAATTAGCAATGGTGACGCAGGTTTGTCAATATGCAGGACGGACAAGTTCGTGCCACGAAAAGTCATCTTTGCCCTACCGCGGTACTGCGATTGCAAGTTCTTACAATCCCAAAAGGCGCGAGCTTATTATATACAGGCTCAGTCAAAAAATAGGCCAGTGTTGCAGCTATGGCATGCATGTTTATGCGGGCTAGTCTCAGCGTGTGTTGTACATGTACACATGATGTATAAGTGTTGCACGACGACTCTATATCACCACCGGCGCAGCAAACAAAATGGCTAGGCTGCAAAGCTAATTAGCGAGGACCAGGAAATCTCCTTATCATGTTATCATAATCTAAATCAATACTAATACTAAATGAATACTAATTAAATAAAGGTGAAACTATTAAAACAGTTAATGCTTACACGTACTTGGTTTTTATTGCTAAACTTTATTTTCTTTGTGCCACATTTGCATGCAATTGTACGTTTCTGTAAAGCATAATCGCAAGGGTACCCCGTGTTCCAATCTTTCCTCTCTAGCAAGTATTGTTGCAAGTACAATCGACAGTGTAACTTCCAAGATTCTCTTATATGCTAATGTTGACCTTTGCCATTATAACTGTTCTTCTTTGTTTATAAGTAGTTTGCGTAATATCTGCTTATTTGCAAGCGACCTTAGATGCTTTGTACATTGCAAGTATCGATTTGCAAACGAAGCGTGCAATTGCAAAGCATTATACATTTGTAACCGTCTTATTTCCATGTGCACATGTCAACAAAATGTGTAACTAATCTTCACAGAACAGCATAAAAACATCAACAACTCGCCTTTCCCATGCATTGCGAGTGACATAGGGCACTTTTAACAATGTTGCTCTCTCGTTTGACGAGCCTGCGTCTTTAAATACAAGTTAATCAGTAGCTATAAACAATTTAACACGGTGTTCCCTAGTGTGACATTTGTTACGTTGTGATATATTTTTCAACTAATCACTTGTAACGTATCTACAATAATCTTATAACTTTGAGGTCAGACAGTATAGTATTCCTAGCTATACCATATATTGCAACATGACAAAAGATGTAAAAGAGATAGGGCATTCCCTGTTACATCGGATCACTACATTTATCATGAAGTGTAACTTTTCTCAGAAATTCAAGTTCGAATGGTACACAAACTATTGCCTAATTCTGTCCAACATCTAGACAAATATCAGGAATATCTATTCAACAGAATTCTGTTTCCAACACACTGATGTTTGCCATTACAACAAATAAAATTCTTCACATTTGTTTGCCTCGCCCAAAGTCACAAACGGTGTTCATCGTTCTGAAATGCATCATTCGAAAGGACGAAATCTATTAATCGCACGTGCCTTGCAAGCGAAACAAAAAATTACCTTTAAGGGAATGTCTGTAGTTTTTGGTGATACTCGCTCATGTCTACAGCATAATAAGCCTCGTTTGACATGTTCTGCACTCGCAATATTTTGTGCTCTATCTGTACGCTTAGAGCTCTTTGTTGTTTTATATGTACATAAAAAATATATGATAGTGTGTAGCACTATTCTGAAAATGAAATTTCATTTTAGGAGCAGCAAAATGAGGGAAATAGTAGGAATTTCAGAAAAAACGAGGAAAACTAGGAGCAACGTAATAACAAATAGGAATAAGTAGGAATACGTGAAAGCCTGCCACGTACCACTATTCGTTTTAATATTGAAGGTAGAATACACCATTGGTAATTGTTTGAATTATCAGAAATGGGTGGATTGGGGGAGGGGAGGGGGGTATTTTATAGTCAATATCGTCTAACTGACCTGTCCGGGCAGTTGTTCTTGTTGTTCTTTTTCTTTTCGCAATTGCCGTCCGGTGATCGTGATTTGTTTAAATCAAATTCAGTTTTCTCTGAACAATTACAGGATATCTAGCGTAATCATTTTGCTGGATGCCTAGAATCATCATTTACTTTTAAATAAGTAAGATATTTCTTTATAATTCGTTAGTAATTTTCGATATCTGCAAATGGTGTATCCTACCTTTAAACAGAGTAAAGGTCCTGTTGTTACCTCCGCCCATCTTTGATGATCACTGTCTGTCTGTCAGTCTGTTTTTCGGAAAACTACTGGAGGGATTATTCTTTCAGGAATCTGGATCACTTTGAATGATTTGTTTAACATTGGGAGATACAATTTATGTTTTTTTTGGCATTTCGGTCATGTGCCAATGTCGGTACCACCCGAGGTAGCAAATCATTAAGGGTGCCAAAATGCTTTGTAGGATCGACCTAAGTACAACAACGTGATAGCATCCCGAAATGAGTAGCTTAGTCTGTTTTTCTTAGTTTTGTGTGTTGCCACTAAGTTACATTAAAATGGCACTGTAGGCCCACAATGTACACCGTTTAGCATATAATTGCAGGTGATAAAATGCAGACAGGCAGTTAGTGAACAATTAATTGTATTCCACTAATGCATGTTGATTGTTAGAATTGTAAATTTTGCTGGGGGAGGGAATACAATACTGATAGCATTTATTATTCTAGTACTGTCCGGTGAACTATGTACATCAACAGAAATACATTTGTGTGTGTGCCCGACAGTTGCCGAATTTCAAGCAAGCACTGGGTTTTTGTTAATTGTGCACCATCTTTTAACTCTTCCATTATGATGTCACTGTCACTGGCTATTTTAAAACAACTCTCGAGGGCGCTGCAATCCATTCTTCAATATAGCTGCCATCACATAATGGTAAACAAAAATATAAATATGTCTCGCTAAATTCTCATTTGTACTTTTTGGAACTCTTCATAAGGAAAATGTTACTCTTGGTCATAGTTATGGAAGTCCGTCGCGAGCGACGACGGCTCCTCCCCTCAAACAAAATATGATTTAGTATGTGGTACTGCGCTGCTGATGCCTTCGCTGATGGGCCCGATATCGAAAGGCAGAGGCGCAGCAACGTCCAAAAGTAGGGCAAGATATGCCATCTCCATGTCGTGGGGAATAAGCTCCTTCCTCCCCTGCCTGCGCTGGCGGCTCTCTTCGCGGGAACGTGTGTGGGGTCAGCCTCGAAGGTCTTAACCGCTGGATAGCAGGTGGTGCGCCACACTTGATGGTTAGCTGCACCAGTCTCGAGCTCTGTGGAAGAAATTTACATTTCTTCAAGACAGCGTTAAGGTGGTCTTTGAAGCGTTTCTTATGCCCTAGACGTTAGCGCTGCTTAGAAAAAAAGCTTGCCGTACAGAAGCTGACGAAGCTGACGGTTTCCAAGCTTCCTGAAGACTGCCACAACGAAGCTGTCGCTGTGGTACGAGGGTCTTGATGCTGCAGGTGCTGGTCTTCTGTACGATGTCCTCATGCGGCACGCGATTCTTCCAGGTAATTGCAGCGTAATCAGCGTACTGAAAGTCGAAGAGGGTCATGGAGCTGGTATTGGTCTTCGTCTGCAGTCTGCCAAGGTTGAAGACGCTGCCGTCCATCCTGTATCTGATGGATATGCCGTCACCTTGGTTGGGGCTGTGTCGAGATAGTAGGGTGACGGCGGCCAGATATATATTACAAATTGTAAAGATACTACAAAATGGTCTGACATAAGACCGCCCGCAGTGGCACGAGCGGACATGTCTGTGTAGAAGTCTTTCAGCACAGCCGTGAACATGGGTGGGTAGCCACTTTATGGCAGGATCTTCCAGAGGATGTCACAGTCAACGGTGTCGAACGCTTTGGCGAGGTCCACAAATGCAATGTAGAGGTCTTGATATCGCTTCCTGCATTTCTCCTGGAGTATGCCTGCAGTGAAGATCATATCACTTAACTCCAATTTATACCAGGTATAAATTGGATTTAAGTACAAGTGTTGTGCAGATACTGCGTCTTTGATAAACGAAAGACTGTTTTAATGACCAATTTGCCAAAAACGCATTACGTGTTTAGGTTTAGGAGACTGGGCAAAGCAAAATGACATCAATCGTGTTGAGAATTACTTGGAAAGTTTAATCACACCGCAGGTGAAACAATAAAAATGCAGTATAAGACTTACATTTTCATCTTGGTAATAAAAATGACAGTCAGCCACTGTAGATTGATACGAACAAGCCCTCGTTTGTATGTGAACAACCTATTGGCTACAAATGTGAGGCGTTCTGGCAAAATGAGACAGAACTGGACAGAAGTAAAAATGAGAGTTTGCAGGTATTAGGACAGATAATACAATTTTACTTAAAATGTACCATTCGTTATACTTATATCTGACATTGTAATGACATATTACGGCTGTTTAATACAATTTTTAAGTTATTGTCATGTCAACAATGTAGGCCTACAATACTGAGAACAAGTTCTTGGTTTGTAGTCGTGAAAATGAAAGCTGCTAAATGTATAGTTTTGTTCCTGAAAACTCTTTTATTCAATGTTTTTTTATTCATATGTATACATATGTTTTTATATTTCTTTAACATATGCGCCGTATGCATACAATTATGTGCAGTACACATATTACCCCTACATCTGAAAATGGAAAACAAAATCACCGCAAATTGCATTTTAGCCTTTTTCACTTGTCCCGTCTCTTTTTTCCAAAATGCCTTAATGACGAGCCATTGCAGAGAAGGTTTAATCATATAATGTTATAATCTGTGATTGTACAACTTCCTCTGCAATCCAGCGACGTAATAGGTTGTCCATTCTTCCTAAATCCCTACCCCATGTTTCCTACAATTAACCTGTATCCTCCAGTATCCTCTAATATAATGAGGAACACTACCTGAGTCAAGCAAAAACCTCTAGCTCTATTAAGAATATGCATAGGGCAAGTAACAAAATATTCAGCATCTTCCTCAATCATATTTTGGATAATAAACGAATTGCTTTTAAAATGTTTAAGGGGATTGTTTAGGACCATGTTTCTATTAGTATAACACAAATTCACCTTTAACGAGGTGGCCTCAAATAACACCATGTTGAGTATATGTTGAGTATATGCAGGATTAAGGGTCAACACAAATGATGAAGGTCAGAGTTGACTACAGTCCCTTGTGGCTAAACATTGATAGTGACCATGCAGCAACAAAATAAACGTAAACGAAACATGACAACAGCACACAGAACTGGCATCCGTAGTCCCTTCTGCTTTTTTAAACTGGGAAATCAAGTAAGAAAGGTACATGTTCTCACAAAATTCTGATTGTTTTTTAAAGGACAGAGTTAATATAATAAAGCCATGCATGTTACGGGGATCAATTACGAGCATTCGATTTATTTCACACTTGTTTTCTAGCCAACAAACCTAAATGTACTCGGCTCAATGTACATGCATGCTTTCAGGAGCCCAATCCTTACAAGCTTTGCTTCTTTATGGGCTCCTCCGCAATATCATCTATCTTTTAAACAATGTACTTATGTTTGCATGTGATGTTGGTACTGTGGAAATAAACTAAGGTGAACTGAATTGAACTGAACTGAAGTGCAAATTGCCTTAGGTCTCACATGTGATTTTGGAGTGGCACAGTCGTTTTCAGAATAGAAAAACAAGCATTTCACAATGCCCTAAGAAATTAAAACACAATTAAGTGTATTTTCACTTATTTACACACTGTAAAATAAGGGTATTTGTATTCGGACTGATTGGACAAAAAGGAGAATCCTTTCAAACAATCAATAAACGAACATCCTGAAAATAAAGGTTAGAAAAACCCACACAACCATTAATCCCCGCAGCGAGTAAAACAAAGTCAGGGTGTTTCTGTTGACCAAGACTAACAAATAGGAAAAACAGCTATCGGGGGTGGGAAACAAGACAACACACGTTTATGTCCAGAACAATTTGTGTAATTATTTAAGGAATCGTCTCATTAAACGCCAGTGGCGCGAGCGTCGGGAACGTGTCTTGCTTTCTGATATAAGGGAAATGGAGATGGGGTGGCAACAACTTAAGGTGTGAACGGTGTGAATGGGTGATTTACATGCATGTATTATGCATTAAGAGTAGTGTACTGTGGGTAGATTTTTTACAAAGTAATAATGTACAATTAAAAGATCAGTATACCATTTGCAACTATCCAAGAAATAACCAACCAAATGATTACATTATTGTTGAAAAGCATACTTGATGTAAAAACGTTAATGAATCTAAACTTACTGTGAAATTGGTCATTCTCAGACATGCTATCATTTAGAAAAAAAACAATGAAAGAAGTAAAAAAATGCGTCTCAGAGACGATTTTTGTATTATTTTCATTAGTAGTTGGTTCAAAATCGCAATCTTAGAATAATTTGTTCTCGAAATATATTGACTGTACATTTGCGCGCTTTAGCTCTTGCGCTACAATACACAAATAGCTGGCACTGATAGTCCAATGTGTGCACAGTATCGCGGATAGAATGGGATCCATAAACGCCTATTGTCCCTCTTTTGCTTGTACCCTAACTTTTGTTCAGAAGGCCTCATTGTGTTTTGCACACAATCTCAATCGCGGACGTCGCAAACGATATCGTTCTCTTTTGTTCTCAGTAGTTTTGTATGTACGGTGTTTATGGAAGACACCTGATACTAACCGGTGTAGTGGTTCGCGAATGTATATCAATGAGAAAGAGCAATGTCAACTCATATACATTTAACAAAAATTTAAAGAATTATAAAGAACGGCTTCCTGAACCAAATCGCCAATAGCATTGAAAAATACAACACGAACCGCTAGTTTTTAGTGACTTCCTGTAAATACTCCAGCACGCCAATACCTACCGAACCCACAAACATAGCCAGCAGTAGCCCACGACGGTGTGAAAAACGAACAGCCAAACAAATCATGATTGTTCCCACCAACATACATGTTTCCAACTTGTCAACGCTAATCTGTATGGAATTCCAAAGACGACAAAACTGCGTCGCGTCGTGCCGTCGGGGCGACGGCACGACGCGACGCAGTTTTGTCGTCTTTGGAATTCCATAAATCTGTGCCCTTGTTCATCTCTGTAATTAAACTTCAAAAACAGGCTGCCATAATCGGGAACTTACGGAGCCCCTAAAGGGACATATGACAAATAAAAATCACCGTGACGAAATAATTTGAGTTTTTTATTTCGTGCGCTCTAAATAATTTCGTGCACACGAAATCATTTCGTGCACTCGGAATAACTGATTTCGTGAGCTCGAAATCATTTCGTGCGCTCGGAATACTTTATTTCGTACGCTCTAAATACTTTATTTCGTACGCTCAAAATACTTTATTTCGTACGCTCAAAATCATGTTGTGCGCTCAAAATCATTTCGTGCGCTCAAAATCATTTATAATTATTTTGTCACTGTGATTTGTATTTGTCATATGTCCCTTTAGGGGCTCCGTAAGAACTCTACCTCGCCAATTTGAATGTACATTAGACATAATTAGTAGTTTTACAAGGCTGCTGTTACACCCGTGTTAGGGCGGGGACAGGCAATTTGTCAAAATAGCTACAGGGGGCTGTTACAAAATTGTTCCCTCTGCAACGGCCCTTCGTCAAGTTAGAAGTCGTGGGGAGTTTCTGAAATTGAAATCGGATTTGTGTATCCAGTGTGACACAACAACGATGTCATCAGACTTAAAATTGACGTTGCGGGTAAGGAAATTCCAATTAGAGTTTAGGCAAAACAAACAATTGATTCTGTCAAAATTTAATTTCTCCGTTAAAATAGCTGGTTTGTCATGCTTATACAAAGTGCAACCGAGTTTAAAGGGGCATCCCGTTCTGAAATTGACTATAAAATACAACCCCCAACATCCACCCATTCCTGATAATCCAATCAATTAACAATGGTGTTTCTAACCGTTAAGCCTAAATAGAAATCTACTTCATACAGATGATTCAATGTATATCGGTACACAATACCAATACACAAATTTTTCTCGCACGTATGCATAATGTAATGCACTGGTGGATTTTTCTGAGTCACAATTGTGACCCCAGAAATGTGTTTTTGTGCGACTATTGCAAGTAATAACACGCACGGCAAAGGGTGGATGTTACAATTGATAATGTACGTAGTAACCAACGGATAATGTACAGTGCATATCATAAACCGATACTCTCACACAAATTGACCAATACAGTACGTATCACTAACCGATAACGTACAAATGACCAATAGTGTAGTACCTTTTACTACACTCTTGGTCAATTTCTGTTACATTATCGGTTATAGGACCGATAATGTAATAACACTTCACTAATTTGCTGTTACATTATCGGTTAGTGATACAATATCCGATGCATCTGTGTGACATTATCGGTTGATGATTCGTTATCCATTGGTTATCATTTGTAACAGTGGAATGAATGTGTCGATGTTTATGTCCTACATTTAAATGCTTTTTCCACATAATACCATTTTTGTTTGAACAACGTTTTGTAGCCCAATTGGGTGCTTCCGGGATGGAAAACGCCTTTAATCAAAGAAATAGACACATCGGCCAATTATGTTAATTGTATTTAATTGAAGTCCATTTCATAGGCTACTCAAGGACATTTGTTTCCGCTGGGTTAAACGCTAGCCCCCTGCAGCTTTGCAGAAAATACATAAATTAATGAACAGAAGTTAGGGCGTTCTGTGCTATCACAAGTCAATCTTGAATTGCCTGCTTGTTGTGTGTGCTTGCCACAAAAATAACCTTGATTGAACTGACCCTGGTTTCACGGTTTTACCATTAGACTGGACGCGGTCTCCCAGAGTTGCCCACTGTGAATTGACAGGAAACAATTTAATTCCGGCAGAAATCGTACAAAAACTGTCCAACAAGTCACCAAGGCGACTATTCTTTAGGTCAACAACATAAGGTCTATTTCTGTCATGATGTGGTTAGCAGTATTTCTTCTTCTTCTTCATTTTTTATGCGAACTGGATAATCACAAGTAGGTCCAACATGTAAGTACGAACAAAGTGGACTAGGTCTGTATAGGAGGGTGACGAGAAAAGTCGGGATTTGAAATACAATCGCAAATATTTTGAAAAGTATACGGTAATTCATTGGTAGCCAGTTTAGTTGCATAATTAAATCTATTATACAGACCTAGTGGCATGATTTTGTAGTGTGTGTGGTCTGGTTTGCGACTGGTTTGCAAGGGCATTTTGAAATCTTGAACTTGTTTGTCGTTTGGTCTAATGCAAACTATTTCACAAGACGGCAACTACGGTGTATATGTGACACACATCAAAGAGAGCTGGAAAGTCTTATTGTTTACTTGTTTAAGGTTGATTTTGGTGAGAGTACAACATCAGCTTCAAAATGATAGCACACGTACATGAGTTCACGAGGTCAGTGTATTCGAAACGAGCGGCTCAACCTGTGAAGTGTTAATGTGAGATTTCTAAACTAACTAATATGTTCCCCCAGAAACATGGTTTTCACAATTTATTTTAAAAAGATGATCATTCTGAATTCCTTTAAACTTAAAGATTAAAGTAAGGACTAATTTTGTTAAGTGTTGGTCCCTCTTACAAAATCAACGTGTGACTTTACGGCGCGTTCATGGTACACGGTCATAATGGAAACAGTCGCTAAATTTGTGATTTGTATTTTACTGTCTACAATACACTTGTGATATAAACAAAACCAGCTTTTCTTGCTCGGCACGTTCAATGTCTTATCGTTTTTGTAATCATGTCCCCAAACACAGCTAAAAAAGGCGAAATCTGTTTCGCCCCAAAATTTACACAGGGAGGTGAACTTTCTAAAAAGCTTATGCCTCGGGAACTAGGGTAGAAGTTGCCTGAAACCCTGGGCTATATGCAACCAGATTGCGGATTGATCCACAATTGTTGTGCAAAAAGAAATCTGTACGCGTGTGTGCCATTCTATTGTACGTGATTATACGCTTCAGTTAGAACGGCACGTTACCGGCTTTTCTCGGCTGATTTGTTTTTATTTCATTTGCCGCAGACAGACGCGGGGAACGCATCCCAATTTTTATTTCAGAACTACCCGGGCTATTAAGGGTGATGAGGTATGATGTATTTTGATGTTTAAATACTTATTATTTTCACATAAACAAAGCCGAGGAGACGTCGCATGGGCCCTATTGCAATAGAAAATACGCTGTTTTTAATATTCATGTTGAAGAACTAACCTTAAATAGCTAACACGAAATTATGTAAGGCAATGGCCTTTTCAATATCTCACATAGACATCGCATGGCAATCCTTCTTAATTATGTTCTAGGGTCTACGTTAAAGGTAATAACAATATACTATTAAACAGTTGAGGGGGAATGTTTGTACCGACCATTATTGGCAACACAAATTGCTCTCTCTCTCTCTCTGTAATAAGGTGACTGGTTGTGTAAAGTGAATTACACATTCAATTGAAATTACAGTGACCCGGCTTAATTCCATCAGGGTTCATAATTTCCATCAGGGTCCCAAAGCATTGTAGTTTTCAAAATATTCCCCGGACCCCAAAATAGGGCGTGCCTTTGACACCACCCTTGTTTGCTGACCCCCACCCACCCAATCTGATTTGATCAAAGCTAGGTCCGTGCCTAGTGAACATTTCACATAAAATACTAATTAACCCCAAATCTATACATTTGAGACAATTACAACAAAGCACATTTTGTATAGATAATGATATCCTAAACAAACCTTCCCCATGTAATACGGCAAGCAATGCTGCAGATAATATCAAAACAGTTCTGGATGCTTGAAGTTGAGAACCCTTTATCTAAGTGACTGATTCTGTCGAGCAATATGTTTATTTCCAACAAAAAAACAGCAATTCCTTTTAAAAACCGTCATAAATGTTTATAATCGCCAGATCTTCTGTATGAATTTAATTCTTCTAAACAGTGTTGTTTTATGATATTAGGAAGTTCGCCGGAATCTAAAGGTCAATTTCTCCGGGATCGTTTTTCTCCTCTACTTCGAATACGAGCAGGTTACGAGTGCCGGTAATTTGTTACCTCTCAAAAACTTGTCAAGAGCGAAATGGCACTCGCTAAAAACCACTTTGAAAATTATCAAGGGGGCAATGGTGCTTTATATTATATAGCCGCGGTTATAAACGGTACGTGTAATAAGCTACTCTGAAATACACCTGTCTTAGGCGTGTATGGCAAGACACTTCATCATGTATACTTCAACTGCTGGGGCATTATTTAGATGCACATACCCATTTAAAAATTAAATCTATTGTTTGTCTTTTCTCTCAGACACAACTTTAGAAAACACCCAAAGAGCCCACCTTAAATTTGAAACGGCAAATAATTGGATTGTTGTTGTTGAAAATTCCACTCTTCAAATTCGGTTTCGTTTTCCTAAAAATGTGTGGTTCAGTTTGTTTTGGTCAAAAGTACGATTTCTGCTTACTTTAAAACAGTGGAAAAAAAATGAAAACGGAAGAAGACAAACTTAGAAAGTCATTTGCGGTCACCAACGACAAGGTGACAACATTATACCAACATTTGAAATAAACCACAAAGGGAAACAGAGTAGCTTCAGCTAAATTAAACTGAAGTGTAAAATTTAAAGGGCGAAATTTGCCACTCAGCTTGTATAGCCTATTCTATGTTATTTCTGTATAGCCTAGTTCTCTGTTATTTCTGTATAGCCTACACTGCATACCTCAAAGTGTGATGTATTGGTTGCAATATTCTTCACTGTTGAAGATATTTCCCACCACCGCCCCCTGAACAAAATATTAACCCCGTTTTTATTATCACTCATTCTACAAAAACAATCTGAAATACTGTCCACTTTCAAAAAGTGGCTTTCGAATGTACTGCCAAAGATTTATCGGCTGACATTCTGGGGGGCTGATTATAGTGAAGTACCGAGCCATCATCTGGTAAAAGCCACAAGGATTCTGTTCCATAATTTACGAGACGGACGGAGAGTAATCGACTTTTTTGTTAGCTGACGTGACCAGCTTCCGTCTCGGCTCGGAGATTTTCTATTTCTTTTTTAACTATTCGATCTTGTGCCAGATCTTTAACAGCACTGATCATTTTGTTAGATTTATTAGATATAGATTTCTAGTTTAAGCTGGCGCGATGACGGTTTTTTTCTATACAGGTCGAAAATGTACTAGATTCGGTTTGTGAAAGCAGCTGGTATTAATACAAAGGAGCACCTACGTAACAAACACTCTAAATTCCCACAAAACAACAGGGATGAGACTTGGTGTGTCGCTATACAACATGGTGCAAGTGGAAAGTGCAAATATCTTTTTGTATCATAAAGTTATGAAAATTGCTTTCATAAACGAAAAGAATAATAGTTTTATCAATACAGAGATATACATGTACCCAATTATTCTCAAACCACACACAAAGCCACCTTGACACGATGATTTGACTTTTTGGCTTAGTTTCTCGAACCGCTAGTTTATTCCTTCTTATTACATTTCAAGCTATCAAATTTTTACATTTTTTAAAAACTCTTTCATAACAGCATACAAAAGGGAAGATAATGCCTCAGCTAAAACGGGGCAGGCTTGCCCCAATTGCCATGCTTGGCTCACAACTGGGCCCATTTACTTGGCAGGCTTGCCACCAATACACTGTGGAAATTCACCGCTTGAAGTGACGGTTGAGTAGCCCCAGCAGAACGAGTGCAATAGGCGCTAATTACAGTGTTTATATATTTGTCACGTGACCTAAATTTATGCTAAATTTATGTAAATTACTAAACACTAAATTGGAACAAACACGCCGCTTTTTCCACCGTTTGTAGAGACGGTTGGAATAAACCCCGCTAGCACAAGCGGGTGTTTGGCGTGTAGTTTTTTTAAAGATTAAACACAACTTGTAAAATTGTATTTTAACGTACAACTTCAAATTAGACTTACTTAAGAACTATTAGGGCATGTAACTTGTTTATTAGTTTAAATGGAGTCACTGCCGGTCGCTCCCAGCCAATTCCTGCCTATGTCTAGTATAATCATGGAGGAAGGAAAAACCTCCATGGTATAATGTATACTGTACTTGTGTATATTTGTTAATCTGGCGGCGAAGGAGGGGAGGCGGTGGGTTTCTTTTGGTGTAGAGGCTTCGAAAAGCTAAGCCGAAGTGTGACGCTCTATCGCGCGCACTGCGTATAGTAGCCGGTGAACCTGATTTGCTACATGTGTATCAATTTTCTTTGTTTCAATGGGTAATTATCGTGCATACCCGCGCTCTTTGGCTTTCTGCCAGCAAAGTTTGGGCCAGGTGACTGTTCATTCATAATATTTACTACTGCACCAAGGCAACCATCAGCTGATTTGCATAGCGTTTGGACCACCGTGTGTTTGTGGAGAATAATGTATTTTATCTTGTAGTGATAAAATTAATTATTCTCAAACCACACACAAAGCCACCTTGACACGATGATTTGACTTTTTGGCTTAGTTTCTCTAGCCGCTAGTTTATTCCTTCTTATTACATTTCAAGATATCAAATTTTTTCATTTAACAAATTTTTTTTTCATAACAGCATACAAAAGGGAAGATACTGCCTCAGCTAAAACTGGGCAGGCTTGCCCCAATTGCCATGCTTGGCTCACAACTGGTCTTGCCACCAATACACTGTGGAAATTCACCGCTTGAAGTGACGGTTGAGTAGCCCCAGCAGAACGAGTGCAATAGGCGCTAACCACAGTGTTTATATATTTGTCACGTGACCTAAATTTATGCTAAATTTATGTAAATTACTAAACACTAAATTGGAACAAACACGCCGCTTTTTCCACCGTTTGTAGAGACGGTTGGAATAAACCCCGCTAGCACAAGCGGGTGTTTGGCGTGTAGTTTTTTAAAGATTAAACACAACTTGTAAAATTGTATTTTAACGTACAACTTCAAATTAGACTTACTTAATAACTATTAGGGCATGTAACTTGTTTATTAATTTAAGCCAATTCCTGCCAAACGCGCAACGCGTGCCCCACTAGGACGACTGGAAGTGCACTCCCCCAACCCCGAGCCTGATGACTATGAGTATAACCCAAATTAGCACAGACTGTACTGGCGGGGACAATTTAAACAAACTAGGCGGCGTCAATGCAAGCGCGGATATTGGCCCGAAATTCTATGTTGCCCGTATTAGCTAAATGGCCGCCGTCGTAGCAAAACAGCGCGAAGTCTGACCATTTGAACTCAGTGGGGGTAGTTAAGGACCGACGCGCCGATGCGCTTGCTCGGTGAATGGGCCCATTTATTAACCGCCTGTTAAAACCGCCATTTTGACTGGTCATCAGTCGCACCGAAGTAGAAAGCGCGCGGCACTATATCGGACCAAACCAACCGCTGAGTCTCCGTCGGGGTAGTTGTCGCGACAATCCTGCATAAAAATAATATCAACGGTTAAGTTGTCTCAATGGCCTGGACCTCATCAGAGCCCGGTTTCGGCCCTCTTAAACCAAACGATCCCAGGGGTAATACATTTATTGAAGCCGCATAAGCCTCAAATGATTTAACATTTCTTTCCCTTTGGAAACGAGAACAATGAAATGCCCGAGGCCCGTAATAAACCCAAAGAAAAGTCCCATAGCGTAGGAGCACAATGTATTGTTATGCAGTATTATGTATACAAATAATAAAATTGAGGCCTATTCAGTTGCAGTGTTTATACATGTTATAAACTTTCGCCAAGTTGATATTCAATTATGGGAAGGGCGAAAAACTCCTGATAAAACCTCATTTTAAGCTCTGACTTAATCATATAATGTTAGGGGAAAAACAGGAGGAAATTCCCTTCCGGCTCCAATTGGCAGCCGAGTATGCATACTCCAGAATTGATACCAGGCAAAAACGACAAACAATGTCTCTTCTGACCGACCTTAACAGGTGGCAGTAAAGGAGAGGCGGCGGCCTTCAAAAATAACAAACAAAGAGCTAGCACATGTAAAACAATAACCCACTGGCAAAATACTCAGACAAGAGTGACCGCTCCAGTCTTGCGGACTTGACTATACCATACACAAACTTGCCGTCACTCAACAGTTGTCCAAATGACCTGGACCCAACGAGAGCCTTGTTTCGGCCCTCTTTAACCAAACGACCCTATACAGGGGTATACATTATATGAAGCCGCATGGGCCTCAAATGATTTAACACGGAATTTAACCGTAACCGTTAATTTCCTTTCCCTTTGGAAACGAGAACAAATGCCCGAGGCCCGTTATAAACCCAAAGAAAAGTCCCACAATACAAAAGGAGCACAATGTATTGTTATGCAGTATCCGCATAATTATTAAAGGCTGTGACACAGCTATTGATATCATAATTATAACACCGTACATGTTCCACAAGAAGACAATGCTTTGTAGCTGTGCACTGCTCAAAGGAAAGGCAAAAAACAAAATACTGCAGTAAAACCGCATATGGATTGAGAAACAAATGGCTAAACGTATTTCCAGCCCTTAGTTGCGGCGACTCAGTATCATGAAACTCTAGAAGCAATCAAATTGCGTAATGTGAAATAGATGGGCCTCGGCATTTTTTCATTGCTCCCATGTGAACAAAATAAGTTGGTTTATAAACAGTTAATGTAGGGCCGACTTTCCTCATGCAATGTTGCCAAACTTCTTTGCTGACAAACTGCAAATTCATTGTACCTTTACCATGTTAATATTATTATTGCTTGCTATTTACCCTCTGTTAACAATTTAGGTGTAAACTTAGTCTGAATAAAACCCAAAACGGTGGCGTCCAGAAATTTGGCACACAATCGACCGAGTGTTCCCTAGTATCGGACGCTTAAAAATTAACTTCTTAAACACTTTACTGAAAATTGACAAAATTCATATGGGTCTGTAATTAACAATTTCATTCTTATTTTCTTTTTTGTATATAGGAACGACTATTACAGTCTCATCCTGGTGCCTTACCGCTAGACATTTTACTAATAATATCTACTATTTCTTCTTGTAAAATAGGAATAAAGAAAAGATATCTCGAACATCTACAATTAAGGTAGAACTCGAAAGTTGTATCAGGGGTCGAAAGCTTATTACCAATATTGACACAATAATTTATACAAATAGGCACCTGGGGAGACAAATTAGCGTAAGTTTTTAGGTAATAAGGAGACAGTGGCACTTAGTGTCTAGCTACTCTAAAAAACAATATTTGGGAGTTATTGTTGTCCTAGAAGGACAAATGTTGGTCTAAATAGCATAAATCTCGAAGATCTTAGAGAAGCCTTTACGTGCCAGTGGCTCGACCACGTTGTAGCTGCGTTCTTCGCAATTCAGAATTGCAGCTGCGAGTATGAATAATTAGCCTCCCCAATTATTATTATTATTATTATTATTATTATTATAAGCTGGGACTTTAGCAATACTGCCCCCCCCCCCCCCCCCCCCCCCCCCCCCAACATGTCCGTGTGTGCGCACCCACCGTATTATGTGATTGGATTTGAGTATTGTTCAACGTCCCCTATTTCAATTAAAAACAAACTTATAGTCACTGTATATAATTATACACTAAATATTACGTTCCATGGGTACTGTGGACATTCATTTGTAATAGTGTAGTAAAACAAAACATTGGCTAAAGAGTAAACACTATTTTTTTTCAATTCCAGGAAACGTGTTCACCCTAATTTATTTTATTTTGCGCCTCTCGTGTGCCCCTTTAATTTTCGACACATAACCCTAACCCCATTTCCTCCCATTTTTGATTAACATGTTCAAGTCAACAATCCGTACCATCTTTTACTAGTATCCTCTGGATGTCTTGTGTCCACAGGTTCACAGTGAATGAAGGTTCGTACGTGTACACACATGTGCATAATGGCCCTGTCACACCAGAATGTTTTAGGCCAACGCGTGAGTAGCGCGTTAAAAATAGTTGATACGCTGGCAAACGCTGAACTTCCACAAAAAATGTCAAGTGGAACCGTGATTTCAGCGTGTCCATAACGCGTTGTTAACGGGTTCATAGCGTTCGCCAGCGCGTGAGTAACGCGTTAGTAACGCGCTCGACGACTGATGAACGACTGCCCAGCGCGTGAGTAGCGCGTTCCAACGCGCGCCAGCGTACTGCAAAGACCACATGATTAGTTGTATAAAAAGCCGACGCGCTACTACACTAATGGCCCTGTCACACCAAAACGTTTTAGGCCAACGTGTTGGAATTTCGGTAACACGCGGGTAAACGTTGACTAACGCTAGGCCAGCGTTCGCAACACGCTAAGGGCGTTACCCACACGCTGGAACACGCTGGAACACGCTGGAACACGCTGTCACACGCTGAGGGAAAAATACATTTTTCAACATACCTAAAATTGTCAGCGTTTGCCAGCGTGTGACTGCACACGCTGGCGGCGCGCAGGATGGTCGTTACTCACGCGTCGAACGCGCTAGACGATCGTTACCAACCCACTACTCACACGCTGGCGACCCGCTGTCGTATTTTTACTATAAATCAGTGATACGTTCTTCACACGCTGAGCGCGTTCCTCACACGATACTCACGCGCTGGCATACGCTATGAACCCGTTATCGACCTGTATGGACACGCTGAAATCACGATTCCACTTGACTTTTTCTGTGAAAGTTCAGCGATTGCCAGCGTATCAACTATTTGTAACGCGCTACTCATGCATTGGCCTAAAACGTTCTGGGGTGACAGGGCCATAACCAGCGTGTCGCCAGAGTACACCAGCGTACGCCAGCGTGTGAGTAGCGGGTTGATAACGATCGTCTAGCGTGTTCGACGCGTGAGTAATAAACCTCCAACGCTCCGCCAGCGTGTGCAGTCACACGCTGGCAAACGCTGAAAATTGTAGGTATGTTGAAAAAAATATGTTTTCCTCAGCGTGTGACAGCATGTCCCAGCGCGTGAGTAACGCGCTCAGCGTGTTGCTAACGCTGGCCTAGCGTTGGTCAGCGTTTGCCAGCGTGTTGCCAAAATTACAACACGTTACTCACGCGTTGGCCAAAAATGTTCTGGTGTGACAGGGCCATTATGGCCCTGTCACACTAGAACGTTTTAGGCCAACGCGTGAGTAGCGCGTTACAAATAGTTGATATGCTGGCAAACGCTGAACTTCCACAGAAAAAGTCAAGTTGAACCGTGATTTCAGCGTGTCCATAACGCGTTAATAACGGGTTCATAGCGTTCGCCAGCGCGTGAATAACGCGTTAGTAACGCGCTCGACGACTGATGAACGACTGCCCAGCGCGTGAGTAGCGCGGTCCAACGCGCGCCAGCGTACGGCAACGAACACATGATTAGTTGTACAAAAAGATGACGCGCTACTACAGTAATGGCCCTGTCACACCAGAACGTTTTAGGCCAACGTGTTGAAATTTCGGCAACACGCAAGTAAACGCTGACCAACGCTAGGCCAGCGTTCGCAACGCGCTAAGCGCGTTACCCACACGCTGTAACACGCTGTCACACGCTGAGACAAAAATACGTTTTTCAACATACCTAAAAAAATTGAGCGTTTGCCAGCGTGTGACTGCACACGCTAGCGGCGCGCAAGAAGGCCGTTACTTACGCGTCGAACGCGCTAGACGATCGTTACCAACCCACTACTCTCACGCTGGCGACCCGCTGTCGTATTTTTTATATAAATCAGTGATGCGTTCATTACACGCTGAGCGCGTTCCTCACACGCTACTTACGCGCCGGCATACGCTATGAACCCGTTATCAACCTGTATGAACACGCTGAAATCACGGTTCCACTTGACTTTTTCTGTGAAAGTTCAGCAATTGCCAGCGTATCAACTATTTTTAACGCGCTACTCATGCATTGGCCTAAAACGTCCTGGTGTGGCAGGGCCATAACCAGCGTGTCGCAAGCGTACGCCGGCGTACGCCGGCGTGTGAGTAGCGGGTTGATAACGATCGCCTAGCGTGTTCGACGCGTGAGTAACGAATCTAAAACTCGCCGCCAGCGTGTGCAGTCGCACGCTGGCAAACGCTGGAAATTGTAGCTATTTTGAAGAAAAAAAAAATTTCCTCAGCGTATGACAGCGTGTCCCAGCGTGTGAGTAACGCGCTCATCGTGTTGCTAACGCTGGCCTAGCGTTGGTTAGCGTTTGCCAGCGTGTTGCCAAAATTACAACACGCTACTCACGCGTTGGCCTAAAATGTTCTGGTGTGACAGGGCCATTAGCACGGTTCTTAATCTAGGCTCATTCAATAGCCGGTTCCCTCATAGACTTGGTGCCAAGTCGGTAATAGCGGTCCACTCGGTATACAGGGGGGAGGTTGCGGTTGCCTCGTTCCCAATTTCGAAGTTAATTTACCGACTTGGACATGTCGTTTTCAGTTTTGTACACAACCTATGACAATCGCTAGCGAATTCTATGCGAGCACTCTGATTGGTTCAGATTCCAGAGGGATACAAATTTATGAGCAGTTTTATACAGCATGTATTCTACGCTGCTTCGCGTATTGTACTGGTACCCGGTACCACTGATCTCTACAAACTGGATAATTCGAGCGTACATATTAATAGGATAGAGAGCCGTGAAACTTGTGTTGCCTTCGCATTCGCAAGTTCGTGCATGTGTACCGTAGACCGTCGAGAGTGACACAGTGGCAGCAGCGATGGTGGGTAAAATTGCATTAAAATCCTTTGTAAATAATTACATTTATTATATAAACTCGCAGACTGTACGATCAGTGAACTATCCGTGTAGAAAATGTCAGAACTACGGTTTTAAGTGAGATTTAGGAGAACATTGCTCTAGGCGAAAATGTTATTTTTGTTTGGCAGCGGGATTTGTTCATTATTATTGTGGTCCTTTCTGAGAGAAAAACTTGAATATTTCGAAAGAACAGTAGAATCAGTTGGTCTAGGGTACCCTTTACAAAGGATTAAATTCCACAATACAGGTATTTTCAGATCAATGTTGTACACATTCCACGAAGACTATCCCGTTGACTTTGGTTCATGGTGGTAATTTGTGTACACAACATATTGTGTCATGAACTATTTGACGTGCATAAATGTAATGTACTGTAGAATTTTCCTAAAATCACAATGGTCATTTTTTTCTCTCACAATTCTGGAAGTGTAGAGCCACCTAATGTTGCAACATTATTCCCTTGGCATTTAATTTATACCTGTATATTTTCTTTCTTTATACACTACAGCTAATTGGTTTACCCAAGTCCACTTCTTGCTACTGAGATGTCAGGCTGTACAGCTTATTAATACGGCTGCACAAGTCACAGGACGAACTGCTCCCATTAATATGACAGAGGGATAACAGATGACAGCGAATGTCAAAACTTATTTTGTTTAACCATCAGTAAACTACGGAAGCTTAATTGACCAACTAAATTTTCCAAGATACGCTATCTCGGTGTTCCACATTTTTTAGATGTGCTGTAAAAATATCGCAGAACTCTGCATCTTGGCATTTCATGTTTCAACAATATAAGTACAGATAATAAAACAGTCGCAACAGTCACAAAATTATCTTGGAAACATGGAAGTATACATAATATTCTTTTGAGCTTTCGTATAGTGAATATGTGTTTCATGAAAACCGACAAGTCTGGTTAAAATTGTATTGTTAATATTCAAAGCAAATTATACAGATGTTAAAATGACATAGATTTACCCAGTCAGTGTTCTCCACAATCTATTTTAGCAGGGTAGCCTGCACTGTGTAAATGTTACGCTGTTCTGCCATATTTTTATGCCGCCCTGTTGAAATGTTATGCCGGCCTGTCAAATGTTATGCCGGCCTGTCAAATTTTGCTTTTCAATCACGGTTTTATACAAAACAGAAATTGTGTTGTACAAATCTGTAATATCGTGTTCATATTGCACAAATATCCAGAAACACTCACAATTCAAAGTTAAAGCCGTACAGGGTGTCCTATCAAAATTTGGCCTGTGAAGAACGCTGCCAAATGTATCTTTGCATAGTATGAACAATTATTATTCTAAAATGACATCGCAAGTTTTTATTTTGGTTTTAAATTCATAGAAAGTCGGGGGCTAATTTTGTTTTCGTTTTATTATTTTGGTTTTATAACATCAGTAAACAATACATAATAAGAATATTAATACTATGGCAGTAGTTATTACATGTTATCTGCAGTGTATCAATGCCAAATAAAAGCAAGCAAAATTTAATCCATTGTGTGACTTGTATGTCATTAGTTACATGTGTGATTGGTATTTTTAATTGTGATTTAGTTCAAGTTTCTCAAGTTCATAGTTTAAGCCATAGAGCTGTATCTTTATTATACAGCTCTATGGTTTAAGCTCAAACCACATAATTTATTTGTTCTGTCCACTTGTCCAGCAAGAATTGTTGGGACCCTGGTTAAACATTAGGTTGATTCCAAATCTGAACACTGTCCCCACGAACAAACCAATTAATGTGCCAAATACATTTTCCTAAAACACAGACATTTTCCCTTTTTAATTTTATCATAAAACTTTTTATTGTCTGGATATAAAATTAAATCAACATTTTCAAAAATGTTCTTAATCAACAAAATCTCGTTTTTCTATGGTTTGTGCATAAGATTATGATGTGGAATTCTTTCCCCCAAAAAAAACCTTTCTATTTGTATTAGTAAATACGTGCACTGCATTGCATCGTCTCACACGAATGTCTCGTATCTTTTCCCGAAAATAGGTCTACCTAACATTCAAACTTGGCGTATACATGTCATTCTTGGGTGTTTTTATGTTTAACTTAATTTTCCTGATCAAACTGGATTGTTTTTGTGATATTAACTTCGTTTCCTGTGATATTAAATTCGTTTTCTCGGTCGTGCGGTATACGAACATGTGTACGCCTGCAGTGTTTTTAAACCACCTTTACAGATCTCGTACAACACATGCGGTTAAAAGAGGTGTTCAGCTCCTATTCTTTTTCTACGTAGATCATTCTCATTACTTCAAGGGTTCGTACTTTGTATTGTGTAACATTACAAAAGTAATAATAGAGCATACACAACTCAAATAAATCAAGTGTATCACAATGATATATTTTATTGCAACACGCAATTGACCTAGCTGAGTGTGTTGGTCGTTAAACGTCACCAGATATAGAAACATGTCCCCAAAGTATTGAGTAGAACTCCCCATGTAACGGAATGGATGAGTCTTCATTTGCATACCAGTGCGCCATTGGATCTCACCGCAGAAATACATTGCATATGTATTGCGCTGCACGCATATATGAATAACGGTGCGAGAACGTATTTATCAAGTCGTTAGATCTGGCACGTTACTAGTCTTAAACCAGCCGTGCCGATAAACTTCGACTGAAATACACGGATTAAACCCGACTATCTAACGACTTGTCATCAAGTCTAGTTCCCTCATTGTATAGTCCATTTGTTCGCTCTCCGGACGCCGGTCGACTGTGAAAACGGAGCGCAGGACACGACTTGGGTGATTGAGTGGTGGGGCGGCTGTGGATGTTTACCGAGGGACAACCGCCGATTGGGCAAACAGATCGGGGCCGGAGGGTGTCACGGTGCCACTTCCTGGATTGGTACGGTGCCTGTGTGCATTCTGAGATCAAGAGGGTATGGGTGAGGAGTACAAAGAGGGTAGAGTGAGAGTTGAGGAGGAAAGAGAGGCTGGGGGGGGGGGGGGGGGATGTCTTGCACAAAGCACATGAGTTAGCATTCAAGTGTATGTTGTGATGCCGGCGTGGCATTCTAAGTTTATACGGATCAATGACGTCGTAGGACGCAGACAATATACACCGACTTTCATTGTAAACTGACACCGACAACAGGCTTCGACATTTTTAGAACATCCTATCATACAAGAAATTCATGCTATGCTTTACTGTTCAATAATATAAGATCGCAACGCATCCAAGTATGTACACTGCTTGTCATAATACGAGAAGCCAGTTAACTTACTGATACATAAGCTTCAGAGACACTAACACGACAAAAAACTTGGTATTTTTTTTTTAGTTGTCCCCCTTTCCCCACCACCCGGGTATACAAACCCTGAATTTTGTAAAAGCCCCAACAGTATGTGTAATTATGTTTCTCCCTGTAATGAATCTGATCATTTCTTGTCAGTGCAGACTCAATACACTCAGGGTGATAAAATTAGGCTCGTCTTTTAAACCTGACATTTCTACAGAACAGCAACAATTGCAGTTTTGGTCACAAGGCATGTATTTGGACAACACATATTTATACTTGGGCAACATTTGTTTACTAAAGCTTGGTTTAGATTAGTTTAATTTAATTTAAAATGTACACTGACCTGTAGGTATCTGTGCACAAGTACCCCCTCGGCGGAAAGAAAAGGGGAAGTGGGGAGTAATATCAACACCATCTACGGAAGGTCTCTACTTGACACGGAAAACTCGCGGATAGATGGTGTGTGATCATGTGATTATGTGACTCAGGCTGACCGTAGCGGTTCTTTTCTCACCTTCCATCGCTGTGACCCGGGTTTGAATCCCGCCTGGGCCAATATGTGGATTGTATGGTGTTTTATATGTGCCAACGAATTGTTAATGTTAGTGTCTTTGTTTTTGTTTTTTAGTGTATTTTTTAATTTTGTTTTCCATTTTTTGTTTACGGCGTCGCATTTTTTTTATTTATTTTTTTTTTTTTTGGCGTCGCATTTCTTTTTTTTTCGGCGTCGCATTTTTTTTTTTTTTTTTTTGTTTTCGGCGTAGAATTTTTTTTTTTTGGCGTAGAATTTTTTTTTTTCGGCGTAGAATTTTTTTTTGGGCGTCACATTTTTTTTTCGGGAGTCCCGAAAGTACGGAGTCTCTGAAGGGACATTAAAAACAAAAATGATCTCGTGCACACGACATCATTTGTGATTTTTCGGGAACCCTTGATGGAAATCCATGTTTACTGATTACGATTGGCTAGAGCGTGAAGGCAGAATTTAAAGTAAACAGTAAGTAATGATATTGAATTGTTTAAACAGGCATTTAGTAATTAGGCCGTACCAAGGTAATATTTTCATGCACGGGAAATATGTTTCCAGCGTACTCTGAATCTGAAATATGTGGTGAATTTATTATTGAATGTTGATGATAGGGAGGAACGGTATGTCACTCTAATAGTCTAGTGGGATTTCTAAAAAAAATGCCTTGCATAAGGATCAAGGGGTATTTTGGGACTTTTTAGAATAATTCAGGTATGCTGAATCCGATAATTTTGGGACTTTTTAGAACAATTCAGGTATGCTAAATCCGATAAACCCGGTTTTCAAGCAACATTTTGAGTTTTTAACCGTCTAATTTGCATAATTTGCATAACCGCCAAATTGCCAATTTTGGACACTTTTTGAATCATTTTCTGCAACAACTCTGTAACCAGGGAGGTAAAAATGACAAATAAAGTGTCTATACCTATGTTTTGAAGGTCAGGGAATGTGATAAATGCATAACGGACCGGCGCTCTACCAACTGAGCTATCTTATAGTCTTTGCCACGACTGTTCCCGGACCCATTGCTGCTACATGTAAAACGTTTGAGTATGTCTTGCTGACTGATCAAACAAATTCATTACTGTTTGTCGTCATATACAGACCTCCACCATCACAGTCTAACAAGTTTAAATCTTCTGACTTTTTGACTGAATTTGACAACTTTGTTAATGAACTTTTCATTATGCCTGGCAAGATGCTCATGCTTGGTGATTTCAACGTCCACATAGATGAGCCCACTAAATCCGAATCTTCTAAATTCCTCGCTACACTCTCTAGTGTAGACCTTCACCAGTTTGTGTCGGGCCCCACACATAAATATGGCCACACTCTAGATCTGGTTATTGGCCGCTTGGATGAAAATTTGGTCCAAAACTGTTTTGTACATGAGAACTTGATGTCCGATCATTTTGCAGTTCACTTTCAACTTAATCGCACCAAACCGGATGCAATGGTAACACACTCGGAAATGCGTGACTTTCAGTCTGTGGACACCGACGCACTATCCCGCGACTTCAATGTGAGACTCGGACCTTTGCTCGCCCTTAGCAACGTCAATGATCAGGTTCATTTTTATAATGAAACTATTCGACAGATCCTGGATGACCATTGCCCCCTTAGACAACTCAGCCGCGTTGTACGGCCGAGATCTCCCTGGTACAACTGTGACATCCACAAAGCAAGATGCGCTCGTCGTCGACTGGAACGAAGATGGCGGAAAACCAAACTTGACAGAGACCGTGGTGCGTACCTGGCGCAACTGTCACTGCTCACTCATCTTATCCAGTCTGCCAAGGCATCATACTTCAAGGACAAACTGGCCACTTGCAATGTCAAAGATATTCATCGGACTCTTCAAAAACTCCTGAACAAAAATACTAATAAGTTTCCTACTTGTAATTCTATAAAGAATTTGTGTGATCGTTTTGCCCTGTTTTTCAGTGACAAAGTTGTTAATATTAGATGTGGCCTTGATATTAATTTACATGCAGTTCCCATGCCAGTTATTCCTGACGATGTGTCTAATGTTATCACCCACCCACTCAGTGAGTTTGATCATGTTGATGAACAAGAGATCATCAAATGCATCACTGGTTCTCCTAACAAATCTTGTTCACTTGATTCCATGCCTACTTGGTTGCTCAAAGCAAATGTCCATGTTATTGCACCATTCATTAAACATATGATCAACTCGTCCTTTTCTATTGGTACCTTTCCACACGACTTGGCTCAGGCAGTTGTCACCCCTGTACTCAAAAAACCTAATTTAGATATTGATGAGCTGAAGAATTATCGCCCTGTCTCCAATATTCCTTTCTTATCCAAGCTCATTGAGAAAATTGCTTTAAATCGTGTCAAAGTTCATGTCAGTGACAACTGCTTACACCAACCTTTCCAATCTGCATATAAAAGCAACCACAGTACTGAGACTGCTTTGCTGCGGGTGAAAAATGACATTTTGCGTGCCATCGACAACAAGATGGCTGTTTTACTTGTCATGTTAGATCTTTCGTCCGCATTTGATACCATTGACCACGATATCTTGATAGCGAGACTTGAAACATCTTTTGGTCTTCATGGCCCAGCTTTGAATTGGTTCAACAGCTACCTTGGTGGACGCCGAAATCGTGTATGTGTTGCTGGTGAATATTCAGACGAACAGCCTGTCGATTTCGGCGTTCCCCAGGGGTCAGTCGTTGGGCCTACACTCTTTATTTTCTATACCAAACCGGTCTCGGACATCATTGATCAGCATCATCTTAACCACCACATATACGCTGATGATACACAGATTTATACTTGTTTCAACCCTTCGGTTCCTGGTGATTCCCAAATAGCACTTGACAAATTATCCGCTTGTATCACTGACATCAAATCCTGGATGTGTGCTAACAAACTACAGTTGAATGACGACAAAACTGAATTTTTTATAGCCGCTTCTCCTCGTAGCATTAATGCGTTATCTGACCTGACACTTAAAGTAGGTTCCTCCACAATCAAACCCTCACCTTTCATTAGAAACCTTGGTGTGGTATTTGACTCCACTATGTCTATGTCAAAGCATGTCACATCAATATGCAGATCCGTCAACTTTCACCTTCGCAATATACACCGCATTCGTAAATTTATAGACCAGAACACCTGTGACCATGCAGTGCGCTGTCTTATCACATCTCGCCTAGACTACTGCAATTCTCTCTTATACGGTATAAGTCAGGGCGAGAGAAACCGGTTACAAAAACTCCAGAACCGCGCAGCCAGACTCATTTTCAGTGCTAGTCGCTCTGCTGACGCATCAGTCCTCTTTCAACAACTACATTGGCTACCGATGGAACCTCGTATTCTGTTCAAATTACTTCTTTGTGTTTACAAATCACAGCATGACATGGCTCCTCCTTACCTGACTGACTTGCTCTCTTTGTATCAGTCAGGTAGGGCGGGGCTTAGGTCTTCAACAGACACATCTCGCCTACACATAGCTATAAACACAAAATCCACTGGTGACAAAGCCTTCTCTATTGCTGGCCCCAGGGAGTGGAACAAAATTCCTCATCTCATCCGTATTTCACCTTCTTTGTCTGTTTTCAAGAAACTGCTCAAGACCCATCTGTTCCTTAAATCATCTTAGCTCATCATGTACTGTTCACTGCCCCTTGATTTCCGGATTTTGTTATGTACTTATTATTTGTGTTATTTCTATGCTATAGTTGTACAGCGCTTTGATCATTGTTAAAGGCGCTATATAAATGCTCCATTATTATTATTATTATTATAACGACCACTGTATTCGACAGTGCAACCGCACACGATTTATATTCCCATCAGCTCCCTCGATCACGCAATGGTCTTTGCAAATTGCTTAAATGGGGTGTGACTTTTTAATACAAATTCGACCATTCGAACATAGGCAGAGCTTCTTCACGCAGTCAACTACCATTCAACTACCATTCAACTATGTTGGCAGTCTCCCAAATTGTCAGTATCTTTGTTCGAGGACGCCAGTCGGAAGTCACAAACACCATAATGCCGTGTGGCCATGGGATCACATTCGATTTTACGATACAACCTGGGAAGCGACATTGTGGGGATCACTCAATGAGGATACAGCTTTTTATCTTATACTACACAAATAAACCACATACATTTTTTTGTTTTGATTGGTTTAAAAAAGTTGTTATATGGTATAATAGTTCAAATATAAAAAAATACAAGTGCAAAAAAGCCCTATGTTTTGTTCTTCGAACTGACATAGCTCTAAGGGAGCGCTATAATGTAACACTTTGAATACACTAGCAGGCAATACAGTTTTGTTTTTGAGAGGTGACGTGCTTAAAGGGGCTGTTGGTTTGTTTTTTTAAATAATGCTTTAGTTGGGTTCTGTAGTAATAATGTTTTAGTTCACAACAAGTATTGTTTTGTCTTTATATATACCACTAATAAAATGTTATCAGAAAATAGAATATAAGAAATGCTGTGGAGGGAGTTAGTCTAGTTTTTCGCCATAACAAATGCAGCTTATTCAGTAGGAGTAATTCACAGGCCTACAACTCACTCTTATAATTTGAAAAAGGAGCCAGATTCATAAAAGTACAATTGCTGTGTGTATTATTACTTTAAACTGAAGGAAAAGCTCAAATTTCATTTTCCCAGATTTCTTGGGAAATTACCATTGATGCAGTACTGCCTAAAGAAGATTCAATCCCCTAAACCTTTCTTAGGCCCCTGTCACACTTGTCCGAATCTATAATTCCATTCATAAACCGATCTGAAATATTATTAATTCGAACACGTTCGGAGAGAAATGTCACAAAACCAGCCAGAAATGAAAATACACCGATCATAATCCGGTCTTATTCCGGATCTAATAAGTTGCTATTCCGATTGCAATCCGTCTATATTCAAAACCTCTCCGATCATCACCGGAAATGCCACTTTGAAAAATTTATTGATCTCAAGACCGACCGCTGTTATAGCAATTTTGCCGTCCCCGGATCTCCCGCTGAACCGGAATGTATTCGTTATATGATCGTTATATATATGGTATTACATCGTGGTAATGTGGTATATCGTCGGATTTAGTGACATCAAAGTCGGTGCGTCCGTTTTTTTGATCGGCATTACAATGATGTGGGTTCGGAATGAAATCTTAATACATACGGTTATCGATCGGAATCGGAGACCTTTTCCGTACTCTTCCGTACCTATTCCACATTGCAACGAATGGCAACGAATGAGTACAGTGCATATTCCGTGTGTATACCGGATACCGTCCGTATTGAGGTTGCCGCGACAATTCGGATAATTATTAAACAGGTTCAATAATTTCTCCGAGTTTCTAAGTGCATCACCGAACGTACACGAGTATATAGCGTTGAAAAACCGAGGGAAATCCGTTTGAGTTCAGTTCAAACCGATTAAAATGAAGAAAAAAATGCCGAGGACACATATTTACGTGGACCCACTCTTAATACGTGCTTCGACTTTACATACATGTTCTAATGCTGTATAGTCCTGCAGATTAATAACTTTTGTTCACCACAATATTGCATTTGATGATACAAGCACCCAAATTGGCATAACTACTCTTTTGGGGTCACTTTACACAAAAAACCCGTTAGCCAAATTAAAATCCAATATGGCCGCCATTTTTTCAAGATGGCCGCCACTAAATGGTAACACTTAATGTTACATTGGATTAATTGCTCATACAAGCACCAACAGTTGCAACTATCCACCAAATGTACCCCTTATCAATTCAAAAATAGAAACAACTTAAACATTCAAGATGGCGGCCATTTTTTCAAGATGGCGGCCATGTTTTCCAAGATTGCTTCATTGAATGACATACATTGGTTATTTTACAAAAGAAACCAAATGGTCATACAATAAAGCTGCAATTTACCTCTCGTTGGTCATTTATAATTAACAAATCATAAATCACTGGAAATCAAAGATGGCCGCCATTTTTTAAAATGGCTGGCAACACGTACGTACAATACCAATTTATAACAATAGCGGGTGTCAGTAAAGAAGAAAATGGTTAAAATAATTGCGACCTGACTTGAGATTCTTACCATTACTGTTCCCACTGGGCATTTTACCCGATATTACCCTGGTTGTAACGAGTTATAACGAGTAATAACTCGTGGTTATTACTGGGTAATAACGGGAAGATAGTAGACCAATATTTCCCTGTTATTACCACCTGATATTACCCCATTTACCCAATATTACCAGAGAAAATGTAACCGTTATTTACATTGTTATTACCAACCGATATTATACAAATATTGACTGCTTTGAGTGGTATAGTAAAACTAGCCTCCCGAGGTGATCCATGGAGCATTCTATTTTCCCGAGGCGAAGCCGAGGGAAAATATAATGTTCCATGGATCACCGAGGGAGGCTAGTTTTACTATACCGCGAAATAAAACAGTCAATATTTGTTTTATAACACCTCACTCACAGATTCTGCACAACTTAAGCTTCCTGAAAGTATAGTAATGACAAAAAAACTCCGAATTATACGTCTCTCAATCATACGTGTACTTTGTTGCCTTGATGAACGGGTGCGAAGGTGATAGAGCAATGTTTACGCAATGCACCGAAACACACGTCTGGGTTTCAGTCACGCTTTCGTTGCTATGCGCATAGTTCGTGTGTTGCTATGCGCATAGTCCTTTTTGCGTGGTATAGTCTTTTTGATTAGCGCAAGTAAAAAATAGTAAAAATAGCAAGTGACACGTGACGCGCTCTCGGCCAATCAAGACACAGAATCTGTGAGTGAGGTGTTATAATACCCAATATTACCAGGGAGAATATTACCGATATGTTTAGCATTGCATCGTTATTACTACCCGATATTACCCTGTTTACCCAATATTGGTTAATTGATTAATTGTAGTATTACGATACTACCGGAACAATACTACAATACTACAACGTATATATAAACATAAACATTCACTCTTCTGAGCTTGCCAGTGCTACAATCTTAGTGTGTACTTAAACGCTATATACGTGCCCAATATCACCGCCGTCTGTAATCACAGTTTGCAAATAATTTGTTGTTAATTTATTTGTGTGTTGGCTTTTTGGCAAATTTGTTTATTTGAGACTTGGGGTAAATAAATATTACACAATTATCTCTACGAAAACACCCTAAACGTATCGCTATTACGCTATTACGCAAAACATAACGTTCATGTAGAAAAAGTGACAATAATGTTTCACCAAGGTTTATCACGCCCACTTGGGGTCAACATGTAAATCGAGGTCACCCGATATTACCCCATTTACCCAATATTACCAGGAAGAATGTAACTGATATTCCTGGCATTGCTGTGTTATTACCACCTGATATTACCCTATTTACCAAATATTACCAAGGAGAATGTAACCGATATTTCTGGCATTTCCATGTTATTAACTCGGTAAAATGTTAACCATTACTTCTTAGTACCCTGTTATAACTTGCTAAAATGTTGGTTTCAACAGGGTAATAACAGTAATATTTGAACTTTGGTAGATCGGTGAACCATTTTTCAAGAATTGTTCTCATCAGAAACAGATCCTGTCGGTCTCAAGGATCAATTATATCCAATCCTTATATTAAAAAAACAAATATTAATTTATAACAATTTCATTATCACACAGGTAATATCATTTGGGTAATAACATGGTAATATTGGTAATATTTAGACTTAGTCAAATTGTGGGGTGATATTACCGGTAATATCGGTAACCGGTAACAAATTGCCCAGTGGTTTGTAATTGCTTTCCAAGATTTAACTCTTTATTTTGTATTTGCGTTACTGAACATTTGAAGACATACTTAGCGTGCCTTTAATGCTTACAGTCTGTGTTTTAACATCCCATGCATAGAGCAAATCAATCTCATCAGTCCTGGTTGAGCTTGTAACCAAGGTAATAACCAATATATTGGTTATCTTTTAACCAGTTTTATTGGTTGAGCTTGCAACCAAGGTACCAACCAATATATTGGTCATTCATAACCAATGTTGGTTGTCCTTCAACCAGTCATATTGGTTGAGCTTGCAACCAAGGTATCTACCAATCTATTGGTTATTCATAATGTAGGAAATGTACCTACAGCAACTGACCAATCAGAAGTGAGAAAATTTGTTTTGACAATAGTCGATGTTAAATTGTGGTATTTAGTCAAAAATGCACTTTTTTTAGTTGACCATAATATGTAATTATTCAAACGATTCCATGATTGAATTTAGATGTTTGTGCAAACATAGTGAAAAATTGACATTAAATTTCACCCGTATTTAACTTTTGACATTATTCATGAAAAAAATAGCTGTGACTTCGTCGTTGACAAAAAAGCGAACTATAAAACTAACAACGGCAATAGCTGAGTGTGTAGTAAGTGTTCAGTAGCTGATATCTAATAGGAATAGGTTATTATTGTATGTATGCGTAATTTCAATGTGTAATAAGTTAATTCCATTGGTATTATTTCATTACGTAATTTGTCCACGTTATGTGATTGGTTGCGTGGGAACCTTCGAATTAAATATTGTATTGGTTGGTGTAATGCAAATTGGTTTGGTTGGTGTTATGCAAATTGGTTGCGTGTTAACCAATATGAATATGCAGCCCTACTATTATGTATTGGTGCTATAACCAATACAAATTACCAATACAAATTGGTTGGAGTCCTTTGTGGATTGGTTAAATTAACCAACATTGCATTGGTTGGTGTTATAACCAATATGGATTAACTAGGTAACCAATATCAGATTGGTTATTTTAACCAATATTTTTGTTATCCACATATCTACCAACTGGATTGGTTGAAATCGACCAATATATTGGTTATTTTCAACCAATCTGTTTTTAGAGTGTGTTGTATGTCTTTGTACCAGATATGTTACGATTTATGTGTCACTTTTTGTAACATATAGGCTGATAGAGTCATCTTGTGGCGACCATCTTTAAAAATGGTAGCCATCTTGAATTACCAAGTGGTTGACAATTTTAGCATAATATTGGATTCAAATGGAGATTAAATGCCCATTTTGGTCCGTGTATTACTGTTTGATCCTTGGTAACACTACTACTTGAGAGAGGGCGCTATAACAGCAGCCACACGTATTTTTGTCAGCTCTGATTTTGTGTGACATCTTTTTGATTTATATTTTGTTACCGTTGATGTCAACTGTAATCTGTGCCTATATTACTTTTTAGTGAATTTTGTTTAACTAGTGGTGAGTTTGTTTGCGCAATTATTTACGTTTTGATGGGGTTTTAACACTGGACAAGAGTGATTTACCGGCGGCGAAGACCAACCACGGTGTGGAGATGCATGTTTACGACTCTTGAGGGCGCTGATGACGTCCTATTTTCTTCTAGCCGGAGTTTCACGCAATGACACAAATATGGTATTCTACGGCAAAATTGCGAGCAATAGGTAGAAATTGCAAGGAAAAGAATAACCCATTGGAAACCAACGCGTGGATCAAACTGAAACAGTTAGGTGTCATCAAGTCTACAAGAGGCAGCCGTGGTGGTAAGAATAAACAGAGACAAATAATCTCAATTATTACGAGAGCTAGACAACCAGCAACTCGTTATTATGGGATGTCCAAACTAAGAGTTCTGGTTGATGTACCTAAAATCGACATTCTCAAGCCTAGCAGTAAGAACTTCCTTCCACGCTTCTTCCTAACCAATGCGCGTTCAGTCCTCAATAAACGAGATGAATTGGAAGAATCCCTCAAGCAAGATGAGTCTGATATAGCAGTAATAACGGAATCCTGGGTGAACCCTAACACTTCACCAGAGCAGTATCACATACCAGGCTTTGAGGTCTTCAACAACTGCCGTACTGACAAGCGTGGTGGAGGTATATTGGTGTATGTGAATGACAACATGAAGGCTGAACAAATCAAGGACGTAACAGCTCCTCCTGAACTGGAAGTATGCTGGCTGCTGGTTTCACATCCAAAACTTCCTAGACGAGTTCCCTACCTGATTGTGTGTGCTGTATACATTCCACCTGAGTCACCACACCAAGAACTGTTGATATGGCACCTGACAACTACCATCGACTCGCTAAGGACTTCTAAAGACCAAGCTGGTATTATTGTCTTAGGCGATTTTAATAGAACTGACATCAGGACTCTCTGTTTGGGCAATGGGTTGACACAAGTGATCAAAGCACCTACAAGAGACGACGCTGTATTAGACCTTATAATTACTAACATGGCTGAGCAATATTGTGCGCCGATTATGAAATCACCCATTGGTTGCAGTGACCACAATTGTGTCAACCTTGTGCCTAAACAACCATTAGTTGTGAATGAAATTAAAAGGAAAGTGGTTCGACCGATGACTGAATCAAAACAAAGAGAGTTTGGTAGATGGATCCAGAATCAAACTTGGGTTTCCATATATGATGTCACTGAAACCCAAACCAAGGCAGACGCCTTCTATCATACACTCAATGAGGGAATTATTCAGTTTTTCCCAACCAAAGTGGTTCATCTCCACCCTGGTGATAAACCGTGGATGATAGATAAAATTAAAAACCTCATTGGGCTTAGACAGAAGGCGTTTGCAGAGGGTAACATACTCGCGAGAAAGAAACTTAGAAATAAAATTATTAGTGAGATAAAGAAGGCGAAGATCTCTCACAATGTGAACAGGGTGAGAAAGCTACAACAATTTGAGCCGAGGAAATGGCACAGGGAGATTCGGAATTTGGCCAACATGCAGAAAAACGACGCAACCATACATGTACCAAATATTGATCCTTGTGATTATGTTGGTGTAGCAAATGCCATTAACATGCATCTTGCTAGTTTCTCACAGGTTCAACAACCATTGCATGTTGGTGATCTTCCGGCCTATCTTCCTAGTTGCGAACCGCCTCCTCAGTTTGAACCATGGGAAATTTACAATGATTTGAAGAAGCTGTCTGTTTATAAAGCTGGTGGTCCCGACAATGTGCCTACTAAATTACTTAGAGAATTTGCTTACGAGCTGAGCAAGCCAATTACAGAGATTATTAATACTTCTCTGACTCAAGGTATAGTCCCTACTCAATGGAAGGAGGCTAATGTCGTTCCCATCCCGAAACAGACACCTCCTTCAATCGATAAATTGAGACCAATATCTCTCACCTCGTGTATAGCCAAAGTAGCCGAAGGGAGAATTTCTAAGTTTATTGTTGACTCCATTCAGCCCCATATTGATGATCGCCAATATGGAAATCAGAGGGGTATGTCCACCACCCATTGCCTGATTGACGTGTATCACCATCTAGTCTCGGGTGCGGAAAAACCTAACAACATCAGTACTCTGGTCTTGACAGACTTCTCAAAAGCATTTGATGTCATAGATCATAAAATTGCTTTTGACAACTTGCTGAAAATGGGTGTTTCTCCAGCTATCATACAGTGGGTGGTGGACTTCCTTTCTGAACGGAAACAGAGAGTGAAATATAAATCGGAATATTCTGATTGGGCCTACCTCTCAGGGGGTGTCCCCCAAGGAACGAAAATGGCTCCTATCATTTTCCTTGCAACTATCAACAGTGCACAGGAGGAGGACAGAGATACTGGAATCAATGTTTGGAAATATGTAGATGATTTGACGCTAAGTGAAACTAGGCCGTATGAAAATGCTGGCCAGATCCAGAATAGTCTGGACTCCCTGCATGACTGGACTAAAAATAACAAACTTAAATTGAACCCAACAAAATGTCAAGCCATGCAGGTTTATTATGGCAAAAAAAACACTCCTATGTTGGATTTAAGTATTTCTGGCCAAAAACTGGTTGTAGTAGAGAAGGTTAAGTTGCTCGGAGTTACTATCCAACAAGATTTGAAATGGGATGGGCAAGTGGACACAATAATTACCAAATCCGGCAGAAAATTGTTTATGCTCCGAAAATTAAAAGAAGCAGGTCTTAATGCCGAAGAATTGTTAACTGTATACAAAGGGTATATCCGACCAGTTGTTGAGTATGCAGCTCCACTCTGGAATGGAGGCCTTACCCAGGGGCAGGTATCTCGAGTTGAGAAGATTCGGAAAGAGTATGTCGCTATATTCTTTCTAATAAGTATACATCTTATGATGAAGCCTTGGCTACTCTGCAGCTAATCACTCTTGAACATCGCAGAGAACAAATATGCAAGGACTTTGCCCAAAAGTCTAGCCGCTCTGATAGATTCTCAACCTGGTATCCTGCCTCTGGGTATAGCTCATCCATGACCTTGAGAAAGAAAAATGCATTTGGGACATATAAGTGCAAAACCAAACGATTCAAATGTAGTCCCCTACCCTATTTGACAACTCTTCTAAATGATTAATGCATAATAATGAATAGTACATAAATGCATACTATATATACTATGTCTTGCCCAGTGATTTTTATGTAAACAATACAATTTTAGTCTTTTTGTGTATATACAAATTTAATGTATTTTACGTAAGGTTATATTTTTTCACATATGTATGTTTTTGTTTAAATTATTTGTGTTTTTCTAATTATTATAGATGTTCTTGGTGTAAATGGCATGCAATTCAGTTTTAACTGCTATATGTCATGTTTTAAAATAAACCATAAACCATAAACCATACTAGCCATTCAGTGGCGACCAGTTTGGAAAATGGCGGCCATCTTGAATGTTCAAGTGCCTAATATCCTGTTTTGGATATGCCAACAACAGGGAGACCAAACAGATGTTAAATGCCAATTGTTGTGCTTGTATTGCCAATCTAACCACCCGTACATCAATATTTCGGTGATATTTGGCCTTCAATGGCGGCCATCTTCAAAAATGGCGGCCATCTTGGATTTTAATTTGGCTAACGGGTTTTTTGTGTAAAGTGACCCAAAATGAACATGTGTGCTAATTTTGGTGCTTGTATCACTAAATGCAATATTATTGTAGTAATCTGCAGGACTAGTACAGCTTTAGAAGAAAACAGAGAAGAAGAAGAAAAAACACCTATAGCTTTGGCATTTTGTTTACAGATCTTCTTCAGTCTAAACAGGCCTAGTGGGACAGATTTATCAAGGAAATGTGATTTGTATCACTCATTGATCGAGCTGGTGGTAACATAAATAGAGCGATGTACGCTCAATGTGTCGATCAGACCGCTCACTAACGGGGTGTGTTCCCTACATTCAAACCACAGAGTGGTTTCATTTTAAGTGCAACCGCTGAATGTAACGAGCTGTAACATTCTCAAGGTGATGCACTAATTTTGTTTAACCTTGATTAAAAACACAGACAAAGATTGTTACAGGACGTGATAGATCTTGTAGACTGTGATTACTTTGATCCGAAGGATATTTTTTAATGCAATATCATTTGGAAATTATAAACAGTTCCTCTACCTAACAGTTCCTCTACCTAAAAAAAAAAGAGGCCTTGCCTCAACAGATTGTTCATTACTGTGCTCACTTTAGCCTATTACTAAAACAAATCAACTATACCGTTTTCCCCATTCACACAATCTACTTATTTGAGCAAGGTCTACCTTTACTTAATTAACCCTAACCGAAGTTAACCAACCAGAACCCAACAACATATTTGTCGGGATGATACCAGAAGGTACCTTTAAATTGGATGTATTTTAACACATTGCGTTAGGCATGCCTCCACTCACAAACAGCGCATAGTTTGCCATGGTGATACTAATACAACAACTTCTTGAAAAGGCAGACAAGGTGCCAGGATTTCACAGGATGCTTGAGACTATTATGTACTTACTCTCAATTAAGGTATTTCATAATAATTTAGTAGTTCTGGTTTTTTATGTTGATTTGATTGTTATTACCAACCGATATTACCCAATATTACCAGGGAGAATATTACCGATATTTTTAGCATTGCATCGTTATTACTACCCGATATTACCCTGTTTACCCAATTGGTTAATTGGTTAATTATAGTATTACGATACTACCGGAACAATACTACAATACTACAATGTATACACATATAAACATAAACATTCACTCTTCTGAGCTTGCCAGTGCTACAATCTTAGTGTGTACTTAAACGCTATATACGTGCCCAATATCACCGCCGTCTGTAATCACAGTTTGCAAATAATTTGTTGTTAATTTATTTGTGTGTTGGCTTTTTGGAAAATTTGTTTATTTGAGACTTGGGGTAAATAAATATTACACAATTATCTCTACGAAAACACCCTAAACGTATCGCTATTACGCAAAACATAACGTTCATGTAGAAAAAGTGACAATAATGTTTCACCAAGGTTTATCACGCCCACTTGGGGTCAACATGTAAATCGAGGTCACCCGATATTACCCCATTTATGCAATATTACCAGGGAGAATGTAACTGAACACAGAACCTGCGAGATTGTTACAGGACGTGATAGAATTTGCAGACTGTGATTACTTTGATCCGAAGGATATTTTAAAATGCAATATCATTTGAAAATTATAAACAGTTCCTCTACCTAACCACCCCGCCCCCCCCCCCAAAAAAAAAAAAAAAAAAAAAAAAAAAGAGCTGCCTTGCCCCAACAGATTGTTCATTAGTGTGCTCACTTTAGCCTATTACTAAAACAAATCAACTATACCGTTTTCCCAATTCACACAATCTACTTATTTGAGCAAGGTCTACCTTTACTTAATTAACCCTAACCGAAGTTAACCAACCAGAACCCAACAACATGTTTGTCGGGATGATACCACTAGATACCTTTAAATTGGATGTATTTTATCACATTGGGTTAGGCATGCCTCCACTCACAAACAGTCTGTGTGCATAGTTTGCCATGGTGATACTAGTAATACAACAACTTCTTGAAATGGCAAACAAGGTGCCAGGATTTCACAGGATGCTTGAGACTATTATGTACTTACTCTCAAGTAAGGTATTTCATAATAATTTAGTAGTTCTGGTTTTTGATGTTTGCAAATGTGGTACATTACATTCAATTTGTTGTTTTAAAGAACGAGTTTTAAGCGTCTGGTTTATAGGCCTACACTGAAAAAGTGTTTCCAAGAACAATATCAACTTTTTAAATTTCAAATGAAACGGAGGGCGACAGTTCAGTCTGTCCAGTCGATAAAGTATATTGGCATTAGATCGCTGAGCCAAACAACGGCACTTCCAGATACCTCATAAACGCTAGTACAGCAGGTGGCAACGTTGCGTCGAATCGTTTAGACATATCACTGCATCCGAAAACAAAACAAAACGCACTTTTCTTCTTTATCGTTATCAGATGAACTGTAAAACTTCACTCAATTTGGACAAGTCCTGACTCCAAACCAAATCAAACAAATCTCATCCTTTTTTCTGTTTCAGCTTCATTTGTTTGTTCTCCCTTTGGTTCCCTTTTTTGTTTTCCCCTTCTCTTGCCACGCACCTGTTCGTAACAATCTCGCCTGATTTAACGTTGCCAGAAGCCAAACGGAGCGTTTCTCCACGCACGAAGCTATTGCTATCGATCACCGTGGGCCCCAATGTTGCGCTGCTGCGCGGCAACCCCTCCCCCCCCCCCCCCTTTCCAATACCACCACCAGATTTTCATTAAAAACCAGCCTCCCTGTACATGATACGTTGGCAGCCAGTGTCAGTCTAGGAAGAGACGGCTTATTGGCTAAGCTACACCGTATGCTGTGTGGAACGGAGTTGCCCGCAAGGGAAAAAGACAAGAAAAGGTGAGGTAATGGTTTCCCTCAACTGGTGATAATCCAATCTACTCACACGCAGGAGAGACCCTGCGCGGATAGCTAGCTCGGGTAGTATACCTGTATCGTTGAGTGAGGGAAGCAGGGAAAGCGATGTCATGCCTTGGGGTCAGTGTGTGTGGTGATGAGACCATCACTGTTGAGTGCGGCACACTCCTGAGAGGGTGGCATAACAGGTTCCGCTCTGCTCTGGCATGCTACGACACACGCGTATTATATAAATCGTCTCACGTCGGATTAGGGTGAAGACAGTCTGTTTTGCTTTGGGCTTTGGTCGATTTATACGCCAAGTGTGGACTGATCGTGACGGGAGAGAGGCGTCTGGGAAAGAAAACTGCAAGTGAAATGTAATATTTCAACCTGGTGTGATTTACAGACCGGTGTCTCGGTGACTGGACTGTGTTGGACTTTCTTCCCCCAAAAAGTAAGACAACTTTTTCCACCTTTTGTTTATTTCATTTTTTGGTGGTGCTACACAATGTATATGAACTGAAAACAAGCTTGATTGGATCACGAAAGCTGCAAGTCAACGAAATTACAAAATTTCGTATCCTCGCTTTGGGCAGCCTTCAATGTTTGTTCAATGGATAATAGATGTTTGCCGTGGTGGTACCTTTTATACAAAAATGGTTTTGTTTTTTTTGCTCAATTCTTAAGTGAAACGGGTAGCTTTCAACAAACAAAATAGGTAAAATACTAGTTCGAATGTTAAACCTATACAGTTGAAATGCTTGAAAAATTGATTTCGCCGAGAGATGATTTAGAGTTTGTCTACAAACTGCTGCAGTAAGCACGGCTTTTGAGCGACTCTCTTGCACTCTGTACTGGCTTTTAACCAACTAACACAGTAACATAGGGACATGCATGGTGATTTCTTGAGTTACGCACCTACAGCTAATAATGCTAGTTCAGTCTTAGTTATTTATTTTAAGACTCTCAAGAAAAGTATAAAACAGTTGCCATTTTCGGAGCTTGCAACATTGCTAATGTTGCCAGAATTGTGACTTTGGGCGTGTCCCCTGCCACATGGAATAGTGGGTTTTATGGCTTCTGATGACTAGCGCCCCTTGAGAAAAAAAGAAGATATTGACACATTTGCGGAACAGCCAACACAGGGATGAATAGCTACGTTGGTAGAGCACTTGAACGACAATCCTTAGGTATACAACATTTTAAAATATATTATCGCAAAACTACTAAATATTTCAGAAAAAGACAAATGTCTGTGGAAAAGTAGAAAGTCCTTTGTCCATTTGGTAAAGGTTCATTGTGTCATTGCCATTGTTTCATTGAACAAACGAGACCAAAAGACACTGAAATAGGCCAGACCTCTGTATTGCCGCGCATTGTTCATCCGAAATCTTCTGAACATAACACCCTTGGCATTCATTTGGGGTACAGTACACAGTACTACAACATACTACTCAATTATCATAGGCCAGTGTAAGAGTACTGCATACTGAAGTTTAGGCTTTGCAGTATTGGGTGACGTTAGGGTAGAAGAATCTTCAGTATTTGGCAGTTATCGGCTCTAATGTTCTCAAGGCTTCATTGTTCTCAATAGAGAAGTGACCCATTTTAAACATTCCTTTACAGGCTTTCAAGCAGACCCAGGTAAAATAATGTAGGAGAAAAGTAGAAACCAAATTTTCAACAATGCAAGAAACAACGTTGAACTTTGTAGGAAACAAATCTGGATAATGTACAATGTTAGATTTTTGCTAGCTTTCAGAAGCAGTTTGTGTAGATACTGGCACCCACCCGTGTCTACAGAAGGTTCATTTGACATGTGTTGTACTCGCAACATTTGTGAATCATCCTCAACTAAGCTCTTAGAAACTTGTACAGCTGCAGTATACTCCTTTGCCCAAGCCTGTCGTTGTATTATTTACATACATGTATGGCAGTGTATAACACTGTTATGGGAAATATTCAGTGAGATTTCATTTTGTTTGGAGTTGAGGGGAAACAAGTAGGAACAGTAGAAAATAATAGACCGGTGTATAGCTGAACAGAAAATCCGGACTCGTTTTCAACCAACGGTGACTTTTGCAGCAAATAGTTTACGACGTCATATTCGCTTCTCATAATGAACTGGCCCATCACACTCACTTTTCCAACAGTAGCTCATATTCCGTCATGCCCTAACTGTCACAAATTTGCCAAAATGTATTCCTCCACTTCGTTGGATTTTGGTGAACTTGGTTCTCAAGGACTGCACTGCCGGTGCAATGTATGACTATTGTTTAGGATCCAGTTCGGTGGTGGTTACATTAGCCCATCTATAACAATAAAACTGACTGAAAGATTTTGGCAGATTTGGTTTACTACCTAGGATAAGCAGTATGGGAGTTAGTACAACACATGTATGTACGTCCAAATGTTACAATAATGTTCAATTTCCTTTACAATTTTATTAAAGGTCAATCTAGGAATTCTAGAAAGCTTTAGTTTTTAACGATAAAGAGAAGACATCCTCGTTGTCAAATATACGAGAAATTTAAATCATCAAAAGTGCTGTTCAAGAGAAAGTATGCGAGACGCACGATAGACGAGTGCATGTAGGCGTACCATCTTGACACTAAAAGCACGCGTGTCACCGTTCATGCACATCAACATCAAACAAGGCGTGTGAATTGTGTGCAGAGTGCAAATTGGCAGTGACTTGTACAATAACCATGGCTGACACAATAGGAAGGCGCTTTTTGGTTTGGGTAAATACAACATACTTTACCCACAGACATATAAACGCATAGACCGTCAGTCGTGTGCAAAACACGTGATTGGAAACAAAGTATGCGCAAAACGACGAGTTGATGAATGGTTGCGCGTAACCGTTACCGCGCGAGTTCTACGCGCCTATTGCTCAACGCCTTCGGGTGCGCGTTCGTCTAATTGTGTACAGTATCTTTCATTCGACGGGCAACGCACTGGGCGCTTTTTACATTTTGTGCGCATACTGGGCAATGCGTTTACACAAAAATGAACCTACAAGTCTTCATTTGAAAGTATCAAGATTGACACTGAATATGCTTAATATACATGTCATATATAACATTATGTAATTTTTTTTTAAATCGATTAATGCTTTCATATAATTATTTGACTGGAACTCTTCGGGTGTGTACACATTTTCTATATTTGCCCCAAGTTGGTATTTTAGTAGGGCGCCGCGCGAATCCCGAAATCACCTGGCGGTCTGCGTATTTTTTTCATATAAGGGTTAGGGGTAATTATCACAAATGGGCGTATCTACATCACACTCCAACAATAGTCCAAAGTCAAACCAAAAATAGTCATTGAAAAATGAGCAGAGACCGAAATTGAACCCCAGTCGAATGGTCTATAACCTAACCCATTATCCACTAAGCTAACGTGAGAGGTATACATAAGCCGTTAGAAGTATGATTATGCAAATTTATAACACATAATATAGTCATGAACAAAACATATTTTTTCTTGTAGAAACCCAATGTTAACTATAGCAATTTCAGTACACGCAAAATTGCTTCAATTTTGAATATAATTATTTGGCTATTGTAAATTGCCTCTTTTGTGTGTGTGTGGGGGGGGGGGGGGGGACTTCTTGTTGTGTCAGTACACGGCAGTAAAACAAGAATCAACTTTTTCACAAAATACTTTAAATTAATAGCTCACAATTTGTCTTCCCGAAATAACAGCAACAGCGCGGAATTTTGAAGCACCAAAAAAACGCACTTTCACAATACAATTAACAAAAACGGAAAGTCAAATTGTTTTCATACATTCAAGAGGTGTACAAAATATGTTCCTCGATTCATCGATTGTCACTTTAACGAACTTGAGTCAATATAATTTTATGGACTTTCCCCCCTTCAAATGATAAAGTATTTAAAGATATCATATGCTAGCAGTGATAAATTGCCCAATATTTAGTAAAATTACTACTTTTTTGAGAGTAAAAAGGGAACATGTAGACCATGGGATGAACATGAAATAGGCATTCACATTTTAAGAATTGTGACCCCCCTCTAGAAGCTACCTGATATTTTTCCAGAAATACAAATATGATCCTGTTGAATTAGAATATCAAGTTCGCCAGAGGAAAAAAATTGCACATTAATTAGGCTTAACCAATTAAAATATCAAGCTTGAAAATAGCGCCCTCTGTTGGTCACTTCAGGAGAGGTGTGTACAAAACCTATGAGGAATTGAAATGTACACAAACGAATCGCAGGGGGCGATTTGAGTTCGTCTGGACAGAAATGACTGCTCTGTTTTTGTCTTCCCGATTTCCTGTATATTCTTTATATAAAGAAATATTCCTAAACCAAGATTGTCAGGTTTTGTTCATGTTATCAACAGTTCAGTTTTTGTTTTTATAGTTTCTTTTCATTTTATCAACCGAATGTTTGTATCTTGCGTGTGTTTCTTTTTGATTTTGGGACTCCCCCCCCAAAAAAAAAAAATACAAGAACAGAAGAGAAAAAAGGCAGGTAAATTAAACCACATTTCCCTTGGATGAGCTTCTCCATTCCTGAAATGACAGTTGATAATCTTGCTGCACAGTGTCAACATTTGCTTTTGACTTGTACTTATGGCTACTTGGTATTTTACCTCTATTGCTACTACATGTAGATCCCTATCTGAATACCAAGTAACAGTAGCTCATCCTGCCTAATATTTGCTGCTTTAAGCAATTTCCCACCCTGCATTGTTTCGCAATTAACTAGCCGTTGCACCTTACGCTTATGCGTGCGTTTGTCTTTATTAGTATATCTTTACAAATGATACACTGAACAGGCAAGACATGTTTTCAGCCTGGAAGAGGTTGCACGTGTTGGTCACCAGAAGTTGAGGAATGCCGACCAGCTTGAACAAAGGCTCCCCATCTTGTTTGTCTGCAGTTTTCTTCTTCAGCAGCTGAAAAATAACAACATATAACATACATAAACTACAACAAGCTCTAATTTTAACTTGTTATCCATTTATCTACTCCCACAAAAAAAACTTACATGTACTTCATCTAGAACCTCTACTGAAAGTGGTTAAGAATACATTTTTGTAGCCTTTAACTACAAAGTAGTATGCATGTTTTTCTATTATTGTATACTATTTTAATATTTCCCCCATTTTTTTATGAATCATCAGTTCATTTAAAGTTAGGATACATCATTGGCAATTGTTTGAATTATCAGAAATTTGTAACAAAAATAGGGGCGGGGGGGCAGTTGTATTTTTTTCGCGATCATTTTTTGAACAATTATGGGATATCTAGCGCAATCATTTTGCTGGATGCCTAGTAAATAGTATCATTATTTACTTTCCAAGTAAGATATTTTCCTAATAATTCAGTAGTAAATATTTTGGATATCTGCAAATGGTGTATCTTACCTTTAACACAGAATTCATCAAGTCCTATATTTATATTTGTATTTAAATCTATTTATATTTACATACAAATTACATTAAGCAGATGCCAAACGCTCTTTTGTGCTGTTTTATTTATATAAGGGATTTTACTACCTTGTTCTATTTCTCTCTGGTCTGCCATTTTTTTGTGGTGGAGATTATACCTCGGATTGTCGCTGTGTCTTCTGCAGAATAATAATTTAAAACTGTTAGTACAAACTTAGCCCAATCCTCAGCGTCATAACAAATTTAAACACCAAATACTGGAATTAGTTTCATACTCGGCCACCGCCACATTTTATAAACAATAAATAATAAATTCCTAAAAAGGCTTAAAAAGTGGTGACATTAATTTTGGGGGCGACGATCATTTTTGTTAGCCTTTTATTAGTTTAAAAAACATTTGGGGAGTTTTAATTCATGAAATAAAATGCGGTGGCCAAATACAAAATCTTACCTTCTTTGGGTACGTCCACGGTCCTGGAAAGTGACTTAGTGACTTTAGCGTTTTCACGAAGAGGCGAATTGGGCGAATTGGGCGCGTAATGCCTTTTAGCGTTTTCACGAAGAGGCAAATTAGGGGCGCAATGGGGAAATGTATACATTCTGACTCTCACAGCCACGGGCGAATTTGCTAATGTATCGTTTTTTCGTTTTCACGAAGAGGCAATTCTATTATTTGATTAATTCTGCAAAACTAATCACCTATTTTTCTTAACGTCTGCTATATTCAAGAAGATTGGAATCTCTTCTTTCCCATGATACCTTAATCTTGTATATTCTATGGATATTTATGTTTGAAACTGCCAAACGAAAAAAGGACGAACTTTACAAGCGATTTTCTCGAAAGTTTGTTTAGACCGTGAAAGGCTCAATTTGCCTCTTCGTGAAAACGGTGACGAAATGACATGCGTACGTACAATTAAACACAGCGTGACGTTCATTTTGCAAATAATGCTTAAATAATAAATGTGTCACCTTTTCAACCCCCCTGATGTGTGTGGCCATACACCAGCATCACATAAAAAACACCACGGAAATTCATTTCACTGACTTGCCCTGAAACCTACGAATACGGCTTCAAAATCCCAGAACTTGTCGAGGTCTCTCAAACGGCAGCCATCTTGTAGATAAATGACATGCGTACGTGCAATTAAACACAGCGTGACGTTCATTTTGCAAATAATGCTTAAATAATAAATGTGACACTTTTTCAACCCCCCTGATGTGTATGGTCATACACCAGCATCACATAAAAAACACCACAGAAATTCATTTCACTGACTTGCCCTGAAACCTATGAATACGGCTTCAAAATCCCAGAACTTGTCGAGGTCTCTCAAACGGCAGCCATCTTGTAGATAAATGACATGCCTACACAATGTTGGGTAAACGTTGCAACATCAGTTTACCCTTCACACAGTGGTAACATTTTACTAATGTTTGGTAATATTGATCTTTTCAAAGTGTACATGACATATTTATGGCACAGCTGTGGGGTAAACACAGTTTCTTAAACCCTTCACGTGTGTAATAATATTAGGATTTGAACTCTTCGCCTGTGTAGCTGGAACTTGTAGCCAACGTTAGGTACTATTTTACCCATTCGGTGTGCGTTATATATGACACAAGTAGAAGGTACAATCGAACATTTAGTTTTGCTCAATATTGAGCAACAATGACACAATTGTTGTACCCAACGGTTTTACACAACAAGAATTTACACAACAAGAATTTACACTTTTTGTTTAGAGTGTATAGTGAGGCAGGAACGAGAGACACCAATTGCTGCAATACACTGACACTCAACATTTATGTCCAATCAATACAATCTACCATCAACTCTCTTTAACATGCTCGTTGCGCACCCCCCACCCCCACAAAAAAAAATAAAAAAAAAATAATAAAAAAAATAAATAAATAAATAAAATCGCTACACGGACGCTAAAACTATACGCAACTATACTGCCGTAACGACAGCCACCGCGATACGTGCAATATACAGGGTAGGAATACGTACACACACGTGCAATTAAACACAGCGTGACGTTCATTTTGCAAATAATGCTTAAATAATAAATGTGTCACTTTTTCAAACCCCCTGATGTGTATGCCCATACACCAGCATCACATAAAAAACACCACGGAAGTTCATTTCACTGACTTGCCCTGAAACCTACGAATACGGCTTCAAAATCCCAGAACTTGTCGAGGTCTCTCAAACGGCAGCCATCTTGTAGATAAATGACATGCGTACGTGCAATTAAACACAGCGTGACGTTCATTTTGCAAATAATGCTTAAATAATAAATGTGTCACTTGTTCAACCCCCCTGATGTGTATGGCCATACACCAGCATCACATAAAAAACACCACAGAAATTCATTTCACTGACTTGCCCTGAAACCTATGAATACGGCTTCAAAATCCCAGAACTTGTCGAGGTCTCTCAAACGGCAGCCATCTTGTAGATAAATGACATGCGTACACAATGTTGGGTAAACGTTGCAACATCAGTTTACCCTTCACACAGTGGTAACATTTTACTAATGTCCCATGACTGACATTTCGAGAGATAAACAAATCCCGCAAGTCTGAAGAAAAAAACAACTGTTACATGCAATTGTATCGATGTCGTTTGCATTGTTTTTCTCTTTGAGATAAACTCCGTGCTTGGAGACTGGTTTGAATATTTGTTTAAAGACAGTAACCTGACATAATGGTAATTAGTCCTGCAGATTACTACAATAATATTGCATTTAGTGATACAAGCACCAAAATTAGCACACATGCTCATTTTGGGTCGCTTTACACAAAAAACCCGTTAGCCAAATTAAAATCCAAGATGGCCGCCATTGTTTAAGATGGCCGCCATTGAAGGCCAAATATCACCGAAATATTGATGTACGGGTGGATAGAATGGCAATACAAGCACAACAATTGGCATTTAACATCTGTTTGGTCTCCCTGTTGTTGGCATATCCAAAACAGGATATTAGGCACTTGAACATTCAAGATGGCCGCCATTTTCCAAACTGGCTAGTAGTAGTAGTGTTACCAAGGATCAAACAGTAATACACGGACCAAAATGGGCATTTAATCTCCATTTGAATCCAATATTATGCTAAAATTGTCAACCACTTGGTAATTCAAGATGGCTACCATTTTTAAAGATGGTCGCCACAAGATGACTCTATCAGCCTATATGTTACAAAAAGTGACACATAAATCGTAACATATCTGGTACAAAGACATACAACACACTCTAAAAACAGATTGGTTGAAAGTAACCAATATATTGGTCGATTTCAACCAATCCAGTTGGTAGATTTGTGGATAACCAAAATATTGGTTAAAATAACCAATCTGATATTGGTTACCTAGTTAATCCATATTGGTTATAACACCAACCAATGCAATGTTGGTTAATTTAACCAATCCACAAAGGACTCCAACCAATTTGTATTGGTTATAGCACCGATACATAATAGTAGGGCTGCATATTCATATTGGTTAACACGCAACCAATTTGCATAACACCAACCAAACCAATTTGCATTACACCAACCAATACAATATTTAATTCAAAGGTTCCCACGCAACCAATTACATAACGTGAACAAATTACGTAAAGAAATAATACCAATGGAATTAAATTATTACACATTGCAATTACGCATACATACAATAATAACCTATTCCTATTATATATCAGCTACTGAACACTTACTACACACTCAGCTATTGCCGTTGTTAGTTTTATAGTTTGCTTTTTTGTCAACGACGAAGTCACAGCTATTTTTTCATGAATAATGTCAAAAGTTAAATACGGGTGAAATTTAATGTCAATTATTCACTATGTTTGCACAAACATCTAAATTCAATCATGGAATCGTTTGAATAATTACATATTATGGTAAAACAAAGTGCATTTTGGACTAAAAACCACAATTTAACATCGACTATTGTCAAAACAAATTATCTCACTTCTGATTGGTCAGTTGCTGTAGGTACATTTCCTACATTTTGAATAACCAATAGATTGGTAGATACCTTGGTTGCAAGCTCAACCAATATGACTGGTTGAAGGACAACCAACATTGGTTATGAATGACCAATATATTGGTTAATACCTTGGTTACAAGCTCAACCAGGACTGATGAGATTGATTTGCTCTATGCATGGGATGTTAAAACACAGACTGTAAGCATTAAAGGCACGCTAAGTATGTCTTCAGATGTTCAGTAACGCAAATACAAAATAAAGAGTTAATCTTGGAAAGCAATTACAAACCACTGGGCAATTTGTTACCGGTTACCGATATTACCGGTAATATCACCCCACAATTTGACTAAGTCTAAATATTACCAATATTACCGTTTTATTACCCAAATGATATTACCTGTGTGATAATGATATTGTTATAAATTAATATTTGTTTTTTTTAATATAAGGATTGGATATAATTGATCCTTGAGACCGACAGTATCTGTTTCTGATGAGAACAATTCTTGAAAAATGGTTCAATGGTCTACGAAATTTCAAAGTTCAAATATTACTGTTATTACCCTGTTGAAACCGACATTTTAGCAAGTTATAAACAGGGTACTAAGAAGTAATGGTTAACATTTTACCGAGTTAATAACATGGAAATGCCAGAAATATCGGTTACATTCTCCTTGGTAATATTTAGTAAATAGGGTAATATCAGGTGGTAATAACACAGCAATGCCAATGTTCAGTTACATTCTCCCTGGTAGTATTGGGTAAATGGGGTAATATCGGGTGACCTCGATTTACATGTTGACCCCAAGTGGGCGTGATAAACCTTGGTGAAACATTGTTGTCACTTTTTCTACATGAACGTTATGTTTTGCGTAATAGCGATACGTTTAGGGTGTTTTCGTAGAGATAATTGTGTAATATTTATTTACCCCAAGTCTAAAATAAACAAATTTGCCAAAAAGCCAACACACAAATAAATTAACAACAAATTATTTGCAAACTGTGATTACAGACGGCGGTGATATTGGGCACGTATATAGCGTTTAAGTACACACTAAGATTGTAGCACTGGCAAGCTCAGAAGAGTGAATGTTTATGTTTATATGTGTATACATTGTAGTATTGTAGTATTGTTCCGGTAGTATCGTAATACTATAATTAATCAATTAACCAATATTGAGTAAACAGGGTAATATCGGGTAGTAATAACGATGCAATGCTAAAAATATCGGTAATATTCTCCCTGGTAATATTGGGTAATATCGGTTGGTAATAACAATGTAAATAACGGTTACATTTTCTCTGGTAATATTGGGTAAATGGGGTAATATCAGGTGGTAATAACAGGGAAATATTGGTCTACTATTTTCCTGTTATTACCCAGTAATAACCACGAGTTATTACTCGTTATAACTCGTTACAACCCGGGTAATATCGGGTAAAATGCCTAGTGGGAACAGTAATGGTAAGAATCTCTAGTCAGGTCGCAATTCTTGTAACCATTTTCTTCTTTACTGACACCCGCTATTGTTATAAATTGGTATTGTACGTACGTGTTGGCAGCCATTTTGAAAAATGGCGGCCATCTTTGATTTCCAGTGATATATGATTTGTTAATTATAAATGACCAACGAGAGGTAAATTGCAGCTTTATTGTATGACCATTTGGGTTTTTTTGTAAAATAACCAATGTATGTCATTCAATGAAGCAATCTTGAAAAACATGGCCGCCATCTTGAAAAAAATGGCCGCCATCTTGAATGTTTAAGTTGTTTCTATTTTTGAATTGATTTTTGTGTAAAGTGACCCCAAAAGAGTAGTTATGCCAATTTTGGTGCTTGTATCATCAAATGCAATATTGTGGTGAAAAAAATATATTAATCTGCAGGACTAAATATATCAGTCCATAAATTAAGGTCTAATTGTTTATGTTTTTTTAATTAAATGTTCAATCATGACACATTCTAGCAATAGCAATCGTCCTGATCGTGGTATGCAGCGCGCGTAGGCCGCCGATGCGGGCGCCCTCTATAACGTACGCCGTAGACCACGCCATGACCTTCGAATATGACGTATTGGCTAACTGACATAATCGCTCGGAAAATTCCGAGCAGGATTGTGTCGTATTTGCATGATATGCGCGTGTGACGTTGCGTGCATAATCGCGTGACGTAACATTAATAATCGCTGACTCATTGGTCAAATTTATGTTACGTCACGTAATTACGAGTGCAACGTCACACGCGCGTGCAAATGAAACACGGTTCATGCGAATCAAGTGTATTTGTTGTAAGAAAATTAAGCACATTTGTTCTGAATAACCCAAGAACCTATAACTGTCAATTTAATAATCACCAAGGATAAGAATGGCACAATAATGCTTTATAATTTGTAGACCAACTTAACCAAACAATACATGCATTTTAGCATTTCCTCATATGATAAACTTAACGGTTTTTCAACCCATCAAGTCCAAAATATAATTGGCCGTCAATTTATTGTAATTTGTGAATAATTCCCGATTGTAGTTTATTTACACAGAAAAAAGTGACTTGGTTTACAATCAGTTTATTTTCGCAACCCGGGGTGACAATTGCAATCCGCCACAGTCGCCACAAAGCGATTAACGGTGACAATCAACGGTGCTACCCATTATACGACGTACTACGAGTAACCCCCAATCATCGTTTTGCTATTTGCACATAACAGTACTCTTGGCAGGGGCAGATCAAGCGATGATAACACTAAGCAGTCAATTTAGAAAAAAAATATACAGGAAAGCCAAGTAGAAGTGCCACAGAACACAGGGAGCTCGCAAATGTAAACACCAACTAGCTGGGGCCCGGCACGGTACTGCGAGCACGCCACGAACCTTCGCCAAGAAATGTCATCAATCAAACGGCGGGTGACTCTTTATTACGAAGTGAAGCGAGTACTGCACGTGTCACACATACAGATGCACACATTGCCTAGGCTATATTGTAATGATCTGGGCTAGTTAAAGAAAGGTAATTTATACGCGGCAAATATCACGTACATGCGTAACTTTCGGGATACGGTTACCTTATTGACGAGGTCGACAGCATTCCGGGACTATTATGTTCTCCTGCTAAGACTGAGCATGACTGAGCTAACACAATTAATTACCGTTATTGTCAACTATGTATTTCAGTCTAGTAGTGTAGGATGCTATGTATATTTGCATTTTTTTTTGCTAAGGATGCTTTTTTTGGTTTCATTGGCTAGAGTAGATTCTCAGCTCTCAGAAAAGTATTGGTAACATTTTTTTCCATTAAACGTATGGCCACCATCTTGAATTTCAAAAAGGCCGCCGTTTCCAAAAGAATTTGCCCTCTAACTTTGGTTCTGAGCAACATATGGAGTCAAACTTGGTGGCAAAGCCTATGTTTTCAAAACCAGGGAGTTCAAAATTATCAAAATTATGTTTATAGCTATACACGTATGACCGCCATCTTGGATTTCAAAATGGCCGCCATTTCTAGACGATTTTGCCATATAACTTTGGTTCTGAGCAACATATGAAGTCAAACTTGGTGGCAATAAAATGTATAGCTATAGCTGTTGTCGGCAATCTTAGGCTGTCAGGTGTTATTACGCAGCTATAATGTAAATTATAAACTTGACAATAATAATTTGCTTTTGGTGCTGTTTTTACTTACAAGTACCAGATGTTTTATAATATGCTAATTAAATTGTTGACCCTTTTGGTAATCTGTAATAACATGACAATATGAGAGCTGTCAAATAAGGGTGATGTTGTGGTTAGTTAACCCTGTATGCACCAATACCAGCCTCAGGCTATCAACAACCCCCCCAAGCCGCCAACTACCGACCCGTATCACTCGCATCAATATCATGTAAAATACTTGAGCATATTATTTGTAGCCCTGTGATGGATCATTATGAAACTCACAACATCTTTTTTGGAAAGTCAACTTGGGATTTGCCCTGGCCGCTCCTTTGAATCACAGCTTATCATTACAACTCATGAACTTGCTAAGGCCCTGGATGACAGAAAGCAAACAGATTTCATCATCCTCGACTTCTCTAAGGCTTTTGTAGAGTACTCTACCAAAGGCTCCTCCTTATTAAAACTATATCATTACGGAGTTCGTGGCTCACTTCTGAAGTGGTTCAACAACTTTCTCACCCAAAGAAGCCTGCGAGTTGTGGTGGATGGCGAAGCTTCGGAGTGGTCAGATGTTCTTTCTGGAATTCCCCAAGGCACGGTGTTAGGGCCATTGTTATTTCTCACATTCACCAATGGTGTATCAATCTCCATCACATCGAATTTTTGTTTTGTACCGTTCTATTAACAATGTGGATGAATGCAGAGCTCTTCAAAAAGATTTTGATTCAGCTGCATTCTTGGTCAGCCAAATGGCAGATGAAGTTTAACATCGACAAATGCCATGTGATGCAAGTTTCCTACCTGAAAAACAACATCGGCTTTGACTACCACTTGGGTGATGATGTACGGACATCAGTTGATGAACATCCATATCTGGGACTATCTTCAACTCCAAACTTTCCTGAAATACACACATATCATCACTTTGAAAGCCAACCGGATGCTAGGGTTAATTAAGAGGCATCTAAGGCACTGTAACCCACAGTTTGGAATCCCCATCATCAAACTCCCATCAATCGAGTAGAAGCCATCCAGATGAGAGCAGCTAGATTTGTGCAGAACATGTATCAGTGCACTGAAAGTTTTACTGCAATGCTACAAAACCTGCAGAGGTCTTCACTTAAAGCTAGAAGGGGAGCAGCCATCAAAATTATGATGTACACAATTCCCCACGAGCTCATTGCCATCAACAAGGATCCTGTACCTGACCCCAATGACAGATCCCAGGCTAAGAAAGTACCATCAGTCTAGATACCAGTTTCTCACAACCCATTCCTCCAAGGACATCCATAAGTTCTCCTTAATGCCTACAGCTGTCCGGCAGTGGAATGCTCTTTCTGTAGATGTCATCTCAGCTCCATTAGTGGGGGTCTTACGGGCACTTGTCTCCCCCTATTTCTAGCTCCAAGATTGGAGTATTTCTTTTTTAAATTGCACCTGTACATACGGTATTTTCTGCTCAACCTTCCCCGAGCTTTATGTGCACCTTAAGCTTTACCTCCGCGTTAATATCCAGAAGTGGACTTTGATGAATATCACCGTAGACGTAGTTGTGTCCTCGTTGATCAGTGGATGAGATGGAGCTGCAAGCCTTGAATTTGGTAATAGGGCAAAACCACTTTGGCCTTGAATGAAGCAACATTATGGAGGGCACCAAGGCCAAATAATATCTGAGAATCTGAAAATAATATCTGCATTATCAAAGTAAAACATTGTTGACCTTAATCACCCCACCCCTATTTTGTTTTGTTCTGGTTAACTACAAACAAGAATAAGAGCCCCACGCTCCCCCCAAAAAAATAAAATAAAATAATTAATTAATTAATAATAATACAAATAATGTTTTTTTATAATATAACAATTATTCAAACATCAATTTGTATTTGACTTTTTAAAATGTAAATTCGGCCTATACTGTAACTTCAATAATGTTTCCATATCTCACTTGGGTGATGATAATTAGTATTAGTACTTGAGATGGAGAGCATTTTAACCATGCTAACCTGCAAGGGAATTACGGATTCCCTTCAATGACCAAGTTTTAGAATCTGATATGAATATGGTAAGAAGTTTACAAATTAATATTGCATCTTCATGGCAAAATCAATGTTGATTATGGCATTCACATCCTAAGTTTTTAAGCAAACTGATTCTAAAATGAAGGCCATTTTGAAATTTAAGACTTTTCATCCTAATAGAGATATATTAGCAAGTCAATAGTATGTTTTTGAACTCCTTAGCATAATACATGTGAGTATTGACACCAAAATGGAGTTCATACGAAATTCCAGTCCTGGGTTATAAAACATTGCCCTAAACATTGCCCTAAAATTAATACTTTGATTTATTAAATATTTGGTAAAAAAATGGCGGCCATTTTGAAATCCAAGATGGCGGCCATACGGTTAATGGAAAAAAATGTTACCAATACTTTTCTGAAACCTGGATGTCTACTCTTTCCAATGAAACAAAAAAAAGCATCCTTAGCAAAAAAAAATGCACAACTTTGAAATCCTACATAACAGCCTACACTATAGTGTTTATACATCAGTGCACATGGTCTCAATGTTTTGGGGTGTGGAAAGTTAACTTACATTGTACATTTATAGACCGAATGATTTGAATATTTACTCCCGATATTTGTCTTGGATGTTGGACCAAGAATTGGGCAATTAAGTTTTGTACCTGAGAAATTGAACATTTTATGAAAAATAGAGGATCCGAATAACATTTGTTTGTCATGTTGCAATATTGATTGTACAACACTTCTCTGCATATTAAACTGACCACAAAATGAAACACACGGGTGTTATGAGGTTATTGTAAATACATGACAAGGGATATTTTTTTAAATTATGTTCCGACGTAATGGCCCTGTCACACTAGAACGTTTTAGGCCAACGCGTGAGTAGCGCGTTAAAAATAGTTGATACGCTGGCAAACGCTGAACTTCCACAGAAAAAGTCAAATGGAACCGTGATTTCAGCGTGTCCATAACACGTTGTTAACGGGTTCAATGCGTTCGCCAGCGCGTGAGAAACGCGTTAGTAACGCGCTCGACGACTGATAAACGACTGCCCAGCGCGTGAGTAGCGCGTTTCAACGCACGCCAGCGTACTGCAACGACCACATGGTTAGTTGTATAAAAAGCCGACGCGCTACTACACTAATGGCCCTGTCACACCAGAACGTTTTAGGCCAACGTGTTGGAATTTCGGTAACACGCGGGTAAACGTTGACCAACGCTAGGCCAGCGTTCGCAACACACTAAGCGCGTTACCCACACGCTGGAACACGCTGGAACACGCTGAGACAAAAATACATTTTTCAACATACCTAAAATGTTCAGCGTTTGCCAGCGTGTGACTGCACACGGTGGCGGCGCGCAGGATGGTCGTTACTCACGCGTCGATCGCGCTAGACGATCGTTACCAACCCACTACTCACACGCTGGCGACCCGCTGTCGTATTTTTACTATAAATCAGTGATACGTTCCTCACACGCTGAGCGCGTTCCTCACACGATACTCACGCGCTGGCATACGCTATGAACCCGTTATCGACCTGTATGGACACGCTGAAATCACGATTCCACTTGACTTTTTCTGTGAAAGTTCAGCGATTGCCAGCGTATCAACTATTTTTAACGCGCTACTCATGCATTGGCCTAAAACGTTCTGGGGTGACAGGGCCATAACCAGCGTGTCACCAGAGTACGCCAGCGTACGCCAGCGTGCGCCAGCGTGTGAGTAGCGGGTTGGTAACGATCGTCTAGCGTGTTCGATGCGTGAGTAACAAACCTCCAACGCTCCGCCAGCGTGTGCAGTCACACGCTGGCAAACGCTGGAAATTGTATGTATGTTGAAAAAAAAAAATGTTTTCCTCAGCGTGTGACAGCATGTCCCAGCGCGTGAGTAACGCGCTCAGCGTGTTGCTAACGCTGGCCAAGCGTTGGTCAGCGTTTGCCAGCGTGTTGCCAAAATTACAACACGTTACTCACGCGTTGGCCTAAAATGGTCTGGTGTGACAGGGCCATTACAAATGCCCTACTAGGGTGAACCACGTTCAAATGTTGACAGCTTTTGATTCACTCGCCTTTCGCGTAAGAGTACTACGTAATTTTACTACATAATTATTAAAACAATATATTACTTATTGTACACTAAATAATGATTCTAGGCATTCAGCAAAATGGTTGTGCTAGATATCTTGTAATTGGTCGGACAAAAATGAGTTAAAAAAAAACAATATTAATAAATACCTATGAGAGTTGATAGCTTTTGATAAGTCGAGACTCGATCACGTGGATGGCATTATTCTGTGGTAATGTCCCCGGCTTTCAAGAATAAGTGAATAAATGTCCCCTGAACCAGCATTAATCAAGTATCATGTAAGCCAATAATTAGCAGAATGCAACAGTCCTGCGGTAACTTATAACTTCTAAAGGACGCACCAAATCTTGATACTGCGCGCTATAAATGTACGCGTAAAACGTTTGTATCTATACGCGCGGCATTTTTCAAAATGCGCGTGTCGTATGTTAACGCTAGCGCGTTGCTTTTGAACGGTGGCCATCAGTGGTTAGCTAGTTTGGTCTTAAAGTTCGGGTAATAATAACACATATTGAAGATACAGGGGCAGAAAAAGGGCAGAAGAATGCCGGCAACGAAAGGTCTTCCAAACTTGTTTGCCATTACTGTTCCATGCGATGCGTGCGTATTAGTGGTTCACATAGTACCAGCGAAAATAAAACCGCTTTTCCACGATTTCTTCTATTAAACTTGGTTTTGTTATTGCAGAAGGGACCAAACGCTGAGAAGGATCAAGGTAATGTACTCCCCGGGAACATCACTTTTTTGAAGTGATGTACCCCGGGTACATCACTTTTGGAGTAGAACATGAACGTTTGCAATAAACTATGATTGTGACTATTTATTGACACAATATCGGATCTCACAATTTAATACTATGGTATAACAATATCCGTTTGTTACTACATAATATGGGGTCAATTGTGTGTAACACTTAAACATAGTGATACGTATAACAGGGATGCCGTGTTCCAACTTGGTTGAATACCATATAATATACCATTTGGCCAAGGATCACACCTAAATACAACATTAGCAATGTTGCAAACCTCGGAAATAGCAGATGGGAATCACTAAAATAGTATGTTTTTTGTCCAGTCAAAATTCTAGCGATATTATTTGTAAAACATTTATAGTAAACTTTTTTTCTGGTAACATATCTTTGAGCAACATCTTCTGTTGTTGTCAGGGCAAGTTTTTAGCCCCGACTGAAGTGTAAACGTTTACAGTTGTGTCGGTCATTTTTTAAACATTAGCGAAACGGACAGCGTTCGCTTCATATTGCTAAACATGTAGGCCTATCTTGATAGCGCACAATCTGTTCCATTCACCTTCGTTGGCAAATTGTTCGCGGTAGTAGAACTAGTTCTTTCTTGACAAAACAGGGTTACAAATTAGATTTTTAGTTGATTGTATATTGTTTGTGACTGGTGATATTCAGTTGATTTGTTGCTTAGCATAAAAAGCCAATGGCGTTTTGGCTGGTAAAATAACCTGTATTTACTAAGCAAGACTTGTGTTGTGCTAAACAAATTTGTGTGCTTAGCAGCTCCATGAAATTGGTCCCTGGTCTGCTATATAAATGCTTCGTGTACCTGAAGACAATCTGGTGCAGGAATAGCATGATGCACGATACCATCGTGTGTCCAGGCATTCTGGCTGTACTTAGACATTTCCATAATTTGGAAATGAAACTTGATACAAAAACATCTCTTCAGGTTTGTGATTGAATAATTGGATCCATATCAGCGATGTACCGATAATCAGATCCATGTATATATATATATATATTATTACGCATGCAAACCGTATATTACCTTTAAACTTCTTTTTCATTAAAGTTTCTTTTTTAAATTTATAATATATATATGAGGTTGAGGTTGAAGTTGATGGTCTTAATAGTATGTGCCATGCGTGACAACAGCAGTACTTTACGAAATACACCATCAATTTGATTCCCCCAAAAGTGGTTCGGGCCTCCAGCCCGTTGCAAGTTTGCCATTGCATCAACAGTCAAGCTAGGCCTTTAAGACCAAGTCCCTAGAATCTACCGAAACCAGACAAATGTTGATGGAGTCGGAAAGGTTACGATTAACTCTATGAATCCTCGAGATGAATTCCAAGTTGTGGTTACTGACGAGCCAGCCCGTAGTAAGGGTGGGTTTTCACGGGGCACGCGAACAAATTGCGAAGGATGAAAATTTCGGGGAAAATGGCAAAGTCCAACATTCGTATTTTCGGCTTCAAAACTTTGCCAAACATGCGCGGGGGTTCAGAAGCGCCGTTAATTGTTCGCGGGAGTTGTTTTTAGTTCGGCGGAAATTTAAAAACAGTTTACAATTTCTTGCAAACGTTTCCAGCACTCCGGGTCGTAATTTACTCGTGATTTGCCCTCAAAAATGTCATAAAAGCTTCGTCATATGCGCAAGACCTACTCACGACGTGCGTGATGTTTCGCAAAATCGTCGTGAAACCCGAAACATATTCCGACAGTTTGAAGAATGTATCGCGCATGTCTCGCGAAAGCAGCGAAGTTTGTCCGATAATTTCTCGAGCTGTTCAGGAACTGTTCGCGTATTTCTTGAGAACAGGTGACTTCGCCAAAAAAGCAAACGCGAGCCTTTCGCAAGATAATCGCGCGACATAATGTACGAATGTCGCATGAATGTCGCACGACGTTCATTATTCGCGAAATATGCCAATAGGTAAATAGAGATACTTTCCCATAGACACATGCACACAATTGTTACTGTTCTTGAAAGCAAAACTTTCCTAAAAATGCCACTTTCGGACTTCTGACAATTTTAGCAACCACCTCTATTTCCAAATTGACTTTTGCTCAAAACACCCCTATATGGAATAATGGAATCTTCCATTCACAATTAACTGTACTTGTTGTACCAAGTGCATTTTTGGAAAGATTAATGATGTATCTTTACCATGTTTAGCAGAGAGGTAAGCAAAATATTTGGTCTTTATACAGTGAAGCTCACAACCTTCGGTCATTTTTACTTATAAAAAGAGCTAAATTAGGTGAAATATGGTAACTTTCTATTTTCACCCGTTGCCATGGCAACCAAAGTGTGGATGCAATAAATATGCTTTCTTTTTACACTTTGGATGAAGGCCTTCACATGTGCAAAGAATAAACGAAATCCATACAAAAAATCTGCCACCACTTCTTTGATTTTTAGAGCAACTCAGTCTTAAGACTTTAATAGTTATTTTACTTTAAATATTGTTTTTATTGTTATACTTCAGCGCAATCTCATTTCAAGAAGACAACATCGTAACAATTTCTCTCCTAGAGAGACAGCGCCGTATCCAGGACCGTTTTATCGTTCGCTTCTTTGACGCCGTCATCCCGGTGTCACGCTAGACGATCGTTACCAACCCATAATGGCCCTGTCACACCAGAACATTTTAGGCAAACGCGTGAGTAACGTGTGGTAATTTTGGCAACACGCTGGCAAACGCTGACCAACGCTAGGCCAGCGTTAGCAACACGATGAGCGCGTTACTGACACGCTGGGACACGCTGTCACACGCTGAGGAAAACATTTTTTTTAACATACCTACAATTTCCAGCGTTTGCCAGCGTGTGACTGCACACGCTGGCGGCGCATTGGAGGTTCGTTACTCACGCGTCGAACACGCTAGACGATCGTTATCAACCCGCTACTCACACGCTGGTGTACGCTGGCGTACGCTGGCGACACGCTGGTTATGGCCCTGTCACACTAGAAAGTTTTAGGCCAATGCATGAGTAGCGCGTTAAAAATAGTTGATACGCTGGTAATCGCTGAACTTTCACAGAAAAAAGTCAAGTGGAACCGTGATTTCAGCGTGTTCATACAGGTTGATAACGGGTTCATAGCGTATGCCAGCGCGTGAGTAGCGTGTGAGGAACGCGCTCAGCGTGTGAGGAACGCATCACTGATTTATAGTAAAAATACGAAAGCGGGTCGCCAGCGTGTGAGTAGTGGGTTGGTAACGATCGTCTAGCGCGTTCGACGCGTGAGTAACGACCTTCCTGCGCGCCGCCAGCGTGTGCAGTCACACGCTGGCAAACGCTGAACATTTTAGGTATGTTGAAAAATGTATTTTTGCCTCAGCGTGTGACAGCGTGTTCCAGCGTGTGGGTAACGCGCTCAGTGTGTTGCGAACGCTGGCCTAGCGTTGGTCAACGTTTACCCGCGTGTTGCCGAAATTCCAACAAGTTACTCACGCGTTGGCCTAAAACGTTCTGGTGTGACAGGGCCATTACTGTAGTAGCGCGTCGGCTTTGTATACAACTAATCATGTGGTCGTTGCCGTACGCTGGCGCGCGTTGGACCGCGCTACTCACGCGCTGGGCGGTCGTTCATCAGTCGTCGAGCGCGTTACTAACGCGTTATTTACGCGCTGGCGAACTCTGTGATCCCGTTATCAACGCGTTATGGACACGCTGAAATCACGGTTCCACTTGACTTTGTCTGTAGAAGTTTAGCGTTTGCCAGCGTATCAACTATTTTTAACGCGCTACTCGCGCGTTGGCCTAAAACGTTCTGGTGTGACAGGGCCCTAACGAACGGAACACCCCACCATGACAGTCCATAGTCTTCCTGCGCCCTCATTGGTCGAAGATGACGTCATTGAAAAAGGCTTCGTGATAACGATAACGTATAGTTCATGCACATTACAATACGCAGTTGTTTTTCGTGTTTTTTTAATTGTAAGCTCGAGCGAAAAGGATTTATCTGCTAATCAGTATTTTGTTTAATTTGTTTTAACAGTGGACATTAAAAAATAATAATATTGCCTGCATAATACAGCCAAATAAACAAAATGTCATGCTGATGAAGCAGATACTTTCTAAGGCCAGAAACTGTAGTACCGCGACGAGTCGAGTCACTACCTGCAAATCAACCAACTTTAGTAGTGATGTTCTCTTTGAGATACTTTGTGAGAGAATATCCATGGACAAGAGCTTTGCCTTTGGCCTTCTGTAGAGGCTCCCGACATGCTGGCAATGGCTGCGATGGCTCTGGTGGGCATGGTGATGGGCATGGCCACTGGTAGACGGCATGACTACTACCTAGTATATTAAGAAACATATTGGAAGACAGAAATAGGAACTATGAAGTTTAGCACAATAATAGCAGTAACTATTATTATTAAACAATTTGTTATAATTTTGAACAAAAACATAGGCCTCAGTCGTTTTTATACATGAAAGAAAAATCAATTTTGTATGCATGACATGAAGGCAGAAACCTAACTTATAAATAAGCCACACAAAACAAAACAATTAATTATGTTTCTGTTGGCTACTGTGCAATCATCATCTAGTGCATATTCAGCACATGTACTCTAGTGCTATAGCGCATAATGAAATACACGCTCTGCGTATGTACAAGCCGAAAGACATGGCCGAAAAGTTGAAATCGCGCGCACGAAAATCGTCGCAAAATACATGAAAAATACAATTTCGCCACAGGCTAAATTGTATATCAAACGATAGATCATTGCTTCCTTTATCGATGTGTAGTGATCATTTTTGGCAATATTTGTTAGTCCAGTCAGGGCGCAGAAACTAAACACACGACAACAAATGTCCTTAAAATCATACCCTAACTTCGAGTGAACAAAATTCTGCCCAAAACATACTGAATCTCGTCATATTGTATATCATTCGATTCAGAAAATCGTTCGCTTTCCACTTACCACGCCATCTTGGAGAATCATTGCTTCGTTTGCAACGTGTAGCTCGTGAAATGACCTCATTAACGCGTGCGCTGCGGACTGGCCAGGGGGGGGGGGGGGGGGGGGGTCGGGGGGGGGGGGGGGGGGGCCTTCGAGGCTGTGATTGCGAAACGCTGGGGTACCGTCCATTCTCAAAATAGGGGGAACAATTTTCTCACGCGAAAAATTAAGAGTTTTTGGCATCCAATCTTAACATCTTGTCTTTTGTAGTTGTACAACGTTGTTATTTACCTTAATTTTTATCATCCAATGACAAAAATTGTATTGAAAATAAAAAAAACAGTCGAAAAAAATTTACGTTGATGCACGTAGAGATTGTGCACAAATACTCAAACGACGTTGACAAATACCTCCCCTAAAAAGGGCAATAATAATCGATAAATTGTGAAAAATCGTGCTTCGAACCCACTCATTTTTTTCCATGGATACGTTGAAAAATGATGTAGCAGTGATATAATGAATTTTTAAAAAAATCTGCCTGTGAACTGCGTTTTATCGTGTTGTTTTCGAACTAAAATGGCAGAAAATGACATCTCCCCAAAACAATTCCGTGTAGATCGTGCCTGTGTACCTGGCTTTGCGGACGTTGTATGAATCACTGAATTCGGGGAGATTTGCACGGAGCAAATTTGTACGTGTTTCAATGGTGCGCTTCGCGGTAGCGATCTATACGTATTTACTGTGTGGGATATGCAGCTCTCGAGCGTGGAAGAATGAATGAGATACATTTCAACGTTGGCGGCTGGGACTGGCTGAGGTTATTTGTCAAGAACCTTGCTTTGGGTTTTGAGCACTTTTTGCTGCTTCAAATGATAAGTCGGACTTAAAGGTAGAATATTTACTACCAAATTATTAAGAAATATCTTACTCATTTGAAAGTAAATGTTGATTCGCCTAGAATCAAAATGATTGCGCTAGATATCCTGTAATTATTCCGAAAATTATAGTTTTATAATGAAAAATTCGCGATCGCCGGAAGGCGATCTCGAAAAAAGCAAAGATAACATAAGAATAACTGCTCGAAGCCGGTTGAAAAAAAACGCAGTTTTTCGTGCTTTTATCGGCATCCATGATTGTAAAACTTCGGACAGCTCAGTTAAACGATATTTACTATAAAATACAACCCCCCAAATCTATTCATTCATGAAAATTCAAGCAATGACCAATGGTGTATCCTACCTTTAATGGTCTACTACTTCACCTTTAATCATGAAAGCCTAAGAGAGATGCAATATGCATGATGACAGAATTCAATTTCAACTAACAAAAAATAGCTTTTGCTCTAATGTTAGGAAATGGATGGATTTAGAGTTTAGGTTTTGATTAAACCCCTATCATCCGATTGGTTGGTATTCGTTTTTACTTGTTTGACTTTTTTACAGAGAGGTACAGGTTTTTATAAAATAAAATAAATGTTTGTTTATAATCCGTCATCATGCTAATCATGTTTAGCATTTAAACATGTTTACAAACTGATAGCAAGAAAGGGTTTAGAAAAGTGCTTACTCACTAAACACATTTTTTTGCAGTGTAAGAATTACAGTAATTATAACAATGGCATGTGCTCAATTTTTAAGTAGCACGACATTGATTCTTCCTCTTCCGAGAGTACCTGCTTAATATTCTAGCCAACACTGTAGTCAAAATTGGTGTAGTTTAATAAGTTCCGTCATCATCCTTTCTAATAGTGAATCTAGGCCAATAATGTGTGCTGCATTTAATTAGTCTCTCCAATTATCGGACTGTGAGCTTTTCACAACACTGCATCCACAATGTTTAATTTATCAACATAAACACGATTGCCAACCTACTTGAACCGAGTACCTTGTACATGAATCATACACGTACGGATTGCCGCATTATGAAACCGACGGGTGGAAACCATAACCTTGTTTTCCCAGGAATGTTGAAACTGACAAATTGCCGCTCGTGTCAACCGGTGCGTCAAATTGTGGTATTGGCCAAATCTGTTTGCTCTGTTATCGTTTGCTGAGCAAGGAAAGCATTGTGTGTGCGATGCCTTTAGTCTGGGGACCGGTTGGAGAGTTCGGCACGCCGTTCCAACGGAGGAGATCAATATACAAGCTGGGTGATTCAACGGAGCTTTCTTTGTGTTGCCAATTTGATGGAAACCCGCGGTGGGATAAAGCTCTAGTGTTTGGGGAAATCGTCGTCGAAGCTTACCTTCGCCGCAGGTGGAACAAATTCAATTCGCTTTGACGCAAAATAAAAACGCATCAGAGTTAAGTGGAAGGGGGGGGGGGGGGGAAGAAGTGCGTTTATTTGATCTGAATGCGTGGTTTCCTGTAGTTACTAATTGGTGGACCCAGCCCTTTATGGAAAGCTTTTTTTTCTTACCCTCTCAGACATATCGAAGTGTCCAAGCATTACTTACTGATATTTGCAAGTACAATCCACTCTGTTAAAGTTGAGAAAATTCAGTGTAACTTAAACTGTCCAATCACCAGCTGCTGTTTGATTACATCTCCCTTGAACAAGTATCGGAAACTTGAACGCTTTTAACAGTGAGATATTCAAGTTTATGCAAGACTCATCACAAGTTCTTTCTCGAGTCCAGTCTCACGTCAAAAAGCCAGTCACAAGAAAACTGGATGTACAATGACAAGGGAATGCTTTAGTCAAAGCTCATTTGAATAGCTTGTGATTTGAACTAATTATATCGACAGTTTACAATGCGCCATTTTAATATCCACCTTGCAAAGTATTATTATTATTATTATGAAATACCACTATACCTTTAATACTGGACTGTTGGTAATTTAGCATCCTGAACAATTATGGCACCTGGTGTGCTGACATTTTCAAGTGGCTTCTTTAAAATACCCCCACTTTACCATGTTTACATGTAGTAATAGTCCATATTTTGTTAGCCTTCGATATAAACGGGTACAAGCAAACTTAGACTGGTTCCCTGACCATACAATTCCCCAACGTTTCATCTTTTTTGTGTGTAGATTTGCTAAACTATACATTTTTGGAAACATTAGGATATACTCAACATGAAAACCAATGTTTACATTTGTTTTTAGGTTCTTTTGAAAAAAAATGGTTCTTTAATGTGACATACGTACGTGACACATGAACAGTCATTGGGTGTCACATTAAAGGTCAATTTTGTGTCAATGTCCTATATCTCTTGAATTATAAGTCCGATTGGGTTCAAACTCGGTATGCAGGTATGGCGGGATGTGTTATAAATATAAATTGAAGTGACATCATGATACTTTTTCGTGTGAATTGTTATGATTTTGTAAAAAATTTGACCTTTAAGCCATATCTCATCAACAGAACATAATACATTCAAAATTCTTTAAAAATTCTCATTAAAACGCTATTTAAAAAATTCAAAATGGCCGCCATAAAGAACCCAGAGCAATTGTAAACATTGGTTTCCATATTAAGTATATCTTAACGTTTCCAAAAATGTATAGTTTAGCAAATCTACACACAAACTGAACGAAAATACAAGACTAATGTATACTTCTCAACAGTTCATTGTTTTTATGTTGGATTGGCCAGGAAGTGTTTAAACATAATATTGAACAATGTTCGCAGTAATCGGATATTGTCAGAAATACCAGTTTATGTTATGTGTACATCGATAATGACCTACATAAATATGGCAGCATGGGGGCAACAATTAATTGTCGATAGAGCTTGATCAAAATAATGAGCTTCTATCACTTAAGAATGTCCATATTTGCAACAAATGGTGCAAAATAAATGAGAAAAACCAACATAACTAGGGAGACACCAAATAGTTAAACTGATGATTTATGTTTAATAATGTGATATCTAGACCTGTGATATCTATCCCTGTAATATAACCCGAGGTGTTCTGACAACATTTGACGGAACTGGGAACAGGCCATCGAAAGAAATGTACACACAAAACTGAATAGATGATTTTTGTTTTATGATTTTCAGATTTACATAAATATACACACTTAAAAATAACATGTTGATTCATCAATTCGCATTTGTGTATCACTGTGGAGACATGGCTTTGTTCTCGTGTACAAAATGGTTAGAAAGTCGAGCACGTTTTTCAAAATGCTCCCATTTTAACCATAATTTTTTTTCCTGGGTTGAAATTTCGACCCAATATACCCTATAGGGCCTATTATACCCTAACCCAAACACTAACCCTAACCCACATCCTAATCCTAGTTTTTGAGTAATTTAAGTAAAATCCAAAAATCTAATTCGTGAAATTCCCAATGGAGACCTATTCATCTATAGAAATGTACCCTCCGGAGACGTTCTGTTTCCATTGTACACATTGTGTTCATGTCTCCAGAGGGTACCGTATTTCGCACCAACATTGTAAGTGTGCGTGCGGTAAGTGTAGGATACACAATTTGCAGATATTGGAATTTGTTACTACCGAATTATAAAGAAATGTATCTTACTTAATTGAAAGTAAATAATGATTGTAGGCATCCTGTAAAATAATTGCGCTAGATATCCTATAATTGTTCCGAAAAATTGAATTATATTAAAAGAAGTCCTGATCGCGATCGCAAGAGAAAAACAAGAACAACTCAAGAACAACTTGAGAACAACTGACCGACGCCAGTTAACAACGAACGCCGTTTTTCTTGCTTTCTGCGGCATCCATGAAATTTCCGAGATGATATCTCATTTATTATGGTATATCTTGCTTTGCAGGTTAAGAATAATCATCTTTACCAGATGTTTTTTATTAGTTAAAAGTAAGCATAAACGGTTGTACAATAAATCTTGCTTAATGACAACAAGATATAATAGAGACGCGGCATTCCTGATACACCCGAGTCCTACATTTTTTATTAAATATCAAATTTCTAAGGAAACCAATGTTTGAATGATACAAAACTTGCCCAAATCTGTCCAACATCCAAAACAAACATCAGGACTACAATTCAAATAATTTAGTTGATCAATACCGGTACAAAAATGTAGATGGCATGTAACTAGAATTGTACCAAATGTCGCACTTTGTTCCGATCTTCATGAAATGAATGACCCGGATGCGCAAATCACTTCACACAGGTCATCTGCGATTGATTCCCTACTGTCGGGAGCACGTTCAGATCTAGTTGTAGGCGCAACATTGATTTTGGAGAGTAAACAACTTTGACAGGCAATACTGAATTAATAAGGACTAATAATTTGGGAGGCTTATCATTGGGATGCTAAATTGTGAAGAACGCGGCTACAAGGTGGCCGTTCCGCTGGCACGTAAAGGCGCTTCTGGCAGCCGGCCACATCAACTTGTATACTATGGAGCACAACCAGATATCTCACAACTCTACTCACACAATAGTCCGGGCCGGGAATTGAACCCGGGCCACATTGGTGAGAGACGAGCACTTTACGCAAAAGCCACCCATTCCACCAATTACATACAAACTGCATTAGGGGCTTGGATCCAGCAGTAAGCATTCACACTCCCAGGCAAAACAGAATCAATTTATAAACTCAACTGTACTCCAATCTGGCTGAAATCCCAAACCTTACAGATACACACACAATACGAAGAATATCTCCAACTAATGCCTTTTTGTATTAAAGCTGTCACTGGTTCAACGCTCTGGACAAACATTGGAAGGCTACTAATTTCCGTCTTTATTGTCGAGCAGCACCTGATTACATTCGCGCCAGCACCTCCCTCGCCGGTTGTGCCAATACACACATCACTTGCACCCCTGGACAAACGCCAATTCCCGGCACAGCTGTGCGCTGCATTTGGTGCCATTAACGACTTCATAATGGTAGAAATAACAGTAGAAATTGACATTTTAAACGTTACTTTGTCTGGGATACATGCAATGCTTATAATGTGCCCAATGTCGAATTGGCATATCCACGTTGCGTACAAGCCTCTGGAGGATTTTTAAATTGTGTTGGTCGCTGCGATGCTCGTTTAAAAATTATTTATACATTTAGACTCCAGGTAAAACCTAACCAGCTTTATACAGGCGTGCCTTTTGTTAGACCATCTAGGATGATCGCTAAACATATTTTTAAAACCGTGGTGCCCATTGTGCAGCACACACAACTAAAATCCGGTAAAAAATTGTAAATGCCAACCAAACGATGTGGCTTATCAAAAGTCAAGCAATTTGTTTGTATTTTTGTATTTTATATTTAAAAGTAATATATAATTGCTTGAATTGTCATGAACAGGTGGATTTAGGGGGTTGTATTTTATCGTAAATATTGTTTAACTGACCTGTTCGAAGTTTTAAAATCATGGATGCCGAGGAAAAAAGAAAGAAAAGTGGCGTTTATTTTCAACTGGCGCCGGGCAGTTGTTCTTATGTTGATCTAGGTGTTTTTTGTGCGATCGCCGTCTGACGATCTCTTCTTTTTTTAAATAAAATTCAATTTTTCGGAACAATTATAGAATATCTAGTGCAATCATTTGTCTGGATGCCTACAATCATTATTTACTTTTAAATAAGTAACATATTTCTTAATAATTCGGTAGTACAATTTGTCAATATCTGTAAATGATGTATACAAAGAAATGATGATCATTTGGCGATCAAAATTTTAGAAAAAAGGTACAACACGTCATCTTTCAGCCCGGGAGTCTACCAATAACAACCACGCAATAACTAGCCTCTTTCATATACTTTATAAACAACCCTTTAATTTATACAAAACGCTCCCACATGTACATGTACTGAAGGTGAAACAACACATCAACGTTCTCAAGTTATAATTCTAAAAAACTAAAATCTCGGTTAAATGCACTTTGTGTCTGGCAACAACAACATATTTATTTTGTTCAATAACACCGGCCTCAAAAGATAACGAGGAGTGACAACACTCCACGTGTCGAGTTTTATATGTAAGCCCTTGTAGTTTGTCAGGAAAGATCTCCTCGGATGAAATATATTTCAGAAGCGAGAGATCTGTGATCACTTTTATTCGGAAGCCACTTACTGAGGAAGAAAGTGTATCAGTTTAATAGAGAACATGCTGTGATAAAAATAAGGATGGGATCGATGTGGGGGTGTTTTGACAGTGGCTGACAAATGTCACATTCTTAAGATGGACTTTCTTCTCTGCAGGGAATCACAGCAAGACATGAGTCGTGTCTGTGTCGTCTTCTTTTCTTTCATTTTCCTACATGTTTGCTAGTGTGAAAATATAATGTAGTATCCTGCCTGCCGCTTCTTTGGTTGTGTGCAAACTCTATCGAGGGTCAATGGGAGGGGTTATGTACATTGTACCTCTATTATATACCTATATCAAATGGAAACTTACATTATCATGTACGTTTTGACCAAAATTACTCAAACAGTTTTTAAATGAAACAAGTTTTACAATTCAAGTCTTTCAACTTTGCATGGGGTTATGTAAAACCATTTTTGTGAAAAGTTTATAACCAAAATGCCACATACGTGCAAATTCCATGGTAACAGCACGACACGTTAGAAGAGGATTTTACTTTTCAAGTGCAAATAACACACATATTTAAACAAATAGATATACTAATGCTGCAATGACCTTTAATTACAACGCGAGGGAAATGTTCAGGCCCATGATCTATGAGCCGGGATGAAACATCCTTTTTTAATACCGGCCAACCGCAATTTGTATTCCTATTGATAAATACCTTTCGGTCAACAAATCAAAACAAGTAAAAAAGATACATCGATCGTGATTTTTTTCTTTTATAAGATTAAATTTGTCGGCACAGTTACAGGATATCTAGCGCCTTCATTTTGCTGGATGCCTACACTCTTATTTTACTTTCAAATAAGTAAGATATTTCCTATAATCAAACTTTTGCACGATATATATGCCCCAAGTGTTCGGTCTAGACTTGCCCAATATCAACATAAACAATTCTGCATCAAGTGTATATGCGTTTGTTTTTGATTGAAATAGGGGACGTATGACAAAGGGAACAATGGGGTCCCCTATTCCGCAAAGGTCCCCGATTCAGACTCGTGTGCAAATCCTATGGCGATCATCCGAAAACGTTAGAGTACAAACAAAAGAGGGAAGACGGTCGGACAATGCCCCGTCCCCTATTGACGGCATTTACCCACTTCCGTGAGTTTGTGTGGAATTTCAGAGTCTGTACTGTCGGCATTTCACTCACCTGTGCCATTCTGATGTAGGCTAGGGGCTCCTTGGCCTGGTCTGGTGGTGTGTTTGGGTAAGGTCGTTTTGGGTAGTTTAGCAGGTGCTTATACATGGCATTGTGGAGTTTACGCTCCCAGCTCGTGCAAAATAAGAACACTGAAATCACCGATGATAATTCAAATGGAACGTGTTATAAAAACCAATGTACACACTGATTTTTATAGTAAAACTGCGACAAACCATTGATTCTGTTCAGTATTACAACATACCGTCCACAAATGTTTAAAGAAAATCATATTTTAGTGTGTAGTAGATAGAGTTGTAATGACTTGGGTCAATGACTCGACTCAAGTCCGACTCGACTCACAATGTATAGCAACTTGACTCGATTCGAGTCCCTATGAGTATTAAAATGACTCGACTCGACTCATACAGGCAAATGACTCAACTCGACTCGAGTCCCTCATCAGAACGACTCGAGTGAAGGCTAATGCCTGAGTCCCAAAAATAGGAGCAAAACAATGCAAACAATATTTGAGAAAAATATTTGCATTGACTGCCAGTTGTGACTCTAATTGACTTGAGCTAAATACTTGACTTGACTCATTACTGACACTGTGAATCGACTCGACTCAAGCTTCTTGACCAATAACTCAACTCGACTCACTTCTTTGAAATGACTCGACTCAGCTCGAGTCGCACAAATCAGTGACTCGTTACAACTCTGGTAGTATATGAAACACATCTATTTTCACACATACTAGGGGGTTTGTAGATAATTGTTTCATCTATCACAATAATCTATAAGTCCAGGAATCTAAGTGTTTCTGTTTGTGTCTGTCGGGCTGTCTGTCAGGCTGTCTGTCACTGTGTCTTGGTGTCTGTCTGTCCACATTTCAATTATTTCTAGAACCGGGCATAGTATATGAAATATTCTCTCATTGGACGAGCGTCTATGATATAAGAACAGATTCGGGGATTGATTATGCAAACAAGACTGCATCTTGACCTCAAGATTCTGTCCATTCAGCAGGCGCTTTATATCGCTTCTTTTATTTTCAATTGCTACGTTACAAAGACAGGGCAAATTTGCCAATCAGCAGCTTTGTCCACATTTCTGCACGAAATAAAGTCAGTCGACTCCGATTGGCTGGCAAGCGGGGTCGCATAAAATTGACATGTCTAGAAACATGTACACTGTATGTATATCATACGTTATCCCGTATAGGTATAAAACTATGAGTTAATGAACAATGGAATTGCAGTTTCACCCTTAATGGTGAAACTGCATTTATATTGTTCAAGAACTCATAATATCTGATACTGAGACAAAGAAGAACAAATGTGTTATATTGCTCAGGACACACAAAAAATGCGAACAAAATGTGAACAAAATAAAGTTGGTAAATTCGGGACAATATTATTTTTTATTTGAAAAATCGTTGGAAATTGATACAGAAATATGCTTCTGAAAATAACAACACACACCAGGGGCCGATTTCATAAAACATGTAAGCACAAACATTTGCTTAGCCTGAAAATTCTTCGTTGGCAAAACACAGGACAACAAACCAAATGTTCAGGTGATGTTCATTGTTTGTAACTGGTATTCAGCTGGTTTTTGCTTAGCATGAAAAGAACAAGACTGAGCAAGACTTGCTTTGTGCTAAGCTAATTTGTTTGCTTACATGTTTTATGAATTTGCCCCCAGGTGCTATGATTTCACATGATGATTGAGACTATTTAGGTATTTGGTAATTTGGTAACTTTTGTTGGTTATTGTTTGCAACGCTATTACTTTTAGTAAATCAATGTTAGGCACTCGCAAATGTGAGTGGTTCTGGCGAAATGAGACGAAACTAGGCAGAGGTTGAAATGAGGGTTCTTAGGTATTAGAAAAGAGGATAAAGTTCTCCTTACGATGCCATTTTTTGAACTTCCATCGGACATTCCGTTAAACAGTTTGGGCTGTTTAAATTTCGCATTTATCAACATGTTGCAAAAGTAAATTGTTAAGAAAAAGGCCTTTGAAGTTTCGAGTTTTGTACATGTGATTATGAAAAATGGCAATTGTTTTTCCTTAAAAATACATTTTTACACTACTTTCATACTATTTCTTAACAAATTACCCATTATTTATTATGTTGCGGTTTTCTCCACTATGCCGAGCACCCAGTTCCGTCTCATTTTGCCAGAACCCCTCACATACACGTATATGCAGATCTTTAGTTTGTACCTGTTTCTTTGAGACCATGGATCACTTGCTCCTGCAGTGTGGAGATCTTTACGCTCGGTTTAGCTACCTACGCCTGTCATTATGCATGCACAAAGATTCAGCGAGGTTGGAGAAAATAATGAGTTATTTAATGATTTCGTAACACGCATTTGTCACGGAGGCCGTTCACAGGAGAAACACAACTGCGTCCATTTATGCAAAATCGTTCATCAATCCATTGCCACAAGGGTATTGAGGCAAGGTCATGGTGTGGCCTGCCAGTAACATTTGTTGAAGTTCAGGTGTTTTATAATTGTTTTGTTGTTGTTTCTAGAAATTCAGGAACACCTACTTAAATGTTGGTAAATCATTGTAAATCCTTCATGCTGCTTCTGGATTTTGTTGATAACACTTCCTATGCTCCTCACCCAATACGCCTCAGTCACTTGTCGGCCATCTTAAATTAAGGGTGAAGTAAAATCTTCATTTTGGGAGCTGGCAAATATAAATGAAATTAATGAAATAAAGTTAATTACAAATGAATACTAGTCTGATCTGATGAAAATTTGCGATTAATGAAAGGCTTTAAAAAATAAACGTTTTAAGCCACATTAAAACAAAATGAAAGCGAGGATTGGAAAGCGAGGATTGGAATGCATAAATAGTATTGCACCATCCAATTCAACGTTTGTTTGTACACGTGCGCGCATGTAAACACACGAAATAGTACGCGACGGTTGCGCGACTTAAAATAATTAGCGCAATAAAGGCCGCCCTATACTTCACGCGAATGTCACTGCGAAGCGATTTCGTTAATGTAACGGAGAACGCCTCAATGAAACTTAAATTGTTGACGCCATGAAATTCGCTTCGCATTTACTTTCGCGTGAAGTATGAACCGGCCTTATTACTATATTAGGCCAAATAAAACTTTTCTTTCTTTCTTTCTTTTAAAACAAATTATAAATTGTATTATCTTTTCGATTTTTTTATTTTTTATTTATTTTTTTTATTAAAAAGATAATAAAATGTAAAGGTCGTATTTTAGACTTTAGCATCACTGTGTAAATGCTGTGAAAATATATTGTTTATAATGGGAAGGCTAGGGTGTGACGTGTGTGGTGCATACATGATCGACCCACATGAACTTTGGTTTTCAATCGTGATTGGTGAGCCATGTTTTAATTTCAAATAGGAAGATAGGATGTGACATGTTCACTACATGACTCGCATTAAAATGTGTCGGGTGGCCATTTTGAAGAAAACAAATAAAAAAATACAAAGGCCCTCTCCTTCCTTTAAAAAAAGGCATGACGCTTAACATGTTTTGTATTTGTTACTGGAGACCACTGCCTGAATCCTGCAAATCTTGCAGTCAGTTTAGAAAATTGTACCACTAAGCTAATAAACATGGAACACGCAGCTGCTATTTATAAGTGTCGTATTACAACAAGGGTCTGCACACATGATCGTTGGTACATGCAAACGTTCCCTATAACTTATTACACCTTGACTGGATCTCTTTTGTGAAAGTACAAAGTAACAAAATAACCTCAATTCTCAAAAATCCTCATCTCTATAAATATCCAAGTAATAATCTCAATCAAAATCATCAAGCATTAGTTATGACCTGGATCCTGGCAAAAACCTCAAATGGTCTAAATCCTACAAAATCCTCTGATGTATCAACTTCTAAGTGCCCTCAATCCTGTAAAATCCTGCATTTTGCAAGAAGGATTTTGGATGGTTAGGGTTAACGAAACATTAGATCATCAGATGTTTGAAATACATGTAGGATATTAAAGTAAACAATCCAAAACATAAACATGTTTGAGTATTTCAGCACGTATCCCTTTAACCATGTGGCTAGAAACCATCCTCAACCCTGCAAAATCTTCATAATTATTATCTCCATGTAAACATTTGATTCGTCCTCACTCCACCAAAATCATCTGTTTTTCCTAAATTTGTCTAGAAGAGGGGTGACCATTGCCTCAATTTTCCAAAATCAGCCTATTACTGTAATATGGGTTTAGGCAGTGCTGATGACAATTTTAGTAGCTGTGCTGTAGCTGTATCAAGCATAATGTAATGCTGAGTTATGCATGACTGAAGGCCATGTTCGAATTGTTGGCTTTGGCTGGGATTTCCCCCGTTGCTATGCTGTTGCTAAGGGTAGACAATGACCACCTATAGTAATAACGTAGCAACGGCCGAAGTCACAGCCAAAGCCAGCAATTCGGACACGGCATATAATAGTAATACTGGGTACAGCCTACAATCTCGACACCACGCATTCTCCAAAATCAACCGACACTTGTTTTGCCATTCATCTTCAATCTCCCTAAATGTGTATCCTTTTGGAGACCGCTTTGTTCTCGTGTACAACATTTTCAGAGGCTCAAGGGCTTTTTTCAAAGTGTTCTTATTTCGACTGGAATCAATTTCCTGGGCTGTAACCCTAGCCCACCACTATTCTTTAGACCTCGTACTTAAATTTGCAACGATATAACCATACCTTGCAAGTTCCTAGTTCTGTATTAAAACTACAAGTATTTTGAGAAACCTTGTTTACCTTTAGACATTGCCCTGTGAAAACCTATTCTCTCCCTGTCTTCGTTGTGTTCAGGTCTCCACAGGGTAGCGTTTATGGAATCACAGGGATGCAACAATCGCAATTTGTGTGTGTTGGTTTTACGCTAGGAACCATCTTCAATCCTTAAAATCCTCATAGTACCAGTATGTGAAAATTAGATTCATCCTCAATCCTCCAAAATCACCGGTTATTTTCTCTCATTTTGTTTAGTGGACCGGAGGGGTGACCATTGCCTCAATCCTCCAAAATCCTCATTCAATCAATGCTATAGGTTGAATCGGTGCCAATGACAATTAGAAGCAGTGTGGGTGGTATTGAGCATAATTAGGGGTTGCATTGTGCATGGCTGAACATAAAGAATGCTGGGTACAGCCTACGACCTTGACCCATTGATCCTCCAAAATCAACTGTCACTTTTTGCTATTCATCCTCAATCCTCAAATCCTCCAGGCAAAACTGCAATGAAGATTTTGGAGGATTGGGGAGGGTTAGGGTTAAATGTACCTGTGCTGCACTCTTCAGCTGGAAATACAATCGTAGATCTCTTGAGCAATGTAGGCAAGTTGCATTCCTGTAGATCATTCATTTATTTGATTGTCAAGTTGTGTTATAATGTCCACGTTTTAGATCATTTGTCTCTCTGTTCTCCTTGGGTTTTTTCTGCGCCTTGAGCTTCTCATTAAAGTGGATAATGGCGCATTATAAATTGCCTATATTATTATTTATTAATGTAGCGGCAGCGCTTGCACGCTGGCTGGAGACGGGGTCTGGACCTCCGTAGGGTGGAGAATAAACTCCCGGTAAGGGAAGGACTGGACTGACAGACAGTTGTTGTGTGTAATTACTTGTATTTTATTACACCCGCCCTATGTCATCAAGGGTTATAACAAAAAGCATCACCTCGGGGAAATTAAACACCCTACAAATCAAGGGAGAAATGTAGGTCCTCATTAGGATATGGATACAATTATCATTATACAATAATAATACAAGAATAACCAATTTCATTTAAAACCACGCGCCACACCGTGTGAATTTATATTAAGCGCGCGAGTGTTTAACGATCGCGAAAATGTGTCGCGATCGCGAACAATCGCTGCGATCGCGAACATTCGCTACAATCGCGCGATTCTGTACATAGTACTATACCTTTACACGCAAGTAGTTTATTCTGGGCGGTACTGTACCATGTGACAGGGCGCACAATACCGTACGTGCTATAGTGCATGTACAAAAGTTGCAAAGAAACACATCAAAATACCGTCGCAAGGATAGTTTAGAACTATTGGACACCAAGGAGCGTCAATACAATCAGTGGCCCATAGAGCCGGTTGGTTGTGGAGACAACACCAATAGTTTGTTGTTTGTTGTTTGTTGGCTCGCGAAAATGCTCCGCGTCAACGGCAGTCGGCCATCAAAACAAAAAGGACGCTTCCCCGCGTAACCAAATTACACGAAAAACTAGTTCAGATATCCGTGCGCGGTAAAATGATATAAGCATCTAAAAATTACTTAATCAGCATCAAATCTCTTATTAAAAGATTCAAAATAATTTATAAAGACATTATTAAAAGGTCATTCTCATGTGAATAATACGAACTACACCATTGCTGGAAAAGTGGGAGGGACTACTTCCCATATAGGCTCCGACATACATGTACTACCGATTATAAAGTGAACAAGCATACTTTTGCTACGCAACAAAGTAAACAAAGCTGACAGTAAGTGTACAATGAGTAAGGCAGATCCCCACATTAACATGAACTGAAAAAAGACGGCAGCTTATGTGACATGCCATGGCATAACGAGGAATAACAACCACCTTTGGCTTTTTCAAGTTATTGTACCAACGACTTGTTAGCTTTCTAAATTTCCAAATTTATTTATGTAGCTCAGTAGACCTAAACTGGTTTTGCTTATGGGAGCGAAGTCTGGACGCCTAACGAAGTAGGGACATAGGAAAGTTCAAACAAAGCGTGACTTCTTAGGTTTTAGGACTATTAACTCTGACGATATGCCGCCGAAAGGTCAACAATGAGCCGCCGAACCAGTTCGACGACCTCATTTGAAGAAAAACAAGCTACGTTTTTTAACGATTTGCAATATATGGTTACACATTCGTGAATGGGTGCATAATTTCTACAAATTGCTCTGTTTCGTCTGAAGGAAGTCAAGAAACCAAACTACTGGAACAGCACTTTTTCTTGGTTTTTCCAGCATCTATAAACACAACACAGATCAGCGCCAAAACATTTACTGGAAAATGCGAATCTCCTAACCCATCCATTAATACAACAACTACAGCAACAGAAAAATAGTCCACACCTTAACAAGAACAGTCCTTGGCGAAACGATGAGTCGTAAATAAAGATTGAAAACAGTGTATGATATTGGATTGATTTCCACATTTTAGAAAGTTGACAGGGCCTCCCGCGCGTGCATAGTCTCCAAATCCCCAACGTAAGCTCCAGTAACTTCAATCGGCACAGGGATATCGGCTTTGCTAGAAAGAAAGGAACAAACTCAGGGAGTTGGGGGAAATCAAATTGAAGTTAATTCTTGCAAAGAGTAAAAGTGGAATTAATCAAAGCAAAGGTATATGTTTCGACCTCAACCTGTTTTTGTTTTTGCGTGTTGGGGGGTGGGGGGGGGGGGAAGAAATGTATCGTGGAGATTATGTTGGCGTGCGTTACATTGGCCGGCAAATCAATTTGTATACGCGTCAACACACATATCCCCCGCCTGCGGGGAAGATGTCTTCGATTTGCCGCCGAGCGACAGGTCTACCACCTGCCAAGCCATTCAACGAGGTAAATTCACTTTGACACCCGGCCAAACCTTGCGGACACCGTACGGGGGTCCTATATACCGTCCACTGCACATTATACACCGCGCAATGTTGCCCGAGGTTAGCCTTGCCTCCAGATTACAGAGGCTGGAAAGGTGTTCTTGCTGGCCGTTTGAATACACCTAACAAAGAAAGGCTCACCGAGCTGGCGTCATTTTTCAGTCATTCGTAAATACCGCAATTAAAGTTCCCTTGACCTCTTTCTGAATTTCTATTCCCCTCTTGCTCGGGACATCCTTTCGGTTTGCGTAAACAAGGCATTTGCGTTGACCGCCAACACCTTCCGGACATCGTAAATTGAAATAGCGAAGTAGAATAACCCTACCCCCCCCCCCCCCCTATCCAGCCCGTGCGCCTTTGGCTTTGCTATATGAATTGCCCTTTTGAGCCTTATGTTTTCTGTAGGTAATAAGTTGTGTGTAGATAGGAACAGAAATCAGCAGAGACTGAAGAGGGAAGAGAATGTTTGACTGTTTTCGGCTGCTCCTTGACTTGTATGCGGGGCCGGAGGAATTCAGAAATACAAGTCTGTGCTGCCAATGACGGGACTTGGACCAACAGTGATACAGGACGAACCTCGGGCGCCGAGCCATTCCTCTTCTTGTCCGGATAACACTTTGGTGAACTTCTGTGAGTTTTGTTTTTGCTAGAACTGTGGAGATAAAGTTTGTCCGACTCAAGTATAACGCAGCTTGGAAAGGTGCGGCGCACCCAGGTAGGCGCATGCGTAAGGTATACCATTAAGGTGCGAACAAGGACCGTAGTTAAAAAAAGGCGCTCTGTTCTGAAAGCGACTAATTGGGCTTCCAGGACGAAGTCTTATATGAAAAGAGCATTTAAACGTTGGGTCGGAACCTCAAACAACCACTCTTAAACAAGTGGCACTTGTTTGTGTTATTTCTTATGTCAAAATTGTGACTAAAAAAATTGAGCCGATGTAAACAAGGGGCTTCTTTTTGTCTTGTTTTCGAAAACAGTAGGCCAATATAGGTTGGTTTTCTTATAACTAGGTCTTTAACATAGCGTAAGTAGACAATACAAAACACTAGAGTTTTGTGAATTTTAGGGCTAAAATTGCCTAGCCCTTTAAAGGTAGGATATACACCATTGGTAATTGCTTAAATTACTAGAAATGGGTGGATTTGGGGTTATAGTAAATATCGTTTGACTAACCTCTCCGATGTTTTACAATCATGGTTGCTGAGAAAAAAAGAACAACGACGTTCGTTTTCAACCGCCGTCAGGCAGTTGTGCTTATGTTGTTCGTGTTTTGTTTTCGCGATCACCGTCCGGCTATCGTGATTTTTTTCATTCATTTTTTCGAAACAATTACAGAATATCTAGCGCAATCATTTTGCTGGATGCCTACAATCATTATTTACTTTCAAATAAGTAATCTTAATAATTCAGTTGTAAATGTTTCTTTATCTGCAAATGGTGTACGCTACCTTTAACCATAGTTTGTCTAACTAATGTGATTGAACGTAAGCTAGTAGACGATGGTTGTGCAATGGTCCAGTTGACTATTCAGGACAAGCCTATCGCGGCTGGGGTCAATTTCATGCAACTACTAAGCCGAACAAAATGCTTATCATGCCTTTTTTGGTTTTTTTAATGCTTAGCAAGACATTTATTTGCACATTTTTGTGTCCACGTTCGTTTACGACTTTTGTTACCATTGTACGATAAATCGGCGGTTTATGTAAATGTATACTTCATGTGTCTGATGTTTAGCGCCATTTTCTTAGAATGGTCGTTAATATATCGACTACAGTCGCTCACACTTCATATCCAGTGTCTATGCGCTTGGTTTACAAAAAAACAGTCAATAGTTGTAGTTAAAGTTATACAATATACCATTTTGTCAGTTTCAGTTCTGTGAATGCTGTACATCCCGAGAAAATAAATTTCTAAGTTTTTAATTTAGAACCATCTACGTAATGAAATATTCAAAAAAATGCGTCTCTGAGACACCTTTTAAGACTTATTTTCTTATTTTGTTTTAAATGACAGCATAACAGAAGGACAAAATGGCACAGGGATTAAGGGGCTTTAATATCTCTACATCAAGTAAACTTTCGAACAATAATTTGGTTGGTTACTTGTTGGACAGATGCCAGCGGTATATTGTCCCTTTAGGCATTGGTCCATGGTCAAACCTGCCCGTGTATGCGTGTCCACATGTGAGAGGAAAACACCAGCTGCAAGTGCTGGTATTTGGCGCGCAGCATCGGTGGCAAATGCCCTCTATATAACAGCTGTTATGTCTTGCACTGTTTGTGTACTGTTTTCTATTTTGTGTTCCCGAAAATTTCCCTAAAGGAATTCCCCTAAAGGAATTCCCCGAAAGGAAATCCCCGAAAAGGGATTCCCCGAAAAGGGATTCAACGTTTAGTCACACAAACATTGATAAACTCGAGAGGTTTCTTTCAAATCACACATTTTCACAAAGTGGGAAACCGTTTTCACAGTTTTTAGTGGGAAATCGTTTTCACACTTTTGACACAATGTTCATACCTTTTCGCACAAGTTGGAAACCGTTTCATGCTTTTTCACACAATTTTCATATCTTTTCACGCAAGCGGGGAACCGATTTTCACACTTGTTCACACTATGGTTAACACTTTTTCACACAAGTGGGGAAATCCATTAACACCTTTTCCCACGCAACTGGGAATCGATTTTTACGTCGTTTTACAAAGTAGAAAACAGTTTTTACACTTTTTCACAAAATGTTCATTCCCATTCGCACTGTTAACTTTCAATTCCACTGTACTTAATTATTTAAGTACTATTTTCGAGCATTACGGCCGAATAAATGTATCAATATGTTTGCCGTCGGTCTTATCAAACGCGCTCCCAAACCCATAAAATGTGACTGAGGCATTGTAAACCATTTGAGCCTACCTTAATTAAGAATGCAACCTGTAAACAAGCATTCGCTGTGGAAAAAAAGACGTGTCTTATGATATCTGCAAGCTTTGGTCATTTCTCTGTTGACACAATGTTTGAGTTGTAGTTATATAGTTAAATTTGAAATTAGGAGAAGGTTGGCATTGTAGTGCTTAATTAATGCAAGGTTAGTGCCAAGGAAAAAAAAGAAGAAGACAAACTTAAAACAGCAATTTTTATTTAATTGTGATATTATAGAACTTAATAAATACTTGACATGTTTGTCTTCTCTGCCTTCCCCGTGTTGGCACATGGAAAGAAGAATACATCGATCGGTACCAACAGTAGATGTAAGAGTTTAAATGACTAGTAACTATTTACTTTATGACTTCAAAAGTAGATTCATGATACTTAAATAAGCAATTTCTTTTCATTAAAGTTATCATTTCTCAGTTGTGCATTTGTATTGTTTGAAGCAAATCTGGTGCTTGACAACTAACCTGACGAAGTTTTAGCTCTGTGAATGCTGTATATAGTTCGATTTTGAATCAACTACTAATAAACATTTCCAAAATTGCGTCACTGGGACGCATTGTTGAACTATCAGAATTAACAATTACACATGGAGTTTAGAGTCATTATTATCTTTACATCAAGTATGTAATGAGCTTTTGAACAATAATTTATTTGTTTACTTGTTTGATAGTTGGAATATGTAGACTCTGCCTTTAAAGGAACGGTAGAGGTTACCTTTTGCAGGTGACCAAAAAGTCACCAACCAATTATTGTTGAAAACGTTGACTTTATAAACGTTATCAGGTTAGTGGTTAACCTGATACAAAATGAAGAAATGCGCAAATAACAAATGGTTCACTCTACCTGTAAACTATGCCGCACATTAGGTTACGTTGATAATGTTTGCATTGACGTCGGCTTGGATATTTAGATATTGATACCAATATGAAACGCGAGATAAACAACATTTTGAAATATATCTTTTTGTGCTACCATAGTGAGCTTATAGCCTTATTTTTTGATGAGCTATCATTAACTGATGTTTCTTTTTTTTTTCCATGAAGGGGCGAGATGTTATAGCACATTGCACAATCAAATTAGAGAAGCACACCAGATACCCACCCACCCCGGATGTGAAAGAAATGCACCACCGTTACATCCGACTATTTTGAATTCACGGCAAGGCACTCTTGAAAAAAGATAGCACACGAGGTAGACTGCACGTGTTAACGTCACGAGCCAACACCGCCACGCAAATACCGATGCCCTAAATGTTAGTGAAGCGAGATCTGGCACGGGGCGATTGCAATTTAAAGCAGCCATATAACCACAAGTGAACTCTGCTGGTGGTGGCGCACAAGAAAGGCAACGCCAGGAAAAATTAATGCCAAGCTGGACAATTATTACCCATGTGATATCATCGGCTGGAAAATACAATTAAATCGGCAACACAAGCCCAGTATATTGGCAAGTAAAAGAAGAGGCATTCTTTGACCGATCAGATGCGAGAGCTACCGATGGATACGACTCTCATCAAGTCTATACTTCAAATTTCCCATGGGATTATTTGTGTGCCAACATCTTCAGGATTAATGACAAGAGGTTGTAGCCGATACTACTTCAGCGGGGCCTGAGTGATATGTTCACTCAATCTAGAAAAGGAAAGCGAGAGGCGCCAAGGAGACCTCTAGGAAACGCTGGTGTCTCAATGGTGATTCACAATTTACTAATTTACACAGGAGAAGGGTGCGTCATTAATTTTGTAACCCTCGAGTTGCTTTTCCTTTTTGGGGGGTCGTGAGGATTTGGAAGCCGCGTGTTTTAAATAAGCGTATTTTTGCGACACATTATTGTTCTCGACGCCGGTCAGTACCGAGGAGAGTTTGGAGCAGTTTCTGTTGAGATTTATGATTGGGTGCCAATCAGCTTGCCTTGTAAACGGATACAATAGTGTATCCAATTGAACAAGTGCCAAACGAGCCGCATATCGCCAGTGTAAAGGACCACGTTATGGCGACGGCAACCCCGACCCGTGGCGCCGGCCTACCGTTGGACGTCTGGTCCTCTGGACTTCTGGTAACTGACCGTATTATTTACACAAACATTACAGGCTCGGCCCTCTCGCCTACCGAGGACTTTCCCAGCAGAAACGACACCGTCCGCATCGGCTTCAGCCTCAACATCCACCTGGTGGCAACCTTGTACGCTATCGTATTCGTCCTCGCAATAGTCGGCAACATCCTGGTCCTGGTAACCCTGGCTCAAGACAAGCGCATGCGCACAGTGACAAACATGTTTCTTCTGAGCCTGTCCACCAGTGATTTACTCTTTGGTATATTCTGCATGCCTTTCACTGTGGTCGGGAACATCCTGGGCCGATTTGTCTTCGGCGAAGTTATCTGTAAAGTCGTCCCCTTCATCCAAGGTACGAGTCTTACCCTTAATACCTCCATCTGTTTTAATTTGGGATAGTATATCTTTTGCAACTATCCACAAAGTCCCCAACTAATTATTGTTCAAAAGCTTATCTGGTGTGAAGGTATTACTGATTAAACTCCCTGTAAAATTATTTCTTCTAGCATGCTGTCATTACAAAAATAAATAATAATAAAACAAGTCTAAATATACGTCTCCTAGGCGCATTTTTTGAATTTGTAAATATTTTGATTTTGTTAATAATCAAATTTAGATTTTGTTAATAATATCTATGTTTCTAGTTTTGTTTAAATTGTGATTATCTTAAACTGTTTTCATATATGCAGGGCCCTAATATATGGAAAGCAGTTTGTCCAGTTAAATTTCACAAAAGAAAATGGTATAAATAAATGAACAAGCTATTCTTGACATTTAAAGTGGAATTGGTTATGAGAGCTCCTTGTACCAAACATCGACCAACAGGAATATGAAAAAATATTACCACGGTGAAAGTAAAATAAAGTGAAGGCAAGTTGCGCTATTCAACTAATGGCTTTGCAGCCAATTTCATTCCGCCAAGTTTGCACTAATTTAACAATGGGATGTCAAAGACAATGTTTAAACATCGATCTTAAGCTTAGTTCGAATGACAATTTCACAGCCAATACAGCCATCAAACTCATCAAAGGTGACTACGCCACCACAAGACTGATTCTACTATCAAGCCTGTGGTAATAATTACGTATACAGTACACGTAAAGTATATAACATTATAAGTGAGCGGTCAGGGAGTACACTTTTAAAGTTGGAATTTCAACCATTAAACTGATGAATTCAACACATTGAATGTCGAAATTATCAGTTTTATGTATGGAATTCTAACTTTCAAAGACTATAGTCACTGACCGCACCCTTACAAGGTTGATTTAACACTTTCGTTTTAGGCGTGTACGGTTAAAACAAAGGTTAACAGAGCACATGTATACAACAATAATTTAAATGTAGTTTAGGCCTATATCAAACTAAATTATTACGTAGAGAATCGGAGTTTTGGGGCCAAAATTATATCTGCTCTAAACATGTTTTTTTTGTATCAAAAGCACTCTATCTAGGTTCCATGTAGTAGTGAATTTCTCAATCTAATTTACCATAATTGTGGAAATCAGAAAAAAAGGAACACTGATCATAATGACATTGTAAACTGTATGGACCATAAACGCCATCTTGTTGTTTATGATTGGATGAGATTGCAAACGTGGTAAGAAGATCAAATTACAATGGAAATACTAATACCCAACAAAAAATCATTACAGCAACAGTAACCTTAAACTCACCAGCAAAAACAGATGCGCCTGGAAATAATGCATTAGATTCGGCGCTATACCACCCCCCCCCCCCCCCCCCCCCTTAAAAAAAGCCTGAATTAAACGAGAATAACTGTATCGGGGGCCTTGTGCCATGCACGCGCTGCTATTCCATGATGAGTTTCTGCCGTAATGAGTTTCGGCGCGCTAACATTTAAGACCTAACATTTAATTTCGAACGCCAACCAACCCCAAACATCGGTTCAACTTTGGTCGCAACAGTCACGTGAGCACAGCAGAACCAAGGTCGCCAAAACACTCAACCAATGACCGACGACCGATTGGGAAAAGTTGTTGAATGCGCTCGCTAAAATACGGTCATGTGTGCTTGTTCATTCAACACGAGAACGGGGTTTCAATTACGCCCGCCAAACAAAAGCATAACGCTATGTATGTTGAGATCTATGTAGAAACAAGGGAGAACAATAGAAGGTATGTAGGGTCCGATAATAGAGGTACCCCGTAACTACCCATAATTATGTGTGGCTGTGTGTGTTCATAGCGTTTTATAGTGTCCCAAGAAGGTGATTCCTGACCAGGTGTGCATCCAATGTATAAGTGGAAAGCTTGAACCCGTGCACAGTTTATATACTCATCAAACTTAGTTTGGTTTCCTTCATAGTCGCTTTGTTTTGGGTCACCGTTTTTGTGGGGACACCTTGTATTTTAGATAACTTTCAAGGCCTGCTGTCTTGGTTGGTATTAATGATTTCCAAGGTTTTCTATTGAAGATATCAAACAACTCTTATCCAAACATATCCGAAAGAGTATCCATGACAAAACTCCAGCATTGTATTAGGTCTTCGCAAGTCTTTACAAGTCATTCAGTCTTAAGTCAAGTTGCTAGCTATTCAAATGAACTGTTAACACAAATATCCCTTTGTCACTGTTTAACCAGTTACATGCGACTGCATGGCTTTTTGAAAGGACTTGTGACTAGACTTGTGAAAGGACTCGCAGCGACTCGAATACAACTCGGCAACACTCTCACATAAGGAACAGTTTCATAACGACGTTAAACAGTTTCATTTAATTTGCACCCAGATAAAACACAACAGCAAAAGCTTTCAGTATATTATTATATTATGTAATGTTCCTTATCTCTTTTGAAGTCATTTTTCTATCGTAACAAGATCTTCTTCAGAGACAAAATGGTTGTGTACATGAAACAAATATATAAATGGGTGCATACAATCATGATGCATATTAAAGGAAACATGTAATAAGGATTGTTTTGCTTAAATCAATAAAGTATAATGTTGACAACAACATTATGTGTGTGATTGTGTTTATTTTCTGTGATAAATGGGAGAAAATAAATGTTAACAATTTGTGTCAAACCACTCCGCCCCTCGAAGGGAAGCCTCATTAACATAAAACCTCGCGATCGGGTATGACGAAAATCAAGGCAAAGACTCGACGCGCTGCTACCCGGCCTATCGTATACTGACTGCGCGCATTGCAACAAGTGTCCGTCTTTACATGGTTTTTCATTCTGAATCAGGGTAAAAATACAACAGTTTGTTGTCATGCCGACTAGGTGTGGAGCTGCTAGGTGTAGCAAAACTATTAAGGATGAAGTAAGGCTTCATTTGTTTCCGGCTGATCCTAAATATCGGAGGATTTGGACAGCCAAAGTAAAGCTTACCAAGTGGTCCGGGCGGGCCTAGTGATTTTCGGCCCTCTGCAGCGAACATTTTGAGCGGTCGTGCTTCGACTTAGAGCGCCTAGAGGGACCCCATCTTTATCCTCGCTCGAGTCCGTGTCTGAATAAGAAATACTGTGATTCGAATCAGACGAATCAGTACTGTTTTCGCCGGATTCACCAAAAACCTAAGAAGAACTTCACAATCGTCCATGTGAAAATCGGTTACCGTGCACAAAGCGTACGCGATTTGTACACTGTGGGTGCATCAACACACAACAATGTGCGTACGTGGCCACGCGAACCCGTCTCGTACCTAGACGTCGCGTACCGACTATCGAGAACAAGTTTGTCCGGGTCCTGCCTCGGTTTACGTCACTCATTTTTAGTGGCCGCGAAATTTAAAAAGGGGGGGTAAATTTTGGGACGGCAAATTACCGCACTAAACGTACACTGGAACCAGTTTTGCTTTTTATTCACATTTAATACACATAAATCTATTAAATTAAAACAAAAAAATGCGTAATGAAAATGTTAGACTGCATGTTTCCTTTAAGTTAAGGCTTTCTTAACCTATTTAATTGACTTATAAATTGACTGCACTTCGGGGCATAAGTCAGATCTGTGAATACCTTGATGACAACTGCACGACCAGACTCATCCATGCCTTTGTCACTTCGAGACTGGACTTCTGCAATTCCCTACTCTACGGTCTTCCCGACTCCGAAGTCCATAAACTTCAACGCGTGCAAAATAGTGCTGCACGACTTGTGACTGGTACTCCTCGCCGTCAACACATCTTACCAATCTTGTAATCTCTCCACTGGCTTCCAATCAAACAACGTGTCATCTACAAAATCCTACTATACTAACTTACAAAACAATCAATGGGACCGGTCCACAGTATATGGCAGAAAATTGTGCAAGAGTACCACTGACCTCTACACCTGGACGGACCATTGTCCATATTCTGCTGTGCTAACACTTGAAGTCGGCGCGAACTGGAAGTGCAACATGGCGGACCCGAGACGTCACTGCTGTGAGCCAATGAAATGTCCAGGTGTGGAGGTCAGCGGATTTATTCTGTACATTTTGTATTTATAAACATTACGTAATACGTATCGTACCAACACCTGGACATTTCATTGGCTCACAGAGTCACGTCGTGGGTCCGCCATGTTGCACTTCTCCGCATGCCGACTTCAAAATGAAACAATGATGATCTGTCCATGTATAGAGGTCAGTGAAGAGTACGTACCTAAAAGACATCTCCGTTCCGCTTCACAGAATTTACTAACTGTCACATGTCGCACACACACATTGTTTTAATACATACGTGTAGCCACTTCACTCGCCATCTTCAAAGGACATGTTAAAACCTATCTGTTTAAGAAATATTTTAACTGATTTTGGCGTATTTTCTTTTTTGGTCAAATTTAATCAGTTTTAATGTAAAATCCAAATGCTGAGGATCTGGCTGAGGGTGAATGTGCTGGAAACCTCTCCCCTCTTATAACGCTAGTTATCTTATCATCTTATTTTTTATCTTAAAAATTGTAGGTGTTTCTGTAATTTAAATTGTAATTCTTATTGGAAATGTGTAAGTTTGTATAGTAGCCATTAGCTTCAAACAATGTTATTGTAGATTTATATTAATATATTTTAGTGTCTCGAATTTCTGTAAAGCGCTTTGAGGCATTGCATAAGGCGCTATATAAATGTTATTATTATTATTATTATTATTATTTGATTTGTATATTTCAGGTCATTCCAGCCATCAAGCAGTTTTGCAGCAGTTTTAATCTTATTCATATTTACATGAAAAGGCACCTAAATTATTCTTACAATTATTGTGTTAGCTGTGCATTGTTATCGTTTGAAGGAGCAACAGTTGGGCAACTATCCTGACGATGTTTTTAGCTCTGTGAATGCTGTATATTTTGAAAAAAAATAATATTATAAAATTCCGATTTTGAACCAACTATTACTGGAAATTTCCAAATATGTGTCTCTGAGACGCATTTGAGGACTTCTTTCATTATTTTCTTCACAGTGGCAGCATGTCATAAGGAATAATTGCACAGGGTCGAGTTTATAGAGTTTATAGATTTGTATCTTTACATCAAAATAAGCTTTTGAACATTAATGTGGGTTGATACTTTTTAGATAGTTGCAAAAGGTGTACTAGACTTTAACCTTGCAAGTCGGAATATCCTGTCTCTTTCCCACTTTTGCCTAGAAATTGACCCGATTTGTCTCCCTCTGCAGGGATCTCTGTCACGGTGTCTGTCTGGACAATGGTGGTTATATCTTTGGAGAGGTATCATGCTATATGTCACCCCTTATCGTCTCGCATTTGGCAAACAAAAGCCCATGCATACAGGGTGAGTAAATCAGAGACTTGTTTGATGCACGTCTCGATGAGAGGTAGTGTGTCAATATGGTCGCGTCCAACATACTTGGCTAATAAGGCTTACAATTACAAACGAGTCTTGTAGCGGTTACAGCCACTTAAGGGGTTTTCAAAACCATTTGCTTCGTCTTCGGCTCAAACTTGGCTTCACGACTAATGAATGGCACCGATAACATGCTTAGAAGCAAACTAAATACAAATAGTTTAACCTTTGCCTATATTATATCAATCATTATTGAACGTTTCTGAAGCATATAGCAGGCATCACAATGTATAGCTCGAGTCCCCGCAAAGGAATTAAATGTTAAGCCGTTAAGTAATTCGGACACAGCCACAAACTGTATAGTTGATACGCTTAATTAAAGAAGGTGCGCATGCATGACCACCATGGGGCAGAATATGAACCAATTTTGTCCATCGCAAATCGCTACAAGGCTCGGGCGCATATCGGTAAATTAGTCAAAAACACTCCTACGTGGGCCAAGTCATATTTTCTTTCGATTGAGGAGCATTGTGTTGGCCATGAACTTGGGAGTTTATAAAACAATACAGTTAATAATAGGCAGTTCTTATATAGCGCATGTATCTACCAAGACTGGTACTGAAGGCGCTCTCACAGTATTACCCCGTTTATTGGGTCCATTCCAAATACTACCTCAGCTCCCTGGAGAGTGAGTATACAGCTCGGTGCTGCCATTTCGGCGCAAAGCAGCTAAATCAACTACAATAACCATCTCTGCCCTCACAGGTACCCATTTACTCCTGGGTGGAAAGAAGCAACGAGTAACAAAGTACCTTGCCCAAAGGCACACGTAACGTATAGTTCCAGGCCGGATTCGAACCAACAACATGTAGCTTTACCTACAGATAACAAATTCAATGCTCCAGACCGCCAGTCCACGGCACTCTAAAACCATACAAAAGAAGAGTGGAAGCCGTGCACATGGTTTTGTATAACTGTGAAAATCGAATGCAACTGGGCCCTAAAAGTGCTCTAGTTTGCAATGAAGCGTAAAGGCATCATTTTTCTAAATGGCGATAGACCACATAACTGCTTTTTAGGGGTGATCAGCTTGGGTTGGGGATATCTCCCAAAAGTTATTTGTTACCCCCAGAAAATCAAATATAAACTAAAAGATAAGGAAATAAGCTTTAATTTGCTGTGTGTCTCAAACATACCAATAGAGAGTTGTATTAAAGTAGTTTTCCTTAATTGTATTACATGTAATTGAACATGCTTTCTTATTCTCAGGCTATTGTGGGAGTATGGTTTGTTGCTATCCTGCTGAACCTACCTGCAGTAATCTTCAGTAAACTGGTCACTATAAACAGTGGCACGGTATTCAGGTGCCATGAGGCGTGGCCCGAGGAAATATACCTAACAGTATACAGGGTAAGATGACAGACTGGTGTATGGACGCCATTTTGGTCGTGTTCCCTGAATGTTCATATAAATTGTTAATTGTTGCATGGGATGATGCCAGACTATGTTTGCATTCTAGCCGCGTCCGAATTGTTGGCTTCGGCTGTGACTTCGGCCGTTACTATGCTGTTGCTAAGGGCAGACAATGACCGGTCATAACAACAGCATAGCAACGGCCGAAGTCACAGTCACAGCCAAAGCCAACAATTCGGACAGGGCTTCACTTTCAATAAGGGAATACAAATTTGGTTGGACGGTTTGAAACAAGTATGTTTAAAACAGCCCATGGGACTGGACCACTGACCTCTATACATGGACGGATCATTGTCCATTCACGCTTGAATTCGGCGCGAACGAGAAGTGCAACATGGCGGACCCACGACGTCACTCTGTGAGCCAATGAAATGTCCAGGTGTAGAGTTCAGTGGATACAGTACGTATGACGTAATGTTGATAAATAACAAAATGTACAGGGTAAATCCACTGACCTCTACACCTGGACATTTCATTGGCTCACAGAAGTGACGTCTTGGGTCCGCCGTGTTGCACTTCTCGTTCGCGCCGAATTCAAGCGTTAGCACGGCAGAATATGGGCAATGATTCGTCCAGGTGTAGATGTCAGTGGTCTGGACGCGTTAACAATGCTCAGGTCCATGTGCTGGTTTAAAACATACTCGTTAAATACCGGCCAAAACAATTTTATTCCCATTCATAAATACCTTTTCGGTCAAAAATAAAAAAACCAAATAGTCCAGAAGTCAAAACCAGTTAAACATTTGTTAATACAAAGATTTTGTTCAACAATTTCACTTCATGGTTTTTAAAACAGGTTATCAGCCAAAACACCATGTGTTTTTTATGCTAAGCAAAAAACAGGTGAATACCAGTCGCAAACAATATATATCATTTAAAATAAATTGGTTCGTAACCATGTTTTGGCCAGTGAAGAATTGTTGTGCTAAGTATTTCTTGTGTGCTTAGCAGCTCTATGAAATTGACTCCTGCTCTGTATCCTTGGATTTGAATCGTTAAAATATATAACAAAAAAAGAATAGTATTCCTATGCAAATTAGCAATAGTCTGGTGTCTGTCTGCGCTTCAAATTAGTGTTTGTTTTGTATGCGTTGTCTGTTGTAAGAAAAAACAGAATCAGTTCGTGGCGGCGTGAGATGTTATGAGATTTGGGACTCTCTACATATTTGGGACTCTCTACATATTGAGAGTCCCAAATGTTCTGACTAGCATAGTTCCATTAAACTTAGAGTATACTGTTTGCAACTAAACCAATAAAATTGTTTAAAAACTTACTTATGACATTATACTTTTTCTTCCAATCCAGATGTGTTTACTCGTGATCCTTATGGTAATTCCCCTCTTCACGATGGCCATATCGTACGGCCTTATTATTGTGGAGCTCAGAAAGGGTATGCAACTCGGGCAGTGTACGGCAGATAACGGTACGTTGGAGTCCACTTTTGTATTTGAAAGTATACAGTATGTCTCAGCATGACTGAAAACAAAATATAACGGAATGCAACAGGTGGAATGTGTAACCAACGTAGATAATATAGATATGGTTTAAAAGATACATATTTCCACTTCAACATGAGACATCCAACGTCTGAATCTGATATTATGAGTAATGAGTTATGAGTAATTTCCCAAGAGAGGTCAAATGGACCATCGGACCAAGTTTTTCGATTTTGTTTGGATGTGCAAGTATTGCAATGTGGATATGCTTTTGGTGATAAGCAGCTAAACGCAGTCACGTGTCTAGTTCATAAACATCAATGTTCAATGGCTATAACCACTATTTATTATCCCATGCGACAGGACATCACAAAATATTCATGCATTGGCTAAAGAGTTTAATTTCTTTTTGTATCGTAAGGCCGAAGGAGTTTATTGCCAGGTTGATCTCAAAACATATTATTATTTCCAACTAGCAGTATATTACAATAGTATATTACAAAGTATATAAGTTTGCTTCCGATCGGTGCGCGAGTATCGCTATCATGTTTTAGTTATTTACCCAAATAACATAAAACCCAATAATAACGATGCCAACATTATCATGTCTCCGCACTTTACGAAAACCCAATAATAATGCCAGACTGCCAGCGCACCGATCGCGAAATTAAACGTATCACTATCATGTTTTAGTTATTTACCAAAATAACCTAAAACCCAATAATAGCGATGCCAACATTATCATGTCTCCGTATTTTACGAAAACCCAATAATAATGCCAGACTGCCTGCCAGTGCACCGATCGCTATCATGTTTTAGTTATTTACCAAAATAACACAAAACCCGATAATAGCGATGCCAACATTATCATGTCTCCGCACTTTACGAAAACCCAATAATAATGCCGGACTGCCAGTGCACCGATCGCTATCATGTTTTAGTTATTTACCAAAATAACACAAAACCTGATAATAGCGATGCCAACATTATCATGTCTCCGTACTTACGAAAACCCAATGAGAGCGCCATTGTACCAATCATGTTTTAGTTATTTACCATAATAACATAACACCCAATAACCGTGATAACGCTATAGCGAAACTAAAAACGTACCGTTAACATAGCCGCCTTAACATAGCCGTAAATTACTATTAAGGTTACTAAACAGGAAGCCGCAAAAATTATCATTACATTTGAACTTAAAATTCGTATACTGGGCATGGCTTACGTACGTTTGTGTAAAGTTAAGTTATTGGGGCCTATGACGGCGTCCCGAATGCAATTCCGCCAAACGGTCATTCTTGACCGCCGCCAAATAAGCCCAATTTTTTGTTAAATAATAAAAGCATGAGAGAAGTGGCACATATTAATAATAGTGATTGATAGCATTCATCAGTTCTGTATGTGTGCGGCAATACCTCCCAGGTCGGTACAATCGACATTCAAATGTTATTTAGTCTGGGTTGGATGGCTGTGTCTCCCGGGTGCAGCCAACGGACGTCGCTAACGCGTGCATATCTGCTCAATCCGGTGTAATAACTGCAATTCGGCAGGTCCAATTGACGACAACGTCGCCCACAATCCGCATTGAAGGCTTGTACTCCTGTTGCACCATGGCTCGTGAAAGGAAGATAAATACACAAAACAACTAAATAGTATGCGCACATAATATATATATGAAATAATCAAATTACTAAGCACAAGAAAGAACAATGAAGTGTGCAAACTATATACATCAAAAGCGGTCAACAACAGGGGGTATGGTGTAGGGGGAAGAATTGCTAAGCGCGCTGATAAACCGAATGCATACGAGGGGCGACATAATCTATTTAATAACACCGGCCTTTCCACAATGGGGAAAAGCTCGGGGAAAAGCTCGAGGAAAGCAATGGACAACTTCGTGGAACGCACTGACAAGGGCCATCGTCCGTGTGTCCAACTACCACCAAATAATGCACCAAAACCTATCTCTGATAAAGCGTCCGTGTACAAATGCAGATTATCGCTCGAGTACGCGCCAATCTTGGTCGGGGAATGTGACTGAACCGTTAAAATGTGTCAAAAACTGCTTCCAGGTCAACATGTCAGCTCGTGCCCCCGATGAAATACGGACACGATGACGTGGTTTGTGAACGCCACCAGTTAAGTCAACAAACGACGCAAAAAGGCGCGGCCTGGGCGCGAACGGCCTTACATATAACATTCGAACTCCCCAACAACGACTGAAGCTCCCGCAGAGTCAGTTTCTAGATCTGTCTACCCAATGCATTATCTAGGTTTGTCATGATCAAAGCAAATGAACAAATCAAACCCTTCTTCGAAAATTACAAAAAACCACTAGCAATTAACTTCTACAGCTAATTATACATTACCTAATAAAAGCGAAACCATGAAATAAAATTAAATTAAAAAAATGAATTTAACCTCTAAAGGTTACTTCAAAAGGAAAAATAAAACAACAAAATCTCAATCAGCAAAAATTACCTAAGCTTCCTTTTAACAGTCCTAAAATAAGAAATGAAAAACTAAACCTTCAGCAAAAATTACTTATAAAGCTTCCTATTAACAGTCCTAAAAGAAGAAATGAAAAACTAAACCTGCGAAATATAAAATAAAATAAAACATGGCTCAAGATATCCCCAGACTCCAGCCAGGACTGGGCAAGTCTAATTTAAGATGGGGTCTCTCCAACACGAATAATAAAAACAAAACAAAAAATTCAATATATAAATACATTCTGGCCTATGGCCCGTTTCTGGCCTCAACTGGGTCCACAAATCCAAACAAAGACTTAAATAGAAAACATAAGATAGATAAACAGTGGAAAAGTGACTTCAACTTTCCCAATAAACAATGCCGACTCTGCCTAGTCTGGCACTTGCCTCTAGATCAAACAAACAGAAAAGAACGAGTTGACCTCTGTCAGAGACATACTATCCCAGGCTAGCCTAGCTACTAGTGACTACCAGAGCCCCAAGGTTGGGAGTTAATGACCTAACCATATTAGACCATGGGACGAAGTCACAAAATCCTTTCAGAAAGATATTTTCGTGATCCCCAACTTGGTACATGATAAAACTTTCACAAATTCATCTTTAGGGCATACCTAACAACATTTGGGGTGTTCATTTTTGCAAAAGTGGCACTTTGGAGAGTTATTTCACGTAACAAATTTGATGGGGCGAAAATAACATGGGGCGAGTTGGTTTGTATCGCCTAGTTTTCATAACAAATTCGCCCCAAAGCCAGTTCGCCCCATACTTTTGTTAACCTAATATTGTATTGACTCAAGCCAACTCGCCTCATAGAGCATGTACATGACAGGAAAAAGTTGCCAGTGACAAACATGAACTATTACCACCGTTTAAATGTAAATCACTCTTGATGGGTTCCCAGATGGATCCATTTAAGTGCGTTATTATATAATTGATTGATAAATAAAATGGCTTATATTCAATTTCAATCTGCAATGTTTTGTATCTATTTTTGGGTGGGAGGGGGTGGGTAAATCAGCTCAGTGTTTTGTTTAAAGGGGAATTTTAATGGGTTTCATGGGTTTCAGGCGAGCTTGTAATGAAATACATAATAATGAAATACACCAAAAGATAAGATTCACACAATATTTATTGTTTGTCATTTTATTCTTGTCAGCACTAGTACATAAACTTCAGTACTCACTCATTTTTTTTTTATGGAACATAAGTTGCAAAGTGACATTAAAATAAATAGAATCACATGAAAATTGAGAATTAACAAATAAATGTTCACAATTTGTGGCCCTGTACCCACGTTTTGGTTGCTGTGGTCCAGGAGTGATAGTGCCTGCCCCAACCCTACAGTTTTATTTTACAATGGACCTGTAACATTACTGGGAAGCTGAATTGTTTGTGATTAAAGTCATGGTTGTAATAACATTTAAAATTACAGAAATGGTGAATTGTATGCACCATTTGCAAATAATAATTACATTTAAACTTGTGTAAATGCCTATTTGAGTACCATATTTTCTCAGTTAGAGGGATACTCATACTCCATCGTGGATGTTTCGCTATGTAGCTCTAATAAGTTTTAACTAGGTTACACTTTTCAATTAGAAAAAGCCTTGAAAATAGTTGCCCTCATTGGAAGAGGGATAGTGGAAGTTAACTGAATGAAAAATGTCAGAAAAATGCTCCTGACTTGTCTTAAATATTTAGTCATTTAGTACACAAAAACCAGTTCCAGCATAATTCTCTCAGCTTTTCCCTCTAAAATTAAGAATTATAACAATCACAAAATCACTGAAGTGAGCACATTAATGTTACAATTATTCACAACCCATGCGATTTTGGGCAGATAATGCACATAGCCGGTACGACATGCTTCTAATGTTGGGGCTTAGATAGCAGGCTGGCACTGGATCTGAGTAAACACAAGTCTTCTTTGGAGGTATGTCATTATCACTGCTCGTCTCCTGATTAGCAACTGCATATAAGGTTAAATCTAGAGAGAAAAAAGAAGGGAAAAATACAATCAATGATGGAATTTGGAAATGACTTGTTACAAGAAAAGAAATTGAGTTCGTCACTTTTTCTTTTCTTTTTAAATGTTCTACACTAAAATATGGAGCCAAAGTTGCACACGCTGCACACGCTTCCCACCCCCCCCCCCCCCCCCCCCCCCACAAAAAAAATTAATTGAAATACAATTTCTTTAGTTGAACGGAATTTGAAATGCAAACTTGCCGTACAATGCATTTTCCAGAGATACCGGTATGGTCTTATTTGTAACCTTGTACAAACAAAATTGTTCACACCTAATGTTTTTTCAAACACCCCCCCCCCCCCCACCCTTATAAAAAGGGGATAAAAGATAGGTGTATACATGTACTTAGCCAGAGCTGGCTAAATTTATTTGACATAAACGAGATTTGACGAGCTACATGTATGAGTAGCTAAGTTGTCGTGACTCCAACAATTTTATTTATTAAATTAGCACGCGGAGTTTCTGTAGGCTGTGTCCGGATTACTTGGCTGCGGCTTGAAATTATGCATGAGTCTATGGTAGCAGCTACAACCACATTTTATAGACTCGTGCATAATGTCAAACTGCAGCCAGAAGGCAAAATAGCGACCAACGTTCATGCTGGATATAGAAAAAATTCGCGTGAAAAAAGATATCCATTTTAAAAATGAATTGTAACCTCGAGTTGAATGACAATCTTTTGACTTTTTGTATTGTATTATTACAGTTCTCTTCCTCTTTGGTCAATATCAAATATGTTTTGTATGTGTTGTCGGTGCTGTGCGTGTTGTCGGTTATTAGTATGACCCCCGACAACATGCACAGCACCGACAACACATTCATTCCATAACATATTCTACATTGACAAATGACAAAAGAAAGAGTTACAGAACTATAATAACATAAAGCGTGTTCGAATGTGTGGCCCCGTATATAAGGTCAATATCATTCATAGTTAAGAGAATATGGCCTGTAAATGTCATTTAAGAGCATCAGAATCTTTTTCGGAACCACAAACAAACATTGAGGTGTTATAAGTTTCACCCTGAACGAAGTCTGAAGTCTAGGCCTGAACGTTACTGCAACACCTACCGGTTCCAAAAATTTTCCTTTGTCGTTTCTCTTGGACAGCTGTGACTTGCTCTATCTTATTGATGTCCATAAACCGGGCGTAGCAAGATCGATAAAATCCAACATGTTTCGGTGGTCCGCCTGCCGATGCTAAACCCATCCACTCTCTGCAACGCGGAGTCATGTTTGGCCAGTAATTATCTCGCTATATCTGACTGTTTTCCCTTCAAACTCTTCCATTTGTCAGCAAACTCGAGGAAGCGAGACCAGCTTTGATTAGAAAAAGGTGAAACCCTGCCATAAATGCACATAAATAAAGGCTCGGCGTCGTCTTTAGAAGCCGCCATGTTGGATTGCTGTACACCGGGTCAGAAACTGTGCGTAACGAGAGCGCTGATTAGATGCCGACGGAGACTCATAACACAGTATTTCCGATTGGTCACAATTTAGGTTTAGTCACGTGAGTGCCGTTTTGTTAAATGAAAATTTGTTTCAGTTTTGGCTTCAGTTATGCAGTTTGGCAATAACGCTGGAGCCACGTACGGGCCAAAGCCTAGGTTCATGTAACGGCAAGTTTTGTAAAAAAAATAAAAATCGGTCCATATTTTCTCAAAAAATACACCAAAAGTGCCACTTTTGCAAAAATGAACAGTCATTTTTGTATTTAGCAACAACAACTTGAATGAACTTCGATGTTTTCATTTTGTACCAAAATGGGGATCACGAACAAACACAATAATCGCACTCGTCCCATGGTCTATATGGTTCAGGAATGTCCACCCATGGCTCAGACCACAAAGCAAGGTCCTGGTCTGGACGCGCTAACACATTGTATTTGTATACTACAGTAAACTTCGTGGATAAAACTCAACACAAATGCAAAAGATCTTCTGAAAATTCGCTGCGTTAGAAAAGTCAAACAAACAAAATCAAATACAAAACCTACTCTCTTAAGTTTGAACTTACAGGAAATCTACTTCATTATACAAAATAGCCTTCGGTTAAAGGGGAAAATCCACGAAAAACATGCATGAACGCTATTCCAAAAATGGGCTACCCTGGGATTTGGGTCGGTGTGACCAGTTCCAAAGTAATAAAACAAAGGCTCAAAACCCTTCCCAAGTTAAATATACAAAAATCTTCGAATTCTGACTTGAAAGTAGAGCAACAACAGTATGAAAACATTTTTTAAGATATTCAAACCACTGTATAGTATCCGCATGCGTCGGGGCGAAATTGCCAAGCGGCTGAATCATACGAGCGGACTATAACGTATTAAACACGGGCCGGCCGCAATAGAGAACGAAATTCGATAAACTCCCCATTCCAATTGTTGTCCTGAATTTGTTTAAGAACCCCCATCCCCATCGTCACAAACGCTAGTCATCGCTGGGCAGTCTTGTAGAGGCGCAAGACAAGAACTTGGAAGTAAATGAAGTGAAGACACAGGCAATGCGGAACGAGTGCTAGCATATTGGTCGTAGTGGGACAGCTAACGGAAATTACGTGGGGAGCGGGCGGTAAAATTACAGGCATCCTAACAATATTATTAACATCGGACTTACCAAACCCCGAAGTTATGAGCGGTGTCGGAGTACTGGACAGATTCCTTCAGGCACGAGGACATCAGGCAGTCCATCCGAGGGAACGACATCGGCAGGGCTCGCCGCCGGACCATCGGCAGCAACAGTGATAACAGTCGGTGTCGCCTCCGCAGCCTATAGGCTTCGACTGGACCGAGAAGAACGGGGCCTGCCGCGTGGCTTCCTTCCCTCTGAAGCGTTTCCAGATCCAGATGCTTGGATTTAGGCATGTTGTCGGCGAGAATTGATGACGGTCGGCAACCCCCGAAATTGAACCACGACACGGGCTAGCAAACTTCCAACTTTGGAAACTGAGAATTGGGTACGGTCGACAAAATGAGAAGCACGACTATTCCTACTATGAAAATGTCTTTAAAACTTATTTGTAGATGATACAAGTTGATTGTATGACCATAATGATATTAATACTGGTATTCAAAACTTAAAGGTTGAAGATGTTAAGATTTCCCTTGATTGTTATCATCCCATGCGACAGGACCTCACAAAATATTCATGCATTGGCTAAAGAGTTTAATTTCTTTTTGTATCGTAAGGCCGAAGCAGTTTATTGCCAGGTTGATCACAAAACATATTATTATGTCCAACTAGCAGTATATTACAATAGTATATTACAAAGTATATAAGTTTGCTTCCGATCGGTGCGCGAGTATCGCTATCATGTTTTAGTTATTTACCCAAATAACATAAAACCCAATAATAACGATGCCAACATTATCATGTCTCCGCACTTTACGAAAACCCAATAATAATGCCGGACTGCCAGTGCACCGATCGCAAAATTAAAACGTATCACTATCATATTTTGGTTATTTACCGAAATAACATAAAACCCAATAATAGTTGCAATACTATCATGTCTCCGTACTTACGAAAACCCAATGATAGCGCCATTGTACCAATCGCGAAATTAAAACGTATCAATGATGTTTTAGTTATTTACCATAATAACATAACACCCAATAACCGTGATAACGCTATAGCGAAACTAAAAACGTACCGTTAACATAGCCGCCTTAACATAGCCGTAAATTACTATTAAGGTTAAACAGGAAGCCGCAAAACATTATCATTACATTTGAACTTAAAATTCGTATACTGGGCATGGCTTACGTACGTTGGTGTAAAGTTAAGTTATTGGGGCCTATGACGGCGTCCCGAATGCAATTCCGCCAAGGAACTCAATTCAGGGAAGGGCGAAAAACTCCTGCAAAACCTCTAAACTTTGCTTCGACACTTTTAAAAGAGGAAAACAGGAGGAAATTCCCCTCCGGCTCCCAACGGCAACCGAGTATTGTGTAACTCCAGAATTGGGTCCCAATGGCAGATAAACCACAATTAATTAAACTTATGTATGAAACAGGTGGCAGTAAACAGGGGAGGCGGCGGGCTTCGAAATTAATTACAAGAACAGATAATTACTCTGCTGAATAGCAATAGCAAACAAACGTCCTCCTGGCTTAAACTGCTGCGACAAAGTGATCTTCTGACCAGTCGTCAAGATTATGGCTGTATACCAGGCCTTGTTTAGTCTGTTTTAACCTCAGGGCCATAAAACAGCGTCCCCATACCCCAGTGACCTCTATGTAGCGTGGGAAAGAGGCATTGGACGAGATCCCACATACCCAGCTGTCTCGGGCTAATAAATTCTTTTAAGTTTTAATTACTTAAAAGTGGTTATTCTGATGCTAAACGTGTTTAATATGTAAAATGTTTACACAAATGAATTTTGTATACTCGGCAAATACAGTTTTTGCAGCGTAGGCCAGGGAATCTTGCACACAGAGCTATATAGAGGCTATAGTAGGCTTACCTTGGTCCCAATGCCTACAATCGAAAAACTTGGTCCCGTGGCCAATTTGACCTCTCTTGGGAAAGTACTCATAACTCTGTCAAAACTAATAATCGGATTTGGACGTTTGGTATATCATTTTAAAAATAAAAAGGTTTATGTTTCAAATCATACCTACATGAGATGCACTGTAGGCCTATACAAAGATAATGGGCCGTATGAAGAAAAACCGGCATTTGCTTTTGAACAATTTTATTTTGAATTTACTGGTATTTTTTCGTTTTGTATATGATGGACACCGTGCCGATAGGACGATCGAGTCTTAGTCTGATGCAAAGTCAATTTGAATGCCATCCAGTCAAACCATCGTTTGGTCATCAATGACAATAACCTCGATTACTTGATGCAACTGATAGTTGTTACCGCTCTTTGATAAACAATATACCTTTCGAGTAATGGGCATTTCGATCTCGGTTTCCTTGTTTTGTAAGACACACTTTTTTTCAAGGTCAGGGCAAGTTTAAAAGAGAGAAGCAAATATTTAAAATTGGATTTTGTATGGATGTTGTTTGGCAGGAAAGGCTATAGGGATTGTTCTAAAATTAACACACACGCCGGTGTATCCGGATTTGGGAAAAGAAACGTGGCACGGATCATTCCTTAGTCAACAATTCCTTGGAACATTATTCGGGTGAATACAAATTCTTCTACTTTGTTAGCTTGAACTTCTGTAGATTGATTCATTTAGACAAATACAAAGTACTGATCTAAATAAAGCAATTGATGTGATTTTTGGCGGTATGGTCTCCGTGCAGGAATAGTATAGATGACGCCCTGTGGACTCAATGCAACTGTTGCGGTGTAGCGTGAGTTTCATGAAATGCGGACTTATCAGTGGTATTGCGCATGACTAAGTCGGTATAAATAGAGTGACTGGTCACGAGAGAGGATTCAACCAACATTCACGAAATATATTTTGGAGTTTTACTCCAAACCTATAGTAATTTCCAGGCTATGTTTATTTGTCAAAAATTAAAGCATAATGTCTAAGGGATATTTCGTTAGGGTTACAGCCCAGGAAATTAACCCTGGTTGATAGGAGCACTTTGAAAATAGCCCTTAACATTCCGAAAGTTTTGTACACAAGAACAGTGCAATGTCTCCACATGAATGGACAAATCTGTATACATGGTTTTGCACGTGCGGAGATGCTCATAATTACTTACTTTGGACGTGCATCATGGTCCTGCGCGTGAAATTGATTGAACAGCTGAGTGCAGGGCAGCATAGACGCCTAAATTTACGGGGCACGAAGTATTTGATTAGTTGTTTTGTATGCCCGTAAATTAATGGATAATGCGTCGTCTTACCATCACAGAGAAAGGAGAAAACGGCATAGCTATGAAGAATATCGGCGAGGAGGCCTCCTGCAGCCTAAACGATAAGAAGAAGAAAGCCGCCACCTCCACGGCGGTACGAAGCACCTCTACCAGCGGGGCCAAGAAGCGGGTGGTCAAGATGCTGATCGTCATCGTCCTGCTGTTCTTCATCTGCTGGACGCCGGCCTGGGTGGCCAACATCTGGATCACGCTCAACATCAAGAGCGCCAGCCTGCACTTCGGGCGGGCCGAGGTCACCATCTTTAAGCTCATGACTTATATCTCTGCCTGCATCAACCCCATCGTCTACTGCTTTATGAACAAGCGGTTCCGGCAGGGCTTCCTGAAAGCCTTCGCCTGCGGGCGGGCCCGGGCCTCGGACCGGGCCACGGCCAGCGAGAACGTTAGCCGGTTCCAGTCCACGCGGCGCACCAACATGGCGCGGCCCAGCCCCACAAACTACACCAATGTGTCCTCCGATTCTTCGGTGTAACTTATAAAGAATCAATACACTAATCTAGTAGGCCACGCCCGCCATAGCAACTGGGGACAATTTCATGGAGCTACTCAGCACACTTATTTTCTTAGCACAAACAAGTATTGTTCAGTAAAAACAGGTTACCAGCTAAAACTCCATGCACTTTTCATGATAAGCCAAAACCAGCTGAATATTAACCACAAACTATAATTATATATACATCACCTATACAATTCTTTTTGCCAAGGAATTATTTTCATGCTAAGCAAATCGTTGCGCCATGAAATTGGCCCCTGTAGCTTGATGCGTGCCTGGCCGATCACTTGCACAGTTCATTACAAGCCAGTGTCATTATACACACAAATAGCCTTAGGAAATGGCCAACAAATATGTTCCCATTAATAACGTACTGGGAGTCGGATTTACAAATTAACATAACAACAGCACTTTACCATGACTATGGTTACAACCAGTCTGGTAATGGAATTGGGGTAATATAAGTAAAACAAACGTTAAATCAACAAGTGTGCGGTAAACTATTTTAAAGTGACAAATTGTTGTCGGACAAGATGGCGACAATTTCTCGGACCTTAAAATCATGCATTGCGATTGGTCAATTTTTCGAGGGTTGTGGCCTACTAGCTGGATCGGTCTATTGAGGTCCATGAAGTAAAGGTTGTTGAACCTATACTTGCTCTGATTATATATATTGTTAAGAGGAAGTAAAGTAGTCCATACCATGAAATAGACTTGTCCATAGGATGAATGCTATACAATGGTCCAAATTGTGATCACCATTTTGCACCACACAAATGTTAACTAAAATTATGTTTAAAAACTAAATTCGCCAAGAAACGATGTATCTTGTCAAAAGTCGAGCATTTTCATTTTTCAAATTTCTAAACCTTGAGGAGTGTTTTACCATATAAAAGTTAGGTGTACAAAACTACAAAGTTTCATCATTCGGTCGGAGTGTCCTTATAGTAAATAAAATAAATTTGCAGGAAAAGTGGAGAACTTAAAAATCAGCAACGGGTATTCATACAAGAGGACTTGCTTACATAAAAACCTTTCGGGCAGGTTTGCCGTTCTCAGTTTAATAGCTATGGTTGACATTTTATCATCTAACAACAGTAAGTTCAGCAATCCCGCAGTATTTTTCATTACAATTGTGCAAATTAACTTCCCATATATAGACGGGCAAAAATAGAGCAAAACAACCCAGCCTAAAGTAAATGTATGCAAATTACTATAAAGACAAGTGGTACATTTTAAGTTGTGTGTTGTTTTAACCCTGCACCGCACCCGCAAACTGAGCAACACGGATGCGCCACCTGCTGTTTTTTTGTTTGTTTTTGTTTGTTTTTTGGGAGGGAGCATTATAATACTGAATCCCTAACAAGTTCTTCGTTAGAGGAAACACAATTAAAAAGGTGAACAATATAAACTAGCTGAACGGCGCATTTACTTTTGTTCTTAGTTGTTTTCTCTAGGAATTCTTCGAAAGTTTCCAACATTGTTATTGTGCAATTGTTTTATTTTTATCAGCATTTCTAGTGTATTAATTTCTAGTTTATTTATCAATATTAAAACAATTAAATGCCACGATAACGTTTGATTTCTAGTGAATATGTTGTTTTTTCTCTTTTGCTTGTTTTGTGGCGTCCTCTTTGCGGATCTTGTGTTTGAACAAATGTATACATTTTATATAGGTTTTCCCGGACGATATCGCAAAATGTGCACTTAAATTTGTAACTGGTGCATTCGGTTTCGTGCGAAATAGTATGAACGTTCACATTCCCGTTTTCTATTTAACAATCGATAATTCGTTTTTGCATAATGGTGCATCCAGTCGTAAGAAATCATCACACGATTTCCCAAATGTGCACTGAATTTAGTATATTGATAGTTCATTTTAGCGCGAATTTGAATGCACACCCGCAATCATGTTTTCCTTTTAATTTATCAACAATCAATTTCGCTAAATGTGCAGCCGATTTTCTACGCATTTTGTATGCCATTTCTATGCCATTTCTATGCCATTGGAATTCATTTATGCATTATCAAAAGTAACATATGGAGAATTAAACCAAGTGGTCTCGTCTTTGAAACTACCAAATTAATGCTATATAAACCACTAAGTTGAAGAAAAAAATCTTTCTTTGCTCAGCATTTGCTACGATCGCATCATATAGCTAGATTTTACTTTATGCCCCCTGAAAATTTCAAATAATGGCTGCAAGAGGGAGATACAGACGAGTCTCGGACGTTGATCGAAATCGTCTTATCGATGCCTTTGAGGCTGACGACGCGGACTACTTAGTTGTAGCAAATAGACTGGACATCAACCACTCATGTCTTGGTGGACAGTTCATTGACGGATAGACAATTGAACTGATAAAATGATAGATAATTCATTAACACAAACAAAATAACCTACATTCTTCAAAATCCTCATTTGGATAAATTCCTAAGTAACCTCAATCCTTCAAATTCATCTGATGCATCAACTTCCAAGTGACCTCATTCCTGCAAAAACCTTCAATTTGCAAAGAGGATTTTGGAGGGTTTAGGATGGTTAGGGTTAAAATAAATTTAAGAGCCAACACATAAATGATCAATTATTCCCACGATACATTGATTTATTAATGATTTAATCCAAGTTGTATCGTGAATTATATAACCATGTACCTTATTGAAATTGAATGCAGAATATGCGAATTTAAATTATAACAAATGAAAAAGATTATTCAATTCAGGCCGTGACACAATGATAAATCGATTTGCTGCGAAATAGATTGCACACTCTAAATAATCGGCCACGCATACGTCAAACAGAAAGCCCAATCACGTGTTTGTAATCGTTTAAATGAAACGCTAAGCACATTCATTTATTTGAATTAAACAAATTATAATTGAATGCTCGTTTTTGCGAAAATGAAACTCGGACATACGTCGTTCTGAAATTCAGCACGAAATTGAGTACATATTTTACAAATGAATGTGCACATTTTGCGATATCGTCCGGGAAAACCTATAGTAATTATAAGAAATTCCCAGTAATAGAGAGTTGAAGGAGAAAGGAAGTATTAAAATCCTTAATACTAGTTTTGTTTAGGGGGGAAACATAGAAGACTTATTCCGGACACTTTTTGTTTGTTTGATTGGGGGGGGGGGGGGGGGGGGGGGGGTGGCTTTTTATTAGGGGGGAGGGGTGATCACTAGGATAATTATTCCTTAACAAGATTTTCTTTAGAGGAAACACAATTGAAAAGGTAAACATGATAAACTAGCTGAACGGAGCCTTTGCTTTTATTCTAATTTTGATTTTTCTCTAGTTATTCTTTGACAGTTTTCAACATTTTGTCTGAAACCTCGGAAGCTCCATTCCAGTTGAAGACGGCTCTTCCGCCATCTTAGATTTGGATCCAAGCAGTAATGACAAATGAGTCTTTCAGTTAAAAAAAAAAAAAACGCGCGTTGTTTCCCCTTTCAAGATTAAGATAAAAGTGCCTCAACGAGTGGCCCGACTCGTGAACTTCACCGACATAACTATTCAACAGGCCGGTCAAGTAGTTTGAAACGCCGCCCACGAACAATAGACTAGAGTGCCGACACAGACCCACAAAACGGGTGGCCGCGTGGGCAAACGTGCCTCCACCTTTTCAACGGCCCGCCCTCTGCTCTTATTGGGCTTGTATGGGTTCTGGACCGGTAAGTTTGGGCTATCGCCGTGAATGGATAGCGCCAATGGCTAGCGTCACACCAGAACGTTTTAGGCCAACGCGTGAGTGGCGCGTTAAACATAGTTGATACGCTGGCAAACGCTGAACTTCCACATACAAAGTCAAGTGGAACCGTGATTTCAGCGTGTCCATAACGCGTATAACGGGTTCATTGCGTTCGCCAGCACGTGAGTAACGCGTTAGTAACGCCCTGGACGACTGATGAATGACTGCCCAGTGCGTGAGTAGCGCGTTCCAACGCGCGCCAGCGTACTGCAACGACCACGTGATTTGTTGTATAAATATCCGACGCGCTACTGCATTAATGGTCATGTCACACCAGAACGTTTTAGGCCAACGCGTGAGTAACGTGTTGGAATTTCGACAACACGCGGCCAAACGTTGACCAACGCTAGGCCAGCGTTCGCAACACGATGAGCGCGTTATCCACACGCTGGGGCACGCTGTCACACGCTGAGGCAAAAATACATTTTTCAACATACCTAAAATTTCCAGCGTTTGCCAGCGTGTGACTGCATCTCTTTTGAGAAGAGGTATGGGTGATTTAACACGACGTTTTCCAACCCGAGGACGACCAGTATGCACTGAAAACGTCGTGTTTAACCACCGGTTCTTACCATGCAGAACCACCTCTACCTCTTCTCAAAAGAGATCCTTTCACATAGTGTTACCACAAATCATTCTAAGGAATAAATAATGTTGCACAGCAGGTATATTAAATAATTGATATTTTTCAAATTGCTCAAGCCTGAGACAGGGTCACTACGCAGATTATTGAAGAGTATGGTCTCCTGGTGTCGATGGAAAAGCCAATTTTGTACATGCCATCGGTAATGGGCCATATCTTGAGATCAAATTAAGCTAGACCTATCATTTTTACAGATAATTTATAAACACTACTTATCATAAACACTAGTGTCAACACACATACTCTTACTAGTATTGCAGGAGGTGGGTGAACACCGAACAATTACCTCAATTAAACTTTTTGAACCACCCTGTATTTAACAAAAGTTAGAATCAAAATGTGGGTTACGGTAAACTGGTTCAAATGGTCATTGACCAGTTGCTTTAAAAATCCCTTCGGCTTGGGCTTTGTTAATTTAGAAAGCCAATTCACACTGAATTATTTCCCACTGTGATCGTAATTGCAAAATCACGTGGGGATCCCCCCACCCCCGAATTCCCATCACGATCGATTGCTCTGGGGCTACCGCGCAAAATAAAATAGAATCGGCTGCATGTGCTTTGAGGTTTTTCTAGCCCGTACTCAATGGTACTTATACAGGGTGTCAAACAAAAAGGTATACCCATTTTCAAATTCATATTATTACAAAAACTACCGAATATTTCAGAAAAGGACGAATGTCTGTGGAAAAGGTAGAGTTGATATTGACATTGATATTGATATTGATATTGATATTGATATTGATATTGATATTGATATTGATATTGATATTGATATTGATATTGATATTGATATTGATATTAATTTGTCTCCTCATACAAATATGGAGAAACTCGTCTTATGTACACTACCGTTTACAAAAGGCACTGAATCAGCACTGTCAGTATTGTTAAATCTATAAAAAGCGTGCGGTGAACCATGCTAAAGTTCAGAGTTTTTTCTCGGGCAAAATGGCGACAATTTGCCGGACCTTAAAATCATGCATTGTGATCGGTCAATCTTTCGAGTGATGTAGCCTTATGGATCCGGTCGGTCTATTATCACCATCTTACCTCTGATGTAGGACTTGGCTGGGGTTGCTGAGCTATTGGAGAAGTGGCTTAGGATCTTGGTATCTCGTGAGAAGACTAGCAAGGCTTGGTATAGGAAGTCTTCAAAAACAAAATATTGGTAATCGTTGGTTGCCGTCAACTTCACATCCTGGGCACAAAATTAGTTCACCTTTAGTGTCATAGCAATACTCCGTGTGATTTGCAGTACACCTGAAAAACCCTCTATTGAAACCCCTTTTTTACACTATAGACGAATCTCGGGGGTTGACCCAAGGTTGAAAAGATGCAGCGTTTCACTCTTTAAAATGTTCAATCCCGCGCCAAATGCAACGTCCACCCCGACAATAATTTCGCCCCGAATTTGAATTCAACCTGGTTGGCTTCCAGAACGGGTTGAGATTTTCCAGCCAGTTTGAAAGTCAGTGACAATTTTTGGGGGTCATCTAAAATTTGAAGGGTTAATCATAATAAGCTATTTATTTAGGTACCCTTGCACAAAACACGTGTGATTAGGGTTTGTGACTCGAGATCGGATGGTCGGGATTCGAATCCAGCTGCTTGCCACATGTTGTGTCCTTTGGCAAGTCACTCCACCCTAATTGACTCACTCCACCCAGGAGTACAATTGGGTACCGGCATTCTCTAGGGAGTAACCTGCTATGGACTAGCATCACATCCAGGGGAAATATAAATATTCTCAGTCGTTTTATGCTAGAGAAGCCGGAGTTACACACCGGCCTGGTGGCAGGCTTTAATTGCACGAAACATTCAAAACATTTGCACTCCGTTGAACTTCTAAAAAGAATTGCGTAATAAACTTGGAAAAGCATTAAGTTAACACCAAGCACTGTTAATACTACAGTCTCTCAACCCGGGTTAAACTCAAGCCGCTGTGCGAACCCGATTCCATCCCGTGACGAGGTTTGAATTGTCAACCTCGTGTTATTTCACTGTTTGCTTTGTGCACAATTTTTGTTTGCTCAGTTACTACCATTTTGAACCCTTGGGAAGAGCTTTAACCCGGGTTTTAAATCTCAACCCTTGTCTGAGGCCGGGTTGAGCCTAGCCTTTTGTCAAGGCCTTCGTGGCTGCGATTCCAAGCGACTGGAAGGGGAGACCCCGCGCGCGAGTTGAGTGGTGAAGCCACGAGGGCCTTTTCCAACTTGTTTGTGGTGTTTTTTTATGAATTATTCATAGCGTATATGAAACGTGCATTATTCATAACTTGTATATAAACAAGTAAAGTGCTGAACGATTAAACAATAAAAGTATGCTAACCCGCTGACCCCCGTCGCTTCTGATTGGTTTGGATTTTTGCTACCGTTTGGGTAGCAAAAATCGAGATTATAAAGAAACACATAAGAAACCGCAAACAAGTTGGAAAAGGCCCTCTAGGCCGTGTTACGTGACCCAAAAATATGCTCAGAAAATGACATTCGTGGTACCAGTTTGGGAACAAAAAAACTTTGTGTGATTCGACTCAGATTGATGTCCTGAATCCGAAAATCAATGTTGTCGGATGCAGGAAATGGAACATAACCTACTTTTTGGGGTCCAAAATCAGAATGTTGGGCGCAGTCTCTAAATCTGCGCTATCATAAAAGCATTAGCACAAGTACCGTCGGCCTAATTCTCAGTTTTTACTTCTCTTTTTTGCAGAACAACCCCCAATTACTCGTGCATTGGAACTAAATGGAAGAGCTAAATAGAAGGCAATCGACTGGTGGTGGCACGATCGGCCAATTGAGGCACGATCAACCGACAACGATTGCAGCGCGATCCGATTCGGGCCTATACCTGTACCTCCCCATGATCACAGCAGCGCACGCGATGGACGGTTCGCGCAGATTACCAGTTCGTGCAGATCAGCAGTTCGCGCCGCGCAGAAAGACTGAATTGCGCCCAACACGAGTTCTAAATGGAAGTATCTGTCCTAAATGTAAAAATGACAGTTGGCTTTTCCAAAAACCTTCATGTAACTTATTTTTGCATTCAATATAGTCTGGTCTAATTGGCACTTCTTTGAACCCTATAGTTGGTCATGATTTTCATATGAAGCCTGTAAAAGAGGGTAGGTTAATATTTCAGTTTACCAACAATTTTCCAAAAAAGAATTTTCGGTTGATATTATGCTATACATGGATACTTTATTGGCAATTGTACTTCCTACAGGTGGTCGGTAGTAGCAATAATATACAGCATGCCAAAACAATTCAGAACTATACTACACTGCCTACTGGCATACATAAATTGGAGTCTTGCTGTTAAGTCAGGCAGATTGGTGAAATAAACATGATAAAAATGATAAACGCATGGAATTTGTCACACAATCTTATATTATGTCTTTAGAATATGAATGTATAGGGCCATCCTACATTTTCCCCTTGAAAAAAAAATATAACAGGCATTTTTTTAAATTTCTAAATGGTTACCATTGCATGTTATTCTACCTATATTTCTCCTAAGGTCAAATCGACGATGGCCCGGGAGCGGAGAGCCAAATAATTTTCTTATAACACACTCTGAATGTGTGCCAAAATTCATGCTTTTTACCTCAAGTAAACAATTCTATCATAATGTTGCAGTTGGAGTAAACTGACCAATACCACAGCTTATACAAAACATCACATGTGTGACTCGCACAAAATAATGAACATTCAGTTTATTTACAGCTACATATAAATGTTCAGATGGGGTCTATTCCTGTGTCATCATCCAGTAAATGGAATTGGTGCTGTACAGTCAAGTACTGCACTGAAGAGCTACTCCAATTCCAGATTGAAATTTTCATCCAATGATCCAGAAGATATGCTGTAAAAAATAAATAAAAACAAAAACTGTAATCTGTTCATTCAAGAAAGACATTTTAATCAGAAGAGAATTTCTGAGTGCAATTTAACTTGCCTGTAAAACGCAGTGGCTATCGTTAGGGCCTACGGCAGTTGACGAGCTGATTCCCAGACATACTCAGGCCGACACATTGACAATAATAGTTGGATATCGAACTTGGAACCATACTGGTTGATACTAGCCAGGTTCCAAGAGTGAAAGATCCAGAGTATTGTCATTTTCAGGGAATCAGATAGCTACTACGTTGTTGCCTAAAAATATCAATACAAATCACCAATGGCAAACAATATTACGATAGTGCTAGAACTATATAGCATAAGGCACCCTAGTAGAATAGTAGAAGAAGTATAAACATCCCCTGCCTGACCCTTCCCCGATACTTTGCAATAAAATGACATTTTCATCTTTGGTGGTTAACAGTTTTGGGTGGATTCTTCTGTGGTTATGGGAAGTATTGCGAACCACTGTGCTGATGTATTTGTGTTGTTGATGATGTCGTGTGTTCTTTAGCGCCTTGCAAAATCGGGAACCGATTTCAAAATTTAAATAAACCAAAAAGTCTTGCCTTAAATACGACAAATATATTTGTTAATATTATAATACTATAGCTCCATTCCATTTTTTCTTAAGTCCTTTTCGCTGCAGACCGTGGCAACTCCCGTGTGAAAAAAACAAATGCGACACACGACGACACAACTCCGACCAGTTATAGTACAAAATCGGTTGTATTCGCCTTCGCCGCGCTGGTCGCGTCGTGGCATTGAATTTCATACACCAATTTCATGTTATTTACACCTTTTTTTCCCTCATAACTCTCCAGGTACTAAGTTACTTCTTCACACACAAAAATGCGGTTTCTGAAGCTTTGCCATCGGCAGAAGCTTGAATGATGATTCTCTCCATTTGACGAGAAAATTTGACTCGCGCATGGCGCATGCATTTGTTTACATATAGTGCGCCACCTATTGACACACTTTTGTGATGCGGAAAGCCGCATCTTTTAGAAATCGATCGTAAATAATGGGATGGGGGACATAACTTTTTATAGTTTAAATTTATTTTTAAGATGCATCCTTTTCACCAAAATGATTTCGAAAAGTATATCAATTTGTGAAATGTAAGTGGGGTGGGGGCTACTTTTATTAGCCTAAATAAATTAATTGTCACTTTTTAATTCTTTTTTCAATATGGCTGTCCATACTGTGCCTGTTGCGACGTCATCGATTCAAGGACTGAAAACGGGTCTTTCGAGGCCTAATTTCACCCCTTTGTTCCATTCCCTTGCTCCGACAACATGGATTTTTGGATTCGCAGTGGTTCAATATATGTGTATGGGAATTTTCATTCTGTTCCCCGTCAGGTACCACCAGGCAACACGAAAAACGGGGACGTAACACGGCCTACTCGTGGCTTCGCCACTCGCGTGCGTGGCCTCCCGTTCCAGTCGCTTGGGATCGCGGCTCTACGAAGCTGTCTAAGCCACGAAGGCCTTGACAAAAGGCTAGGTTGAGCCGGGTGTTAGAACAATCTGAAACATCGCGCATTCTAAACATTTTAAAACATTTTTGAAACAGTTAATCTCCACTAAATAACCTCTTGAGATAACACCCTTATTTAATTTAGTATTCCTCTTAGTATTTAGTATTCCTCTTCACTGAACACAAACCAATTGAGCTGTGGTTGTTAGCTGTTTGGAATTGAGATGTTTTTGTTTACATAATATGTATTATCTGGCAATAATTACAAACATTTATATACTAACAAAAAGGTCCATGGGTACACTGGGTGATACACTTCTACTGCATGATACCATGGAGGAATAACAGGATTCTTTTTTTTCTCAAAAACTGTGTATAAAGGCTGAGAAATGAGTTCAACGTTTGAAAATGTGTAATGTAGAAACATGCCAACATCAAATATTCACGTTCGGGTTTGCTTTCGCGCCAAATACGATCGCCCCTACGTCTGCCCTCAAAAACAGTTATTGCCGTTTGTTCCACACGCTCACGCTCTGATGCATTTTTCTCGCCCAAGATGACGCGGGTTTGTGCATATTTAATTATAAACTAACCACATACCCACGTGAAACTGGTGCGCTTTCACCCAATACAAACATGCACTCACCGATTCTTGTGGGTGGCCTTAATCTGGAATTTCTGCGCAAAAAATAAGTCTCCACAGTTCTCAGAATACAAAAATATAAATAAAATCAACTACTACTACTAGTAGTACTAGTGCTCAATTTCATTTGACTGCTTCAAGGACGCCGTGGCCTAACTAGGGGTGGAGGGGAAGGGGGGAGATGAGGGGCGGGGAAGAAGGGGCGGTGGGCACGATTTACACATAAACAAGTTGCCAATCAGTACAATTAGTGTATACTCACAGGTTCTCCGTACAAATGCAACCCTATAGTTAGCAGCTGCAGGGACGTTCGAGTCCCTGACCCGTCTCTCATACAGTAAACTGCCCGCAAGCAAGTCATGCTGAAACACATATCCTTTCAGCTGCTCGTAATACAATTTATCCTGCACAGGGAGAAAAGAAAACCAGACACCGAATCTCATTTTTATTGTAATTATCTGGTATACATTTTGGTGGCAAAAAAACTAACGAACAAACCAAAAGCAACGACAATACAAACGGAATGGCCGATTTCCAGTACCACAGCGCAGCCCTTATACACTATTAACCAGAAATAGTCGAAACGCTGTGTTGTTAGTAGCAACATGAGATTAAGATTCAGACATTTCAAATGTGTGAATCGTAAGCTTCCAAATCACGGGTTACATTTTGATACATTTCCAAACCTCACAATGTCTAAAACATAATCAGGGTATATTCAGACATTTTCAGGATACGTTTTAAAATGTTATACATTTTTGAGGTTTGGAAAATGTCTGAAATGTTATTGGTGATTAAGAAGCTTACGTTTCAGATATTGGAAATGTCTGAATCGTAATCTGCGTTTCAGACATTTAATGCTTAATGTCTGAAACGTTCACGTTTCAGTCATTCGTGGTTCAAAGTGTTTACACTGCATGCTTATAGTTGTCGTGTAACACAATCCCTTCCCACTGTGCTGTTAATAATTTTCATAACAGCCTTTTCATTGCTGTCGCTCTTGTGTTGATCACCTGTCCAACTGCCACCCCCCCCCCCCCCCCCCCCCCCCCCAACAAACACTTTGATCCAGACAAACGTCACTGAAGTAAAAACGGTTGGACCGAATCAGGTGATCTTGTTATCATTTTCCATCTATAGAAAGATCTCCTGTCTATCCAAACTAGGTTGTTTATGCTCGGTGGGTACTGGAAATAGGCCGTTACGGTTGTTTGACCAATCTGTACACAATCCTTTAATAAAATGAAATGAAATACTGCAGTTTTCATCATGCCAATTTTTGAAGAGAAAAACAGTTTCTCCACATAAAAAACAAAAACAATCGTTATGCAAATGTGCCGGAAGGCTGTAATACTACGCACGTCAATGAATGTCAATCTCGACAGTTTGACAGCATTTCATTTTCAACCACTTCTATACCATGGGCAAATATTGTTCTTTCTTGTATTAACATTTCCCCTTCTTTTCTTACATATTTCTCTGGGATATCTAGGACAGTCAAGTCTAAGAAATATTTGTTGAGAGTTCTAAAGCGTTTGTTGCTTTATCAGATCCTGAGCGAAAGTGCGCGACATCAACGGTCACTGCTCTTTGAGTCCTTACTAGGTCAACATCTTCCTTCAGGAAAAAAATGATTAACGTCACCACAACATACGGTACCCCGAATCTTGTGCGCGTGCTAATCAGAGACTTTCACGGGGCACGCGAACGATTCCCGAAGGATGCGAATGCCGAAAAAATGGCAAAGTCCAAAATTCGGAGAAGTTTTTCTCCGAATGTGTCGCGACAATGCGGTTTCTCACAACGTATTATCAGGTCACCAAGTCTTGTAAAACAGGGAGAGATTCTTGTTGAAACCGGGTCAAAGGTTAATCTGTTTACGCGATCCCGCTGTTGACTAGAAGAATGAAATGCTGAACTAGACGAATGATGCTGAACTAGACGAATGAAATGCTGAACTATAGACGAATGAAATGCAGATTGGACGAATGATATGCGGAATAGCTGAATGGAATGCAGAATCGCCGAATTCGATGAACATCGCAGACGTAATGATAAAAAGAAAAATACCAACCTAATTTTGTCGAAAGGAAGAGTGAAATCGTTGATTGAATGATGAACCTGAAGAATGAAATGACGAACTTGAAGAATGAAATTACGAACTTGAAGAATAAATAGGTGAAATTGAAGAACAAAGGACGAAATTAAAGGATGAAATGACAAAATTAGAGAATAAAATGACGAACTTACAGAATAAAAAGACAAAATTGAAGGATGAAATGACGAAATTGAAGGAAGAAATGACAAAATTGAAGAATAAAATGACGAAAATAAAGAATAAAAAGACAAAAAAGACCAATGAAATGACGAAATGAGGAATGAAATGACGAAATCAAATAATGAAATGACGAAATTAAAGAAAGAAATGACGAAATTAAAGAATGAAATTACGAAATTAAAAAATAAAATGCCCAAACGAGCCAATGAAATGGTACAATTGATGAATGAAATGATAAAATTAAAGAATAACATGCTGGAATTAAGAATGAAATGACGAAATTGAAGAATAAAATGACAAAAATGAGGAATACAATGGTAAAAATGAGGAATAAAATGGTAAAATTGAAGAATGGAATGATGAAATTGAAGAATGAAATGATGAAATTGAAGAATGGAATGATGATATTGAAGAATTGAATGATGAAATTGTGAAAAGAAATAAAAACCAACTACTGAAGGCGCGTTTGGCGTTCCATACTAATTGGGATCTATCGGGATTCGTCCCATCACCATTGACGAATTACTGCATGACGAAGCCAGATCGGAGACGAAGCTGGGGCTTGGACAACGGCTCACAGATACCGGATCCAATTATCACTATTGCCTGCAGGAGATGGGTAGGAGAGGGGATGGGGGACTGGCGGATGGGGAGGGGATGGGGAGAGGATAGAGGTGGGATGGATGGGATGGGGGATGGCCAGGGATGGAATGGGGGTGGGATGGAATGGAATGTGGGATGGATGGGACGGGGGATGGAATGGATTTGGGATGGAATGGAATGGGGATGGGATGCGGGGATGGAATGGGGGTGGGATGGGGGATGGAATGGGGGTGGGATGGGAGATGGGATGGAGGATAGGTTGAGATGAGGGATGGAATGAGAGATGGGATGTGGAATGGGATGGAATGGAATGGTGGTGGGATGGGGGATGGGATTGAATGGAAAGGGGGATGGGGTGGAATGGTGGTGGGATGGGATGCCTGCATTCTCATGATAATACAGCATTGTATTAGCAATAGCATCGATTGTCAAATCAATGTAATATTCGTGCATTTCGAATATTTCCACTTCAGTCTTCCTAATTCTGTTTTAGGCGTTTCAAGATGTCTAGAAACACATCTGATCATTTTCAAGAACGTTATTGTTTTATTACTTATAACTTGTGCATGTTACATTTAATGGGATTAATATTGTTGACGAAAATGTACAAGGCTAAAGGTTAATAATGCCCCAAAAGTTAATAATGCCACAAATCGTACAGATTCGCCTTGGATGCCCCGGAGTATCTGCCTTTTTAATTGATCAATGCCACATGTGAACCACAATTTTGGCTCGCGTACGGGTTGGCTCGCGTACGGGTTGGCTCGCGTACGGGCTGGCTCGCGTACGGGCTGGCTCGCGTACGGGCTGGCTCGCGTACGGGCTGGCTCGCGTACGGGCTGGCTCGCGTACGGGCTGGCTCGCGTACGGGCTGGCTCGCGTACGGGCTGGCTCGCGTACGGGCTGGCTCGCGTACGGGCTGGCTCGCGTACGGGCTGGCTCGCGTACGGGCTGGCTCGCGTACGGGCTGGCTCGCGTACGGGCTGGCTCGCGTACGGGCTGGCTCGCGTACGGGCTGGCTCGCTTAAGGCAAGTCTATTATTTTTCGTGTGCCAGTCCAGTTCTTTCTACATCAAAATACCATTATTTACACTGGAAAACGTGAACCTTAATTTTGGTAATTTTGTTTTTGTTGGGTGGGGGGAGGGGGGGGTGGGGGGGGGGGGGGGGGGGGGGGGGGGGGGCTTACGCATCCGTCGCACCCCCCCCCCCCCCCCCCCCCCCCCCCCCTGCGTATGGGCCTCAGTGATCTGGTAAAACGCGCAACACATCACGTCAACGTTTCTAAAACCTAATTGTTTGTTTGTTTGTTTGTTGGGGTGTTTGTTTGTTTGTTTGTTTGGTTGTTTGGTTTATTTCCGTCCGTACATCAAACTAACAACATAACAACAATTATAATATGTTAACAAATAATGTAAAAATGGGGGTGACCGTCCAGAGAAGGTATGACCCTCCTGTAGGTTCAGTGTATTAACTTTGTAAAATAATAAATCAAGATAATATAATATCCCTTGATCAGCAATGAATAAGAAAATAAAGGTTTTATTAAAAGATTTGTATTGGACATTAAGAATATCTTCCAGCTTCAACAGTTTCTATTTGAAACAAGGAGGAGTGGTATGTGCATTGTACTGAACATGACACGCATTACGAATACATTATTTTGGAGAGTAATAAGTTTTTTGTACCGAGAGGGGTACACCTTTATCATGCCACCCCAAGCTAAGAGGCCATAGTTTAAATAGGGATTAACTAAACTCTTATAAATGGCCAAACTGTCTTTAACTCTCAAAGTATTCTTAGTTCTGTTAATAATATAATTACTTTTAGAAATAATAATAATAATAATAATAACGAATATTTATAGTGCGCCGGTATCCGTCATTAATGATGCTCATGGCGCATAACAATGAAAATCATAACACTTAGGACAAAAAAAGCTTAAACATGTGTGTTTTTAGTGCGATTTTAAAGTCAGAGAGACTTGTAGGTAAACGGATGGCCTGGGGAAGTTTGTTCCACAGGAATGGACCAGCATGTGAAAATGATCTATTTCCCCAAGTGTTGGTGGTACGTGGAACTATCAGCTGGCAAGCACTGGAAGAGCGAAGGCAACGAGTGCCATGTTGCCGTAATTTAATTACATTGCTGTTGTATGTTGGTGAAGAGCTATGTAGAATGTGAAATATTGTCAACAGAATTTTGAACTCAATTCGTTGTAGAACAGGGAGCCAATGAAGCGAATGTAGAATAGGTGTAATGTGAGTTTTACGTGGACAACGAGTTACAACACGAGCTGCACAGTTTTGTAGTTTCTGAAGACGTGAAATTTGAGATGAAGGTAAATGATACAAAAGAGAGTTACAAAAATCCAGGCGAGATGATATAAGTGCATGAACCAGTTTTTCTGTGGCCGATCGTGTCAAGTACTTACGGATTAAACCAAGATTACGAAGCTGGTAACGAACTGACTTACAGACATTGGAAATTTGATTTGACATTGAAAAGTGACAATAAATCATCACTCCAAGATTTCTACAGGATGCCTTAGGAGTGATGACTGTATTTCCGACATGGATACTAGTAATGTCAATCTTAGCCAATTGTGCTCTAGAACCACAGAGAATGAACTCGGATTTGCTATCGTTAAGTTGCAAAGAATTTACCACCATCCACTTTCTAACATCTTCAATGCATTGTTCCAGTTTCTTTAAATTACAAATTGCATCATCTTGATTTGGACTAAAGGTAACATATAACTGGATATCATCAGCATAGCAATGGTAATTAACATTGTGACCGCTGATTACATGACCAAGTCTACTCAGATAAATTGAAAAGAGAAGTGGTCCTCCAACAGAACCTTGTGGAACACCACATTCTACATGTACATGCTCTGATTTGGTCTGACCAATACACACTGACTGCTGGCGATCATGCAAATATGAAATAAACCAATTTAGAGCTGTCCCTCTTTGTTGCAGCTGCGCTGCCTGTCTTGCGAGAGGGCGCGCTTCATTTTCGTGCATTCGCTTGAGGGCGCACTTTCTGCCGCGAGCGCATGGCTGACTCCACCGCTACAAGTGGTTTTCAGGGTTCAAAAACCAGCATTTAAATACTCAAATAGGGTTCAGAGATACTCGGTTGAGTAAGTGATTATTCCGTAAATTGTTACTTGACTGAGGGATATAGATTTTGGGGGCGTAAATGTACTTATTGGGAAAAACATGGGGACTTTTAGATGGGCTTTCCCGCATGTTTTGATACAGTTTGTTATTGAACAAGTTTATTGTAGGGACATCGACTCATCTGATCGCCACTATGACCTGGATCTCATTTGTGCATGTGTGTTTCATCTTGCTTATATGCTAATTAGTGGATGATAATTATGGCAATTACTCTTGATGACCTCATTGTTTATTCTCCCTATATGTTTCCCTTTCTATTTAAAGCTCACAGTAAAAGGGAGGGATAATCACCGGAACTGTTCAAGGTGTTATCGGGAGGGTGTTTGCAATCGTTTACAAGTGTGTACAACTGTTCGTGTATACAACCGTTTTCAAGTGTGTACAACTGTTTGTGCGTACAACTGTGCACAACTGTTCAGCTGTTTTACTACAACCTTTGTCTTCAAGTTCAACTACAAAGTTTCGTATTCAACTGTACAACTGTAACCAGACTCCGTTAGTGTAACTACTATCCAGTGTGTAACCAGATCAACCAGTAAACTGTACTGTTAATTCATCTTCATGCCCACTGGTGCCCATATACATGTACAGTGTTTGCACACTGAATTCTTGTGCTTGGAAATAAAACATTAAAAAGTGAGCAACCATACAAATTGGATTGAGTCTACAGAAAATTGGTCCTTCAAGCCGGATACAATCCAGCAATTTATCGACATGTCTGTCAACGCTGAACCCCAAGCTGAAGAACCCCAAGCTGAAGAACCGCAAGCTGAAGAACCCCAATCTGAAGAGTCACGACCTGCTCGTCATCGGCGTTACCCGCTACACCTAGCCCATGACCACCAGGTGACACTTCTGCCAAGTCTACAGCAGCACTGGGAATTATCTCAGCCCCAGCGACCCATGGATCCTGGCCGACCTCCCTCCATTCACAGTGGGATCTCACGCAACTCCTCAGCTAGATCGTCCAAGTCGAAGATCGTGAAACGTCTTGCAGAACAGGAGTCACGCAGGAAACTCGAGGAGCTCAGGAGAAAAGCGGATGAGGAGCGAGGAAAAGTCCAATTCCAGGCCATGCAGAGGGAAATTCAGATTGACTCAGACTTTAGGCAGGGAGAGATTCAAGTAGAGACTGAGAGACTGCAACAAGAACTTGATGTTGTTGAACAAGAAGAACAAAATCAAATGGAGTCAGGTCATAACTTGCCGGGTCTGGATGAGTCAGTCAAAAATAGAACAAGTGCATGGGTAAACAATGGGGTAAGTATCTCTGAGCCCACCGTGTTTACGTCGGCTGGTACTAATGCCTCAGTGAATCCTTGCACATATATGCCAGTGTCAGCGCCATTGCTGCAGCCCAGCATTGCCACCCCCATGAAAAGTTACGTTTCTCACGGGGCGGCGAGCGCGCAAGTAACAAGTTCCTTGCCACATTCCTTTAACCCAAATCTTCCCGCATTTTTTCCTAACACCAGGTTAGTTCAGTCTTTGCCCACAGTTCGTTTGTTCAATGGTGTACCAGTAGAGTAGCACAGTTCCCGCCTGCCAGTGGTGCACCAACAACAGAAGGATTGGCTGGTCAGTGCTCAACGCAACGTGGTCCTACTAGTCAGCAGCCCGCAGGGAACGATAAGGGTCCGGAACCGCCAACCAGTAGAGCAGGCATTTCCAGTTGTGAAGAGCAGAGTGAACCAAGTTCCTCGGGTGATGATGACCCATCAGACAGTGACAAAGGTAACAAGCATTCATGCTGTCCTAAGGGATCTTCCAAAGCGACGGACAAGCCCCTAACTCCTGTTGCCAATGCCAGTAACAGTCCTGTGACAGCTTTCACAGGACCATACGGCTGTGGCTTTGGAATTTGGGACAGTCTCCCTAAGCTGGACATCCCTAAGTTTGACAGTGAGCATGATGTTAGGCAGTACGTTACCTTTAGGACATTGTGGGACAGCATCATGAAGGGCCCTATGTGCCACCTACCAGAGGCCACCAAGTTCACCTACCTGCGAAGTCACCTTGGAGGGCGTCCACTTGCTATTGCCGACCGCAACCTCATCTTGGGAGATGGAGCATATGCAGCCACAATGAAGCAGTTTCACAAGGCATATGGAGATCCAGCACGAATAATCCAAGGCCTACTCGATCAGCTAGAGTCTCGTCCTGTCCTGGCTCACAATGATTGGTCTGGACTCCGTGACTTCTCTGATGAGCTAGCTACTGCAGTAGAGACAGCGGAAAAATTCGACTTTGGCTATGAACTTAAGCATCATCGATATGCCACTGAACTGGTAAAGAAATTACCTGAAAAGCTGCATTCAGAATTCCTCTCCAAAATGTGGAATCAAGACCAAGGTATGAAATACACAGTACACCATCTCAGCGAGTGGTTAAAGAAGAGGACCGGTCCTGCTGGTTTGATCCTCCTAGAAAGGGCAAGCAAGTCGAAGTCCACCAGGGAGTCCTCACCGTGGAAGAGTCAAGGGCAGAAGAGGTTTTCTGGAAGCCAACCACAACCATCGAGGTCTTACATGGCCCAAGCTGGTCCTCAATCTGCAGCAACTACGCCAACAATCAAGAATAAGAAGGGCAACAGGGAGGCCAAGCCCCGAAGTCCAAGTAACACATCTGCAATGCCTCCTGAGAGGATTACTTGTCTGTACTGCAAAGTACGAGAAACAGGCCATTACTTGGAGACTTGCGAAAAGTTCAAGGGACTGAAACGGGACCAGAAGCTCCAGTGGTTGACAACCAACCAGCGCTGCAGAAAATGTGCTAAGAAGCACGAAAAGGAATGTCTGTATCCTAAAAAGTGTGAAGAATGCCAAGCTGACCATCGCACCAGTCTCCACGAACTCCATGAGCCGACAGTTAAAGAAGCTGTATTGTGCTCAGGAGTTGGGCCCAGTCCTAGAGTTGACTACAACCGTGATGTGCTTATCAAAGTTGTACCTCTCACCGTCCATGGACCTGAAGGTAGCATCGACACCTTCGGTGTGCTGGACGAATGCGCCGAGAGGACCATGGTTCTCCAGTCAGTTGTCGACCAGTTGCATATTTCAGGCCGCGAAGAGAATCTTTGCATCACCACAGTGATGGGCGACACCAAATGGAAGGGAGAATGTGTCAACTTTCAGGTCTCGGCTCGTGGAGACAGTGAGAAGTATGCTATACAGTGTGCGTTCACTGCCCCAGATGTTCAACTGGTCGATTACAGTGTGTCGGCTGAACAGCTACAATACAAGTGGCCCCACTTAAGAGGGCTAACCTTGTTTTCTGCCCATAGAGTTCGACCGTCCGTGCTAATCGGTGCAGACCATGTTGAACTCACGCTTTCATCTGAAGCCCGCTCTGGTCCAAAGTCTAGTTCACCTGTGGCGGTGAACACCTTATTTGGCTGGACTGTTCTTGGTCACCAAGGTCTGCAGATCCCTGGCAAAACTTTGGATGGCCAAAGGGTTTTGTTCACTTCATGCGCCTCAGAGCAACCAGACCAGAAGCTGCACCAGATGATGGAGCAATTTATGACAGTTGACAAGTTGCCGCAAGTTGACAAGTTGCCGCAAGTTAATGAGAAACAAGCAACCCGCTCAAGGAATGACAAGTTGGCCATTAACATCTTGGAGGAGAACACCAAGGAAGTTGAAGTTGATGGTGTGAAACGACTAGAGACCCCACTTTTGTGGAAACCTAACCACAGGAGACCTTCCAATCTCCCACAAGCAGTACTGGCATTGGCCCGCTCAAACCAGAGGAAAATTGAACGGAACCCACATTTGTCTGATTATTGTCGCTCGTACATCCAGAAGCTCCAAGACCAGGGACAAGTGAGGAACCTTGGACCTGTGGATGATTTGTCGGCGGACCAGCAACAGGGTTGGTACATTCCATGTCATGTTGTGCACAGCAGTGGAAAAAAACGTCTCGTTTTCAATTGCTCGTTTGAGTATGATGGACAGAGCCTCAACCATGAATTGCTTGCTGGCCCAACTTTAGGTCCATCGCTCTTGGATGTTCTCTTGCGTTTTCGTCAGGGTCGGGTGGCGGTGTTGGGCGATATTACCGCCATGTTTCACCAAGTCAGACTTCTTCCTGAAGAACGGCGAATGTTCCGATTCCTTTGGAAAGATGACCAGCTTGACAAGTGGGTTGTCTTCGAGTGGATGGTGCTGCCATTCGGAGCTGCATGCAGTCCCTGCTGTGCCGCATTCGCCCTTCAGAAAGCTGCTGGGGACCGGGTGGAGCAGTATCCGCAGGTTCAGGATACGGTAGAGAAGGAGACGTATGTGGACAACCAGTTGGCCAGCAGAGACAGTGTACAAGAGGCAACCAAACTTGTTCTGGGCACCCGCAAATGCCTACAGGAAGTAGGATGTCAGATGGTGAAATATGCAAGCAGTCACCCCAAAACACTTCAGGATCTTCCGGTGGAGGCATGGTCAACTCGTCAGGTGCAGTCCTTGTCACTGGGCCTACAAGAAGGCGATCCAGAACCGGCTTTGGGATTATGTTGGGACTGGAAGAGTGATGAGTTGCATCACCCCGCTAAGGTTCCAGACAACAAGGTGCTGACTAAGCGCATAGCTCTCAGGGTTCTTGCCAGTCAATTTGAACCACTGGGGGATATTGCACCCTTCACTGCAAGAGCCAAGTTGTTGATTCGTGACTTGTGGTTGGAAAAGTTGGATTGGGATGAGAGGGTGACAGACACCGGTTTGACCCAGAGGTGGGAGGAGTGGTGCTCCGAGTTGGAACACATCCCACAGATGCGGTTGCCGCGATGTTACACACCGCCATCGGTCGACCCAGCAACAGCAAAGAGGTCTCTGCATATATTTTGTGATGCCTCAGAGAAGTTGTACGGAGCAGTTGCCTACCTGCGTACAGTTGACAGCCAAGAGGAGGTCCATATGAGCTTTGTGTTAGCCAAATGCCGGGTTGCACCGAAGCGCTTGCTATCTATGCCCCGTCTTGAGCTGATGGGAGCTCTCCTTGGTGCCCAACTTTGTCAAGTTGTTCTGGAAGCCCTGACAGTTGAGATCCAGTACACTCTGATGTGGAGTGACTCCACTACAGTGCTCAGCTGGATTCAGTCAGAGTCATGCCGTTTCAAGGTATTTGTTGGAACCCGCATAGCTGAGATACAAACCTTGACTGATGGCATTGAGTGGCGCTACGTCCGGAGTGAGGACAATCCTGCTGATGATATAAGCCGTGGCTTACCGGTTTGCAAGCTGGGAGAAGGCTCAAGGTGGACTGAGGGTCCAAAGTGGCTTCTGGATCCACAAGAGGAATGGCAGAAAGACAGTGCAAGTGTCTTGGCCCAAACTCGTGTCAACTCATCAGTAGAACAGAATGAAATAAGGAGTGTCTTCTGTGGACTCACAGTTCCTACTTCAGAGGTAGATGTTGATTTCAAAGCCATTCCCAGTTGGGGAGAGTTAGTAAGTGCGGTTGGTAAGCAGCGCTACCCAGATGACCAGTTGCTAGATGGTACCCTAACTCCAGATCAACACCGTGAGATTGAGATCTTGCTTCTACGGCAGGCACAGAACGACACCTTCAAGGAGGAAGTCACTGCACTTTCATCCAATAAGGAGCTTTCTCGAAATAGTCGTCTGCTGGAATTGGCGCCTGAACTTGACCCCGCTGACAAATTGATCAGAGTTGGAGGTCGGCTCAGGAGGGCAGCCAAGACCGACTCAATTTCGATTGAGCCCCATCCAGTTGTACTTGACCAACATCATCCTGTGACAAAACTCCTGATAAAGGACGCTGATGCCTATTTCAGTCATCAAGCTGGCACCGAATCCCCCCCCCCCCCCCCACAACCGTGTGGGAGGGGTCTACTAGCGAATACTTACCCGTAGAGCCACTACGTATGCATATTTCCCTAGGGGGCGCAATACATCCGCTAAGAGTTCATACAATAGGCTACCCACCATGCCCCGCGGCTTGGCCGCCATCTTAGCTTCCTCTTTTCTCGAGTGCTATGGCAGTAAAAGTCTGCATCGAGCCCTCGTGGGGAGGAGGGAGGGATGCTCTACGGGTAAGTATTCGCTAGTAGACCCCTCCCACACGGTTGTGGGGGGGGGAGTCTACAGCGCTCATCTTACCCGTAGAGCCACTACGTATGCAGATATAACGCCGACATCAGGAGGTGGGTGTGAGATGCCAATTGGTACTGTGAGACAGGGATGAAGAAGGGTTAGTAAAGGCCCTGGTCCTTATAAACATGTATGCGGGAACCGATACATGGTAATGCGAGTAAGCTGAATAAATTTTATCGTAGCTTACCCTAATCCCGTGTCTCGTCTAGTGAGATTGCTGAGGGCTGGCTTGTTCGGCTTGAGGAGCCGAGTTCCTTGCCGTCAGCAGGGCTGCTCTTCCGGTAAGTCCTTCAGATTGAAGAACGTCTTGAAGATAGCAGGAAACAAAGGTGTTAGAGGATTTCCAACACGCTGCTTGTAAAATGTCAGTAAGTGGAACCCCTTTGAAGTAGGCCCACGAGGTTGATGCTCCTCTGACATCATGTGCTTTAATGCCGGGGGCCCGCTCTGACATCGTCGGCCAGCTCTGCTCGGCGGACTGGATGGCAGTTACGATCCAGCGTGCAATTGTTTCTTTTGACGCTGGTCGGTGTGGGCGAACCGAAGTAATGAAGAGGTTCGTCGTATCTCCCCTGATCAGTTCGGTTCTGTTGACATACCATTTCAAGGCACGAACTGGGCACCATTTCCTGTCTTCCGAGACTGAAGAGTGGAATTTAATGTCCGGGATGAAAATATCGGGGGGAGAGAAGGAGTGAGACTGGTTCTTGGTAAGGAATGAAGCGTGGGGAACCATTCTCACTCCATGAGGTTCCCAGCGAATATGGCCAGGCTGTATTGATAATGCCTGTAGTTCGCTTCGGCGTCGCGATGTGGCGACTGCTAGCAGGAAGGCGAATTTGATTGATAGGTTAAGCAGAGATGCCTGTCCTATAGGTTCATAAGGAGGAAGTGAAAGCCTCCGTAGTACCTGCGGGAGGTCCCAGGAGGGAAGGAGTTTCCGTACGGGCGGCCTCGAGATGAACATCCCTCGGAGTATGTGACCCAAGGCGTGGTTATTGGACGTTGACGAGCCATCGGGAAAACCTCCGTGGATGGCTGCAATGGCTGACCGGTAGTTTTTTATAGTAGGTACCGAGAGGCCAGAGTTGAACAGGTAGACGAGAAAGTCACCAATATCGGTTAAAGAAGAATTGACTGGATCAGTATCTTTCCGTCTGCACCATCTATAGAAATGTCGAAGCCGGCTGTTGTAGACTTTCCGGGTAGATGGTCTACGGCTTCGTGCCGCAAGTGTGGCAGCTTCTGCCGAAAGGCCAGCTGCTCGGAATGATCGTTGGACAATGTCCAGCATGTCAGGTGAAGATCCTGGGGAGCTGGATGAATTATGTTCGAACCCGGTTGGAACAGAATGTCCGGACGATGTGGGAGAATTAGTGGGTTGTAGACTGACAGGCTGATCAGTCGAGGGAACCACGGTTGCCGGGGCCAGAACGGGGCCACGAGGAGGATTTTGCAGTGTTCCCGTTCTATTTTCGTGAGTATCCGTGCAATCATGGATATTGGGGGAAAGGCGTATGCCAACATTCCCGTCCATGGGATTGACAGAGCATCGATGTGCCACGCTAGTGGATCGGGGTACCTCGAGCAAAACACCGGCAGCTGGTTGTTGGCTCCTGTTGCAAACAGGTCTATGTGTGGGCGATCGATCGTCCGGAAGATCTGATCGACGACACGAGGCTGCAGTGTCCATTCTGTTGGCCGAATCTTTCCCCTGGAGAGAGCGTCGGCTACCGTGTTGTCCTTGCCCGGGATGTGTGTGGCTGTTATCCTTATGTTGGAATCCCGGCACCAATGGAGCAAGTCCCACACAAGGAGGCAGAGTTGGGGTGACCGCGTGCCTCCTTCGCGGTTGATGTATGTCACCACTGTGGTGTTGTCGCATTTGATGAGGACATGGTGACCTTGGATAAATTGTCTGAAATGTCGGAGAGCGTTGGCTACTGCCTGCATCTCGAGGACATTGATATGTAGACTTTCTTGATGCGGGCCCCACTCCCCTGCGACTTGTCGCGGGTGAAGTGTGGCTCCCCAACCTAGACGGGATGCATCCGTTGAGATGACCTTCGTCGGTTGTGTTTTGGGGAAAGTCAATCCGCACGCAATGTTGTGCGGTTCCGTCCACCACTGAAGATGTGGATGGAGAAAAGAAGCGACCGGAACCATCCGATGGATGGGGTGGAGCTTCGGGCGGTAATGTGCAAGGAGGTGGAGCTGCAGAGGGCGCATGTGGAGCCGACAATGTGGAACGAGATCCACCATGCTTGCTATTAGTCCCAGCATTTTTAGCCACGCTACCGCTGGGGCCGATGTCTCCCGGAGGAACAGAAGGATACACTGCTGGAGATTTTGTACTCGCTTGTCCGTTGGGAAAGCTGTGTTTGAATTGAGATCGATCACAGCCCCTAGGAATGTTGGTGTTTGTGTAGGGGTTAAGTGCGATTTCTTCTGGTTGATTCGGAACCCCAAACGCGTGGTCAATGCCAATGTTTGTTGAAGGGCTCGGTAAGTTTCTGTCCTTGAGCGACCTACAATGAGCCAGTCGTCCAGGTACATAAAAATTGTGATATTGGTTCTGTGCAGAGCTGCCCCTACGGACTTCACAATTCTCGTGAAGACGCGTGGGGAAGTAGACAGGCCGAACGGGAGTGCTGTGAATTCGTACGTTATTCCCTTGTATCGAAAACGTAGGAATTCGTAGTGCCGTGGGTGTATGGGCACGTGAAGATAAGCATCTTCCAGGTCGAGGGATGTAGCCCATAATGGAGTTGAAAGCGAGTTGAGGATCGTTCGGAGCGAATCCATACGGAAACGTTTGGGGCGGATAAACCTGTTGAGTGGTTTCAGGTTCAAGATCGGTCGCCACTTTCCTGTGTCCCCTTTGGGTGCTAGGAAGAAGGTCGACAGGAAACCGGACGGTCCTTTTCCGGGTGGAACTATGCGAATTGCATTTTTGGTGAGGAGAGACTTGATTTCTACTTCCAAGGCTAGGCGTTTGGCTGGCTGAGTCGGAACCTCGGTCCGACGAATTATGGTATCCGACGGGGGGGTGCTCGTGAATTCCAGAACATAACCGAACTGGATTGTTTGGAGCACCCACCGGTCGGAGACGGCCTGTGACCAGGACCCTGCGAAGGCTTGAAGGCGGCCGCCCACGGGTCCAGGTATGGGGGGGCCGCCGAAGCTCTAGAAAGTCATCGCCGCCAACCCCCGGAGAACCGGGAGGCCGGTGGTCGATATGAAGGGCCACTCGGGCGGTAGGGTTGGCCTCGGCGCTGGGTCGATGGGCGTGTCGTAGCGCGTGTGTTTGAATGAGTGAAGGTACGACCACGAAAGGCCTTAGTTCGAGAAGATTTCTCAGTGCGACCAGCCGGTGGTTGGAACGGTTTGGTCTTCTGAGATTTTGGCTGGCTTGGGCCGGACTTCAATGCTGGCTTGCGGAGATTAATTTTGTCCGTTGCCTCGATACGTTTTGCTTCGGCTTCCATAGTTTCTTGGAATTTGCCGGCAAACAGGTCTGGTCCCATGAGAGGGAGAGATTCTAGACGTTTCCTGGCTCCTTCAGATGGTAGGAAAAGTGCGTCGAGAATGTTGCCTCGGCGGCGAGAAGTTGTCAAAGTTGAGATGCGCGTGAATTGCTCTAGGGCTAGACGAAGAGAGTCGTCCAAGCACCGAAAAGCTGCGGAGAGCATATCGGCAGGAATTGTGGTTTCGTCTTCGCAGCCCCTGACCAAGTATTCGGACAGAAGCAGCATGAAAGACGTCGCTCGCATGCCAAATCTGGATGCCCAGTCGGCTTTCTTGAGAATGGTCTCCAGTTTGTTCCTAGCAGGATCAGCAAACAGATTGCGAGATGAGCCAGCTGCGCTTCCGTCTGCAGCCAACTTATCTTTGGCAGAATCTGGTACTTGTGGTACTGCCAAGTAGCTCTCAAAATCCTTTTGGGGAAAGCGAAAATAGGCATTAGTTCGCTTATCAAAGGCTTTCCAGTCTTTGTGGTTGGCGATATCTTGAATGTGCTTTACGCAAAACTGGTCGAGCGGTAGGGCCGGAAAGGGCGTAGCGCGTCCCGCTGGTTCATCTGATGCTGTGCGCTTTTTAAAGGAATGTTGCGGGACGGCATCCGGCTCCGGTGTTTTTGACTCCGGAAGGCCCAAAACGCGGATCATATCGCGTTGGACAAGTCGGAGTTGGGTTTCCAACGGGGAGAGGTGTCGAGTATTAATGACATCATCGTCCTCGTCGTCCGAACCATGGTCTGATTGAAAAGGGTGAGGTGAGCTCGCTGCCGAGGATCCTGCATGTACCGCGGGGCCCCGGCGCTGATCCGCAGGACCGGGTGCCGGGTCCCCATCGGAGTCCGAAAAACGAGCGGACGGATGAATGGAAATGGCCGGCGGCGAATCGGGGGGACGGCTCACGGTTTGAGGAAGATGTAGCTGATCACGGCGGATCCAGCCGGGATCATGGCTAGTTGATGGGGCAACCTCGGGGGGGAATTGTCTCGCGGCCGGGTTGCGGAGTCCTGGCTGTGTAGCGTCCATGCCTGCAGATGGAACGACGTTTGGGGCGAGTTGACCTCTGCCCAGAGCGTGTCCATCTTGTGGGGCGAGTTGACCCAAGTAGGGGGCGAACTGTCCCCCGAGTGGGGCGAGTTGTCCCGCGGGGAAAGCTCCCGTCGACATGGCCGTGAATGCCTGGAACGCCTGGAAAAAGTCGGCCGTAGAGACTGATCCCGAGTGCTTCCGGTGTTTGGTCCGGTACTGGGATCGGTCTGAGGAAGACTCGGACTCTGACGAGGAATGCCGTCTTTTACGGTGAGACTTCCGTTTTCTGGCCCGGCGACCGCGTTGTTCTCCCGAAGAGGGTTCAGAAGTCGGCGGCGGTGCGGGTACTCCGGAACAGCGGAAAAACTCTGAAGTTGAGGACAGACTCGGAGGCCGCTGTAATTCTCCGACCGGCGGGCCGAATCCCGGTGGGCCGGTAGACTCGGCTTGTAAAGCGGAGCTGGCCGGAGGGCCCTTACCCTTAGGGGGCCCATGGACTATCTCCGGTCGCCCGGTCACGCTGGGCGTGTCAGGGGCCTTGGATATGGAGCTCGATACGGCTCGTCCAGAGGCCTTGGAGTTGGAGGGCGATTTTGTGAGAGGGGTGTCCCACTTGCCCTTGCAGCTTACTGCCGAGGCTCGATGCTTACGGCTCTTACCGGCAGGCTGCTTGATCAGTTGTGTTTGCTCGTGGAGCGCGGCCGGTGGGGCAAGTAGGCTGTAGCCCAGGCCCCGGCCGGTGGGGTGACCATCACCCGATCCCGGGTGACGGGGTGAATTCTGCAAATGGAGGGGGGTGCCCCCAGCAGATTCACGGTCGAGGTTAGGTGCAGGGGAGGGGGGTGCCTCCCGACCTTGTACCTCTAGAGGGGGCGGCGGTTCCGTGGAACTTCCATCCGCGGGTCCCGCCGTACCCCTAGCCGATCTCTTCTTGACTGATTTTTCCATCAGAATCAATGTTGAAAACCGACGGAAAAAAACGTACTTACGGAGATTGAAACCAAAGAAATGAAGACACACAGATAGAAGACAAACTCTACTAATTATTTATACGAAGAAATAAACTCAAGCGGACGTAGGATGGTGAAGAAAACCCGAGATTTTTTCCGCGGGTGAAAAAACGATCTTTCACTATCCGACGCTAGAGAAAAGAGGAAGCTAAGATGGCGGCCAAGCCGCGGGGCATGGTGGGTAGCCTATTGTATGAACTCTTAGCGGATGTATTGCGCCCCCTAGGGAAATATGCATACGTAGTGGCTCTACGGGTAAGATGAGTGCTGTAGACCAGGTGTTTGCCCATTTGCGACGCCGATTTTGGATCCTGAGGGGACGCAGTGTGGTCAAGGGAATCTTGCATGCTTGTCCCGGATGCCGTCGCTGGCGAGGAACACCCAAGGTCCCACGTATGGGTGATCTTCCAGAGTGCAAGTTGCGTTTGGTGAAACCACCTTTCTACTCTACAGGAATGGACTGTTTTGGGCCCATGAAAGTTAAAATTGGGCGAAGACAGGAAAAAAGGTGGGGGTTGCTTTTTAAGTGCATGACAACTCGTGCCGTGCATCTTGATCTTCTGGAGAGCCTGGATGTAGATCACTTCTTGATGGCCTACAGGCGCTTTGCCTCCCGCAGAGGAGTTCCGTCTGAACTTCTTAGTGACTGTGGAACCAATTTCAAGGGGGCCAATACAGAAGTCGAGCAGACCTTGAAGGCAATGGAACCAGATATTGTCCAGCGACTAGCCAAGTATCGAGTCAAGTTCAAATTCAATCCCCCCAACGCACCCCATTTTGGGGGTACCTGGGAGCGGGAGGTCAGGTCAGCCAAAGGGGCACTGAAGGCTGTACTTGGAGATAGAACAGTAACCGATGCTGTGTTACGCACCGTGCTAGTGGAGGCCGAAGGCATCCTAAATTCAAAACCTCTTGGATACGCTTCATCTGAGATTGCCGACGTGGATCCGGTTACTCCAAATATGCTCCTAATGGGACGACGGGATCCAGCGCTACCAATGGTAGTCTATGACGAGAGCGAACTGAGGGGTCGCAGGAGTTGGCGGCACAGCCAAGTGCTAGCCGATCAATTTTGACGTCACTTCATCAGGTCCTAAATTCCTACCCTACAAACCCGCCAGAAGTGGCAAAGGGAAGAGGAGAACCTGTCAGAGGGAAATGTTGTTATGATAGCAGAACCTCAGCTTTCAAGGTCGCAGTGGCCAGTGGGTACTGTTACTCAAGTCTTTCCCAGTGACGACAAACGAGTAAGGGTGGTCAACGTTCAAGTGAACAACAGAGTCTACAAGCGTCCTGTTGCCCGGCTCATAAAACTGGCCAAGTATGACGAAGGTGATACTCCCGGTTTGACCAAGCTTTTACTCACCCAGATCCCCATTTCCTTTAGGCTCTGTGGCATTAGGAACTGAGTGTGTGCGTAAGAGTAGCAAACCTGTTGTTTCGTGTTGACTGCATTTTCCAGTGTTTGGAGTTAAACGTTTTAAAGTTTTTGCAATTGCAATACCAGTTTGCAAATTTCTTGTTGAAATTTGGGTGCGGCTATGTTGCAGCTGCGCTGCCTGTCTTGCGAGAGGGCGCGCTTCATTTTCGTGCATTCGCTTGAGGGCGCACTTTCTGCCGCGAGCGCATGGCTGACTCCACCGCTACAAGTGGTTTTCAGGGTTCAAAAACCAGCATTTAAATACTCAAATAGGGTTCAGAGATACTCGGTTGGGTAAGTGATTATTCCATAAATTGTTACTTGACTGAGGGATATAGATTTTGGGGGCGTAAATGTACTTATTGGGAAAAACATGGGGACTTTTAGATGGGCTTTCCCGCATGTTTTGATACAGTTTGTTATTGAACAAGTTTATTGTAGGGACATCGACTCATCTGATCGCCACTATGACCTGGATCTCATTTGTGCATGTGTGTTTCATCTTGCTTATATGCTAATTAGTGGATGATAATTATGGCAATTACTCTTGATGACCTCATTGTTTATTCTCCCTATATGTTTTCCTTTCTATTTAAAGCTCACAGTAAAAGGGAGGGATAATCACCGGAACTTTTCAAGGTGTTATCGGGAGGGTGTTTGCAATCGTTTACAAGTGTGTACAACTGTTCGTGTGTACAACCGTTTTCAAGTGTGTACAACTGTTTGTGCGTACAACTGTGCACAACTGTTCAGCTGTTTTACTACAACCTTTGTCTTCAAGTTCAACTACAAAGTTCCGTATTCAACTGTACAACTGTAACCAGACTCCGTTAGTGTAACTACTATCCAGTGTGTAACCAGATCAACCAGTAAACTGTACTGTTAATTCATCTTCATGCCCACTGGTGCCCATATACATGTACAGTGTTTGCACACTGAATTCTTGTGCTTGAAAATAAAACATTAAAAAGTGAGCAACCATACAAATTGGATTGAGTCTACACTCTTTGTTATATACAAGGTTAATTTGCTCCTTCCAGAGCATATTCTTATCAGTAATAAGGCCAAGAAAAGTACAGGAGGAGACCTTTTTAATAGCAACATTTTCTAGGCAAAGTGAGACATCAGGTAAAAACCGTTCTCTCTGCTGCAAAGAATAACAGATATAGTGAGTTTTATCAGGACGAATTTTTAACTAGTTATTGGCTCTAAACCAATCTTGCAGTACTCTCAATGGACCGATCCGGATTTGACCATAAGCCCCGCCCACCTTAGCAACGGCATGGCGACGCCATTACCTCGGTCAAGTTGCACACGCGTGAACACGCATACATGTAGACACTACCACACTGAGGGCATACTTGTCATTCTATCCAATGGAGGACACTTGAGTGTGTGTGAATTACACCTATCAAAGTGAGGACACGACACTAAAATGCTGGTTGTCCATTGGTTTCATATTGATGTGCATTCTAAAGTCATCATTGCGATTGCAAATTCTAAATAGTCAAGTACTCTGACGCATCCGTACATGTATGTGAACTGACGAAACACCCTGCTTAGCTTTGATGAAGCTTCATTTTGTTCCGACAAAAGTCTTTGATGTTCCTCCAGCTTCGTGTCTGCAGTGCCACAAGACAGGATGTTTCGATGTCTCGTTTGCCAGGAAGCTTCTTCAGCAGAAAGAATTTCTGCAAACCCTTCGTAACGTCTCCCTTCTCCTCGGCAGTCCAGGGACGACGTTTCACTCGTCTCGAGTTGTTCAGAGATGCCAGACTTCCAGATGGAACACTGATAGGAGCCTGTCGAGTACCTAATGTCAAATAGGAAACAAGTCGATATAAAACACAGATATTTAGGCACTTTTAATTCAGACAGCCCGATAGCCAGATGAACAAACAAATGGACAGACAGACAATTGTTTTTTTAAAGACAGCCCGACTTAACCAGTTTGCGCCGGGATTATTTTAACATCGTCGAGCCCACGGGCGGGATTATTTTTAACGAAACTCGATCCGAAGCAGGTTCAGGCTGATAGTGCCGGGAAGCACACCCACGCATTTCCGGCCTTGCGCGCTGCTGACATACATTTCCGAACTTGAACTTGGCGTGTTTATGCGTCATCCGTTTTGAACTGGTTAAAATACAGACACATAAAAGCCTAAACTTACTGTTTTCACTGGGCACATCACAGGAATTGTCACTGCTGTTATCGCTGTCCTTGTCACTAGTGAAGCCTTCTGCAAGTCACAAAGAGCAGTTTTTGTTAGATTAATGCACACATACCTGACAGTTGGTTGTTGTCCTGCATGTAAATTCAGAAAAGTGGACTCAACTCTTGTCAAATTTCTGTGGTCTGTTTCTTTCTATTTTTCTTTATTTCTCTTTCTTGTTCTGTAATGCAGGAGCAATAGCAAAAGAAATGCACAAAAACACGTATACCATTTGTTATCATATATTGTGAACTGATAACAAAATGTTATTTCTTGCATTTCTTTCGCTGTTGAAGATGTATTAGTGAATAGTAATTACTGATCAAGTATTTTTCAACAAAAGCAATAATTAATGTCTTTCTTTTGCTGTTGAGTAAATAATTTAAAACAACTGTGTCCTTACCACCAGTGACATGCAGTTCATCCAGGGATTTGCCCTGCTGGGAAGGCAAGTTTCCCCTCTCCAAGCTGAGAAAAAGCCTAGAAAGTTTGGTGACCCTCTGCACAGTATCTGGCAACTGGTAGTATTCACGATGGACACGCAAATCATGACCCATGAAGTTTGCAAGTGTTTCAAGTTGATGTTCCTTCAAGGCAAGAATTTGCGATGCGGTTGCCACGTGCTTACGAAGTTTTGTAGACCGGATGCTGGCAGCATTGTCAAGGCCCGCCATGTCTGCGTACACTCTTATACAGTCACATCCTCTTATATGACCTGTACCTCCATAAGAACATCGTGCAAACAAGTAGGTGTTGTCGTGGGCGACTCCAGCTTCATTTCTCTTCGCAATCAGAGCACTCAACCACGCCACCACCTCATTGCTGAGAAGCACAGGAACAGTTCGACCCCTCTTGCCAACTATTTCGACAACTCTGAACATCTTGCACAGATGCCGTTCAAGATCAGTCAGCAGGCATTCCCCGTTGACACTAGCTGTTGTGTGCTTCTGAAAGTCTTCTAGTTTCATCTTTGATACCTCCCCTTGCCTTCTGCGGTTGAACATAATAAGGTGGCACAGTGCGACTTCATTCAATCTCTTCCAAGCTGGTCCAATTTGTTCGCCCCGAGCATCCTGGACAAGTTCCACTTCCCTGTTGCCAGCTTCATGGAGGAACGCCGACATTTTCACAACATCAGCATTTGTCGGCAGAATTTTAGGTTTGTTGCGCTTTTCTTGGTACAGTGTTCTGTGTGCATGGGTGGATACACGGTCTCGCCAGGTCAGTTCGCACAACTGCAGAAATTCTTCAGCGTGTTGCGCTTTTTGCTTTTGGCCAGACTCTAGAGCATTTCCTTTAAGTATGAGTGCACACTTCTTGATGGAATGTCCAATCTTTAAAGCTAGAGACGGAACATCATACAACTGCTTGTCTTCATTAAAGCCAGCAATACCGTGAACAGCCTTGATGATATCATTTACGTAGTGGGGGTGGACAAATAATTCAAGTGATGCATTTGGCTGGTGTGTATTCTTGCGGAGTTGTATGACAAGACGACCCAATTCCCGTATCTTGTTTCGGATGTAGCCATGTTGATCTACATCGTGCCCGATTTTCGCGTATTCCCGCTTGGCTACTTCCACAATCAAAGTGTCATTCTTGGCCAGCAGAGTCACCTCATCTCTCTTCATCGGAATAAGAACCTGGTTCAACTGGAAAGACACACCGACAGGTGGAGGCTTTAACAAATCACTCTTGTGAGCAACACGTCTACGCAGAGGAGTTGTGGTAGTGCTACCATGCGAGTGTGCAGGGAGTGCAGGTTTCAGTGGGCACTGGTGACGCCAGAGATCACTTCGCACATAATAGCCATAACAATTTTGCACGGTCCGTATGCATGTGGAGCTACCTTATGATTAGGCCTATATCCTACAATAAGTGCACCCCGGCCTTTCCGAAGGACTTGGCAATTGTGCCTATGATTACCAACATTGCGGATTTTCCA